>PYHX02000158.1:47767144-48390779 GCA_004302925.2 Cochliomyia hominivorax
AAAGTCTGCAAAGTTTTACTTTAACGCGTCAAATTGTACAGCCACTTTACAAAAAGTCCTACTTACAAAAACAAAAAGAAACAAATGGAAAATATAAACAAAAACATCAAAGTAAAAGTTATAAACAACAACAAAAACAACAACAGCAACAAAAAGAAAACAAATATTAATTTGGCAAATCTTGGCAAAACCTTAACAAAAAGGACAAAAAAGTAAAAATGTTATAGTCGGTCAAGCCTGATTATATAATACTCTACAACAGATTGTTGATTGCAAATATCTATTACGTAAAATTTGTGAACGGTTCTCGTATAACTTCCTTTTCTTATTTATGTTTATGTGTGCAGCTGATAATGATGATATTTGCAATTATGTGAAATTTATGCGCTTTAAAATGTATTTTTTCTAGAGGTTTAAAATAATAGTTAAAAATAATTATGGATCGAACCTCGTATAATTTCGCACAGTATTTTGTCTTTTATTTCCTAAATTAGTGTAAATATTTTTACAATACTCACATATTTGTGTGGTATATGTATAAAGGGTGGTTGTATGAGAAATAAAGCACCGATCCTCGTATAATGTGGCACATCTTTGTAGAATATAATAAGACTTATTTTAGCCAAATTTTTTTAATTGCGTTTTATATTTAGGAATATTATTTACTAAATTTATATGTCGTCTACATGAAATAATAGACCGACCGCAACCAATTATAAAAGGCATCGTTCTTGGACCAAACTAACAAATTTCATTAAGATATCTTTAAAACTGCTGTTCTTTTAGAACAAGCTTTAGATGTATAGTAAACCAACGGGCGGACATTAATGGGACTATTTTTTTTCTGTCCGTTACAAACATCTGTACAAACGCATAATACCACCAACACCTATGGTGATGTAGGGTATAAAAATAAAAAAGAAAAAAACCCTTTAGAAAATGTTTTTGCCAAAATTTTGTTTTCATTCCAAATAAACTAAAACAAAAAAAAAAAAAATAAGAAAATCAAATTAAATTTTGGCGGTTACGTTACATGAGACGCATACAAAGTGATCACTTTTTTTGTAAAACTTTCTGTTTGTTTGGAGGAAGAACAAAATATTTTGTTTGAATTTGTTTGAAGAGTGTAAAAAAATGATGATGATGATGATGATGATGATGATGATGATGATGAAAAACACTAAACTGCAATTGATACACCATCGACATTATCAATAGCTGAGTGTGATACAGGCACAAATGCTGATGATGAGTATCATTTTATAGGAAGAAGAATGGAAAAATGTTCCATTTATTTTTAAAGTACAACATGTAAATGCATAGTAAATATTAAAAATAAAAAAATAAAATATAGAGTAACAGTTGGTCCAGATTGTATATAAAATACCCTAAACTATATAATGGATTTAAAAAATTATGGACTGAACATCGTAGAAATTGTTTTCATGTTTTATGTTTACAAAAAAAAATATATTTCTACTAAATCGTACTCATATTTATCGGAGATTTTTTGTTTACGCAACATATGGATCAGATATTTCCAAATCTGAGTTGTTCAGAATTTGATTCAAAATAGGTCTTATATGAAAATTATTGTAGATTCATTGTTATGAATATAAACTAAGAATCCATAGACATTTCCAACCGCTGTTATCGTTACTCTTTTGGTTTCTTATGATTTACAATATCCTAGAGATTTAAGCCAGATGAAAGATTTGAACCGGTCTGTTCTGTTCAAAATTCGTTCTGCTCTTCTACATAGACGAGTCCAATACCGGACGATCAATTTTGGCATTCTATATAAGTCCATGTTTCTCGGATGTTTCCGAGCAAAACGATGGGATTGGAATCCTTAATAGATGAGCCAGAAACCGTAATATGTCTTCGATAACCATACACGCGGAAGTACGTTCAATCAGGGATTGTATGGTTAAGGCCAAGAAGAATTTGGTTGATTTGGCACACAGAAATCTATATATCCTTTACGATAGCCAAAGGATAATTCAGGCATTGGAATCTAAGGATACGATTTTGCATACCGTCATGGATTAAAGGAGTCTATAAACGAAATGGAAGAGTACACATCACTTGGTAACTACCCATGAGGGAGTGACAAATTAGTGACGAGGCTAGACTTTTGCCGACCGTGAGCTTGTAAATTCCGATTTGTCCATTAAAAGCCAGTCTACAAGAGTGAGCGACAGGGTAAAACAGAAATATGTGAAATACTGATACGATTGGAAGACCTATAAAAATATTATGGGTTATGACAGAGGAGAAATGGATAAATGTGAACTTAGTAGAATGATGGCAGTCCTTACTGAACATTCTACTTTACAGAAACAACTTTATCGAATGGGAAGTAATGACGACATTTTTGGATTCGGTGAAAAAGAATAAAAGTGATAATTTTTGAAAATTTTTAATTAATTTTATTGACTGGTCTCAGCCCTCAGCTTCCGGACAATAAATTGTGATGTATGCTAATTTCACTTTTCCGTTTAGAATTTTCGAAAGTTCTAATCCGAATAAAACTTTTGTTTAAAAAAATTACTATTTTTTAAAATGTGGACTTAAATGTAATACTTTTTAAATAGAGTTACAAAACGTTTTTTGTCGGAAATCTTAAATAATAGTGTTTTCAAAATATCAATAAACCCGATATGCCCAACCTTGGAAGGTTACCGATTTCGCGCATGACCATAAAATGTCAACTCTTTCTAAATCAACACTTAAACATCTTGATATTCGACCTCTCTTAAGCTTGAAAGTTATAGAATAATGCAAAAAAAAAAAACATTTTGGAACCACTGTGTACTACTTGAAGAAAAACTAACTTAACATACCCTCATGAAGGATATTGAATACTAAAATATCAAAATTATAAAAAAAATATATAGAAATATTGAATATCTATTACGACTATAAAAACATGAGTATGAACAACAAGTTTTATAAGAGATTTCATTTTTATTTCCTTGTTTCCTCCAGTTTTTTGTATTTTTGGCATTTAAACATGATTAGACTGATTTTAGCATCAATATTATAACTTAAAATGGTTGTAATATTATGAACAAATACATGGCAAATAACAACACCAAATCACTGCACACTCTCAAATAAAATACAGACAACTATCTCTTCACATGGACATCAACGTTGTCCTCAACGACCATGTCTTGCTTCAACCTTTTAGCAACATCATCGTTATCCACATCATCATTGTGAATAGCGATATTGCCTTTAGCTATAGCAGCAGCAGCAGCAGCACCAGCAGTAACAACAAATAACTTTGTCATCCTCTCCAATTTCTCTCACATAGACTTGGTTTTTATTGTTACCGCCTAAACTGCCAACACATGTACAATTTTAAAATTTTTTTTCGCTTTGTGTGTGTGAATTGAATTTTAAAAACGGAATAATTTTTTTCTTTTTGCTTTTTATTCAGTTTCAGTTTTTGCCAAAAAATGGAAAAAAAACATCAACAAATCTGTATGAAAAATAGAAAAAAGTTAATTCTTTTCAAACCAAAACAAGTACGTGCATGTTTCCCTGTTGTTCGCCTTGACTTTTTTTCTATCAATTCTTCAACAGTTTAGTAGCAAATTTCTCTTCATTGGAAATCTATACCCGTTTTTTTGGGGAAGCAAAAACAAAAAAAAAAGTTATAAAACATCAAAAAACAAATACAAATACAAATATTTTAACCAGCTTCAAAAGTGGGTGGGGAATAGAGAGGAAAAAAAGTGAAAAATAAACTTAAAAATAAACTTAAAAATAGTAAAATTCAGTAAAATGAAAGTTGTTGGCGTCTGAAAGAGGCCTGAGGAATTTCATATTTAAATATCTAAATAAAACAGTGGTTTATTTATCCATTCTTTATTTATGCTCTTCGGGATCTGCAATGACGCTGATTAGAGCCCAAGAAAGGCCTATGGACTTGGTTATGGCAATTTTTTTCTTCAATAAAAAAAAATAATGTTATTAGAGATGAAAATTTATAAGGACACATTTTCGACCAAGAACCACAAAAAATCTTGTATTCTTGAAAGCTTTCAACAGTAAAGTATGCTTAAAGCTTTAATTATTTTACAGGCTGTACGAGACCTTGGTAAGGCCAGTTACCATTTATGGTGGCCAATTGTTTAAAATAATATTAAAGTTGAGGTATTAAGTAGGCTTAATAGGATATCGCTATGTAGTTTAACTGGTGTCATGAGAATAACTCCGACAGCGGCACTAGAGATTATTGTTAATGCCCCACCTTTGGACATTCATATTAAACAGGGCTAAGAGCACTCTTTGAAGACGGAGAGAGACGGACTTAGAGCGACTCAGAACTGTGTGTTGTGAGGAAATAATTGGTGACATCATAAATGACTGTGAAACAGACTATCTAAAATGATGGTGCAGGGGACTGTTTAGGAAATTTTTATTTTTTTTGCGTGAATGCCTCGCTCTCTCTTATAGAAGATTCAAAGTATTTGAAACTTATTTCTTTCAGACTTTCGCTGACATAAAATATTGTAATCCATGGTTATTATTGAACTTCCACATTCAGTGTAGACAATTTAAATTGCAAAGAGGATGAAAATGATGGACCACAAGGTGTTTTATCGATGTCATCCTTATAACCTAACCTAACCTAACCTAACCTAAACTTGACTTTATAATACTCACAGGCGTAGAATCTGGTAGTATTTAATAAGATTATTTAAAATATTCTCTTCATACTCAAATGTATGAGAGATTAATGCAATTTGAGAAAATTCTCGGAGATGGAGGTTATATGAGGGATATCAAAAATTTTGAAACCTTCCTCGAAAATTCTTGTTTGGTGTTTAGGTCAAACAAATAAAATATCATCACAATAATTACATATTTTGAGTCTCATCTACTTTACAGTGATTTCCTAAAATCTTTTGCGACCAATTTTCTGAAAATTTGGCCTGTAAATTTGGACACATAATTTATTCTTAAGAATTTATTTCATTCAATTAAATTAATTTCTGTGAGTTGTATTCCCATTCCGAGAAGACATTTGCATGGGAGATATATGGAATATTAGATCGCACGTGATTATTGTTGATAGGTTTCGTCCTTAAGTCAAAACAAAAATGAAGGTCACATTTCATCTAGATATCTAAAAAATTGCGACTTGTTTTGTAAACACACTTTTCATAAAAATATGGATGGACAGTTAAATCAGAAAACGATTTGGAGTCAAAGGTTATACTTAAAAGTGAGTGTAACACTATTTCTCTGTATATTACAAACATTAGCATAAACGCATAACACCCTAATCAGCTATGGTAGTGTAAGTTACAGTGAAATTTTAATAAGTCATCTATTCAAATTCCATTTCGATTCTCGAAGGGTGTCTTTATATTTTATATTTTTATATAGAACCTATCATATAAGCTTAAAACCTTTTTCTGAGAATGGGCTTTAAGTATGACCTATAATAAAATATGGACCAAATTCATAAATTTGGTAACATTTATTTAAATTTGATATGTAATTGTGACCAATTTTAATACAATTGATCTTAAATTAAGAGTTTAAAATATATATAAAACTTCATTCTGGCAAGAGACCATATATGGGCCTAATATGGACCAATATCTGTTAAATTAGATATATTATATATATCATTCCACGAAAGAACCCTAAAACCCCGTGTGTAACGCCAAGAAGGAATCATCTCAGACTCAGATATATTATTGGATCAAATCAAAAACTGAGTCCGTTTGTCCGTTTGTCTGTCTCGCCTAGAATAATTGTCCGAGTTTAATGAAATTTGGCCACATCTTTTGCTATTGTCCAAAGCAGTTTGCTATTTTAAACCAGCTATATCGGTTTATAAGCAAGGAAATTATAGACCGTCATCTAAAACAACTTCAAAATTGCGAAATATAACTCTTCTAATTTCTCCTAAAAATGTAATTGGACTTAAACAAAAAATTAATTTAGCATACAATTTAGTGCAAAAAAATCATCAAAATCTGATTAACCGGGAAAGGTTATAGGTTATAATATGCAAAATTTTGAAACACCCCAAACTCTTTGTGTCATATGGGCCACAAATTTTAAGATAATTAACTGAAATTTGTCACAATACAATACAATAATGAATCCAAAAAAGTCATATTGTTCTGGGATTATTAATTGACCCAGCTCCCATATAAGGTCATTTCCCGGAATATGATTTATAGCTTATAAAACCCTTAAATTTTAACCAATTCTATTAGGATTTAGCATAACTATTTTTATAATTATTCTAAATATATGTTATAAAATTTTATTAACATGGGTCCATATTTTGATATAGCTCCCATATAACGCCCGTTCCCGGATAACGGGTTTGAGCTTATAAAACAATTTAATAAAGACTAATTCCATTGGACTTGGTACAATGATATTTAAACTATTTGTAATGCATATTTTTAATTAGAACAATCTCGGTCCATATTTTGAAGTAGCTTTCATATCACCGAAAACAGTTTTCAGCTTATAACACTAATAAATAAAGACCAATTCTATTGAAATTAGAAGCAATTATTTTGCTAACTGTTCTGAAGATATTATATTGATTTGCCCTATATCGGTTCATATATATATTATAATGCGCTTTCCCGAAAAATGGGTTTGAGATCTAGTAGAAAAAAGTCTGTTCAGTAGAAAAAAAGTTATAGCCAAAATTATAATTAAATTTATGACTCATTAAGTCTTTCTATGTCATATTTATGAGTGTATGTGTGTACATGTATATCTACGGAACCTTACGTGTTAAGTTCACACAAAATTTCTTTTGAGCAGTTTTTCATGATTTTTGGTATCATGACATAACGTTATATTTTATAGAACCGATAATGCCGATTTTGAAAGGTTAACTAAGTCCAGATCAAATTTCATTATAATGAGCAGAAGACAAACGGACAAACAAACTTTCTGATATAGCTAAATTGACACCGTTTCTGATATTATAAAAGAATATGTAAGGAGTGGGATCGAAAAATTTTTATTTGATTTTTTTTCAGTTTTTGATAATGTTACTTTTATAAAACATGTCAGTTATTGTGCTTAATGTCAAACCAAATTGTATAGTATTATTCAGACTTTAATGGGTGACCAAAAAAATTGTGTTTTAAAATTATTAACTATTTTTAACAAGTCCTACAAAACCTGATAAAGCATTCAAACTTCTACCGTCAAACTGTTAGTACAAAACCTGGTTCAGGTATCAGGAATGGTCTACATAAAGTTTCTAAAGCCAATAAATAAAACGCATTTTTAAAAGAGCTCCCAACAAATCTGGTAGGAAAGCAGCCCGGTTGTTGGCAAAAAAAGTCAAAGCTAATGTAGGTTTAAAAATATACAAGTTTCAAAAAGTCGCTAAAAACAGAGCACAGATAATAAGGTCACGTTACAAGAATATTCTTGCTGTATAATAGATGTTGAAATGTATGTTTTGGATGATTTTTTGAAACTTTGCTAATGCTCGAGGGAATGTTGAGGAAAAGTTTTGGACTCAGAAGCATTCACAATGTTGCAGCAAAAGAAGCCAAACATTTGTTATAACGATCTTAGTAAAAACCGAAATTTACATAAAAGAATGTTTACAAAAAAGGCTGCTTCCTTTCATAAGACCTTAAAATGCGACTACTGATATTCGCCCAGACTTGGCATTCTGTTACTGTACAAATATTAAGTACAAATATTAAATTCTACAAGAATGTGGTAAACAGAAGTGAAGAACACAAAAAGAGTGTCCAAAATGTGGTAGATTTTAGACCACCTGTTCGGACAAAGTGGCAGAAAGCTCTATAAAAGAAAGGATTTCCGAAAAAAGGTTTATAATTTCACCAGTATTGATTAAACCTCTAAAAATATATATTTTTGAAATTGTGATAATAATTTCAATCAAATAAAAAATATTAATACGTTTTTAATAACATTTATTTATTTTTCGATTTCATTCCTTTTTTAACTTATGTGGCGGTTAGCGATTCATGTTAAATCACAGTTCGCAAATATGAATCTTGGCGATTTTCAATAAAATTCTTTCACATATAAGAGATTTATGAGGGGCTTTATAGAGAGCTAAACGAAGTTGCCCAGCTCGATTATTTTTTGGTGGAGGTTCTTCAAAATTGAGAAATATATGAGATGATGAAGGCCTCAATATATCACCTTTTTCTATAAAATGATTCTACGTCGTTGGATATATAATTTTATATAAAAATTTAAAATTTTCTATATTCAAAACCACTGTATTGTGGTTGTTTCTATTTTTTATTGTATTTTTTCACTTTTATTTCATTTCTTGGTTTCTTTGTTTAAGTTCTATTTTTCACGTTCTTTTTTAACAAGATTTCATTTTTTTTATTTTTTCATCGTTTTTGGTGATTTGATTTGTTTTGGTTTCTATATAGAAAGTTTGCCTTTTTGCAACGATTTTGGTTTTTTTGGTTAAAAAAAAAGACGAACAAAAAAGAATCCCATTTGTACTTGTTGTTTTAACAGTGGTTGGTTTGTTGGATGCTTGATGTTTGTTGGCTTTTCATTGTTATACTTTACGAGGTTTTTTTGTTATTGTTGTTCTAGAGTCAATAGACAAACACATACACATACACACGTAGTTATTTTCATTTCAATATACAGTTATTCTATGTGTGTGTATGTTAACACATATTTGAAAATTTTACTCACGTTTCGGAAGTTTATGCAATTAGCGATAAGCTGGCGTAGTTTCTTCCTCTTATTTAGATGATACTTGAACAAATTTTACATACACATAGATACAAACATACATACGTACAGATACAAGAACATTCCATTGAAGATTTATACAGATATCAATATAAAATTTAGGTATGTATATGCACTCATACCAGAGAAAACATACAGTGAGTCAGAGTTTGAAATATTAGAATTCTTATAGCATCTTGTACAGATGTTGCGGAGGAGCTTATCATAACAAGTCTTGAAGAAGCAACTTATAGCTTGTCCAGGTAGTGAAATGTGAAGGTTCTTAATATACCATTCACAATGAATTTTTTAATCTGCTTAAAATAACGTTTACAAATTTATTTTCATTTTTTTTAAATTCCATCCCATGGTGCTATAGTAACGTTATGTTTCAGTTAGTCTTGTTAGTGTTTATGTATTTGTTTTGTTTTTGCCTCTGTATGTGTACTTTGCCAAATTTTTTTTGAAAATATTTTGATGTTTTTTTTTGTACTTTCATTTTGGTTCATTTTCTCTTTTTACGTGAAAGAAGCAAATATTTCAAGATTCATTTTTTCTCTGGCGATTATTTTGATTGTTGTCTATAAGGTGGGTGAGATTTTAAACATTTTTTATTAAATGACTTTAAATCAAATAAATCTTTATTATGATTATCATTAGTTACTTTCATTGTTCTCAAGTCTTATGTTGAGATTTATGGAATTTTTCTTTAAGTGTAATCAAATTATTTAAAAGAAAAAAGGACATCAAAGAAACATAAATTTATAAAAAAAGCTGTGTGACAATTTGAGAGATGGAGGTCATTAAGATTATTAAAGAAAATTTTTTTTAATATCGATAGAAGTACATAAGCTGAAATTGTAAATCCTTCAGTCCACCACATTTTTAATCAATACCTTGTGAAATAAATCAGCAATAAAATAAAAATAAAATAAAATCAGTATTTAATGAAATTTCATATGGTTAAAGTTGAGATATTTCCGAGTCGATTTAAGAGAGCTTGCTTAAAAATAAAACGTTTACAAATTTTATTTTCATTTTTTTTTAAATTCCATCCCATGGGCTATAGTAACGTTATGTTTCAGTTAGTCTTGTTAGTGTTTATGTATTTGTTTTTTGTTTTTGCCTCTGTATGTGTACTTTGGCCAAATATTTTTTTTGAAAAATATTTTGATGTTTTTTTTTTGTATTTCATTTTGGTTCATTTTTTCTCTTTACGTGAAAGAAGCAAATATTTCAAGATTCATTTTTTCTCTGGCGATTATTTTGATTGTTGTCTATAAGGTGGGTGAGATTTTTACAACTTTTTTATTAAATGACTTTAAATCAAATAAATCTTTATTATGATTATCATTAGTTCTACTTTCATTGTTCTCAAGTCATTATGTTGAGATTTATGGAAATTTTCTTTAAGTGTAATCAAATTATTTAAAAGAAAAAAGGACATCGGCACTAGTTTAAGCCAAAGATTCTTTGATTAAAGAAAAAATTATAAGATTTAGCAAATTGGATATAATAAAAGCTGTGTGACAATTTGAGAGATGGAGGTCATTAAGATTTATTAAAGAAAATTTTTGTTTAATCGATAAGAAGTACATAAGCTGAAATGTAAATCCTTTCAGTGACACACTATTTTTAATCAATACCTTTGGAAATAAATCAGCAATAAAATAAAATAAAATAAAATCAGTCATTTAAATGAAATTTCATATGGTTAAAGTTGAAATATTCCGAGTCGATTTAAGAGAGCTTTACAGGCAGATGGTACTACGAAAAACACATATTATTTTAATATAATGAAATTTTCATAGAATGATCCCAATATACCCGAAAGTAACATAAGCTATAAAAAAATCCGGTAGGATCAGGGGGAGAGGGTATCCTCCATTCAAAGCAAATATTATGTATCGAATATGTAAAGAAGTATAACAGCGAGAGTTCTTAAATTTGGCCCCAACTGCTTTCTTAAGGAACTGTCTTACTAGAATTAAATGTAAGACGGATAAGTCTAGGAAAAGGGGTATCGCCCACGCAAAGCAAAATATTGATTATTGATTTTCTTAAAAACTATAACAGGGCCCTAATCATTTCTACAAGGATTTGTTTTACCAGAGAAAAAGTATTTAAATTATTAAATATCGCTTTAATATCCTATGATAAATATAAATTTAATTGCTTATTTAGAGCTACCCCTAATCTTTTTTTTTGGCAAAACGTAGTTTTGCACGGGTTAAATAGTTTAAATTCAAATGGAGAAAGTTTAGGTTATATTTTTTATTTATGTCGAACGAAAACTCAAGCCCGTCACTCGATTTCGTGTAAAATTAAATTTTTTATCTACGAGACTTTTGTTCGCATAGGCTTACGTTATTTGTTACGTTTTCAGAAATTTTAATTATGAATAAGCAGATCTTAAAAATATGGATATGTATTTATACAGTTTTTTATTCAAAAGTTCAATCAGGCGAATGCTAAATAGCAATGACTGATTTTTGACATTTCACTTCGAGTCGTTCGGGATACAGAAACAGAATTTTGTGTGAAAACTTTTACGTTTTCATTCTACTTGGCATTCGATATATTGTTTCGCATAGATGACAGTTTAAAGAAATCCAATGTGTGTTTTTTTTTTGCGTAGAAAGCGAATGAAACTTTTCGTTCGACATGCAGAAACAGGCTATAAAATTTTTTATTGTTTTTTTTTTTTTTTTGAGAAAAATAAAATTAATTTTTTTAAATTTTAATAAAATCGAAACAAATAACAAAAATAAACTAAGACAAAAAATGTGGCTCTTTTCACTCAAGTGATCCTATTAGGAATAATGAGTCCAGCTTAGACAATTTTCAAGTTAAGCTTAAAAAACTCTTAATACGGACCAATTCTACTAATATTTGTAATGATTATTTCGAAAATATGTATTACTACTTTTAACAATATTGCCCCTTCCTTTCATCTTCCCCTTGTTAAATATCGCCCCTTCCCTTCAAAAGGCTTTAAGTGTATAAGAATCTTAAAATTGAATCAATTCTATTTACATTCGAAACAATATTTCTCTAACTATTTAGAATTAGATTTTATTAATATAAAGAATAATTTACCATATTTTGCAAAAACTAGCAATTATGGTCCCTTCCCGGAAAAAGCTTTTACGCTTATAAGGCTTTAGAATTTGATATAATTTTATTGAAATTTGGTAAAATTATCTTTTTTATAATATTTTTTATATTAATTATCGGGTCATATTTGCTTCTAACTTCTTTATAATACCACTTCCAAGAATAGTATAATAAGGAGAAAGGTACTTCCATACAAAGCAAATATTAACTATCGAATTTTTGAAGAGCTGTTGAAGCGGGAGTAATCAAATTGGTTCCAATTTCTTGCTAAAGAAACTTTTTACTTGCAAAAGTGTAGGACGGATAAGGCCATGGGCGACAAAGTGCACGGGTCTTAGCTAGGGATTTGAATAAATGGCTTATTCGAATTTCAAGAAAGTTAGTGAACAGATATTGTATTAAGTAAAAATAAAAGAAATTTTAAATATTTTTGAAAATAATTTTGTTACTTTTAAAAAAATTTTTTAAAAACCTAAAACTATTCAGATAAGTCACAGGGGAGTGATTCCCTTAAAAATTAATTTTTAATATAGAATTTTAAAATTTAAAATTTGGCACTTTTTGAATAGTACACATGGGAGCACATTTTATTTTTTTCGATTTTTCAGATTTAAGTAGAAATAAGATTATGAAACATGTGAATTTTATTATTTTTATTTAATCATTAAAAATATATATTTTTTTTATATTTTTACATCAGTGACTCTATTTTCTAAAATGTTCACTTTAAAATTTCAGAATATTTGAAAAATATGCAGCTGTTTTATATTTTCCATAAACATTAAAAAAAATCTCTTTAAAATATAAAAAAACATTTTAAGACCTTTTTAAATAATTTATTGAAACACATTCACACAGCGAATGGAGGTGGGAGGACGAAATAAAATCTAAATAAAGATTTAACACACTTAACAATTAAATGGAAAAAGGGGTTTTTAAGGAAACCTTTATTTTTTGTTATAAAAATAATACACATTAATAAGAGTCCATAAACATACTTAAGTTGGAAGTGTATTAAAATCATTATACACCTGTATTCCCTCTGTACACATACACATTTGTTCCTACACTTACATATACATAAAACCAAATAAATACTGAAGAAAAAATGCTGGTGAATTCTTATGGCATTCAATATTTAAAAAAGATATAATTTTAAATCATGCTACTAAGTAAATACAGTGGAGGGTAAATGTTAACCACTGATAGATAAGATATGCTGACCTTCAGTGAATTAGAAAGAAATGTCTTTGAAAATGAATCTATAGTCACTGATTAAAAGATCGGAAATAGAACCCTTAAGATGTTATATTAACAGAGAAACAGAAAATTACAAACTTTAATGAAGAGATAAGAATTAGGAATTAATGAATTATATTGTCAGATATATTTTTATACCCTACACCACCATTGTGATTCGGGTATTATGCGTTTGTGCTAATGTTTTATAACATATTCTTGATATTCGGTTCGATATTCGGTTCAATATTTCTGGTATCTTCCATATAATGTCCATCCGGAATGAAATTTTAGCTTATAAAAGTTCTAAAACATACAAAAATTTTAACGAAACTTGGCAAAACTAAAAAGGTGCTCGAAATTTATCGAAAGTTATTATGGATCGATTCATTGCTTCTTATAGAATCCATACAAGTCCCCTTCTAATATGATTTTGATGAGTAAAAATCTCACATATACGTGGTGAGATTCGTCAAATTAAGATAGATTTAAAGTAAAATCGATGTATAAATTTGAAAAGGCCCTCATTTCGGGAACTCCTGCAAAAATTTGTTTGAAGGAAGGTCCATTCTAAGGCGACATTTTCTGTATTGTACTGCAACAGTGTCACTAAATAGAGTTCTTGAGAAGCTGAAAAGGAATGATACTTTGACCACAAACAAACTTGGCCATATCATCCTGTTAAACAAATACGTTGGTTAATTATTCCATTAGTCTTCCGCTAAAGCTAAAGCTTATCCTCGATACGTATCTCCTGATAAAAAGCTGGCAAAAACCATATTGACACAACCTATGTTCTCTGGGGCATCAGAGCCTAGGTTGCCCTAATTAGTAGATACCTATTAAGAACCTGCTGTTTTCTAATACCAAAATACTGCATACATACGGAAACCTGAAGGACATGCGAATCTTTTTAAATTCTTCAACCAAGACACTTCCGCCATCTTTCTCCTCATCTTTTTAACCATTTGTGCAGATACTTGCCATTCAATTCCGATAATCCGGAGTACGGCATGTTATATCTTCTAATGAATAACACTAGATTCCTTTATGATGTATTGACACTTATACCACTCTTATTACTCCAGTTTCTAAGAGTTCTTTGTGCTAGGTCTAGGGTTAATAAACGAAAACTGGTGTTACATCCACCTTTAAGTATATCGTTAGACTCAGAATCACTTTCTGAGTCGATTTAATGATATTCGTCCGTCTGTCTGTCCGGCTGGCTGTCCATGTAAACGTTGTGAACAGTCTACAGGTCGCAATTTGATATTTTTTGATAAAATTTAGTACATATAACTTTGGCCTAAGGACAGAGTCTGACCAATTTCAATAGACTCTGTTCTTATGCCAAAATTATATGTACTAAATTTCACCGAAATGTTTCAAATTTTTAGGTATCTCCATTACAAATGTTTCTTCCCGGAATGGGGTCATAAACGTCCTAACACAGCGTTTTAAATGAAATTTGACACAGGTAAGTCTTATAGTATTCTAAAACGAGGTGCTAAAGTATGTGAGTGTCGGTCAATTATTTCTCATAGGTGTCATACAAATCTCTTTAGAAAAATCTCACATATACGTTGGTATTGCAATAATATGGGTGAAATGAAGATTAATATGACCAAGAATCGATGTGCAAAATTATACAAACCCAATAAGAAAAATAGTATAAAATTTAATATAAATCTTAGTGTCACAATAATGTACTTCTCACTTTAGAATAAACCAAAAAATCAATTTATATGATGGTTGTGCATTAATTTTTCATAACTACCATTTCAATCGAATATAGCTGATTATCTTTTGTTCCTCTTACATGAATCCATCTCAATTAATTGATTAAAATTTAGAGCCACTATTTAATTTTGGTCCCATTTGGATTTGATGCTTTTTTGACCATTAAATTTTTTCTAATTAAAAAAAAAAGAACTTAAAGATGAGCCGGTGACAAAATATATCCTACTCATTTGTTGTATTATATTTTGACCTTCACTGTAAACATATATGAATGTGTATTCACGTATGTATTTATTCCTTCGTCCTGTTTTTAGATACTGTATATATGAAAAATGTATACTTCACCACATGTCAACATCAAGATATATGTGTGTGTGTGTTTTTTTTATTTTTATTATTATTTGTTGTTATACAGAAAGTGCTCATTAAAAAGGATTTTCATTTTATTTTATACGTTTTACTCATTGTTACTCACATTTGCTGCTTTAAACTGTTTTCATTTATTCTCTTTCTTTCTCTCACTCTCCATCTGCGGCAACAAACAGACTGAATTGTTGTTATGTACTTTGGCATTACTGTTGCTGCTGTTGTTACTCAGTTGATTTTGGTTGTTGGTTGATGTTACTGTTGTTGTTGTAATTGTTATTATTGTTGCTACTATTACTGTAGCATTTTTACTAATACATGTTTACCTGTGTACTCTTGTTGTTGTTGCTGCTGTTATTTGTATATAATAAATGCAAGAGGCAACAAGAGTTTATAACAACAATAACAAACAGCAGTAGAAAAAAATATTGTTATAATAAAAGGTAACAACGAAAAGTAAGTAAATGTATGTGCGAGAGCGTGTGTTTTATAGCAAAAAAATATAAATTTTGCACCTTAACGCCTTCTGCTATTTTTTCCTTTCTCAAGCAGCAACAGCAATAGCAGCAGTTAAATGAAAAGGCTAAAAATTTTTTGCTGAAATTTGCAATGCAGGGAATTGGTAAAAACCCTCTGGAGTATATTTTTGTTTACTGAATACTTATGTGTGCTACTTTACCTTTTATATATGATTGAATATTTGTTTGTAGGAGTTGGTGTTGTTTGGTTTGTGTGAGTATGTTTGTGTATGTATGAGTTTAAGTGCGTCTACAAATAAAGTTTATGTCTGTACGCACCAGTGTGTTGCCATTAATTAATACAACTAGTGCTTAAAGTGCATACAATAAATTTTAAAAAGGTGCTAAAAAAAAATATCAAATTCATATACGGAGCTAAAGAAAAATCTGTACTCAAAATATATAGTTTCAAGCATTTTCGTATTTTAGTTAAATGCTTTGCAGGGATAGGAAACCTATTAAGGAAGAAAAGGAAATAAATGAAAGTTATCATGCGAAGAAAATGTAATAATTTGGGACAAAATAGTGAAATTTAGATATTTTACCACTTTACTCGCTGTTCGCATCGATATAATTTGTAAAAAAATCTCTATCGGCTGTGCCGAATCTTATATACTTTTGATCACTTACATATAAAAAATATTGCACGTATTAAAGTTAAATTTATAAGCAAAGGAAATTATCACTCTTGGAGCTACAGCGAAATATGGTCCGATGATCTGCAAGTTCGTAGTGCTTTCTATCAAAAATTCACTCAAATGTTAATTGAGACATTTTAAGAATGGTAAACAGTACCGGAAAACTTGTCAGCTTATAGAAATCTTCAGTTAGAAGAAGCGGTTTCTAAAGCCAAATAAAAAGATTTTAGCTTAGTGCTTGGATTATATGATATGAAAAGTTAAGCTATTGTGCAGGTCTAAAAATACATAAAGTTTTGACTGAAACATTGCTACAAATTAAAAAAAAAATTTCTTGCTGCAATAATGGATGGCAATAACATGTATTAGCAGATTTTTCGCAGCTTTCTAACCAAAAATTTAATTTGGTGATCCTCGAGGGAATTCTTGGAGAAAAGTTTAGAAAACCTAAAACAGTCAAAAATTTTCCAAAATTTCTTGGTATTTGAAGCGATATGCATTTGCTAATCGTTTTTTTGCAACTGGTTCCATAAATACCGAAATTTACATCTAGAAAGGTTTACAAAATAGTGCTTGACATTGATAAGACTTTGTATCAAAACGTAATTTCGGCGGTCATATTTTTTGTTTGGGCAGCATTTTCTACAGTTCGCAAGAAACAAGAAAGAGTGATACATTCGTCTATCGAATCTTTAGTACCCTCCAACACAAAAGCATGTGAAGTAATACACACTCACAACATTATACAATATGTAAACGTTTTTATTTAATACAACATACAGTTACAAATTATTTATATTTTTGGCTTCTTCAGATATCGTTTAATTTATATACTGAACTCATTTTGCTGGTTTTAACTCAGAAACTTCTTAGGTCTATAATAAATGCTCAGAGCAAATTTCATTGAGCTCTGTCAAATATTGTGGATGTCAATTATTTTGGATCAGAGCGAGACAGGGCAGACGGACATTGTAAAATAGAGACAGATTTTGATTTGAAGCAAGAATATATAAGGTCATAGCGTTACATGACAAAGTTAATAAACTCCCTTCACTACTTTTGGTGGGGGAGGTAATTGCAGTTAAACTCTACATTAAGAGAAAAATTTAATAAAATAAAAAACATTTTAAATGAAGTCTTAGTTGATTTATTATTTTTTCTAATATTAAAGAAGTTCGCATTTAAAGGAATTCACACCAAGTAAATACATCCGATTTGCATGAAAATGCTTTATTTGTTTCAAAAAAGCCACTTCTGTAAACAACTTTCACAATCCTAACAACATTGTTCAGTTGTATAAACGTACCTCGTACGTGCTGTCGAGAATATTTATCAAAATAGTTTACAAATCTTATCAAAAGATTTCCCACCTCTGTTAAAAATTTTACTTTAAAAATTGAAGTACAATTTTTAACTTCTCACCTAAACAGGTGACTCCAACATAAAAAAATGAAAACTGTTCTTCTTAACAAATGTATATGTATGTGCATGCATGAGGGATATATATCACCGCTTTACACTAACATAAATATGGCAAAACATCGCAATTCCAAATTTAAAAGTGAAAAATGTATACAAACTAATACAAACACACAGTTTTAGTCCCTCCCATGTATCCTTCATATTTGTTAATGTTTTTCAATCTACATGATGTTTAAGCAGTTTTTCAGTTAGAATTTTTTGTTATTGTTGTTGTTATTGTTATAAAGCTTAAGTTGTTGTTTATGCTTTTGTTGTTATTGTTGATGTTGTTGCATATTAAGTTAATGTTTATAAGTTATATAAAAAAACCAAACCACGTACAAAACACCTGCGTCCAGCTTTTCAACAAAATATAAATATTTTTTTTATTTTCTTCATCTTTTCAAGAGGGAGACTTTTTTTAGAAAAAAACTAGAAACGAAGGAAAAATGTAAAACCTTTAACTTTAATAATATTAATATGCGCTCTTTGTAAAGGCATCTCTTCTTGTTTTAAGTTGTTGCTATTTATGATTCCTTTATGTCCTTAACCATCAGAAGAGGGGAATGAAAGTATATTAAGTTTTTCATTTCGTATATAAAAAGCAGAAGCAGTTTTTCAAGACTAAATGGAATATATATTCCAAAATTAAAATAATATCTGAGTCATTCCTTCTGTCTATTCGTTCGGAACTTCCGCTTCTAGAACAAGATTGGATTGGATTTCTGCGAATGACTTGGTTTACCTGGGGGCATAGGGAAATAAATAAAATCTTAGACGAATGCTCTGTGTCAATTTTTGGCTCCGATGGACCAATGTAGACAAAGACAAGGTCATGCATGTATTCATGTGATGCGAGAATAGTACGTCGGTTTGTGGACTATAGATTGGTTTAATTTTGGGATTGGTATTTGGTGACATGGCTCACTTAATGCATTCTTGTGTTTAAAAGAGAGGTCTATACTATAAAAGGTGGGCATAAGATTGAAATTAATACTGTTGAAGACAACTTTACGGTGTGTTTGAATTATGGAAACATTCGGAATTTAGATGATATGTAAACAAGTCATGCTGGATTGGAATAGAATTTTAATAGGTCCTTAGCGGTCTATTGAACATTAGGGTAGTTGCCCGATATAGCTCAGTTTTTCTTAGGAAAAATAGGAGGACTATCATGATTCTTTTGTCGCTGTTTTTTATCCTCGTTTTGTGAATAAACATACGATCGTTGACAGTCTTTGGTTGCTGCATATTCGGTTCCACTTCGTAGTTCCCGATTACTGCGATTTACTGTTAATGCTTAATATTGTTGGTTCCACTTGCTGCTCATCATTGTTTTCATCAACTTCGATTCTAGCCTGACTCTTGGAGTGGATCCTGGGGAAGCATCAGTTCCAATTCGTAGTTCCCGATTACTGCGATTTACTGTTAATGCTTAATATTGTTGGTCCCCCTTGCTGCTTATCTTCATCAACTTCGATTGTAGCCTTACTCTTGGAGTGGATCCTGGGGAAGCATCGTGGTGACTGTGGTATGGACCCTAATCGAAAAGAGTTTAGATCTTTGGGCCCGGTATAGAAATTCATTTTGAACTAAATGCAGGGAGTTAAAGTTTAGATGAACTCCGCTCCTAATCAAGGGGAAGATCAAATCCAAATATTTGGCATCGTATTCACTCTATGTGAAGAGAACCGTGAGGTACTCATGTTAAATACTTCATCTTTGTCTTACTGTCTATCTGGTGGAACATTAGTGAGATTGGGCGACTTTGCTCGTCAAGTTTTTGTTAGGAGAAATAGAGTCAATATTGGAGGCAACCCCGATATGTGATCACCCCTCGTGGTTGCTGTGGTCCTGTCCCCGGTTTTTGGATAGGCATACGATTTTTGCTAGTTTTGGAACTGTTGCTGCTGGATCTTCGGCTCCACTTCGCTGTTCCCGTCTTTTTGCTGCAGCCATCTTCATGCCGGAATTTGCCTCTCCCCTTTGCTGCCCTTGCTGTTCAACATCGTCGTCACCCTGCCGTCATCATCACCACCTACCTTGCTGCATTGTTGTGTGTAATTTCGTAACGTTCGTCTTTGTCCATTCCAGGTGTCACACCATGTGGCCAAAGCTGTTCTATGTAATGTTGTAATTGTATGTGTATGTTGGTATGTGGATCGGTGGGCCACCAGTCCCGAACTGTTTGGAGATCGACTGGTAGTAATCGAGTTGATTACGAAGTTTGACCGGAGACTTAATTCTGGTACCACGGAAGTCAGGTGCTCCTGGAACTCGGTTTCAGCCTAACTGTTGGTGTGGCCCCTCGGGGAGCATCGTATCGTGGTGGCTGTGGTTTAAACCCAAATCGCGGGAAGAGTCTTTAGGTTCGGTGTGGAGTTACATATACAATCGGGTGCCGTGCCCCAAAAATCGGCAGGAGTTTTAGATAGGCTCCGAATTGGTACTCAGGTGTTGCAGTCTGCTGCATTTGAGGGCGCTGGTAGACGCATTGTGTTAACCCAGTGCTAATAGCACCGTGAGGTTAGGTCTACAGAGACAGGTACTCACGTTAAAGGCTTCGTCGTTGTCTATCTGATGGATCTCTTAAGCAGTTAAGGGTTAATTAACACAAAATTCATAAAAAGTTTCAAAATGATTCCCTGTTTATAATGAAAAAGTGTATATAACATAAACTAGTGCAGGATGTTTAAAATTCGTTACGATCACATCAACGATTCTTCTGATATGTTTTTGCTATTGTTTTTGAAATGTTTCTTTATTCAGATGCGATAGAAAAATGATGGGATGTAACCGACAACTTAAGAGTGTAAAGGTGCAAAAAACACATAACATTATGTAAATATTCTTGTTGTAATTCTTTTTTTTAATATGTATTTTTATAGTAAATATAAAATGGAAAAAAGTGGAAATTTCTGAAAGAAAAAACTTTAATTTAATGGTTTTACAGGTGTTTGCTTTGAAAGTAGCTGCCTTGCTGGCACTTTTTTTTAAATATACTGTAAGTTAAACCCCAAAGACTTGTGGTAACTTTTGATAATTTTTTTCTTTTTAAGGAAAAAATTGGATTTGGAAAATGGAAGACTAAAGATTTAAGAGACTTGAGTTTACTGATCCAAAACAAATATTAAATCTTCGGTAGAAATATGAACTATAAAATCTGTATAACTGTAATTTGGGTACAATATAAATAAACTAATGACATCATTTTCCTAATTGTCAAGGTTCCTGTGCTTAATAATATTTGGTCTGTCTAACTTTGAACGAAAAGTGAATTCTTTTGGAGAGTTAAATAAGCGATAATTCCATCTCATTGTTTCAGCTGAAAAATACAGTTCCTGCGTTATACTTCTAGAATATACATTATCAGTTTCTTTCAGTATATACCTCAAATATGAAGAAATTTGAGATCGGATTTGCGAGAGCTAAGCAGCGACATAGAATTTTTTGTTTCACTTTTAATGTCCTCTCCGCATAATTAAAGTGTATACTTATACCAAGTGAACCTTTATTCAACTTCAAATTACTTTAAGTTTTTTTCACTCGGATAGCGGATGTATTATGTCTGATATATCAACGTTTTGTTATCATCATTAAAGAATGTTAGAAATGGATACAAATTATTTTTCGAATTCGATACTACGTTTGGTGAGATTTATATCTACCGGTTAGATAACTTTTATTGTTTGTCCTGTTGTTCGTGCTCCTCATTTCATGGCGGGAAATTTTTTTAAGCTTTGGATCAATTTCGAAACTTTATTTTTTGCAATAATTACAGTTGAATGTATACAGATCAACCTTTTTAAGCTCATTACTCTTTTACTTGGTTTCAACTTTAAATCTCTTTTATGAACATTTTAATACAGAGAAATATTTAAAATTTCTTGGTAGTGGTCAAATCCTTTTTTGGTTGATATCCTTAGAAGAGAAATAAAGAACTTTTAGGATCGTGGTGACCATAGGTCAAGGAATTTCTCTCCGAAAATTGTTCCTTATTCCTAAACAATGTTAATTGTGCTTTCGAAATAATCCAAAAAATATTATATATTTGAAAAGGGGAGAATATTCCGTTTATAATGTAAAACAAGTGTGAAAGTTATAGTCTGCAAAGACCGATTATATAACACTCCACACAATACTGTGAATTTTATATTTCAGAAAATAAAAATTATTTTCAGTCCCTTTTTCAGTGGTCCTAAAAGTGATTTTTGGAATTTATTATGATTTTAAGATTTCAGGGAATGCAGATCCATTTGCGTTAAGACTTTTACCTGTGGAAATTAACCCAAATAAAGCAGTCGTTTGAGCAACAACAACTGAAGGGAAAAATAAAATTTTTCAAAATTTATTTTCAAAATGAGCCAATAATTCGAAATCTTATAGAGATATATAAGTGCTTATAAAATGATCACCTCTTCTCTAAAATTAATTCGGCATATGAGCTATAACACAGGGGCCATAAGCTACCAAAAATAGAGCAAATGATCATATTGGAACTCCTTTACTGTATCGAGGTCAAGAAATGCAAGGAATGTTAGATATGAAAGATCAAAGTTGGAAACGAATTGGATGATCTAAACTCACGTTAACAGTGTTTGTACGATTTCTAGCTGAAATTGTACGCAATTATAATTCTGCGGTTTTTGGAATGTTTCCTAACGCTAGTGAGTTTTTCGGTTCTTTCGTTACAGGTAAAAAGAACGCCAATTCTGTACAATAAAATCGATGAAATTTCAAATATCCCCTACATTTCTTTAAATATAATCTCTACTTATTCATAAATATATCGCCGCCCTAAAACTCAGACGGTAGCAGTAGTATCAACTCCATAAAACTTTAATAAAGATTTTAAAAAGGGTCTACTTTTTATCTTTCCGTCATACTATCGTAGCATACAGTAATATGGACTTCATAACCAATAAAACAGCCAATTTTGGAAATTGTATGAGAAAACATTTCGCAAGCGGTTTAATATCTGAAATATCCCACTTTGCGTAGCAATTGCTCCGCTCATGGATCATCTATAATGTCCAAAGTTATAATGTTACACTCCTCTTAGAGGATCAAAAGTTAAAAAGTTATTTAAAAAAGATCGATCCTGTCCGATTCTGGTGTGTTTCATCGTAATAGTCTATCCTGGATTTAGGATTGTTATTTCTACACTTCTCAGCATAAACGTTGTGGGATATAAAATCAATATTTAAATTAAAAATAATATACATAAATACTTTTTTAGCGAAGTATATAAATATTTTGCATTTCAGTTTTTACCATGGCAATCGACATAAACAAGGTCTATTTAAACTAAAACAAAATAAAATCTATTAACTTTAAGTAGTTACTTTGTTACTGTCTTGGAAACCAATAACGGGAAAATTTTAAAGAAATTTCCAAAAAAAAAAATGGATTTAAAAGTGAATCCCTTTAAAAGACCCATGAATACATTACAAAAACAATGGTATCGCATACTTATAGCACGTAAAGTGGGCATCAATACACAAATTGAGCCACACAAACAATCCGAAGATACTTAGTAAGTTTCGCATTACAAAAGAAACAAATTAACTAAAATAAAACTTATTTAAATTATTTTATTAAATTTCCTCTTTTTTACTTTTGCTGTTGAAAAAAATGCACTTTTTTGAATGATTACAAACTTCTGGCTTAAATTTCCTGAATTAACAAAACGTTTTCCCGAACGAAATTTCTGTATTTCTTTTTGCAACAAATTTGTGTTTTGGTGTGTGTATTGGTGTGTTGGTGTTTGTGTTGATGTCAGCCAAACGAAATGCCTTAAGCGTTACAAACAAGCATTTCATTGTTACAATCAACAATTCCGTAAGGAAATTAAACAACTAGAGGCCATGCAACCAAGTGCCATCGATGCCATGCGGGTGCATAGGTCAGTACAAAAAAAAAAAAAATATGTGTGTTAAGAGCACTTTTTGCAACACGAACAATAATTTAAATAAAATTCTTTGTAATTTTTCAATTCCTATTGACCTTGTTTTTGTTTTTGTCTTGTTTCTATAACATGAAGTGATGAACAAAGAATATTGTGGAATAGAATTTAAATAAAAATTATAAATAAATTTTTCTCTAATTTGCTTTTGTTGTTGTTTGCTTGTTTTTTTATTCTAGAACCTTTGCCATCACAACACTTTGGCTTCCTTTGCACTCAAAGCGCGAAATCAACTTGACACTAGAAACAACTGGAAAATGTTTAAGTGTCAAAGAAAGAAGACGCTTGCAGCATATTTTAAAATATGGCATTAGTGCGAAATGAATACAAAACTCAACACTCAAATTCAACACAATCCAAATCTCCCACCCACAGGACCTAAAATTTTAAGCTGGTAACCACGCAAAATGTGGAGGGAGAACACTACACTGTGGAGTGAGACCAATACTTGTTGAAAATAAATCTGTAACTCTTAAAAGACTAAATTATTATAAAAAATTATTGTTATTGAATATAGAAAATTTGAAATTCAGTTCCCGGTCTAAATGAAAAGTTTTTTTGCAACACGAACAAAAATTTTAATAAAATTCTTTGTAATTTTTCAATTCCTATTGACCTTGTTTTTGTTTTTGTCTTGTTTCTATAACATGAAGTGATGAACAAAGAATATTGTGGAATAGAATTTAAATAAAAATTATAAATAAATTTTTCTCTAATTTGCTTTTGTTGTTGTTTGCTTGTTTTTTTATTCTAGAACCTTTGCCATCACAACACTTTGGCTTCCTTTGCACTCAAAGCGCGAAATCAACTTGACACTAGAACAACTGGAAAATGTTTTAAGTGTCAAAGAAAGAAGTCGACTTGCAGCATATTTTAAAATATGGCATTAGTGCGAAATGAATACAAAACTCAACACTCAATTCAACACACAATCCAAATCTCCCACCCACAGGACCTAAAATTTTAAGCTGGTAACACGCAAAAAGTGGAGGGAGAACACTACACTGTGGAGTGAAACCAATATTTGTTGAAAATAAATCTGTAACTCTTAAAAGACTAAATTATTATAAAAAAAAATATTGTTATTGAAATATAGAAAATTTGAAAGTCAGTTTCCGGTCTCTATGAAAAGTTATGGTTGAAGGAACAAAGAACAGTGTTTTATTCGAAAAGTGAAATCAATATGAATCTGTAATTTTCTTATGGCTGGACCTATTTCAATGAAATTTCATACAGTGATAGTAAAAATTTAATGATTGAATAGTGAAGGAAGAGAACTCTCCAAGAACAGAGATAAAGAAGTCACCGTGTAACATTGTTCCATAATAAAATATTCACTTTTAATGATAACTCTGTAAACCTTATCCAGACAAGGAGGAGGTACATGAAACTACATTTTATTAAGAGTGTTACCTATATTTCCTAAAATGTATTTTTGACCATATTCCCTACTCATTCATGCACTTAAACATCTGAACCTAAAAGCTATCTCCTTGGCTATCAAGTATGCCGGCAATCAATGCAACATCACTAATAGTGACTTTCTATTAAGGTGCCAGTGATTGTAAGAGCCGAATTCCGTATGATCCTATTAAAAACAATAATTGGTTGATTTCTCTAGAGATTTTCGCCACAAAATGGTACTACACATATGTGCCTTAAAACCATGTCAAAGATCCATTTGGATTTTCTTGGAATTTCTCAAAAATTCGTTTGTACAGGTACAGAGCAATGCCTACTTTGGCAACAACATGCTCACAGAAACATATTTGTATATCTTTGTAAAGAGTACTCCAACTCAAGCTCCATTCACTGAAACGTTATGCAGGCGCTGTGATGTAGTTTTAGAAATTTACCAGATTCTGCAATCTGCACATTATTGTCATATACTGCTTCCCTGAACTTCTAAGAATCTTTGCGAAGAAGGAAAGGAGAGATCATTCTCTTGAAAAGATCTATGAAATGAAATTCTTGAACAGAAATTATTGTGAAAACATTTAAAATTTTTATCTTTGGCTCTCATTACCATTTCCCCAAATCAATTTATCAGCCATAAATCTCACAATAACGATATTATCATGATATATAAAGTAACTAAAGATGAAGCAAGCAGAAATAATTGAAAAAGTTTACGTGGGTAGAATTCATGCTTACGTGATGGTGTGGGTCCACCTTAACCGACCTGTTATAAAATTTCATTTGAGTTTGTCTATTCGTTCGAAAGTTACAGATTTATTTCTATTTCATCTTTTATTTCTTATCCAATTTAAACGCTCCTCTCACCTTTGGAGTCTTTAACTAATCAGCTAATACCAAGTTACAAATTTCTTTCCAAAATTTCCTAATTCAGTCCCACTGTAGAAAATCTCTTAGCATTTTATTCCAACAGCTTGTTGTTATCTGAAGTGCTTTTCGTATCTGTGCTACAGCTATTGCTGTTGTTTCTGTTGCTGCTGTAGTCTAGTGTAATAAGAAGCCGAAAATGAAAATATCAACAACAAAGTGTTAACAATATTTGTGTATCGTGTTGTATAAACGACAACAAAAACAATTCTGCCACCAACAAACAACCAGCAAGTACTTAATGTTTTTGTTGTTGTTCTTGTTGAATTTTTGTTTTCTGTGTTTTTTATTTGTAAATAATTTTAAGTGGAAATACGAAACAGTTTATCAAGTGTAAAAATAAAAATAAAAATGAAAATAGAAACAATAAAGCAAAATGCTACAATTGCAACTTGTGAATGTTGCAAAAAAAAAAAACATTTAAGGAATTTCAAGTAGATTTTTCTTTATTTTTTTCTTTTATTTCATCCGAAATTTTGAAAAAAAATTAATGAAATAAAGTAAATCAATTTTCGAATCGTTATTTTAGACAAATTAATTGAGGAATGTAACGAGATATTTTTATTGTTTATTAATTAAACGGTGCAAATTAAATAAATAATCCGTGACGTATAAATTTTTTCTGAATTAATTTAAAATTATTTATTCTATTATTAAAGTTATATTTGAACAATTAAAGTTATAGTCGGTCAAGCTTTACTTTTCAATACCCTACCCCACATTGTTGGTTATTAATGGTTGCTATCAAAATTAAATGAGTTAGATGGAATTATGTACCGACCTTCGTAAAATTTCGCTCATCTTAGTTTGACCAATTTTTATCGTAATACTTGCGTATTTATGAGATTAAAACCCTTCAAAGTGTTTTTTTAAGGGAGTTATATGGGACCTATGATAAATAAAGGCTCGATCCTCTTATAATATGATTAATATGGGAAAATTTTCTATAAAATTGTTTTATATTCTTTTAGACTTTTATGATCTTAAAACCCCATTCCAGGAGGAATATTTGTATGGGGCGAAATAATGGACCCATCATCACTAATTTTAATAGGCATCGTCCCTAGGTCGATGTTTCGTCGAGGTATCTCAAAAATTGCAACCTGCATTTTGTTAAAAAATTTTATATGGAGAGCCAGCTAGCCAGACGGATGGACATCGGTAAATCTGGGTCAAAAGGTATACATATAAAAAAGTTATAAAAAATAAAGTGCTGGTAGTAATATTTTTTCTATGCGTTACAAACTTAAGCATAAACGCATTTTACCCCATTCACCTACAGTGGTGTAGGGTATAAAAATTAACACACTTTAAAAGTGTCAAAAAAGTGTCTGCAAAAATATTTAAATATGGAATTTCTTATCAGGTTTTTACAGTTCTTTTTCTTTTATAAATGAAGTATAATTTCTAAGGAATAAGAAACTGTTCCTTTAAAAATTACTGCCTTTAAAGTCTCTAGTGATCTCATAATTGGATGTGAAAAGTGGTTAAAAGGCAAGTTTCAAAGCACTGGAACATTTCAATTATTTTAAGAGTCAATGCGTTAAGGATAACGATTCTATTTGATATTCTGCAATTAAAAAAGACCCGAGTTAAAATCATCCACAGGCTTGTTGAAGTAGGTAACTGTGCAGGTTAAAAGTAGTATTTTTAATTTTGTACAAATGGAGTAGCATTTCCATGGGAAAGATCACTTGAATCCAACCCAAATTTGCCAATTGTCCAAGAAAATAATCCCGAGCTAATTTCATAATAATGAGAACGAAATTCTGTAATTTTTAGAAAAACACACAGTAAACTTAATTGTAGGCGTCGGAATTTATGTTCTTTCCAGAAAGTGAAATTATAAGATATGTGAATACGGCTGTTTTCCTAGACACTCGTGTAAAATATTTAACACACTTATGACAGTTTCATTGAACACTGAACCTACAGTCCTTTTTCGTTGGGAAAGGTCCTCCTTTAGTATTTATGATCAACAGTTTCAGATAATGTTACTTTCAATCCACTGTATAAGCTAATTCAGGTTTGTAGAGTTGTAGCGCATTGAATTATCTTTTTTAAGAATTCATTATTTATATTTTTTATTTAGGATCAATTTAGCCTTATATACAGTCTAATATTTTGTAAAGATCTCAAATCGCGAGGCTGGAATTTAGGTGGTATCGTACATGGGGCACTAAGCGCTTGTGCTGATGTTGCAACATACAGAAAAAATGAGATTACGCCCACCATCAGGTATACCATTAGATTCAAAATCACGTTTATATACGATTTAACGAAGTCCGTCCACCCTTTTTGTATGTCGGTCTAGCAGTACATGTAAACGTAATTTTAAAGACACTTTTAACAAATTTGAAAAAATTATCCATATACAAAATTTATGTTTTCTCAATTCAAAGATCAACTTTTACCAAATTTTCAAAAAATTAACATTGATAACATTTCCATTGAATTGATTCCATAATCATGGTAGCTCCCGGACAAATGTCCTACCGATAGGAATGGGTATTAAATAGCCCTCATTTAATACCTATTCTGAAATCCCTAATATAAAATATTCATAAAAATCTTGAATTTCATATTTTCATGCTTGAATTGTACTATAACTGAGGCGTAGATTTCTACTGCATATTTAAACTTGATTTCCTAAGTAATTTTCAATCAGATATTGGATTCTTACTCTTGTCATCTTTGGCAAATTTTGTTTAAAAAACTTAGACTTAATATCGATTTCTATTTGATAAAATTCCATTAATACGGTGCATAATTTCCTTTTATATGAATTTGATTTTACAACCCTTAAAAAGAAAAATTTCATTAAAATTTTACACGGCAAATTTTCCAATGTTTAGTTTAAAAAAACATCATCATGTAAGCTTCATTACCCAATTTAAGCTTTTTTCCCGCCCTAACACGAACACATACAAACAACCGTAAAAAACTTATATTAATACACATGAAAACATTACAAAAAGGTATGAAAATTATTTCATTATTTTATGTTTACAAAAACAAACATTCCAAAAAAAGCATCTGTATCTTAGTTGTTTTTTATATGAGTTTTTTTGTTGTTAAATATATTCTAGATTTTTTTAAAAAATGGTAACAAAGTATAAGAGCGTAACAAATTTTGTTTTCCAAAATTTTATTATATTTTTATACCCTACACCACCATAGGTCTCCAACCACTCATTATGCGTTTGTACAAATATTTTAACAGAAAAAGAAAATAATGATATCACCACTTTCAAGTATACCGTTTGACTCAGAATCACGCTTTGAGTAGATCTAACTTTCGGCATGTTTCGTTATTTTGACCCAAGGACGATGCCTATAAAAAATGGTGGTGATGGGTCTTTTATTTCACCTCTCGAATGGGGGTTTATAATGCATTCTTAAGCATAAATTAAAAAAAAGCATTTATATGAGGGTGGTTCATAAATATGTGGTAGCTACCACTTATAAACAACAATTTGTTGTAGGGTATTAAATAGTTGGGCTTGACCGACCATAACTTCTTACTTGTTTTATTTATACACGAAAAAATTATGGTTATTAAATACTGAATATGAATTTATTCTTTACATGTATTATTAACAATAAATGCGAAAATGTAATGTATCTGTGTTAGTGAGGGTGGTGTTTTGTTCTTTATGTAGAGGGGAGAGTATGATGAAATGAATTGAGTATGTATAGATGGTTGTTTGTTTAAGTAGCATTTATTCGTTGTATTCAAGTGGATTTCTTGTTAAAACGCATGTAAATAAACAATTGTAAACAACAACAGCTGCACAATATTATTGTAAATGTTGTAAATATTGTTGTTGTTTTGCGTTGTTATTGCTATGATATTGTTTTTGTTATTCTTTATCTGAAAATTATCGTTGTGTCTGAATATTATTTAAAAATTTAAGCTTCAATTAACCCGTAAAATTTACAAAACCACTAGAACAAACGATTTTCATCCATAGAATGCGTGATAATACGTAAATATTTATGTTCATATTATCATATGAACATTGTTTAAATAAGACTATAAGGTTCAAAATTGTTGTCTTCTTGTTCTTATTTTACTAAAAAGGTGGTGGCGGTTTATTTTGTAAGAAAATTTTGTTATATTTATAAGAAAAAATTAATGAAAAATTATTGCATTTTTGTTTTATAAAAATAAGAATTTTAGAGTTAAAGTTTTGCGTTTGGAGCACATTTACATCGTTACTGCAAGTTATGCTAACTATAAACATGATTACGTTTTTAAATAAAATATAGAAATATATTTTTAGGTTAAATCTTTAATTAAGAAACAGAAGTTAGATTGCTATATTGGATAGTGCCGAATCTGATATACCCTCCACCACTTATATTATGTAAAAATTACCAAAAAATTGTTTAAAGTTTTAGAGCGTTATAAGCTTAGAACCCTTTTCCGGTCATTAAATGGTAAAAGTAAAATATTCAAAATAATTGCCGAAAAAGTTTTAGGAAAGAAACCTCCATTTACATTATATCAGTAATATTAGACTATACTTAAAAGTTTTAATATCCTAAAATCCTATTCCGGGAAGAGAACTTAAATGGGAGCTATAGGAAAATGCAGACCGATATTCGTCAACGATTAAATAATATTGCTTCGTATGTAAGAGTTTTATAACTTCAAAACTGTTTTCCGGGAAGGAACATTTCACCTCAGAATTTCTTGTTGTCTCAGATATCTCTCTAAAACTTTTTTGCTATTGAACCGATATAGCTGGTTTTAAATAGGAATCTGACAAGAACAACAGAAAAATATTTCCAAGATTAATTTTATTCAAACAATTATTGTAGACGTAAAAATGTTTCCAACAGACAGACAGTCGGACAGACAGAGAGACAAATCGAGTAGGCTTAAATGATTTCCACTTGGCGTAACATACGGAATGGAACGCTGACCACTGTTGGTGGATGGTATAATAAAAAAGATTTCACGCCCTTGGACGAAGACTACTAAAAATGTCCTCTTCGAGTGGGTGATTGAACTAATTTAATGTTAAATATTGATATAAATAAATCATGTATTAGACCAAACCAATGTGTGAAATGAAGAGATTGGTCACCTTAGAACAAACTTGAAAACCATTAAATCTTTAAAAAGCGCCCCCAAATGCAACAGACTGCTACACCTGAGTATCAATTCGAAGCCATGTAGTTGGACATGACTTCCCCCTTGGTTAGGAGCCTATCTAAAACTCCTGCCGATTTTTGGGGTACGGCACCCGGTTGAATATGCAACTCCACACCGAGCCTAAAGATCTAGACTCTTCCCACCACGATGCTCCCCGAGGTACCACACCATCAGTCAGGCTGGAACCGAAGTTCCAGGGGTACCTGACTTCCGTGATACCAGAATTAACTCTCCGGTCGGACTACGTAATCAACTCTATTACTCGAAGTTCAAACAGCTCGGGACTGGTGGCTCACCGCTCCACATACAAACATACACATACAATTGGACAACAATTACAACACTAACATTGAACAGCTCCCTCACGGACGAGGATTTGGCTACATGGTGTTACACCTGGAATGGACAAAGACGAACAAACGAAAGGACACACAACAACGCAGCAAGGTTGATGACGGCAATGGTGACGACGATGATGATCAGCAAGGGAAGCGATGGGAATTAACAGCAGTACGAAAAACCAGCAAACCGGGAACAGCGAAGTGGAGCCGAAGATCCAGCAGCCAACAGTTCCAAAACTGCTAACTATCGTATATCTATCCACAAACCGGGGATAGGCAGACTACACAGAAAGCACGAGCACACGACAGGGAGCATCACGAGGGGTGATCACATATCAAGGTTGCCTAACTATTGACTATTTTTCTTAACAAAAACTTGATACGCAAAGTCGCCCAACTTTCCTAACGTTCGATCGTCCTCTAATGCCCTAATATAATTCCAACCCGTTCCAGTGTGAGCTATTCCCATACTATCTAAATTACTAATGTCCCCATAGTACTAACACACCGTAATGATGTGATCAACAGTCTTGTCTCCCATCCCACACCCACATTCCGGAGAGTCAGACAGACCCCTTTTATGCATAAATTGCATTAAGTGAGCTATGTCCCGTAAGTAAAAATCCCAGTCTGGACGTCGACGTACGACGTATAAATTCATACGTTAACCTATCCTTGTCAGCATGGGTCCATCGTGTCCGCCACCGTGAAACAAGGCACTCATCTAAGAGTGTCTTTTTTCCCTAAGCAGAAATTCCATATAGAAGTGGTAGTCCATTATTGATCTTAAAAGTGATAACACTTCGTATCACTTCCAAGTCAAGGGGTGATACATCTAACAGAATCTAAAGACCAACCTTCGAAACGTTTTTATATACTGGCATACACGTTAACATAGCTACATAGACATCCGAGTCGAACGGTATATTTAAAGGCGGGTGTAACACTATTATTTCTGCATGCTACAAACATTAGCAAAAACGCATAATACTACGGTGGTGTAATAATACAATACAATCTAAACTTTTACCTAATATTGGGTATAAAAGAAAGTATATCGTTAAGATTGTTTAAACTTGCGAGTAATTGAATAAATGTAAATTAAGGATTCAGATGTATCAGATATCAAAACATTCAAGAAATTGTAGACAAGTTTTTGTTAAAACTTTCAATTGATGGTTTAATAAAGAAACACATCTGATAATTATCCATAATAATGGTTACTATTACAGAAATTTATACATGATAATATATGCTCACAAAATGTAATTTATTCCTTAACGCATTTAAAGGAAATAAAGTTATTTATTACTTCATAATGAGCCAAATGACTTTTCCCCAAAAATGATGGCGATTTCATTTAAGAAATAAAACAATATAAATTTAAACCCGCGTATGTTTATATGTGTTTGTAATATTTACATAAATATTCATGTATACCAGTAACGTATGTACATCTAAAGATACGGAAGGATGTCAGACAGACACACAGGAACAGGCATAAATATGCCCACATACGCATCACTTCATTTACTTATAACGAATAAACCTTTTTATTCTCGTAAGATTTTAAAATTTCACATCCGTTCCCTCATTAAATTTAACAAATATTCATTTGAACGTTAACGGAGAAAATTTATTTTTTACCTTAAAATAAAAAAGTAAAAATGCTTCATTCGGCTATGCCGAATCTTGAATACCCTTCATAACGAATATTATGAAAAAATTTCTATGAGTTGCAATTAAAACTTATTATTCGTTTATCAGCTTAAACGCCGATTACGAAAAAAGGTCCTTTTAAAAACTACAGTGAAATATGGCAATATATTCTTAAAATTACTCATAAATTTTGGTACCGAGATATAGATTTTAATGGCCGATTTTATTAAAATAATAAAGTTAAAGGAAGAATTTTCAAAAATGAGATACAATATTCCAAAAATTTGATACGTATATGGAAGACAATTATCTAGTTGTCTGAATTTCGGTGGAATTGGTTCATTTTTAAGGACTTTGAAAACCCAAAACCCACTATTCCGGATAGTGGGATTGTAAAGGAGTAATAACTAAATATGGCTCGATAATTGTCAAATTTGTTTCATATATTAAAGACGGTATGAAGAAAGGATCAAATTTAAAACCATTTTCTGGGAAAGAGTGTTATATGGGAGCTACAGTAAAATATAGACTGATATTGCTCAGATTATTAAATTATATAGATAGTTAGAATTTCAATAAATTCCATTTTGCGGGAAGAGCCCCTATATTGAGGTTATAACAATATATGGACCAAGATTGGCCAAATCAATTATTATATATATAAAAGATAGTTAGAAAAATCATTGTTCGTATTTCAATGAATTTGGTCTTTATTTTTGTGTTTTATTACCTCAATTCCGTTTTTTGGTAAGGGTCCTTATAAGGGAGCTATAGCAATATATGTACCGATATTGGCCAAGTAAATAATATATATTAAATATGGTTAGAAAAATCATTGTGCCGAATTTCAATGAATTAGGTCTTTATTTAAGTGTTTCACAAGCCCTTCCCTTTCCGGGAAGGGACGGTATATAGGAGCTATATAGCAAAATATGGAATCGAATTAATAAAATGAATAAAATACTCTCAGGACGGTTAGATAATTAATTGTGCCAAATTTCAGTTGAATCGGTTTATATTTAAGAGTGTTGTAGATATTCATGGATATTCCAGGAAAGGACCTTATATGAGAGATAGGTGAAAGAATGGCTCCAGCAAAATCTAATTTTTTTAGGTTTTTATTATGGAAATTTCAAAAAATTATCTAAAAAATTACGACCCATAAAGCACACAGATTTTGGAGTGTATTAAACTTTTGAATTTTTCAGCCTTAAACTTTTTTCCTGATGATACGATTTCGATATTTGTATCTTATGATTGAATTTTTAAATTTTTACCTTTTCAAAAATTTTGAGTTTTTCCCAGATGTTGGGATATATCTTCTTTGATTATGAACCGATACAGCTTGTTTTAAATAGGAAATAGCAAACAATGTGACAAAATTTTATTGAATTCGTATAATTATTCTAAGAGTTTGGAGTTTTTAAACAGACAGACGGACTTAGATTTTGATTTGATGCCAGAATATTTACTTTATTGATTCTGAGATGATTCCTTCTTGATGTTACACATGGATTACAAAATTAATATACCGTCAGCACCACTTAAAGTGGTGGAGGGTATAAAAATGTAAAACAATAATTTACAAGATGTTAAAACAACATAATATTTAAGAGGGTATGTGTATTCATATTTATATGTGTATGTATGTGTATATGTGTTTGTGTTTAATTAAAAAATAAAACAACACGGAAATATACCTTTTTTTAAATTTATTTTCTGTTTTAAAAGAAACAAATATATTTATGACAATAAGAGGGTTGTTTAAGAATGATATTAATACAGGAGAAAAAGGGAAAAGATTCACAAAAATGTCTTAAGAAGATTGAGACTGTATTTTCAAAAATATATGAGGGCATTTGGTTGGGGATCTGGGTAACTTCCTGTTTGAGTTTGTTGTGCTTTTGTTTAGTAAATTGCGAGTGAACAGTTTTTAGAGAAAGTGAAATGAAAATGTTTGTATTCATGTTTTTGTTTTGCTTTTTTTTTCATTTCGTGATATCGTGGTTTGTTTTTCGACATGTTAACAACCTTTTTTTCTGGAATTTTTTTTCTTTTTTTATGATTTGTGTATTTTTAATTTAACCACTTAAGATGAGCTTATCCTATAGAGAACACACTGTAGCAGGAGGGTAGAGAGTAAAATTTTTAGTTAAAATTATGTCTTTAAATTGGTGAAGAAAAAAACATTTTATTTTTAATTATTTTTTATTCTTTGGGGAATAGAAAGACATTAAACCTTAATAAATATTTCTTTTTATGATTAAAGTGTTGAAGAGAAATTATGTAATTTTAAATCTTAAAAGCTTAATATTAAGGTAAATATGTGTTTTAGAGTTTAACGACAATTTTTGCAATTTAACGGATTTTCGTTAAATGGTGGGACTAAGAAATAATAAAAACCGATTGTGTTAAGTTTTAATTTCTTGTAGTTTGAAAAAAGCTACTTGAAGGGGCTTTTCAAAAGCTTTTAGCTTAAATTCGATTTAAAAATTAAAAACCATTATTTATTTTTGAAAATTTTTTATACATTGCTAATAATGAACTAGAGTTCATAATGGGTGAACATTTTATAAAAATGGATTTTAAGTAGCCTGATGAATTTGGACACAATAAATATTTTCTAAATTTTTCTAAAATAACATGTTTTTGAATTAGATGCAGTTAAATATTCTGTATTCTAATTTCCGAAAAAAAATTATTATACTTCGCTGAGTTTGAGAACATTGGGTAGAATCGGTTTTAGAAATAAATCTATAACTTATGATCTGATGGATGGATGCCAGTATAGCTAATTTAGACGTTTAGTGGCTAAATTTTGCCACTGAAAATTTAAATTTGTATTAAATATTTTGCAGACTTGCCATTTCTATAATGGCTAAATGGATACATCAAAGTGTGTGTAAAGCACCTAAAAAATAAACATGGTACACAAATTCAAACAAAATTACAAATAAAAAAGCAGGTTAGAATGATGTATTCGGCTATTCCGAATCTTCAATACCCTCCACCACAAATTCTAGTGAAGTTTAATTTTACGGTTTAAATTTTACGGAGGTTCATCGCTTGAATTTAGAGGTTGCATCAGATTTCGGTCTATATATTTGCAAATACTAAACAAATTTGTTTTAAAAAGGATACATGTCAGGACTATAGTATATACTTAGACCGAGCTTAAAGAAAAGCTTTCAATTTTGTGGATTCAGATTCCGATTTGGTGCAAAAATATATAATATATATATATATATATATATATATATATATATATATATATATATATATATATATATATATATATATATATATATATATATATATATATATATATATATATATATATATATATATATATATATATATATATATATATATATATATATATATATATATATATGTGTGTGTACATTATATTCCTTCTTAGCGTTACATACGGAATGACAAAGTTAATATACCCTCTTCACTACTTGTGGCAAATACTCTATTTTCCATCTCTAGAACTGCGACTATGAAGCTCTTATGGAGACCAAATTTCCAAACCTATAATGCTCTTCTATCCTACAATGGTTCATCTCAACGAAATGCCAGCAAGGCAAATCAATGTCGCACCTGAATAATCAGAACGATAAGATAATTCTCTGTAAATTAGTGTAGCGTTTAGCATATTGACATATTTGGCATTTCTGGAAACAGCCTTCTTTATTTTCACATTGGAATATTAAAATTTTTAATGCAGCCTTAGAACGCGACTATTCGTGATGTGTTAAAAATGAAAGCGTTTGTAAATCACTGCCTTCACAACAACCTACATATATTCTGGCAGAGAAATGTTTCAAATCAAATGGCCATCAAATCCAACCGGCTGATATTAAACTACGAAAATGATCATGACATTTGAATGGTATCACCAGAATTACTATGAACTGGATCGCGGAACAAAACCGTAGAATGGGACGTACAGCACAATCATGAATAAAGCAAATTAAAGCTTAAGTAACGACAGTGATAGAGAGAAGTAAAGGTATATAAAGAATATATTCTCCTTTTAAGGAAGATGGGAACATATATAAGGATGGGCAATGGGATGAGACAATATTGGTATATGTCGCTTATACTTTAAAACTTTAGGTAATTAAGTCTTTGGCACTATTCTGGAGAATTGGGACTCTATTCGTAAAAATGTAACAAAAATTAAAAAAGTATGTATAATACTATTTTATAGTTCCATATCGACTTCAGTGCACAGTCTTCTTGTAGAACTTGCTGGGTTATTTGCTGGTTTAATAAAATATTTGTTAAAATAAGTTTCAATAGGTTATTGCATTATGTTTCTGCATTGAATTTGCTACCTGGATATATTCATACATCGAAAATTAATCTACGCTATCAATTACACGTTTGTTGATACGATTTCTCCATTCTCTCATTTACAAAAGCTACATGAGTACCTTAATATAAAACCTGTTATGCAATTGCTTTGAGACAGGCCATATTAAATGTTTCCTTTACCATGCCGAAAAAGAGACAGACAGACATTTATATCTGGAAATATCAGAATTTTTCCGACGGTTAACGTATGACTTAAAGGTGCTTAGGAGATGTTTACACGACGTTAATCTAATCGGGTATCTTTAAGTAGGGTATCGAAACATCCGATGGTTAAGCTGTACCTGGGAAATTGGGATGGCTCAATGAATACACATACCAAACTACTTATATTACATAAATCTCGTATGACGTCCACTGGAAAATCAGCATTTTTATTTAAGCTCTCGAAATTTCTAAGATTTAATATTAAACTCATCTATTACTGATGTTATATGAACTTCTAATAACCTAAGATTGTAACGAGTATAAGCCTCAAATACCCCCAACTGAACGAATACTTCATATTTTAATATAATAAAATTAATAAATAATCATACGCCACCTTGTATTCCTTAAAATAAATATTTCGAATAAACCTAAAAATTTTCTATTATTTTCGGCAGTAAATGGCTGAAAATTTTTTGTAACATTTTCAATTTCCTCAAAATTCCTTCAAAAATATATTTTATTTAAATTGTCTCTTCCAAAATTGCTCCATAAACATATTTTCTTTAAAATATTGTGACATAAAATTTAACAATCGTCTATTTATTTTGATACTTCAGTAATATAAAATTTCGATTTATATTTATTTTGTTATAACATATGAAAAGACTTTAAAGTTTTTCACCATTTTACTTATTTTCTAAAGAATAAACATTAAATTTGTCAAATGGAAAAAGGCCTACTTTTCCTTAAAAAAATAAATTTTCTAACAATTTTCTACTAAAATCTTTTCGTTGTTGTCAAATTATGGCAAAATGCCAAGTAGTTTAAGTTGATGGTACATTTTTTGCCAAATGTTTTTTACGCATAAAGGAAAAGTTTCAATATTTTATTTCGATTTTTCTTTTTTTTTTGTAGGTTGGCAATAATGAAATACTCCACATAAATTTCAAGATTACAACAACTTACAATAAATATTTTTTCGGCCACTTTTTTACTTTCATATCAAATTTATTTTTTTTTAAGTATGAGTATTTATACCCTGCACCACCGTTGTGGGGTACTATGCGTTTGTGCCGATGTTTTGATTCAGAATCACTTTCTGAGTCGATTTAACGATTTCCGTCCATCTGTCTGTGTGTCCGGTTGGTTGTCCATGCATACGTTGTGGACACTCTACAAATCGAATTTTTTAGATATCTCGATGAAATTTGGTACATATATTTTTTTGCCTCAGGAATGAAGCTTGTTGAAACTGGTCATATTCGGTTCAATATTTCAGGTAGCTCCCATATAAATGTCCGCACGGTATGGGGTTTTAAGATCATAAGATTACTAAATATAAAGTGATTTTAACATTTATAAGTTCTTTAGTATTCTAAATCGATTTGTCAAATTATGTGAAGGTCGGTTTATTACTTCTCATTAGTCCCATACAACCACACTTTCAAATATCACTTTTAAGGGCATAAATCTCACATATACGTTTGTATTTAAATAACAGCTGGTCAAATTTAGATAAATATAATCCAAAATCCATGTTTGAAATATACGAGAATCGGTTCTTCAATCCTTTTAGCTCCGATATAAATACCCGCTTTCAGAAAAGTCCATTTCAAATGTAAATTTCACATAATGTAAGTATCATAATAATGTACTTTATACTTAATTAGAAAAGCAAAATTACGTTCGACGGTCGTTCATAATTTTTTCGTGGAAGTCATTTACAACCAACAATGTGGTGTAGGGTATTAAAGAGTCGGGTTTGACCGACTATTACATTTTTACTGGTTATACACGTTGTGAACAGTCCCCAGGTCACAATTTTTGAAATATTTCGATGGAATTTGGTACATATTGGCCTAAGGGTAAAGCCCAATGAAATTGACCACATTCGGTCCAATATGTTTGGTATCTCCCATACAATATTTTCTCCCTAAATGATATTTTAAGGTCATAAAGTTCCTAAATATAAAGCGATTAAAGTGTAATTTTTCAAAAGTAATGATATTTTTAAACAATGCCAAATCATCCGAGAGTCGGTAAATAATTTATCATAGGTCCCCTTACAAATATCACTTTCGAAGGCATTAATCTCACATATTCATTGGTGTTGTAATAATAACAGGTCAAACTATGATAAATATAAGTAAAAATCGATGTGCAAATTTATACGAGGGTGGGTTCGTAATGTCTTGTAGCTTCCATTTAACCCCCAGTAAGAATTAATTTTATAACTCATAAATTTAAGATGGATGTTAGTGTCAAAATAATGCACTGCACACTTAAGAATAAATCAGACAATTAAATTATGCGAGGGTACTTCGTTAATTTTTCGTAACTATCATTTTTAAAAATCCATGTGGTAGGGTATTTAATAGTCGGGCTTGACCGGCAATACATTTCTACTTGTTTTTATTTTTTGCTGAAAAAGTTATTGATATAATTTTATGTGGAGGACAACAGCTGTTTGCCAAACAAAATTTTAGTATCACCATTTGGTGGATTGAGGGTTTCGTCATTTGTCCCCCCCCCCCCAACAAAAAAAGTAATAGTAATTGATATTATTTATTTTTTTAAGTATTTGTGTTCAATAGGCCAACAGAAATGTCACAATAGGCCATTTTATCTATTATGGCTTAAAGCAAATGTAACGACAAGTATTTTGTATTATTAAGAATCCAACAAGAAAAAAGAGGGAACCTAAACTTTGTTCTGTTATGTTTGAACTTTTGGTCTATTTTTATTTATTTAGAACATTTTTTATTTGGCATCAGTTGCTTTACAAAAATAATGATTGTTATTGATGACTGTTTATTATTTGTCTTTCTTTACGATAAAAAGTCATTAGAATTAAATAAATTATTTAATATTAAAGCTCCAGACAGGAATGATTATGTAGGAGGTTATGGAACACACATTTTTTAGATTTAAAATGCTGCTAAAGATACTTAAATTTGAGATTTTTTGTATGAAAGTTTTTCACAATTTTTTAATATGACATACAGTAATTCACGCAAGTTAAGCAACACTTCCTTATAATAAGAAAAAATAATTATATATGTTTGAAAGTATTTATAAAGCATAAATAAATGAGCACTAAAAATCGCTGTTCGAAACCTAATCAACTATAAGAATGATATATTTGTATGGAATTTGGCTTAAAATTTTAGACTGAACATGGTCAGTTTCAATAGGCTTTGTACTTGTTCCAAAATAATAATATGTACGAAATTTTTTAATTTTTTTAAATTACAGGTCACAATTGTTCACAACGTTTACATGGACAGATATCACAACGTGAACATGATTTAAAAATATTTCAGTCTCCTGCACAGGTCATTTTTGATGGCTGTAAAAATGAGGACACATTTAGTGGATGTGTTATTTTTCAAGATTTCAATGCAGTATATTATAGACTGAGACACGGAAAAAGAGAGGAGAATATTACAGATTGATTGATCATCTGTGTTTTTTACCATTCACCGACTATAAGATACTCATGGAGAATGAGTGCTATGTGTTTTATGCTTACAAGGATGTTGGATCAAGATTGATTAAAAACTTTTTGTTACAACCGTTTTATATTTAAGAATTTTATGATCTAAATGTGTAGTTCTATATCAAAAACTGAAAAAAAATGTACCTAATTTCGATAGGCTTTGTTTTTGAGCTAAAATATTAACGAATTCCATCAACAGGCGTTTAAAGATCCGATTTGTACTTTTATCATAAGTTTTACATGGACTCTAATTTGAACAAGTACGGTTCACAGAAATTAACCCGAAAACATAACATTAAATAAATAAAATTAAAACTATACACCTTGTCAGAGGGCTTTGTGGAATACAATCTTCAGGCGAAAATAATTCCGGGTAATTATTTAAGAATCAAAATAGATGGAAGGATTGGTTTGTACTGAGGAAAAAATGCGAAATTATGGAATAAAACTCAAGAGAAACCTTCATTATTATGAAAAGCAACACATCAAATCATTTCTATATGTTCCATATTATATGGATAATTTCATCCCTTGGCGTGTATTGGACGGAGGTGTTTTATGTAATAACTAAACACATATGGATTGATTTAAGAGTGTTTGGGCACAGTCGCGATATCTGAACATTATTTTTTCGGAATACATGCAACGAGTATAATTACTGCAGATGTTGTCGATATGAGATGGAGCATACGATACGTCGTCTTTTCGGTCATGGTCCTGAATACAGGTACAGCATTTTTGTTTCAGTTTGCTGACATCACTGATACATTTAGCGACCTGCAGATGGTGTTTTATGTAATAACTAAACACATATGGATTGATTTAAGAGTGTTTGGGCACAGTCGCGATATCTGAACATTATTTTTTCGGAATACATGCAACGAGTATAATTACTGCAGATGTTGTCGATATGAGATGGAGCATACGATACGTCGTCTTTTCGGTCATGGTCCTGAATACAGGTACAGCATTTTTGTTTCAGTTTGCTGACATCACTGATACATTTAGCGACCTGCAGATAGTTCCATCCCAAATTGGAATTATAGAACCATTCTTTGGGATTTATAATTTCTGTTATATAAACAGCTGGACTAATTCAACTCACTCACCTTCTTTTCTTGTTTCTTCTGTATATACCCTTCCTTTTTTCTTCTTTCTCCGCCACTTTCCTCAGACTGTACAAATATAAATTACTTTCTCCCTTTCCATTCCTATCTACAGGTAACACAAAGAGATAATAATGGCAGCTTGATAACATAACCTAAACTACTCCACTCCTCATTTACACTTCCGGCTTTATTCTATGAGTCATACCTTAGTAGAACTCTGGTGGTTGATGGGTGTCCTTGCTCAGGGATCATTATGTGGACGTTAGTGGCTTAATTCCTTAATATGAAATGCAAACAATATGGATTTTCCAGGGATTAAATTAATGGTCATTATCTTTCGGCATCATTACCTTTCTCCCTGATCCATTTGTCTCATACTTTGTCCATTAAAACAGTTCTTGGAGAAAGTAATTGGGACAAAATTTACACATTCGATAATCATTATTTGTTTTGTATGAAGGCTACCTCTCGTCATCCTTCATACAGTTTTTTGAGTTAACAGTTCTTTTGAGAAAAAAATGGGAAAGCTGTTATAGTTCTTTAGTTATTCGATAACCTACCTGGTCTTAAGTGGTCCAACGTTTATTCCTGTACATACATACATACATATATACCTACATACATATATACATACATATATAAATGTTTTTAATAAATATTTTTTAACATAATGTAAACGAAAATTAAAGAATCTCAAGAAAAAACATAAAACCTAAAAGAAAATTAACTAAATAAACTAAATAAGAACTAAACAAAAACTGAAGAACAAAGTTAAAACCTAATTTAGCTAATGACAGATGAACAACCTGAAAATGCTTGAATGAAAGGAGAACTAAAAGAATGACTGAATGAATGACTGACTGACTGCCTGTCTGAGTGATTGTTGGAATATAAAACTTTGTTTGTATGTGAAAGAAAAGAACTTTTGAACCAAAGAATAAAGAGTCTTAAAAACCTAAATACCAAACAAATACGGGCAAAAACACATACAAGAGCAGCAAATAATTAGAAAAAAATGAAAAATTAAATTAAACATAAAAACACCTGAGAGCAAAACCGAGGACCAGCTAAACACAAAAAAAGGAAGAAAAACTTTTACTTTTGAGAAGGACTTTTACTTTATAGCAAAATAATTACTCACACAAAAAAGCATAAAACATATTAAAGTAGAGAAGGAAAAAATATAATAAAACATTAAGAAGAATAATAGAAAAAGTAGGTATTTATTATAATAGTTCTGGTGTAACACCATTTAACATTAAACATCTGAAATTACACTTGAATTGTTTTTTTTTCACTAATATTAACAAAAATTTATTCCACTTAAAGATACTTAACAAATAAGTATCTTTTGGATTTCAGCATCTTTATACGAAAAGTTTAGATAATTTTGTATGTGAGGAAATAGTGTAATATTATATTTCTCAAGCACTAATGTTGACTCAAATGGAAAAGTAGCTTATGGACTAGTTAACTATTTAAGAGCCAAACTTAAATAAAGCTGTTTTTCCAAGAAACCAGAAAAACTATAACAAACTAAAACATCATAACCATATTAAAAGTAGAAAAGAATGAGTTTTTTCTTCATATGAACAAAAGCAGATACGAACACATGTTGTTTAGTGGGTCAGAATCCAAAACTATTTGGATTTATGAAAAAGCTGTTATATGGCAAAAATGGAAATTATTTAAAATTTTCCGTAATCCAAAACATAAAAAATATTTAAAAATGTATGTAATGAATATGAAACAAACGTTAAATGATTGTCACCAGTCTGATTTTCGAGAAAAATACAGAATATTTAAATATTTTTGGGTCTGAATTTCTATGAGGTACATTTGAGATAAAAACTGGCTTTCTTTCGGGCAGAGTTCTCAGTGCTATACTTCATCGTACCTACTCATTGCCAGACTTCAGATTATCATTATAGATTGAGATAATAGTGAAGCTGTGAAGTAGCGTAAAATACGTTGGGATAATCTTCGATAACAGGCTAATATGCTATGACAAGGCTGTAACAATAATTTGCAGAAGGGGACTGAGTCCTGGGAATGTTAATTTGGATAACGAATTTGCTGTAAAGTGGTACCAAAATAATGCTGTAACTTTGGAACTGTTGAATATTTTTTAACGAAATTTTACATGGCCATTTTTTATATGTTTTCCCAATTGCTTTGGAGAAAAACATGCTTCTAGTGGGTCTTGATATCGGGAATCGATCTCATAGTTTATCACCTCGGATATGATGACTTTTTTAAATTGACAAAATTTATTTATGGTCTGATTGAAAAATATTTTACTTGCATATAATTCCTTATAATTTTCTATAGAAGGTACGCTTACATGTATGGGGTAACTCTTATAGTTTAAGTGATATTTAGAACAAAGTAAAATTTGAGCCATTTTTGGACAGTTTTTCTTAGTTTTTTGAACTTTAGAAAATAATAGATTTTTTCTGATTTTTTTTTTGGAAAAAGGTGGGAATATTTGTTCAGTTTAAAATCAACTATTAGCTTCTGGACTATAAAAAATTTTCTTAATTCTGAAAGAATTTCTAACGTAAATGAATATAAAACAAATCCGAGGATATTAGGGGAAACAATAACCCCGCTATACCTATCAGAATTTCGTAAATTTTCGCATTTTTTCTTTAGTTTGTGAGGAGAAATAATTGTCAAAGGTAAAATCCTTAAAAGGGTATCTTGATTATAAGGTTATGCCTGTTAGTTATCCATACAAGAATAGCATACTGTTAAATAATATCTTAATAAAATTTTCAACTGTCTCGGAGAAAGTGGTCCTCATCCTGCCCCGGGAAGAGCTAGAAAGTTATGCTCTTTATATCCGAGGTGACCAAATTTGGGTATCCACTTCTTAACCTCAAGACCCACTAGAAACATATCGTTCTCCAAATTAATTGGAAAAAAAACCTCAAGAATGTCCATATATATATCGTGGTAAAAGTGGGAACGAACCCTCCTGATGAGGACAAATATCTGTATGGGTTGGAGGCACATAGAAAAAGAGCTTTATGTTATAACAATGTGCTTGTTTGCTATGGTGATAACACCAGGATCTAATGTTAAGAATCCACTTGAAACTACTTGGACACTGCAATAGTTTCACTTCAATAGTAATTGCTTTGGAATGCAATCAGTGAAAATGAGGCTTTTGCAGGAGTTGTCAGAATGAGGAGGAGAAGGAGAGGAGAAACGATTTCTCATCTTGGTGTTTCTTTAGCTGCAGTTCTCTGCCTTTCCTGATGGATCTTCTTAGGATTTACAGTCTGCTGTCATATTAAAAGCTGGACAAATTAAATTATTTAACTTCTTTTTCTCTTTCTTCTAGACCTTTACGAGCGTTCGCTCCACCTTTAAGTATACCGTTTGAATCAGAATTACTTTCTAACGATGTCCAACTGTCCGTCTATCTATCTGTTAGTCCGAATTTTAGTTTTTGTTAATTTCTCAAATTGCATTGCTGTAAACATATCGGCTTTTCCAGTTCAAATATAATACAATTATTTCCAAAAGACCGTAAAGCAAAAGTACATAAGTATCTATATATTAGAAATATTAGTACATACATACGACATCCTAATGACCTATGGAAGGTGTTGCATATAACATTAATAGATGAAATAATGGATTGATCATTATCTAGTTTATAGTCCAAAAATAATCAAATGTACCAATTTCAACCGAAAGCATTTGAAATTACGACATGCAATAGATCCGTAAGCATTAAATTAGACAAATAATTCGAAAAAATATATATTAAGCCCTTTTAGACGAATACATATACATTTTTATATATTGCCCCACTGTACCTTGTCAAACTAAACTTTTCCATATAGTTTTTAGTACAAAACCGCACACCAGACATTTTAATGTTTAGAAACAAATACATAAATATTTCTTCATACACACACATACATCCATATTCATCTAAAAGGACAAAACACCACAAGAGTAACAACAAAAACAACACCTGCATAAGGCAAAGAATTATTATAATTTTCTTAAACTAAAGAGAGAGAGAGAGAGAGAGAGAAAGAAAAAGACCATAAAACTAAAAATAAAAACATAAGTAGATTTTTGTTAACAGTTGTTACCTTTTGTCTTCTTCTGGTTTTTGTTGTTTTTCTTTCTTTAACTCTTCACATAATATTCGTTCATTATTATTTCAATAATTTAATAATGAATGCAAAGATGCTTTTCTCTAATTACAGGTCACTACTCAACATCATCTGAACTGTCTGTGTTGTGGTAAATAAAAAATAAAAGAAAATTATTTTTAAGCTAAAGAATTTCATTATGGTCAATATATTCTAACCAAAAAATACACACACACACACAACTAAACACATATTTGGTTTATAATTATGAGAAATAATAAATGATTGCAGAAATGAGAAAATATTTTCGGGTAATTTAGGATTCTGCTCAAGGAAGTTTAGACAAATTATTTAGTTTTTGGATAAAAATTGAAAATTTGTTTTATTTATAGCGAGTGAGAATGAAAAATTCTTAACATACATATATATTTACAGTTATATGTTTATTTATTTTATTCCAAAAAAATACATATTTTAGTTTGAGTCACTAGTGACTATTGTATTCAAAAAACCGACATTTTCAGAAAACAGCTTTTCGAAAAATATGCTTAAAAAAAACGTTTTCGAATATGGTCTTATGACTAAAATCCGATTAATCGGTTTTTGTTTGATTCTTATTTAATAAAAATTTTGAGTTGAACCAATGAAAAACATTTAACCATTTAATGAACTTTATATGGAATGAAATTGAAAAGTGGTTTCATTATTTTTAAAGTGCCTTTAATTAAAAACCGACTGAAAAACCGACTGAAAATCCGGCATATCGAATAATTCGCAAATAGAAAAATTATACGAAATCGGCCGTTATCAGGTTTCGATTTTTGAATACACTACTGGTGGCAAAATTTTGAATATTTTTTTATAAATCTCTCCATTAATGTTTTGATAGTGTTTTATGTCCTTTTGCTCGAACAGGTAGTCCATCTCCATTAAATCTACCACACTTTTGGACAATCCTTTTGTGCTCTTCAATTTGCTAAAGTCATATAACTCTCCAGTAGCATGAGCTCCAGCAGTTTATAGGATTCGTCAATCTTTGCACAAATACCACATTATTGTTCCTGCAATACTCAAGGGCTTGTTTACCATAACGACAGGATGCCAAGTCAGATCAAAAATAAGTGTACTCATTATGTAGTCTTATGAATGGAAGCAGTCTTTTTGCAAGCGTTTACCGTTGGAAGAGATGATTGGCTTTTGCCGCAAGCACATGTTGCTTGTCATATCAAGAACTTTTTGAGAAATTTTTACTGTTATCGGTTCTTAAACTTTTCTTCAACATTCCCTAAGCATGAAGCACAAATTTTTTTGATCAGGAAGTTGTGAAAAATCTGCGAGAACGTACTTTTCGTCATCCATTATGCAACAAGAATATATTTTTAAGAAATTGACTGAAATTTCCGTGCTCTGATTTAGCCTGTAAATCTTTAGCAGCGTTTCTGTCAGGAACTTTCTGACCCAAGTTCGTTTTTAAGCCATCATTAGCTTTAACTTTTCGTACCAAATAGTCCGAGTACTGAGCTAAGCGGACTGTTTTCTTTCCGGATGTGTTTGGAGCTCTTTTGAAATGCTTTTTTTCTTTAGAAACATCATGTGGAGTACTACTTCGATCTGAAGATTTCTATTAACGGATTTTCTATTAATGGATAAGTTCTCGCGTTACTGTGTAGAAACGGATTTATTAACGGATTTTCTATTAACAGATAAGTTCTCGCGTTACTATGTAGAAACATTGGAAACTGTTTGATGACAAACCTTTGAATGCTTGGCCAAGTTTTTGTAGGACAAAGTTTGGTTTAGGTGAAAATATTGGTTTATTGAAAATCAGTTGGATTAAAATTTTTAATGAAAAATGTGTGATAAGAATTTTTCAATCTCAATCCTTAATTAATAATTATGTGTATCTTTTATTTTTGTAACTCTTTTTCATGTAATTTACATTTCACTGTAATAACTAAAATATTTTAATCTTTATTTGCTTCACAATTTAGAACCAACTCGCATAACATACATTGCGATGTCTCACGTTCGAACCATTGACCATTGGGACAAGCCGAAATTACAGCAATTCCACCAGAGCACCAATAGAAGAGTTTGCAATGATTGGCATAAGGAAATCTGGTACCATCTGGAACCATTGAACAATCGGGCTTAGGACAGTTATTGCATGTTGGTGGGGTAGGAGTTGCAACAGGTGGAGATGGTGGCACTAGTGGTGGTGTAGGTCGAGTGGATGGTGGTGGAGCTTTTGTAGGTGGTGTTGGGGGTGTAGTTGGATGACATGTTAAAGGAAAGACACAATTTGCTTCATATGATATACTTGTGGCTGATAATCCCAAAATGTTTATAATGGAGATAAGTAAAATAACTGAAACTGTTGTTGAAGTTTTCAGAATTTGAAAATATATAAATTGAATTTAAAAATGGTTTCAAAATTACCTTTTAATAACATTTTCAAATCGTTATTTCAATATTATAAAATACTTGAAGACTTCAACGTTTGTATGATCCTCTGTTCCACTGATTAAAAATTCTCTTGAGCCGTTTTATTTATATATCGGAAAATCTTATCATAATTAGCTAAACATTGTGATTTGTAATTTCTTAGAAAATATTATGGAACGATAACTCTTTAATTACTTGATAAGTAACATAAAGTTCAAATTTGGTTACATTCACTTTCAATTAAAGATAATTCAATAACAGAAACAAGTAAGACTGCTATATTGGGGTATGGCGAATTTTCAATACCCTCCACCACAAATTCGTGTGAATTAAATGCGTTTGTTTCCTACATACACACTCACACATGCACTGACGAATGTATATTATATATAAATTTTTTCTTAAATATAACACGGGAACATTTTATTAGTTATATTTCTAGCTATAACTTTTTTCCACTGAACCGATTTTTATCACTTTCGGAAAGGTAGTGGAGTTCGCATAACTAAATTTTAGCAAAATTTCATTTTGATATGACTCATAATTGACAATTTTACGAAAGTTCTTCGTTTGAACTTAGAGGTTTCCTCAGATGTCGGTCTATATCTTTAAATATATTGAACCGATTTGACTGATTTTAATTAGGAAACTTCTCAGGACTAAAGGAAATATAAAGGACAAATTTCATTGAGCTCTGTCAAGTTTTGTGGCTGTGAGCGTACCAATAATACACAGATTTTGATTTGATGCAAGAATATATATAAATTACTAGCTTTTACCGTTGCGCTTTGCTGCAACGGACCAAGATCTCGAAAGAAAATTCACAAATCACAACGTATATTTAAAACAATTTTATGCAATTTTGCATAATGCCCCTAACCTTGTCCGTTATATAATTTTATTTAATATTTGCATTACATGAGAACTACCCTTTCACTTGATCTTAACCGTCCTACATTTTGTACAGTAGAATTTTCGCTGTTATAGATGTTTTGATATTCGACAATAATTATTTCCTTTGTATGGAGAGTATCACTCATTATGTAAAAATGTCAGCAAAATCGGTCCAGTAGTTTAGCCGTCTTTAAATCCCAAACAAACACTGATTCACTTTTAAATATATAGATTAGGTCTGAAATGATTTCTTCTTAGCGTTACACACGGGTTAACAAAATTATATAACCTCTTCATCAGTTTTGGTGGTGGAGGGTATAAAAAAGTAACACGATTTATAGTTTATTGGGTCAGTGAATAAGGAAATAGATTTTCTTTCTCTTGGTATCTAAAAGTTCTTGTGAATAAGATTCTTATAAGTTTTTATTGATTGATTGTTTTGTAAATAGATAATAATTCAATAGTTCACTATTATTACTTATCTCTTAATATTTTCTGTATAATATTATCACACAGTCAGTCTGTCAGACCATTAGTCAGATATTGGGGCTGCCTTTACTAAATATAAGAAACGGTAGTAAAAGTGTATATAATCCAATCATTTTAATTTAATATAGATTGTAATGGCTAAGTGGTATAAATACACTTATCTTTCTCTTATCGGTTAAAACATAGTTTTGCATCAAATCGAAAATTGAAGTGAATATTGGAATCATTCTCATGTTTAGAATAAATAATCGATTTTATCCGGATGATTCTTTCATTTCTCTTCAATTTGATATTAAAAATCGTCAATATATATTGAGTAGGAAAAAAGTTTTAGCCCGATATCTGAGACAAACTTAAAATCTCAGAAGAAAAACTATTCTGAAATTAATAGTGAATACAACGCAAAATTTATCCATTTAGATAGCAATTTTAAGATTATTTTTTAAATTTGCAATATTCATTTATTTTGATATATTAAACCACCCAAAAAGAAGACTGTATATGTCTTCTTATTTAGAATGTTTGCGGTAACAATAAACGAGAAGCAACATATTTCTGTTATTAGATATTGTTGCCGTAAACTCAACATTTATTTATTTGCATTTTGCTGTGGGGGTAATAACAAAAGCTATTGTTTACACCACTAAAAATATTTTTATTTCAATAAAAAATATTGTTATTGAAATAGAAATTTTATATTTATCGCATTGTTATCGCCAATAAAAATATTGTTATGGCCACTAAAAATATTGTTATTGCAATAAAAAATATTGTTAGTTCAATAAAAATTATTTTCTTATTGAATAAAAATATAATAAATCCAATTTGGATTATCAGCCATTGGTTTTGTATAGAATAATTGCTCTAATAGCCTAGTAAGAGATTCTGAAAAGATCCCAGAAGAGGAGCATACGAGCAACGGTGGGATATTAACATGTGTGTAAAAAAACAAATACCTGATTTTGGTTTGTAGAAATGAACAGAATTTGTCAGTTAACTCCCAATGATAATTTTTTTACAGAGTGGCAGCCAAACGATTGATCAGGTGGTCCTTTCCTTCAATAAAAGCGTTTCAATCTGTCAAACCTGCTTAAATTATTGAACCGCAAGGATTGTCCTTAAAAATATATATTTATTTTAATATTGTAAAAAAAATATTCGTTTATATTCAATTTTTAGTAAACTGAAAATAATATTTTGTTCTAATAACATTTGTACTTTTATAACGTGATGTTCAATAACAATATAATTGTGATCACTCAAACATATTTGCAAATATATTGCGAGCACAATACTTTTTTTATTAAATAAAAATAATTTAATTCAGGAACGAAATTGTTATCAAAGCAAAAAGAATTCAACAATTTACATGTTGATAATAACAATAAATGTTTGCCTCGAATATATTAGTGTTTGCGACAAACATATTGCGAAATAACGTTTCTCTGTGTTTGTGTGGAGGTGGAGACCTATAACAAATTTTACATTATAACAAAAATGAGATCTAAACCCCAAAATGATGCACTTGTGTTATATCAGTACAACAAATTTCAGACGAATCCACCTAGAAGATCAAAAGCTAAAGATTTCTTAAAAACGACAATGAATCTGCTCCATTGTACCTTCGCTCGGTTATCGCCAACATTTATTGTCGCATAGAAGCAGATTTCCTGTGAAGAACTTCATATGGGATCTAAACTCCAGAGGAAATAATAATGCACTTGTTTTCTCTCAGTATGATAAATTTCAGATAAATTCACTTAGGTGATCAAAAGTAATTTCAAATTTCTTTTATTAATTTCAAAACAATATTTGAAATTTAAAAAACTTCACCATTTTTAAATATCATGACAAATATCTGTACACATCTAGTATCCCTCAACTTTTCACATATAATTTTCCCACCAAAAAAAAAGGAAAACACATTTTCAAATCAACACTCGTGTAAAAATGACACACCATCTGAGAGTATTCAGTATCATCATCACATAATCTCATACCTTTTGTCTGATGGAGAGAACCAGATGGAAAAAAATAAAAAGTGGCAAAAAAAGATAAATTCAGGAACACAACATATGCAGCAGCTAAAGTCCCATGAAAAGAAAATAGGAAATGGCCATAAAAATGTGAAAAGAATGACGGAATCCTTTATTTTGCTTCACTTTTATTATTTCTATTTTTGGAAGTATTTTTTCGATAGTTATTTTAAAAACTCAACTCACGTATGAAAATAGTATTTTGATACGTCATGTATAATGGGATTTGTTTATTGCTATCATTTGCTCTAAAGTTTCGTGTTAAAATGAAAACATTCCATTTTGTATCCTTTTTTATGATAATACATAATTTTTATACCCTACACGACAAAAGGTGTTTGTGCTGATGTTTGTAACATGAAGAAAAATTATGTTACATCAACCTTTAAGTATAACGTTCGACTAAAAATAACCTTCTGAGACGATTACACGATGTTCGTCAGTCTGTCCATGTTCGTCAGTCTGTCCATGTAAACAGGTTGTAATTTTTAAGATATCTTAAGGATGAATCCTATTTAAATTGGTCACATTCGGTCAAATATTTCAGGTACCTATTATACAAATGTTCTCTCGGAATGAGGTTTACAGCTCATACAAGTGATAAAAATTTGCAAAAATAAATCTTTTGATAATTAAAAATGATGTGCCATTTTTTCATTCATTCTCATAAATCCCACAGAAGCCATATTCCAAAATCACTTTGAAGAGCATAAATCTTATAAACCTAGAGCCCCGACTTGTGTCATCCCGATTTTCGATTTGCGTCACCTTTTAAGAATGAAATGAGTCAAAGTAAAAGAAAATTTGAACATTTGGAATAAAAATTTGAGTAAAGACTGTAGATATAGGAAGAGCTTTTGGGGTAACACCTAAACAAGATGCTATGGAAAGAATTCGCTTATTGTTTAAGGTGGAATCCTTCCTTGCAATTTGGATACATGATCATAATAAGCGAAGAATGTCACTAAAAAGGAAGTAATAAAAAGGAAAGCTCTTTCTATTTATTCCGACCTTTCTAAAAATACGATATATAGTTAAAGGAAATTCTAATGATTTCGAAGCTGACAATGGTTGGATGAAATTGTTTTTATATCAAAGAAACACAAATGTTTGCCTTGTTTTGAATATTTTACCCAATAAATTAAATTTCAGTCCATTTATATAGAAGAAGTTGATTCGATTTGCGTCGTTTCAAATTACGTCCCATTTCTACGATTTCTATTTACGACGCAAGTCGAGATTTAGTGTATATACGTTGGTATTGTAATAAAAATGATAAATATAAACAAAAATAGATGTACGAAATAATGCGAGGGTCAGTATAACCTATCAGAAAAAGAAACGGTTATAATTTATAATCAATATTGTGGTGAAGGGTATTTGATAGTCGGGCTTGTTTCTTCTTCCTTGTTTTGTTTTCTTATTTCCTAAAATATAACGCATGTGACTGGAAAAGTGTTTTGGGAAGAGAGTGAAAAACTCACTAGACTGTTGCAATTTTTATTTTATTTTATAAATTTTAGTTTAGTTATTTTTTTTATTCCTTAAATCATGTTCTTTTTTTTTGAGAGGGATAAGTAGGAATAAACACTTTTTAAAGAAAGTTTCCTAGAGCTTGACATTGGCTGAATTTTGGTAAAATAATGCTTAACTGCCATCGTCTGATGGCTGTTATTTTTTAAGCATTAAAACTACTTAATGTGTAGAATAAAAGATCTTTTATCTTAGTTTTTTGTAGCAGGAAAATATTTAATAGGAATTGTACCTGTTTGTGTGTTTTGAGAAGCTGCCAACAACAACAGCAACATCTCTTGCATAATGAGTATTTTCCTTTTATGGTGAATCTTTTCTCATAACAACAGAGACCAGCAAAACTCCAAAGTTTTTGTTTTCTTGGAAAAAGTGTTAAAGGTTGTAACATTTGCAAAAACTTTTAAGCCAAAAAGTGTTAACTAATCTTTTGAAAGAGACACGTACATATTTACAGCTTAAAAATGGTTAGAAGTGAAGAGGAAAACAGTCGCATATATATATCTGACATTTATATTGGTAGTTTAAAGTTTCAAAATTGAGGGTGAGTTTAGCACTTTTTTATATACATTTTCGGAAGAAGGGTTTTTATTTTTTACATTAAAATACCAAGATTTCAATATACCGATCGTTTCAGTAAAGAGAAATTCACTTTTTACCCTCTTTATCCCCAAAAGAAGTAGAATTCTTTTTTAACATCGTCTTATTATAATTTGAATTACATTTAGTTTAATATCAATTTCCTCTTTTGCCTTTCTAATAGCCTTTCTCAGATCATAGCTTCTTTAGCATAGATAAACTTTGGATATAACCCTGTATGAGTTAGGTTCCCAGGTTTTGCTTTCTTTGTTAGAAGATCTACTGTAAGATCTGCAGATCTTCGGCTTTTAATAAAAGTTTTCAGTCTTATAAGCTAAAAAACTCTAAATGAAACTATAGGCAAATATGGACCGATATGAATCAAATTATTAAAATATATTTTACACTGTTCGGAATTTATAGTGTAGATTTTCAATAAAATTGGTTTATATTTAAGAGCTTTTAAAGAATAATCTTGTAATCCGGGAAGGGGATTTCAACTTAGTTACATGTTTTAAAAACAGTTACCTTATATGGAAAGGTTGAGCCTAACTTCACCATAATAGGTCTATATAAGAGTTTTATAAGCTTAAATCTATTTTTCAATACAATTGATCTATATTTAGGATTTTTATAAGCTCAAAACCGTTTTCTGAAAGGGTCTTATATGGAAGTTTAGTCAAATAATCGTCCAAGGTCCATACATTTTCTAGGGTTGCTTTTTATTTCGCAATTTTTTAGATGTTATTATTATTGTTTTGGCCTAGGGGCAAAGACTATTGAAATTGGCCATGTCCGGTACAATAATACAGGTACCTCCCATACAAATGTTCTTCGCGGAATGGTCTTGAAGTCATAAAATTCCCAAATACAAAACGATTTAAACGAAATTTTGTAAAAATAAGTCTTATGATATTCTAAGGGAAAGAATCTCACATATACTTTGGTATTATAGTAAAAATTGGTGAAATTAAAGTAAATATAAGCAAAAATCGATTATCAAAGTTATACGAGCTCACATATAACCCCCCAGATAAATTAATTTTAAAACGCATAAATTTAACGTAACACAATAATTTACTACACACTTAAGAATAAATCAGAGAATCAAATCATACGAAGGTCTTTCATTAATTTTTCACAACTGACATTTTTAGCCGACGATGTGGTGTAGGGTGTTAGAAAGTCGGGCCTGACAGACTATATATACGGTTCATTAGCAAAATGAATGACAAGTGTTTGGGTTTGTGTTGATGTTTGTTACATGCAGAAAAAATGGTGTTCGTCGATCCGTCTGTCTTTTTGTCCGTCTGACTGTCCATGTCATCGTTGTGAACAGTCTACAGGTCCAAATTTTTGAAATATCTCGATGAAATATCATACAAATGTTCTTTCAGGAATGGAGTTTTAAGGTCATAAAAGTCCTACGAAACTTATGTTTTGGCATATTTTTCTCAAATTCGAATTTTTATGTTGCTGATGCTCGTGGGAGTGTTGAGTAATAGTTTACAGTTTCTAGTCAAATTTTTCTAAAAGGTATTTGGTATGGTAATCAATATGCGACAAAAGAAGCCAATCATTTGTTACAAAGTGCTCCATAAATACCGAAATTAACATCAAGCAATGCTGCTTCCAAATATAAGAATTCATAATGTGTCCACTTATTTTGACTTGACTTGACATCCTGCAACTATGACAAACAAATCCTTGAGTGGTACAAGAACAATTATGTGGTATTTGTATTAAGAGTGGCAAATCGTCCAAACTGTCCAGAGCTAAGTTTTATGAGAAAAGATATTTGGCACTTATTAAAAGAGAATTTAAAAGCCTTATAAGAATGTTAAAGGAACCGGAAAAGGTTCTAAATTTCATCACTTTTGACTAAAACTATAAAAATATTTGTTTTGGAAATTGTAATAATCATTTCAATCAAATAAAAATAAAAAATAATAAAAAGTACAAGTTGAGTGGCTTCTTTTTTGTTAACATTTTGGTATATTAAGAATTTTTCGATCTCACTGTACTAACAAGAAAATTTGTATAAAATCACTGTATTATTACAATAAAAAAATTTACAGAATATTCACTCAGGTATTGTACCTTCAGAATAAGCTTAGCTCAAGTGAAACATTTAATGTTTTCTAATTTTTAAAGCTGCCAAACAAGTCTCTCTTCCACTTATCACTTTGAGGTACATAACTCCCACGTATACATTAGTTGTATAATATAAGTTTCAGTTAAGATAAATTTTGAGTAGAATTCGTAAAATTGGAAATCAAACTTTTGTTTATGGTTTAGAGTACTAAACAGCCAGTCTTCACCGACTATAAATTGCTTTTGAAAAAGTTTAGACTAAAACGAATTTATTTTTTGCACATTTTTTTAAACCTAAAAATGTTACCATGTAATAGTACTTTTCATACTCACTGTACATACAATTTATTCACCCTTATTTTCTAAGAAAAGAAATTTTCGATATTTTCACTTCTAACATTTTCCTCAACATTTGCGTTATTTACTTTTTTGCTATTTAGACAATTTTTATGGATTTCCTTAAGATATTTGCACCTGATCTCCCACAATGTCTTAAAATCTGCATTATAATAATTTTGACAATAAACAGTTGTAGAAGAAAAAAAATGAAAGAAACAAGAAGCTGAATTAAAATACTTCGGAAAGCTGGTTTAACATTTAACTTCCCCTTGAAAGATATTCTCTGTGTATTGTTTTCTTTAATGTCCTTTTTGTTTTCAGCGACATGGCTTTATAGTCTGGTGAGCAAAGCTGCAGCTATTGTAATCATCATCATCACCTTCATCTTCATCATCATCATCATCTGTATTCAGCCAGTTAGATGGGAAATATGTCTGCTTAAAAAAAGTTTGTTAGTGTTAAATGTTTCATATCATCTTAATGCACACACAAACACACACCAATACACAGTCATTCTCTCCCGAAAATTATGCTCCTAAGGAATATAAAATTAAAGCAAGAACAGGTGTGTTTGTGTTTGTATTGAGAGTTTTTGTCAATTTCATTTCTGGTTCCTGCTACAAATGCTGCTGTTACTGTATCTTGTTGTCATTATATTGTATCTTTTGGTATCATTTTCTATTGTTGTTGATGTTGTTGTCATTGCGCTTAAATCTCATTTGAGTTATTGCTGCAATTATCTTTTGAAGTCTGAAGTTTTAAAAACATTATACGTTTTTTTTCTTTCTATTTTATACATTTATTTGGGTTTTGTTTTATTTTAATTTTTCCTTGTCTTGGCGTGTGTTTATGGGTGTGAGTGTGTGCGTAATGAATTACTAAACTTTTATGTTTAAAAGCAACAGTAGAATACAAAGATGATTATTATTACTGTGTTTTACTCCTGGAAAAATTTTTGTCATGGCATTTATATGCGGATTTGAAGGTGATTTTCTTTACCTTTCAGTGTCATAGCGATGACAACAGTGTTAATGATTGTGTTGATCCAAGTGATTATGATTTTATTATTTGTATTGTTTTTTTTTCTTTTCTGTTACACGAGTAGAGAATGTGACAGGAATTTCTCAAGAAAAGCAAGTTTTCGATTTAGTTGACGACTAACAAAGAGGGAAAGTGATTTAATGTTGTGAGTTTAAAGAACATTAATCCAGCTTAAAAGGTTATTTTTAAAAATTACTATTTTAAGTAAAGCGAACGATTTTGGTGACGAAAAAAGAAGAACTCTTATAATTTATTGCATTTTAGCTGAAGTCTTAAGAAAATAAATTTTTAACATTATATTTTACACTTAAATAAGAAGTTATGGATTTAGTAATTGTAATTATAATCATTTATATAAAGTAATAAATTTTGATGTTATCTGCATAACATTTGTTAATCCACTTAAAGAACAGATCCATGTGGATTAACTTATTCGTTATATCAAGTATTGCAAATTTTAAAAGCGATCTCTTTCTTTGAAGGATAATTTATATAGATTGTGTTGTTTAGAATGACTTGTTGCACCAATTTCGGCTACGAGATAAAATACGTTTAGAAGTCACACGGTTCAATTATTAATCTTATTAGAGATGTTGTCAATGAATTTAATATTACTGAAGAGTAATAGCAACAAAATTACAAAAGGAAAAATCGAGATATTCTGATATTTTTTTTGAAATTGGAGTCAATATTATTTTCCAAAATTTTAAAACTGCAGTAGAAATAAAAACCAAAATGTGGTTTTTAAAATTCATTAATACGATACACTTCGAACCTTCTTTTTACACGAACGGGGAAAGAATAAGAAGTAGAAAAAAATTCTTTCAAAATAAAACCAAGAGATATTTTATCAAGATATCTCTAAAAAGTATATAAGGGTATAATAATAGATGAGAGTTGCGGGCTTTTGAATCAAATAAAACTCAATTTATTATGTTTCTACAAACATGAATCAAAATCAACGTTAAACATAGTTGATTTGAAATTGAATAATTTTTTATTTTTTGCATTTAGTGAAATAATATTATACATATTAGAAACTTTCGATGTTATTATGATTCTACGCACAGAATAAACATGTAGCAAAATCAATGTTGAAAATAGTTGATTTGAAATTAAATATTTTTTTTAATTAAGTTAAAATATAAAATTATACATCGACACATTTTAAACATTATTTTTACACACCGAAAAAAAACAATGAAGCAAAAACTACGTGGAATTTTTTCATTTATTTTTATTGAACGTTTTTAAGTTTGTGGTGAAATAATAGAATAGATCGACCAGTGTATTCGTTAATACTTGATGGATTTTAAAATGAAGATTATTTTGAAATTGAACTATTTCAAAATTGTACTTAACGAATCAAAGGTATTGAATTGGAAGTTGTAATTTTGAATTTCATGAAGATTTCCTAAGAACTTGGACCCGTTGTTTGTTCATAGAGATAAATAACCGCCTGAATAAATATTAATTTTACTGGATGTTTTAAAAAAATGCGGAGAAACTGAGAAGTAGATTTGCTGTGACAGAGACAAGAGGATAAATATTTTATACTTACGGAACAGTACTAAATAAGAAACGTGTGTAGATAGAACAATGAGCAATAGTATCCGCACTGCAAGTGATATATATTTCTGATAATTTTCTTGAATTTTATTATTCTTCTTCAGAAATAATCATATTTTATTAAGGAAAATTATTAGAGACATAATATATTGTATAAGGTTGTGTAGTTATATTTTCTGTTAATTATAATTATAACATTATATTATGTATTCAAATGTACTTCAGAAATTCAGACAAGTATTTTTGTCAATTTTTCAAAAACTAGTAAAAGAATTAAAATTTAACTATAACCACCACATCTACATTTTCGTGAGTTGGAAAAGCTTTTAAATGGTCCATATTTTCAATGGATTTAAGCAATATTTAAGAACCTTTATAACCGAATATGGTCTGATAATTGTCAAATTACATACATATCTGCCTATATGTATCTAGATTGACAATAACTGAATCATATTCGGTTATAATGGTAAAAAATATACTAAATTAAAAAGAAGTTCCAAAATTTAAAGTCTTATTACCCTAAAATTCTTTTCTGGGAAGACACTTTAAATGCAACACATAGCAAAGTTTTGATATTTATCGAATTAGTAATATATATAAAAAACTGTTAGAAATGAAAATTATTTCACATATATGAGTTTTCCATTATATTCCGGGAAAGATCCTTATATAGAACTACGTCAAATAATTGGCCCAACGCAATATTTTTTTGGGAAAATTTTCTTTATTAAAATATATATGTTGCAAATTTTAGAAAATTATATCCCAAATTTCGACCTATAAACAGACTGGTTTTATTTTTGTGTTCCAAAATTTGGCATATTTTAGCCCATAGCTGTCTTTGATCCTATTTTAATGACTTTTTATGAGAGAATTTTATAGATAAATTTTGACAAAACCCTATTATTTTCTATTAATAAATTTAAAATATTTCTTTCTCAGAATTTTGAAGTTACTGTTTTCAAATTGCTTAATATAAAAACAAACAATGTAGCCACTTTGTTTGTTGTTGTCATATTCATTAAATTTCGAAAATTATTCCAGGTGTTAGAATGTTTTCAACAGACAAACAGAGGGACATAGGTAAACTGACACAGATTTTAATTTAATACAAGTATACATAAACTTAATGGGGTCTAAGACAATTTTATCTTTGATAAAATTAACATACCATAAACGCCACTTGTTTTGGTGTAGGGTATAAAAATAGCTTGTTGCTAGTCTATATAATTGTGTTAATGTATGTGTCTATTCAAAGGTTGTATACGTATATGCATGTGGTGAATGGTTTGTAGCATTCTTACTTTTTTTAAAAATCAATCAGCAGACGTTAAAATCGCATCCAGGTTTCAATGAACTGCTATTTATTGTATGTATAGCAAAATGTCAGAAGGGCGGCCAATTTTATTAGCTCTATGATTGATAATTTTTCCTAAATAGTAATAGTTATTAGTTTTGATACTGGAATTTATAGCGAAGAACTGAGGACAACTGTTCACGTTTAACCAGATCAGTATCATTTAGGTGATACTGATTGGGTTTAATGTGAAGTTCAATTTTCCCTGATCTTATCTATCCATAAATTAAACATTAAAATCAATATATAATTGGTGTGGAAATATAACTATCCGTGTCTGTATTCCATTACTAAATTTCCACTGAATCTGTTACATAGAGGAGTGATTGGAATAAAATTGTAAGATTTTCCCCCTAAAATAGTTCTCCACTGAACTTTATATAGAGATTCAAAATTTTACATATCATTTCATTTAGGGACAGGACATTGTCGATGCATTGAAGATGAAAAAAACTGCCTCCAGTTTTTATCCTATCATTGCGCTATCAAGGATCATGTTCAAAATTCTTTTACAAAGTTATAATTTTGTGTCGAAGTTTTATGTAGATTTGTAATGTCGTTTTATATAGTGTATTTATTCGATTTTTGATTTATGTTCCAAGTAGATTCTTATAATACTTCGCTTAGTTTTACCTTCTAAATTAATGTTATAATAAGATATATGTTTTTCTACTTAAAGAAATTTATTAACAATAAAATAACTGTAATATTTGTAAAAATTCTTATATATTTCCAACAATTTAATTATGTTTATTTTGCCCAACAAATATTTCAATTTCTTAATTTCCTGTCCAAAATTGAATCTAAACATTTAAATTGTTTAACCTCTTTTATTTATATAAAATACCTTCTTTAGCTTTCTGTATTTTCTGATTAGCAACAACAAACCACATAAAATTATTTAACTAATTAAAATAAACAATTTGAAATTTTGCCAACAACAAAGAAAACAAAAAAAGCTGCAGAAAAGACCCCAAAAAAAACTTCCGATAGTAAAATTCATAAAACACAAACTAATTACAAAATAAAACCACACTCCTTTACACGTTTTACAATTTTCCACTTCTTTTTCTTCTCTTCTCTTGCTTTTCACATTTTAATTTTATCTTAAGTTTGTTATACAAAACAACAGCAACAAACTAAAGAAGAAATAGCAGCAACAACCTGCTGCCTTTAACTTTTCTAAACATGCAACTCCAATTGCACAACCAGGGGACAACGTGAAACAACAACATCAACTATAACAACAATCCACAGTTCCAACAATAAAAAAAATGTTAAATAAACCAACTGAATGTAAAAATCCTTTAGAGATGAATACCATGATAATCTTAAACTAAACTAAACTAAACTCTTGGGTTCCTAAGGGATAAAAGATAAAGTTATGCCAGAGTATAAGAAATAAAGTAGAAAAGTGGACATAAGATGCAAAATAACTGAATTGTGAATCGAGATGTAGAAAAAAAATAATAATAATAAAAGAATGAATAAAAAAACAAGGAAATACTTTTGAAAACTATTTTACTCATTTTCCTCTTGCTACTGTTTTGGAAAATTAACAACACAATTAAAATTTATATACAAACAACAGCAACAAAAATTGTATGAAGCAAAGAAAATTATAACCAGCATAGACGAATTTTCGAATACAACTTCGCAAATATTATTGAGATTTATGAGCCTGTGATAGACATATGAGTGAATCACTATTTTTATCTACTTTTGAAAAAATGATTTTCGCTTGGAATACACAAATTTATAAAATAATTCTCGAGATTTTAATTTCGATAAATACAAAGTCAGTTCAAATATTTTCATAATTTGAAGTTATGTGTGCTTTAAACTCCGTTTCTAGAAGACACTTTTTTGGTGCTACCTAAACTATTGGCAAAATATATATATACTCTTCTCTGTCGAATGTTCACATGGAATGATATACAGCCAGAAGAACATCGTCAGGCAGTAATTCTGAATCGAAGAGCAGTGGAATAAATAAACTCATGAGACCATAATATGAGCGGTTTTCATGAGAATTTACCTTTTGTATAATACTAATGGTGAAGTATATTACGGTTGGAATGCCTTTAAGCATTTGCGACTTCAAAGTTAGATTACTTAATTTATTTTCTTGACTTCTAAAAAGCCTGTGAGATAATCCTTAGAGTAAAGCTTCACCAAAAATTGTCGATTAATTTAATCACAACACAAGTACGAATGTATGGTCGTTTATGAGATTTTTGTCCCTAAATGGATATTTGGTAGGGTGTTTGTATGGCACCTATGATAAATAATGGACTGATTCTCGCATATTTTGGCACATCATTTTTGAATATTATAAGTCTCACTTGCTCCAAATTCGTTTCCGAAATTTCAATACGCTTCGTTCTGAGGTCAAAGTAATAAAGTGCGCAAAATTTCATTGAGATATTTTAAAAATTATGACCTGTAGTCTGTTCACAACTTCTACATGAACATCCAGCCTGACAAACAGACAGACGAAGGGACATGGACTCAGAAGGTTTTTCTGTGTCGAACGGTATACCTTCGGTGGTGTAGGGTATAATTATTATCTGTTTAAGAATTCATGTTCCATGTTTTCAATAAAATCGGACCAAATTTTAAAATCTTTAAAGCTTTAAACCCTACGTTAAATGGAGCCATGCAAAACATGGGTCGATATGCATCAGATATATATTATTAGAAATCGTTACGGTTCACAATAACCATATTCAAGGGGCCTTGTATTGGAACTATATTAAAATATGGAACGATATTTTTTAAATCAAGAAATATTGTTAGAAAAATAATTGTGAAAATGTTTAATTTAATAAGTCTATATTTAAGAAGGGGTCTTATATGGAATCTAGGATAAATAATCATCCCAGGAAAATATATACACGACAAATTTAAAAATCGTTTTTAAAATTACGACTTATATTATAAACTAATATCAAAATTTTACATATTTTAGCCCATAACCTTCATTCTATTGAACCGATTGTCATATACGATAACGAAGTACATACATCCATACGTTATGTTTTAATTCAATTACTTTTTTGATGACAAATTGAAAAAATTCTTCTTCGGAATTTTTAGGATCGGTCTATAACTTTCTTTTTATTGGAGCTGGTTTTAAATAGAAAATTGGTTAGGACTGCTACAAATAATGTGCCGTGTGCGTGTGAATATTTCCAACAGATTGACGGACAGATGAACATAACTCAATCGACAAAATAACAAAGTCAATTTGCGCTTATGACCACTATGGTGGTGGAAGATATAATAAGAGTACAATGTTAAAAATGATCCGATTACAAACTTCGAAGATATAACAAGGATTTGCTAGAAGTAGATTTTAGCGAAATTGTGAATACAGTATCATTACCTTCCCATGTTCCTCTCAACTATACCTTATTACAGGTCAGATTCAGATAGTGATACTTCTGTATTTTAAAATTCCTCCAATATTATTGATCGATAATTTAAATTTATTTTGTCTGGGGAGTACTTTTCCCTTCTACATTTTCCATAAAAAACTCTCTTGTATGCGAATATTATAATATTGAACCACTCAAAATTTTAAGAAAGTGGATCCTGTTGTAAATTAAGTTCCAAACAAAGATATAAACTCTAATTCGTTTTGTATGTAGATATGTTTGTATGCAGATATAATTTTTAGATGTTTATTGTATATTACTTACGAAATATGAAATTTTATATAACAAAAATTTCCACTATTAGTTATGTAGAGTGCAAAGAATGCACATATTTTCCATGGCATTAAATTCTTGAGAATGAATTAAAATTAGTTATAGAAACGAATGAAAGAGGATTTTCTTTATAAATTTCCCAAAAATAATACAAAAGAAATTTTCAAATGAATAAATGGAGATTTGAAGTTTTAGCAAGGAATGGGATGGCCAATACGAAAGACTTGAGGACACATTATCAAATCATTACTATCATTACTCTCTTTATTTCTTCTTAAAAATTTTATTTTTAAAAATTATTTTCTTCTAAATGGAGAGTTTAATTCTCCTAATATTATTAGTATTTTTCTAAAATGAGTTTAATAATTTGAATCATTAGTTTATCCAACTCTGCTTAGTTTTATAAAGAAGTTTTTCTTCTATTACCCGTATAAAATTTAAAATATTTTTTAATAAAATGAAAGCAAAAACACACATACACACAAATTTCCAACTTCACAATGTTTGCTGAAAAAATAAAGTTTTTCTTTCGTTTGCAGTTGCTAACATTTCCTAATGAAAGGACAATCTTAAAGGTTGCTTCAGTTGTTATAAGAACTAAAGTTTTCTTTCTGCTAAATAATCATACTTAAATATATTTTTATTAGGGCGATTCCAATTTTAAAAAATATAATATTTTTATTCGATATATTATTCTACCTAAAGATTCCATTAAGCTCTTTTTTAAACATTCTTGTAGCAATTTCCTTTATTTTGTGATTTTCTATAAACATGAGTTTTAACAATATAAACAAATTAGGGAGATTAATTTAGGTTTCACCAATGTTAGATATTCTATTTTTGTTGGAAAAAATCTGGTATTCAATGTTTCAAATGAAAAACAAATGAAACTAAATTTGTTAATGCCGAACGGCTAATTCGATTTGAATAATATTTCACACTGTTATAGTCAAATCCTTAATCGCGTCCAACACAAATGCATGTGAAGTAAAAACGTTATGTTTTGTTATACACACTAACACATACACTCACATACGTATACTGGAAATTAGCTATATTTATACCCTACACTTCTATAGGTGGTGGGATGTTATGCATTTATACAGGTGTTTGTAATGTGCAGCATGTCCGTCCTGTTGGCCGTCCATTGAAAGCTTGTTCGCAAAGTACAGGTCGTAGGTTTGAAGATATCTTAATAAAATTTGGCAATAACTATTATGTTGGCCAAAGATCAAAAGTAAGTCTAATTATATTTTTCAACTATGAGCCAAATTATACTACGATCGGTCCAATATTTATCATAGGACCCATATAATCACCCTTTCAAAGATCATTTTCAAGCTCATTAATCACACATATACGTGGATATTGTGAAAATATTTAGTCAAATTAAGATAAATAAAAGCCAAAAAAATTTGCAGAATTATACGAGGCTTGTTTCATAATTTTTTCTAACTCCAGGAAAAATTCCTTTTAAAACGCATAAATTTCACATAAATTATATTATCACAATAATCTATTGAACATAAGCATAAATAACAAAAGTAAATTATACGAAGGCCGTACACAAAATTTTCGTAGCAGTCATTTACAACAAACATGCTTGACCGATTATAACATGTTTACTTGTTTTTGCTAGAACTTTTTTCTACTGAACCGATTTTTATGGCAACATTTCATAATAATTTTTAGATTTTACTAAAATTTGTAGAATTTAGAGGCTGCCTCAAATATCGGTCTATATCTTTAAGAACCCTGTTTGCTGGTTTTAAATAAGGAACTTCCCAAGATTATTCAGGCCGAATTTTATTTAGCTCTCTCATTTATTGTGAATGTGAGCGTGCAAAAATCAGACAGATGGACAAAACTATAGATTCTGATTTAATGCAAGAATATATACTTGATTGGGTCTGAAAGAACGACAAAGTAAATATAGCCTCTTTATCACTTGTGGTTTGTCCGTGGCCTATAATGCGTTAAAATCTCAATGATTGAATCACTACATGAAGTCTTCATAGTACTTTTATGTCCGTACTGCAAATACCAAGATTTTTCACATTTACTATGATATTTTCTAAGAAATTATGTTTGTTTTAAAGGAGCGAAGTGTTAGCTTCAGATATAAGATCCCTAAATGCTGTTCATTAAGTATATTTGACTTTAAAACTTTTGTAGATTAGCAGCTAGTGATAGCAGAGGACATCTGTTCTTGATAAAAAGGTAGACCATTTTTGAAAGATTCCTTTTGAAGAATGGAAAATTGCTCCACGATATAGCAGCCAGAATGGGATGCTTTTTAGTGCACATAGATTTAGAATCCATTTTTTGGTAATAAATCTATAATGCTTTATCGCCTGGTTTTATTTACATGAATTTCTATATACCTTCAGCTGAGAAGTGTATATTTTTCATGGATTATTCGGGTGCCAATTTTTAGTTTTAAGTACAATTTGAAGAAATTTGTCCCACTGTCCCATTACTTTTGCCCCACTGCTAAATGTCTGTATGAATATCTAATTTTTCTACTTCTTATCTATCTTCCTATGAAATAATACCGTGATTGGTTGCAATATTTCTTGTAGTTCCCATGCAATTAACCTCTCGCAATGTTGTTTCAAACACGTAAAACTGACTGATATGAAAATATTTTTTATTAAATTTGCCACAAACTAATTAGTCAAAATTCAATTGTCAGATTTTACAAATGAACCCTTTACAGACTCATATCCGAAAATCACTTTATAGTGCATGTGAATTTTATGAAATTATTACATAACAAGTATGTGTCATATAAGCGCAAAATCATACATTTAATTCTACGATGGTCCGCCTATAAGTTTTCATACCTACATTACGGATATAACTCTACCCGCAATTGTTCAGAAGTTTTAGCAAAAATCAAAAGTTCAGTGGTTTTGAGAAGGTATATGAAGGGCTGCCTTGATACAAAAGAGATATGGAATAAGTTATTTAAATATTCTCTTTTTGGCGTGATATTGAATTTCCGGTAATAGAAACTTTGGTAAGCATATGGAATGGTTACGTATAGATCAGCTTAAAGAAGATTTTATATATTGGATCCTATTTTTTCAGAATCTAACTAAGATAAAAGGTATTAACGCATTGTTACTATTAGTACATGCAGGCAGCATAAATTCTATACAGGAAAAAAATTGTGAATAATAATTTAATGAAATCATTATGGACCATGTGGAATGATAGTCAGCCATACCTTAAAAGCTTTAACTGGGTTACAACTGCCATTTTTCCATTTAACCTATAATAGTATAATGTTCCAGTTTTGGACCTACCCTAATTCTGTATAGTATATTTGAATAAAAGGTGACTCCTTTACATACTTTTGCATATAAAAAGTCTTTTTGTATAAACAAATCCATTTTACCAACTTTCTTCTTGATTTTATTTTCCTTTTTTTGGAATATTTATTCTATAGAAAAGTTTGCTCAGCAATTAGACTTTTGATGGTCATTGTTTTGTTAAGAAACCCCCAAAAGACAAATTTTCAGATAAAATTACACACATACATACATACACATTTACAAAAGAACTACTTTTTTTGACTTCATTTTTTTAGAAAATTAAATCAGAAAAAAATAAAAGAAAATAAAAGAAAATCAAGAGTTGAGTTTAAATATTTGTAATGAAAGAAAGTTTTAAATAAGAAATTGAGTATTTGAAATACAAAACATATGAGTTTAAAATTTATATATTTGTACCCTACACCACCGTGGGTGATTGTGATATTATGCGTTTAGGGCATACATTTGTGACGGACAGAAAAAAATATTGCTACCATCACTTTTAAGTATACCGTTCGACTCAGAATCATTTCCTGGGTCGATTAAACGATGTCCAGCCTTTAATCGGGCTCGCTGTCCATGTAACCTTGTAAAGAAAATGCAAGTCGATATTTTCAAGATAATGAAATTTGGCACAAATAATTATAATAGTAATCTTAAATGATGTGCTAAGTTATACGAGGATCGGTTCATTATTTCTAAAATTAAGATTTAAATAAGCAAAAATCAATGTGCGAAGTTTTACGAGTGTGATCCATAATTTCTTCATGCTCCCTTATAATCCCATTCAGAAAAATTCTTTTTAAAACGCACAAATCTTAAGCACAAATAATAAAAAATAATAACTTTATACGAGGGTCATTTATTGTTAGATTTGGTAGCAACCATTAATAACCATCAATGTGGTGTAAGGTATTAAATAGTCGGACTTGACCGATTATAACTTTTATTTTTAGTTTTCTTAAAAGGAAGAAATTTTCTACAAGAACAAATTTGACTGACCAATGACTGAATGACTGACTGACTTATTGTCCAAAGTACTGTAAACTGTAAAGTATAAAAGGAAAATTTAGCTTTTATTTGCCGAATAAACTCTGTTTCAAGAGATAAACTCTAGAGTAGAAACTACAGAAAAAGAGAAGGACGAAAGAAAGCTTATTTGTAAATGTTATTTAAGTTTAACTTACTTACATGGTAACTTATGCAATTTTTAACAAAAAAAGGGTAAAAAGAAGAAATTGAAAAAAAAAAATATTTTCATTTGGCTTAAATAAATGGAAGTTTGCAGCGGAAACCGGAAAACCACTAAAACTTAAGTGTTTTAGAAAAGAATAATATTTAAGTTTTAAGTACAGAAAGATTAAAAGCAAAAATATATTTTCAGTGTGTAATTATTGGATGTGAAATATTTGAAAAATTTTGAAATGTTTTTTTTTTTTTCAATTTAAATTTAAGAAGTTTATTAGAAAGTTTGTAACAAAAAATGGTGCAAAGATTAATTAAGATATACCGCATGACTCAGAAATCAATCATGAGACAAGGAACGGTTTTCACTCCATACAAAGCATATGATAAAAATGCAAGTTAATGAAATTTGGAACATACTAATTGCAGATCACCTAACCTTCCTCTTTAGTTCTCTGAAAATGAGGTCTTAAACTTTTAAAAATTCTAAATAATGAAATGCGCTCAGTCGGATTCATGTTTCCCGTACTTAAAGGTGTTGAATTGAGGTGCTTTTGTTGGTATCACTACTGTTAGCAGTTGCACGCTGCAGGCAACCCCTACAGTCAATACTTGTTAACTTCAGAAGTGTGTATAAAGAAAATGACCTTTTTTTTAGATTGTATAAGTCTGGTTTATTATATTTCCGTAATGTAGATCATTCTCTAGTACTTGAGGAAGTAGAATTTCAGGAACACAAAACATCGTGATGAATTATATTGTTCCCATAATAGTCTTTGGCAGCAGGAGACATCGTTTCAAATGCTTATATTCTCGCAACGAATATGAAGAAGAAATTGATATGTGCTAAAGTTTTTCAGGCTGAGATTTGAATACATTAGGGGATAATAATATATTAGGGAAAGATATCTTGGAGTGCAGAAGTCTACTCAATAGTTTTATGAAGAAATAGGTAGATAGATTTCCTGGTCACTGAAAATGAGATTGCGGATCAATTATGAAGATTAGGATCAGAATTTATTTTAGTATCGGGAGACAAATAGGCCACCTACAGAATCACCCGTAAATAAGTTAGGAGAGTACCTAGAAGATTGAATGAACCATTATTGGATCGGAAGATAGCACTGCAGGGTGGCAAGAGCAAGCGGTTGACTTTAGGCTCAAGAGCAAAGACAAGAGATTAACAAATCACGAAATTATAGCGAAATCTGTGACCAATACGAATATACATGGCTATACAAATTTTGGGATCAAGCGGATCTGACCAGAATTCAGAATTTTGATGTTTTAAAGTCATAAGCCTTGGAAAATTCTTAAATGATGAGCTGAATTATAAGTGGATCGGTCCATAATTTCTTATAGGTTCCATTCAAGTATCCTTGAAAATATCACTTTGAAGGACTTAAATCTCATATATATGTTGGTATTGTGATAAAAATTGGTCAAATTAAGATAAATATAAGCAAAAATTGTTGAACGAAATATTACGATGATCGGCCTATACTTTCCTCTAGCTGCATAATTTAGAAAATATATTTATACGGGAGCCGTTCATTAATTTCTGATTGCTACCTCTGATAGCCAAAAATGTGCTGTAGTGTATTCAATAGTTATAGTCGCATCTTTAAATTGCGACTTTATTTTTAAAGATCCCATTTTATATGATGAAAAAACTCTCTTAGCAATAAATTAAATAAATCCAAATATTTGTGAGTCTTTATATTAAAACATCGCCATATCAATAATATCCGCTGATAAATTTATAGGTTTTAGTAAATATTTCTATAGATTAAAACATTTTAACTTCCAAAAAAAAATTATAAATTAAAACTCGTTCATTCATTAAATTTTCTGCCAGACAAACAAATAATAAACGAAATTATTTTAGTTCAACTCTAAAAAAAATTCCGCTGCTTTGAAAAAATAATCAAAATTAATTTAATGCATTTTTAATCAAAAAAGAAAATAAAAAAATTCCATAAATTTTTGGTGCAAAAAACAAAAATGATTATTCCTTTGTTACATTTAAGAGCTGCAGATATAAAAACTTCCCCTGATTATTAAAGAATGAAAGGAATAAAAGGGATAAACATTAATGAATGAACACAATAATAAAAATATTTTATTTATTTATTTTGGTATTATACTTCAAAATTGGTATTACTGGAAAATTCAGTTAAGAATAAAATATATAAAAAAACAAGTAAGAGATATAGTCGGTCAAGCTCGCCTATATAAAACCCTTCACCACATTGTTGCTTATAAGTGGTAGCAATAAAGAATTATTGACCGACCATTGTATAAATATATTTTCTAATTTGTGCCTAAGAATGCAGTATATAATGATACTAATGTATGTAGGATTTGTGCTCTTAAAAAGACAATTTCTGTGGACCGACCCTAGAAAAATTTTGCACATAAATTTTTTTTCTTTAATTTATCTTAATTTGACTAAATTTTTATCACAATATCAATATATATGTGAGATTTAAGAACTTCAAAATGATATTTTAAAGGGATGTTGTATGGGACCTATGCGAAAAAATGGATCGATCCTCGTATAATTTGTAATATCACATTAAAACATTATTAGACTAATTTGTGTCAAATTTTGTTAAAATAGCTTTATATTCAGGATCCCATTCCGTGAGGAATATTTGTGTGGAATCTAGGTGAAATAATGGACCCATCATCAACAATTTCAATAGGCATCGTCCTTGGGCCAAAATAATTCAAGTCAAGTTTCGTTAAGATATTTTGAGCTTTAACATTTTTTCTACTGAACCGATTTTGATCATTTTTAAAATGGTAATGAAGTACATATAGCTTGATATTATGACATCATTTTATTTTAATTGTTGATTTATAATTGATAAATTTAAAAAAGTTTAAATCTTTTAATATACTAAACCGATTTTAAACTGAAACTTCTAAAGTCTATAAGAAATACTCAGACCAAATTTCATTGACCTCTGTCAATCTTTGTACATATTAGCTTGCCAACAGAGATACATAGCTAAAGAGACATAGCTAAATTGACTCAGATTTTAATTTGAAACAAGAATAATTCTCAGATAATTCCTTCTTAGTGTTACACACGGCATTAGAAAGTAAATATAACCTCTTCAACACTTGTGATGGTGTAGGGTATAAAAATGAAAGAACGCAATTGTTTTACGCACGAATAAATTTTAATGAAACGTTACAATAACAGAAATTTATTTAATAAGAAACCAACTGCGTTTGAGATAAAAAATACTGAACGAGTAAAAAATGTTATTGAAATTAAAGAGATTCTTTTAAAACTTATTACAGACGGACAAAAGTGAAGATATATTTGATAAATTTTACTAAAAGCTGATCAAGTGACCCTTTGAGGTTTAATTCTGATTCACGGATATAAAGTATTTAATTTTCTTCTGAGTTTCTCAATTAAGCAAAGGTTGACTTGATTGCATTGGACTAAATTCAATTTTTTTATCTCCTCTCTCTCCAGTGAAGTCTAACGCTAAGTGATTTCGAACGCAGAAAAATTTTTTGTTGTTATTTCATAAAAAGTTTACTTTGATGCCTGAAGCTTAATTTTTCTATGCCAGTTTTTTTACTGGCTTTCAGGAATTGTTAAAAGGTTTTGTAGCAAAAACTTTAATCTTCTTTCCTTTCTTGAGGAATGCATTCCACTCCCTTTGAAATAGGAAGGTCTCTTTAATACCTTTCGTTCTTAGCTTTTATTCCACATTTTGTAAGACTTCTCAGTTGCGTTAAATATTTGGGTGATATATAAGTATTTAGAGCAGTTTTTGTTTCTCCATTAACATCTGGTCCTAGATTTCGTTGACAGACCTTCACATTCTTTTCTACACTTACTATATTTTTTTGGATTCTTAGACCAGTTTTTATTTTCCTTCTAGAATTTTGATTTGCTTTTTCTATGCTCATTATTTGTATTATTTTTTTAGAAGTGGGTTCAATAAGTTCTCAAAGATTTGGTTGATTTAAAATTCACCTCCCACTTTCATTATAGTGGTTCTGAATAAATTTTAATCCCATTTTCGCAGTTTGGGATTAAAATTTGATTCTTTTCATTTGGATCTCGTTTCTTGTATATAAGTTAAACTGAGGTAAAAACTTTCTTATTCCACAAGAGTTTTGAAAAGATTCAACTAAGTCCTAAATTTGAACCTCACTATTTATTTAGTGAGCTTATTAGTTTCAAGTAAATATTCCGATATTTTGTTAACTCACTATGTCCAGTATTCTTGAATTTTATTAGAACAGATTTAATTTTCTTTATTCAACTCTTGGTTCAATTACGGCAAGGGCTTTCTATTTGAGTCTTTATTATCTTGTTAGGAAAAATTTAGTTGGTTCTTGGAGCAAAAATTTTCTTCAGTCTACATGAAAGAAAATTGCCTTTTTAACAGCAAAGAAATTGTTTCTGTTTAGAGATACCTTTCAGCAAATCAAAACCCAGATATTCTGAAAAATTAACACAGACTAATGAGTTTTATATTCAGTAGTTACTTCTCCTCCACTAGAATTTTGCTCCTTTGTGGGTCCACTTATCCAACGAGATTTAACAGTTTTGCACAATATATCTTTCAGTGAATAACAGGGACTTAATATTTTTGAAGAAATTATCTTTCAGATGAGACTTGCTCTACGTGGAAAGACCTCAGTACACCAACCAATGCCGTTATTTCAAATAGTTGTTACTAAAATTGTTATGCTCAGATGTACTGTTTTTCTGCTCGGTACTCTCTTATAGGTATTCTTAGATTCTGAAGTTATTTAAAAGTATTCGCTAGATTTCATAAAAAATAAAAAGATTTCCATCTGACAAAAAGTTATATTAATCGTATTTGCAGAACTACACTTTATTTATAATTTCAGAGAAAAAAGTTAAATTTTTGAACATAATTTCTTTATATTGTAATTTCTGGTGTTTTCGCATGAAAAAGTGGGAATAGTTGAAATACCAAATACTTGTATAAAAATTATACTTCTTGACAGCAAATCCTCATATTTTGATATTTTGGAATCGATTCGAAAATACCTTAACTCTAATTCTGTTAAATTTCAGATTTCTCTAACAGCTTTAAAGTTACAGATTTAAAAAGAAAAACTAGTAAAAATGTTATTGTCGGTCAACCCCGACAATTTAATACCCTTCATCACATTGTTGGTTATAAATAGCATGAATGACATGATCGACCGTCGTATAATTTTTCAAATCGATTTTTGGATTTTTATTTCAATTTGATAAGTTATAATTGCGATACTAAAGTATAAGTGACTAAAATATATGTAAGATATTTCGTAATAATCGCTTAATAGTTAGAACTTTTATGAGCTTAAAGCCTCATTCCAGGAGGACATTTTAATGGGAAGTGCCCGAAATATTGGACCGAACATGGCAATTTTCAATAGGCTTTGTTCTTGGTATAAATAATAATATGTACCAAATTTCATCCAAAAAATTGCGACCTGAAGAGTATTCACAACGTCTACATGGACAGCCAGCTGGACAGAAAGACAGACAAACAGACGGACGGACATCATTAGATCGACTCAGAAAATAATTCTGAGCCGAAAGTTATACTTAAAAGTGGGTGTAACATCATTTTTTAGCTTGTTGCAAACGCATAATAACCCAACTATCTTCGGTGTTGTTGGGTATAAAAACGAATTGGACACACTGTAAATGGTGAACAGGCGGAGTGAGGAAAAATGCTATAAGAAAAAGAAAACAATAAATGCAATTAAACGATGAAATTTTGTTTAAGTAAAAATATTTTTTTTGTTGCCAAAAATTTCAAAGAATAAAAATATATTTAACTAAAGTAATTCATAAAGTCTCAAACTCTAAAAAGGTCCTATTCCACCTTTCTGAAAATTTCTTTCCCTTTCCAGCATTTCCTTACTCTGTGTGAAGTGTAGTAATCTTGAAGACTCAAAAAAAACGAATACGAAAAATAATAAAATGAATGAATTTTTAATAAAATTACAATGAAATTAAGAATATTACAACTTCTTTTGTAGTTCTTTTCATTTTCTTCCCTTCTTTCATCATCTGCTCTATTCAAGTATTAAAAACTTCATATCTTAAGATACCCCCCGCACCTTATTGAAGCTAAAAAAGAAAGAAACAAAATCTATCTGTAACTAAAGAATAATCAAAGGAGTGTGAGTGCGAGAGAGTAATAATCTGCCAAAATGAAGCTTAAAGACACACACGTACAAGTGCACGCAGCTTGTGTTTAATCAATAAAACCGCATGGGGTGTATGTTTGTGTATGTTTTCTTTTTTATTTTTACATCACTCCCTCTCACCATTGTTATTTTTTATGTGTGTGTATGTTTTTATTTCCTGCCTTACTTCCGTTGTTTTTTTTTGCGGTTCTTGACGTCATGTTGTTACGCGGTTATTTTGGTTACTCTGCTCTTTGTTAGAACAAATGAAGTTTTAGTTTTTTTTTCTGTTTTTATACAGTTTCTTTCCTTTATGAATTATTGTTAATTTTCTTTATTTCCTTTGTTCGTTTCTTATTCTTTCTCTTTGGTGGAGTTGTAGTTTTCATTTAGGCCAAAAAAAAAAACAAACTTCCCACAGAGCATATAATTGTAATATTTTTTTCATTCAAGTTTAATTGTAATTTAATCAAAATGAATTTGGACATTTATGTTGTTATTGGAATTTTAAAGGAAATACATATTGGAGGCACTGAAATGGTAAAATATATTACCTTCTTTTGGAAATTCCTCCAAAAAAATTCATTAGTGGTGAAAGCTGAATTATTCAGTTTGTTACTGTATGAAGAACATCAAAAAGTAACCATTAAAGATCCCATAAATTATGTATATTTTTGCGTCAATTCAAAATTTGAAGCAAATGAGCTTTGCCTGTTTGTCAGTACATTCGTTCTAAGTTTATTGAGATTGATGGTAATCGGTCTAATATAAAGATATTGACCGAGTAAATCTTTTATTGTTTATTAATTAAAGTATTATTTGAAATGAAGACTACTCTTTCTATTTATTATTTTATAAAAAAAGCACAATACGAACTTAATAACTGACTGTTCGAAACTTAAGCAATTTTTAACATTCCTATGATATACAGAACATATCATAGGAATGCTAAAAGTTCCTTAAGTTTCTTTATAAGTCAACTCATTTTTTGTTCATTAATTGTATAAGATTTATTAAAAAAGATCGCTTCAGGTGATGAAAGCTCCCTTGGCATTTTAAAATGCAGAGATTGATGAATACTCTTCAAATGTGAAGGCGATGCATACACGCATCGTTCTTATACAATTTCCAAGGAAATAGAAATTAATTATTGCTGTCATTCTTGAATGAAAGGATTGTTATATTAGAATAAAGGAAAGCTTTGCATTGATTAATTAAAAAGATATACAAGACAATGAATACTTATGTGAAAGAAGTTCTTAAGTTCCGAACAATATTGTTTTATCTATCCAAAACCCGATTGCAACAACGTCTTTAAAATAAATCCGTTGACTGTCGGTTCATGGTCGGTATGTGGTGACTATAAATATTAAACTTCTAAATTATATTTTTAATAAAAGTTTATTTTATTAACAAAGTTTATAATAGTACATTTTCCTCTTTTAATTTCTTCAATGGAATTAATTGAGAAGCCAAACCGAATTTCATTTGAAGACAATGTAACCGTAAAAAATTATGAAAAATAACTAAATTTGTATAGAGAAACCTAGAAATAGTTGAATCAGTCATGGTAAAAGCTTCTAAAACATTTATTTGGTATCTGTGAAAATTCACAATTAACAAAAAAAAAAAAAAAAACAGAAAGTTATGGTCGGTCTAGCCCGCCTTTTAATACCCTACGCCACTTTATTGGTTATTAATGGTAGCTAGCAAAAATTAATGAACGACCCTGGTATAAATATATTTTCTAAATTCTACTTAAGGTTGCAGTATATTATGGTATTAATATTTATGTATGATTTGGGCGCTTTTAAAGGACTTCTTCTAGTTGGATAACATTGGAGCTAGATGAAATTATGTACCGACCCTCGAAAATTTTTGTATATCAATTTTTGCTTATATTTATCTTAATTTGACTAATTCTTATCACAATACTTGCGTATATAGGAGATTTAAGCATTTTAAAGTGTTATTTTTAAGAGGAGTTATATGGGACCTATGAGAAATAATAGACCGACCCTTGTACAATTTAGCACATCATTTTAGAATATTATTCGATTTATTTCGTTAAGATCGTTTTATATGCATGACTTTAAAGACCATAAAATCCTATACCCAAACCCATCATTACCAATTCCAATAGCAATCGTCCTTGAGCCAAAATAATGCCATATGACAAGATATATAGAGGTATCTAAAAATTGTAAACAAAATGCAGGTTACAAAGTTTACATGGACAGACGAATGGATGGACATCGTTAAATCGACTCAGAAAGTAATTCTGAGTCGATTTAACGATTTTTGTTTTGAAAATAAAAATCATATTTACCTTAAATTTAATTAAAAAATATTTATTTGACATTTTAAGATCTAAGATTTATTTATAACAAAATCAAGTAAAAATGTACAGTCGGCCAAGCCCGACTATCTAAGACCTGACACCATATCGTCGGTAAAAAATGGCAGTTATGAAAAATTTTTGATTTTCTGATTTATTCTCAAGTGAGTAGTGGGCAGTACCTGAAATATCAAAGCGAACATGGCTAATTGCAACAGGCAAAGATAATAATATGTACCATATTTTATCGAGATATTTCGAAAACTTTTACTTGTAGCCAACGTTTACATCGTTAAATTGACTCAGAAATTTATTCTAAATCGAACGGTTTACTTAAAAGTAGGTGTGACTAGATTTTTTCTACCCGTTACAAATATAAATACCACAACCACCTTCGATGGTGAAGCGTATAAAAAATAGTTTATAAGTGATAAAATGTCGCCAACTTTCTGTAAAAAAATCCAAAGTTCCAATTCAAGTTCCAATTTCATATTAATAAAACTTTTTAACGGATTAATATATTTATATATTTATTGTAACAATATTTCTTAAAATTTAATAGCGACTCTGGCATATATTTAACAAATTTAGAACCTTCAGTAAGTCTGCTATTTAAAATCGGGTTAAAAACTTATTTCGACATGCATATCTCCAAAACTGTAAAAGATAATTTTTATAGAATTTAAGAAGGCCATTTATGTACAAAATTTATTTTCCCTGAGTCTCTTTATGGTCGCTGACTACGCCCTCGACCATATAGTGGCTTAAAAACACCTCAGCTTTGACTATGTGAACTTTTATTAAGATGTAATGCTTCAAGAGTTACAGAATTATGTAAAAAAAAGAAGATTAAATATTTTTAATTTTTTTATTTAATATAATTCAACTCATATAAGTGAGCAATTTTGTAAAAGTAAATTAAATAATGCAATAAATATATAATTTATCAAAAAGTAATAAATGATTTACAAAATTCTAAATAGTTAAATTCAGTTCAAATGGTGTCTTCTCAGCGGTTATATTGTTTCTAACATCTTGTATGATTACACATTAATTTATATACAACTTTATATATCAACAAATGTATATGTGTAAAACCTAAATATAGTTGATACAACAAAATAGAAGTTGCGTCCAACGATTTACTATAAATAGATTTACTTACTTGCTTATTATGTTATTTGATGTGTGTAAACAGTAAAGAACGTGCAAAAGCTTTGAAATAATTTGATGCGCATGCCCAACAGTTTTATAAACGATGCAGTAAAACTTGTATGATCGAATTCAAGCGCAACTTGCAACATGTGTGTTTTCAATATTTAATGTTAATAATAAGTGAAAGTACTTTAACATCAAACAAAATTATTGGGCATGCGCAGAAGAGTTGAAACCTTTTCTTACGTTCATGAAAATTGCACAAAATCAAATGAAGTGCTTTTTGTACGTACAACTGTATTTATACTAAATCTTCAAACGCAACTCTGTTTTTGTTGTATCAACAAATTTTTGGTTCAACAATTGTACACTTCTAGGCGAACAGAGTTGTATATAAATAAATAAATTACATACAAGCGAGTTATAACAAATTAAACTGTTCGTAAATCATGATATGTCTCATAAAAAGTTTTGTTATTCTTTTATAAATATTAAAACTAAAAAGTTTTACTTTATACAATTTTTATGAAAAAATAATACTTTTTACATTATAAGGAATACAAGAAAGTTTTTGTATTGATTTCCAGAAAAATCCTGATCTTTGCTTTGGATATTACAATTCCAAAAATTTTAATATTTTAGTAAAATATATTTAATTGGAACAAGATACAATTTTTATTTTATTTCTGAATCGTATAAAATATAAAAACTTTTTTATTTCTTAAAGGTGTAAAAAAGTGTTATTGATTTTATAACGATATTCTAAAATTACAATAAATGTGAAAAATTCCACTGGAATATTTAATTTTAAGACTCTAAATGTATTGAAGGTGTTGTGAAAAAATTACCAGATTATAGGAAAATCACTGTATGTTTTGCAATGTAAAAGTTTAGAATCCATCTAAAGGAAACGTAATTGTGTATTATATGTTATCCTAAGTATGTTAAGTACTTCATTTAAAAGATTAGACATTGAATATGGATCATTCGAGCTAAAAATGTTATATTCTGTAGAAATTACATTATCTAAAAATCTTATATTTATTTATGTTTCCGAAACAAAAATATTTTGTGTCTTAAATGCTGTAGTTATCTGGACCAATTTTAATTATTGATTTTTTCAATTCTTAAGATCTTGATTTTTATACCATCTACTTTCACAAGAGGTGATGAGGGTTTATTAACTTTGTCATACCATATTAACGCCATATATAAATTATGTCAAATCCCATTAAGTATATATATTCTTGCATTATATCCAAATATTAATCGATTAAGCTAATTCCGTCTGCATGTTTGTTGGAAACCTTATCATTCCCAGAATAATTGTGTGAATTCAATGAAATTTAGCCACAATAGTTTTTATTGTCCTTAGCAGTTTCTTAATTAACGCCAGATATATCGGTTCATTAACAAAAAAGTTATAAACCGATATTTAAGGCAACTTCAACATTCTGAAAAAGGTATAATATAATAATAATGCTCTATATGTTATTAATTTATTGCATGTCGTGTCATATTTGCTATAGATTACATCTGTTCATTATTTGAACTCGACAGAGTGTATAATGGATAGGATCACAGGAAAGGTTTCTCTCTATATAAAACCACTTTTTAGTAAAGAATATAAAAGGATTTATCACAGCGGGAGTATTAACAATTAGTCATAATTAAAAATTTAGAACATGTAGAAAAGGAAGCTTTAACTATTAAGTGTGTAAAAAGCTATTTCACCATGAGTTTTCTATGAAATGGTTTTGCTGAAGATATTAAGGTCAGACATGGTCAGGAGGGAGATGTATTCTATATTCAAAGTGACGGAGTAGAATTTTTGTGCAGCAAAGCGGGTAAAAGCTAGTTTTTATTATAAATTAGAAAAAAAAAGATTAATAACAACTGACTTTATATTTGTTTAAAATGTTTGCTTAAAATTCATAAAAATTCTTACTAAAATTAGAGCATTTAGACTTACACAGTGTGTCTGAAATCATAAATGAAATTAAAAATTTCAGTAAACGAGTTTTTTAAATATAAATATAAACCGGGTAACCAAATTTGGATGGTCGCTGATTATGCCTTTCACCCTGTGCTCCTCTATATAAACTTGAAAACATCTTGGCTCTTAGGATTAGAAATTTCATATGATTATTAGCTGAGTGCTAATAATCATATTTTCTTTCTCCGATTTTTACCGTTAATATAAGTTTTTAAAATTCTGTAATAAATACAACACAGCGGTTAAATTGTTTCTAACATATCGTATTCCTAGTACATTTACTTATATACAACTGTATTGAAGTTTAATATTGCACGATGTAACAAAAAGCAGCTGCATTCAATGATTCACTATAAAAAGATTTACTTAAACATTAAACACGTTATTTGATTTTGTGCAAGCAGAACTGAAAGTGCGAAAATATTGTTGTGCGCATGTCCAATAATTTTATAAAACCTGTTTGATAGAAATTAAAATTAACATCCAGTATATGTGTTTGTAATGTTTGATGTTGAAACTAAGCTGATATCGAACATACTTTGCACGCAAGTTTAAAAACAGTAATGAAATTTGTTGAACATAACTTGTTACAAAGTTGATGAATTCTGTCATACAGGCATTGTTGCAAAATTTATATAATTATTGATCATGCGCAGAAGAATATTTGGAATCTTTCTTGTTCTTTACTTGTTCACCCAATGACAAGTTTATGACACATTCAACTCATTTTTTACTAAATTTTTAAACACAACTCTGTTTTTGTTGTGTCAAACAACAATTAGGGTTAACTATTGTATGATTGCAGACAAACAAAGTTGTATATAAGTAGATGAAAGCTTTCAATCGCGGTATAACAAATGTAGCCGTTGGTGAACTGTGAGGTGTGTTTTTGCTGAAAGTTCAAATTTAAATTGACTCTTTATGATTTTGTAAATAATTTACTTCATTTTAATAATAAATAGGAGTTTCCGACAAAGATTCTTTAATATTTTTCTTGTCAAATATTTTTTGAATGAAAACATAAATTTGAAATAAATAAATAAATAAATAAATAAATAAATAAATAAATAAATAAATAAATAGAAAGTACGTGTTAGTATATATTTCATTATAAGCTTATTTGTATGTGTATATTCATTTATTGATCTTGTCTGTACCTTATCTACGCTAGTTTTATTGATATTTTTACAGTGTCTTCTTAATTACCAGGTGGAAGTTTTAGGACCATTTATACGTATATAATGTAAATATAAGTTTTAGGCGATTAAAAGCTTCCATTGTTGCCCAAATGTCCTGTATTTTAGCCTAAGGACGAAGCCGATTGGTTCTATACAAATTTCTTTCTGAAATAAGATTTTAGTCTACAATGATTTTTAGTCTTAAAAGACTAAAGAATTTACGTTTTTTTCTTATAATTAAAAATTTTTCCACACTTGAATTTGGAATCACAAGTTCAACATTTTCAGACAGATATCTTTATTATTAAATATTTTATTGCAATTAATTATACCCTCACATGATATGACTGTAATTTAGGAAGTGACAAAAAATTATTTTACACTTTAAGAGGTGTTATTGAAAAGCTTAATTATGTACTCTTTTCTAATTGAAGTTTTCACGAAGAATTATGGAAATAAACTCTAGTTTCCGCTGCTATATATTATCTCGTTTATTATATACAATTTTTATGACAATAAATTCTTAAATTTTGATATCATTATTACACTTTTATGTTCACTAATGCAAAATTTTCATCTCATCTAACTAATTTTACGAAATTCCTTAAGTCTTTTAGTATCAGAGTCATATATCATTGCGTTTTTATATAATTTTTTGCAATCAACGAAACAGCTGTACATAATATGGCAACAAATAAAGCAATCAAATAAATCTTTCTAAAAACATGCTTCATTTAATGCACATTACCATGCCACGAGTTGCAAGGAGCAAACAGCGGAGGTTAGAGAATGTAGAGAGATGGATGCGTTATTAAAAGAGGCCTACAAATCAACAGCAATGACATGGTTGCTGTAGTCAACGAGAAAAATATATTGCAAAATAGTAACAGCAATAACATCCCTTTATGAAATCCCCACATTTGAGACATACAGACGTAGGAAAATCGTAAATAACGGAGTAAAAACACATTGCAAGATTCTTTATTTCGATTTATTTCATTTTTTTATTTTTGGTTCACATAGTAAATATTCAACAATTACAACGATAAATTACAGCAAACATGCCCAAGTAGTTGTTGTACTTGTTGTTGGTATATGAATGGTTAATGCTCATGATGTTATTCGTTGTTCGTAAGAGCAGATTATCTCATTAAACGGAAATGAGGCAGTAACAACACTTGTTCAGTTTTTTTTTGCGTTCACTTGAACGTCCTTCTTCTTAATTTTCCTATTTTCATTGTTCAAATAGTGTACTGTAGTCATACTTTACAACTCATAGATATCAGCATGTCTTGGTAATAATACAATTTTTTCAAAACTGAATGAGTTACGAAAAGAAAACAAGTAAGAATACTTTATTCAGTTATGACGAATTTTGAACATCCTCCACCATGAATATTATAACAAATTTATAACGTATATTCAAGAGAGCTAGAAAATTAATGCGTCGAATCTGAATACAATTTGCTCTTATTTATCAGTTTTATAAGCTAAAACCCGTTCTTCGGGAAGGGGCATAATATTATAGCCACCGCAAAATATGGACCGATATTAACTAAATTAGGAAAATTATTGTGACAAATTTCAATAGAATTGGTTCATATTTAAAAGTTTATAATATATAAGTCCTATTCCGGGAAGGGGCCTTATATGGGAACTACATCAGATAATGACCCAGCACTACGTAGTTTTTTTCGATTCATTATTGTATCAAAACAAATATATATGGCAAATTTGCAAAAATTATCTTAAAAATTGACCCATAGAGCACAGATCCAATTACCTTTTGCTGAAAAAAAATTGGAAAAGTTCCTTTTCGAAAATTTTGAGGTTGTTTCAGATATCGGTCTATAACTTTTTTACTGATACACCAATATAGCTGATTTTAAATAGAAAACTGCTTAGAACAAGAAATAATGGCCAAATTTCATTAAATTCCGAAAATTATTCTGGCGTGGCAATGCTTCCAACCGACAGACAGGTGGACATAGCTAAGACTCAGATTTTGATTTGATGCCAAGAATATAATATACTTTCTGGGGTCTGAGATAATTCCTCCTTGGCATTACATACGGAATAACAAAATTAATCATCACCACTTGTGGTGGTGGAGGGTATAATAACTGAAAATGAAAATAATACACTCGCATCTTGTTGTATGTGAATGTGGTAGTAGTTGTTGTTTTATGAGCATCATGAGTTAACTTAATGAAGGAAATTTTAAATTCTTGTCACATATAGTAATTGAAGTTACTGCCACCCTGCCTTATATCCCCCTCTCCCCCTTATTTCTAATACTTATTCTCCCATTTAATATAACTTTAACACACGCACTCTAAGCGAAAAATATCATTGAAACCACGCCGCATCATATTGTCTAGAAATATTTTTATTTTTGCCGCAATAAGTATAAAACTGCTTCTTGCATATGTTGTGTAAGTGTGTGTGTGTGCGTTTGTTAGTTTGTCAATTAGAAAGTCAGAAAGTGAAAGTTTAATAAAGAAGAGAAAATAAACTGTAAATCCTTATGATTTTTTAGAGAGTGAAATTTTTTCATTGTTATGCACTGCTACAGTATCAAATGGAGGAAATTAAGTTAAGGTGGAAAATATGTTACATATTAACCCATTGGGAATTGAAGAATGTGTTTTTTTTGTGATATTATTATTATAATATCAAACCGAGTAGTAGAAATAGATTTCTTGGTTCAACTAGAAAAATTAACAGGTAAAGGTAAAACAGATTGACTTTGAAATACTGTAAATATGAAAAGTTATGGATCGACCATTAGAATTTGATTTCATTATTTGAATATATGACATATTTAATTGATTTTTGAAATTGACAGTTTGTGAAAACTGTAGGAAATTATGACTCGAAAATTTATGCACTTTAATTACATGACGTGTTTTGGTCCAAAATTATAGTATATAAAAATATAGTATCATTAACTCAGAAAGTGAATCTGAGTGGATCGGTATTATTAAGAGAGTGTTTAAAAAATACTACAGAATTATGTTACAGACATCAGTATAATACCTCATTCCACCTATATTGACGTAAGGAAGAAAAAAGTAAGTAAGTATCGGTCCATTAAGTAGACATCGAAAGTTATTGAACTATCTTTGTCGAATTTCATTTTATGAAAGGTGCCTATATGAAACCTACTTATTTAATATGTTTTTAACCCTTCAATACCACAAGATGTGATGAAGGTATATTAACTTTGTCATTCTGGGTGTAACAAGAAGGAATCATTTCATACCACATAAAGTACACATATTTTTCCATCAAATCAAAATCTGAGTAGATTTAGCTATGTCAGTCTCTCTGTCATCCATTTGCTTATTGAAGACATTCTCATGCCTAGAATAAGTGTCCAAATTTGATAAAATCCGGCCACATTATTTGCTACTGTTCTTGGCATTACGATCTATATTTTGATACAGATCCCATATCATATCAATTCACCACAACTAATTATATTTAATGTATATTATCAATATGAATGAGCTCGGTCCATATTTTGCTATATCTCCCACATAACACCTCTTCCTGGAAAACGGGTTTAAACTTATGAAACTAATATATTAATAACGGGACTAAAATTAGTTTTAATATATTGTTTTTGTAAAAGTTGTATCTTGATTAAAATTTAGCAGTTGTATAATTTTTTTCAATTAATTAATTAATTACGTTTAGAAAGATTATCTGTATAGGAGCTATGGTCATTTGTGGATCTATCGTTTTGTATTGGACATTTAGATTTGGAGTAATAAATCATTATTAAGTCAAAATAAATTAAATCGTTTTTACATCTATGAGTCTTATGAACTTAATATTTTTATTGCATCTATCCCAAATGGGAGCCGAGGTTATATACTGTTTGCAGAAAATAACTAAATTTGGATCTCATCACCTTTATCAATAAACTCAAGAGGATACAATCTTCAATGAATGTGTGAAATCGATCACTTTGTATGTATGAAAAAATGCGTGCACTAACACACGAGTTTAGATTACATGCTACACGTGCATATATATTAACGATCTGATGAAGTGTAGCATCCAGTTCAAATTTACGCAGATAGATAAAATTCAGCAAGAATACTTAAAAGGATGTTCCCTTCATAAGTCGAGGTATTTTTGAACATCTTTTTGCAAAAAGTCTTTTTAGAGCACCCTTAAGTATATATTTACCCGACAATATTGTTTGGAATGTGTTTTAATGGTTTTCGTCCACAAAAAAGTCATATCTACCAACTTTCATCGATATGTTCCTCAAATTATATCAATAGAGTTGTTTCAACGTTATATGGAGAGATGGAAGGACGGACAAGAATAATCGGATAAAAGTGAAATTAAAGGTTTTTAATTTAGCTAAATGGGAATAAAACTTTGACAAATAATATAGATATGTTGAGATAAGAAGTTGTGTTGTGACGTAGGTATCTTGTCCAATGGCATATACTTTAGATTGATATACACTTCAACCATGATTTTGGATTAATGTGCTTTTCCGATTCCGTTATTCGAACCTATTGGATAATTCAAGTTTATATTTGGAAGTTATCCATTATGCCAGATTATTTGATTTCTCTTTTCCAATTGATCTTTGTTAATCAGCTACCTAAATAATGCGACAAATCCATTCTATAATAATTGCTTTACAAATCCTGAATGCTAATATTCTGATTGCACTAGGTTTTTCAGTAAAAGTATTTATAAACTTATGTTTTAGGTTGACCCGGTTTATACTGATCCAGACTGTCCTTCTGCTATAAAAAGACACATTTGTTTATACCCACAAAGGGAACTATATTGTCTCACCTCAAGTCTTCGATATGGAACAAAACAGAATTATTAAACTATGATACACAGGCTTCCTACATGAGTGTTGAAGGCAGAGCACCCTTTAGATTTCCCCTAATGTGAGTCAGGAAGCTTCGTATGTAGTAGCATGATATGTATAGGTGTGGAGCTACAAGTTTAATATCTATTAATCAGTCATAGATTGTGCTGTATCAAAATTATAATAAGCGACTGCATCCGGAATTTAGTTGCAGGCTATATGATCACTTCTTTTGAAATCTAACACTGCTCTATAATGTGAACGACTTATCTAGCTTCTATAGATATGCATTATTTTAATATATTAAGATAATATAATTATATTATGGAGATACTCACATAACATTTGTATTGCCAGTAAATCCAACTTCATTCAGACCTTCTGTTAATTAACTAATTCTTCTTCGTGAATACTAAACCTGTTGTAGGTGTAATGAGCAATAAAGAATTTGAGTTTCTGAATACGTTGCCAAGTTATAGATGCCATTTAGAAAAATGGACATTTAATTGTTTAGCTTAAATTAAAGTGTTTCCAACATTTCATTATCATAGCAAATTAAACGAATATTTCTATTCGATTATACAGTATTTCTAATTCGTCTTTTATGTTTCATTTTTTATTTATATCAAAATTCTCAAGTTGTAACATCATTAGAATATTCTATTATTTTAAGACTTTAATACCTTCAATTTTGTCATGTCTAACATGAAATTGTTCATATTAATACAAACATCTATAATTTCTATTCATATGAATGAATGAATGTGTGTTGAAACATGTATGTGAATATATAGTACGTATTACAAGTTTGATTATAAACATTTATTTATGCCAACATCCTTTAAATTGTGGCTGAATAATCCTTATACACATATGTATGTGTTAGTGTTTTGAATTTTATATATTAAATATATTTTGGATTGCATTCTAATATGTATATATACGCACTTAAATAATACACACATACTTACATACATACATACATACATACATACATACATACATACATACATACATACATACGGACATACATATTCATTCATTTAAGCTGTATAATTTTATGCGTGGTATGCGTGTTTAATGACCAAAAATATGTTTCGTTGGTTTTGTGAAAAGGAAAAGAGTTTTTGTATATAATAAGGAATGCGAACAATGAAATAAGAGCTAATGTTTCTGAGCTTATACAGCAATACCGTCTTGACATCAAACTGAGTAAGACCCTAGAAGAATTTTGTAAATGGTGAATAATAACGGGTTCAAAATATATGATTGTTGAAAAGTAACATTAGAATTTTGAAAAATAATTTTACGTTAAATTGAGGTACCGGATCGATTCTAAAATTACATATATAAATTAAAGATAATTAAAAGCTTAGTTAAGCTGAACTGCAACAGAATTGGCCCATATTTAAAAATTTCGAACTTAAAATGCTAATTTGGGAATGTAAGGAAATAATGGTGCCAGCATGATGATGTTTGTATCTATTCTTATATCAAATAACTGGTACGATAATGAAGATAGAATTGCTGTAAGCTTGTCTCAGATATCGATCTATAATTGCTTTCTTATTGGATCAATATTGATGGAGTAAATATGGACAATATGATGATGAATATTCTTGGTGTTATTGAAAATAAATAATGTCAATTTGGACAAAATATGGTTAAGCTTTTTTGTTTTTGTTAATAATAAATATAGTAAATATATATCATTATAATACATCATTCTCAAGGCACCGAATATCGTTCTTTTGCAGAGGAAGAAATCTATAGGATCATAATAAGATCTTACACAATGAATTAAATCAAAAATGACAAGTAAGAATGCGATATTCGACTATGAGGAATCTTCAACATTTCGATATCTACAGTGTACGTACATAAACACTCCCGAACGCATATAATGTATTAATATTTTCGTACTTAGAATACAGGAGCACTTAATGGGTCATAATGTTTTGGAATTGCGTACATAACTTACTAGTAATGCAAAATTTTACTTTAATCTGTCGATTAATAATCGAAAATTTAACGAAATTTCCCCGTATGACCTAGAACTTGCCCTTTTGACCTTAAAGGTCAAAAATCAGTCATTATCTACTAGAGTCCAAATCTTGTGTTCCCACCATAATTCCTGGATTTGCATTCCATAGAATAACGTTTTGGTATTTTAAGGGGAAATTACGGCACTTTATAATCTAGAGAAAATAAGCTGCCTAAAATCAGAGTTTTGCTGAAATCTATTTCAGTGAATCTCATACAAGTTATGTTCCGAAAGCATAATGAATGGAATCTTCTTAACTGCTATAGTCTTCTAATTTCAGCCTACTCCTTCAAGCTCTTCGGAACTGAATAGCGTTACTTTTTGCTGGATGCCAGGCCATATGATACTACTCCCCCGTTCAGGTCCAGAAATTCCTACAATTATAAAGATACAGGGTCGTTCAATTTTAAATGTTATTTTTTTCTGTTTTGTTTTGACCCGCATTATTTTGATAAACAAGTAATATTTAATAGTTAGTTAAACTCTATCATATATTACCCTACACCATTGTGCTAGTATGAAAAATTTTAGACTAAACTTCATATATTTTGATTTACTGATTTGTGCTTTATATAAAATATATTTTTTTAATTTTAAAATTTCATGACGGTTTTTCGGATGTGCGGTTTAAACCTTAAATGATATAACATACTTTTATTTGTATATATATTTTTATTTTTATTTGATTTTAAATTTAAGTGTGTTCAGCCCTTATCATTCCCTCTATTCAGCCATTTGACATTTTTTATACCCTACACCACCACAGGTGTTGGGGTATTATTACGAGCAGGAAAAATAGTCTTACCATTACTTTTAAGTATACTCCACTTATAATCACTTCCTGAGACGATTTTAGCATGTACGTCCGACCGACCGTCCGTTCGCAAAGTACAGATCGCAATTTTAAAGCTACCTTTATAAAATTTTGCACGTGTTATTATTTTGGCCCAAGAACGATGCCTTGTGACGAACTACCCTTAAATTACAAGAGGGTAGTTCGTTAGTGTTTTCGTAATTACCATTTTTAAGCAATAATATGGTGTAAAGTATTTTGAAAGTCGGTCTTGACATTCTTCTTTGTTCCCTTTCTCTTCCTTATGATTTTTATTTTAACCACGTTTATTGACGCCCTGCTAAGAATTTGGCATATTTGCTAAATGTGTATTTGTACTGTACATATGTGTCAGTATGTCTGAGTATATGTGAATGGCGTGAAGCAATTAAGTTTTTATAAATGCGTTGACATGTTTATGTTTATTTGGTACTTCTTTATAATTTTTTGTTGTTGTTTAGAATTCTAGGAGTTTAATTCCTTTTCACAAAATCCTTAACAGTTTTCCATACATACATATTCACACATATAGACATACACTTGCAATGGTAGATGTTTATGCCTATTTTAAGAATTGTTAATGTATTTTGTTGTTCTTAAGTGGTTGTAGTTATGTGTGGTATGAAGTGTTTATATGTTGTATTGTATATAACTGTGGCTGAGTTTACATATGTTTTAAGCCTTTTAATTAATGAATTAATGTTGGTTGCTAAAGAGTGTTGGTATGGTGTCACTTTGTCTGCTTTAACAAACATACACATACACTTACACATTCATATTCTCATGTTTGTATTTTTGTGTATGTTTATGTGTTGGTTTGGTGATTTGTATATCAAATCACTTTTTGAGAAATTAAAGTTTTAGTATTTAGTTATTTTTTCATTTTGAGTTTTAAATGAAATTTAATATTTATAGAAGTTTGTAATTAAAAATGAAATAATTGCGTATTCATAAAGGGTTTTCATTTAGAGTGAGAGAAAAATGAAATAAAAATAAGATGGAATGTGAATGTATGTAAGCTGTAATTAAATTAATTTGATATAAAATAGAAAGAAAAAAATAAAAATAGGTTAAATTTTGACATGCCAGTTAAAAAATGTATAATATAAAAGACATTTTATATTATAAATGCGTTGAACAATTTCATGTTATTAAAAGGATTGACATATAAAATAATTATGAATTCCATATCCCCCTGCAATAAGTATTAGATGTCCTTTATTGTTATAAGTTTAAATATCAAGTTGATAAGAAAAACACCATTTTTTAGGGACACCATTTCAATGAATTTATGCTTTATTTGATTCACTAAAATACGCATTTCCTGACTTCATATTTTTGGAAAATACTTTTTTGAATTATGCCACAACAAGTTCTTCTACTTTAACTGAGTTTATTTACTCCTCTGCTGTGATTTTGTTTAATTTCACTTATAATTTCACTAAATTTATTAAAATATACGTGATAAATTTTTATGATATCAGAAACTGAAGATGAGCTTAGTCATAAGATCACATTACTGGAGAAAGAAACAACAAATTGCAGTTATAGTAAAAAAATATTTTGAAACATCTTCATCAACTAACGTGAAAGTATTAATTGACGCTGCAAGAACATTAAAAAAGTATCTTGAATAACCACCAGTGACAACTTTGCAGTTAAACATACGACAGTATTATGTGGTCCTTAATAACGTACTTGATACAGGTTTGGTATGGTGCTGTCACTTCCTGAACTATCAAACAGCTGCAGATTCTGTTCATCATCTGCCATGGGTGGAGACCAGTCTCCAAGTACAACATTCATACGGTAACTTGAAACAGCGTCTAGTTCAAAGTAGTTTAATACGAATTTCGTTTGAGAGAATATTTCACATGACTAAATATACTCTGTTTGTATATTGGAATATGTTTTTTCAAATGCCTAGAGGCCGATTCGAATTGTGTAATATTGATGTTAGAAGCACTGTTACCGTTGGTGCAACTTTTGTCTCATATTGCAACTTTTTCAACAGCTTGTGACTTTTTGTGTGCTTTTTCAAATTTCCTCTTTGTTATAATTTGCACTTTCGGCATAAAACTTCACGAAATTTCATTATTTTGGCTTAAAAAGGTTATATCAATAAATTTTATAAAAATTATGAATGAAAAAATTAAAATTAAGAACAAAATCACAATGTAAACCGAAATAGTGATAAATTTAAGAAAAATCTTATTGTTGATTAATATTCAAGATTATTTCAATATTAAACGAGAAAGAGTGCAAATTCATAATCTAAAATTATCCAAAAAAAATTGAACATTTGTTCCACCTTTTGTATGCGACTTTATTTTCGAAAATTCCCGTTTTGTGCAACTTTTCGAAAAATCTCAACGGTAACTCCAATTAGAATGTTTCCTACAGAAACAGATGGACAGATTTTAATTTGATGCAAGAATATATATACTTTATAAGTCAGTATACTCTTATCACCACTTGTGGTAGTATAATGTGATGGTATATGATAATATAAATATAACCTCATTTACTCATTCAAAATTCTACATTGATTTTCTTTTATTTAATTTTTTTTATAAATTCTTAATATAAACATTCCATTTAAATTTAAAATGTTCACTTGTACTTTCCATTATGAACATAAATTATTCCATTTTATTTTATTTTATTTATTAAGTTTCAATAATTTCTTAACACTCCTGGATGATTCATTGATTCATTGTCAAGGAACAGACTTTATATGCAAAATTTATATAATTTTACATTTACAATAAAAAGATAAATCATTGGATTTATAAAAGAATATATCTATGTATGAAGATGTGTCTGTGTATGTTTGTTTAAATATGATTGTAAATGAATTGATTGTTTGGAAAATTTTTTAATATTTGTAATAAAATCAACAAAATAAAAATTACACTTGTAGATTTATTAACAACAATTTTCATTTGGATCATAGATACTTTTTCATATGAGTATGAAACGGATGTACAATATATATATATTTTCAAGAGTATGTATGAATGTATGTATGTATGTATGTATGTATGTATGTATGTATGTATGTATGTATGTATGTATGTGGTAAGCAGAAAACAAAATATTGCACATGAAGTGCAATCAGGCATAAAAAGCAAAAAATAACAAAAATATAAGCAACAATTTTACAATTTCAGAAAAAGAAAAAAAATCATATGGAAGTAAGAAAAATAATACATATAAACTTGTTAGAGTCCAAATGTTTCTCTATAAAGAATTAAGTGTACCCTTCACGTAAGGTGATAAAGTTTGGATAAATTTAAGTTCAAGTTTTGAAAATTATTTAATGACACAAAACAAATACCGCAAAGGATGAATTCTCAAGGACACCCACTATCACCATGACCAGCTGGTGATATGTGATCCTCTAGTTCAATTCGAAATCAAAATATATATTAAACGATCGAAAATTATAAAATTATTTAAAGAAGTAGTTTTCAAAGCAATATGTGAGGTTATGGTAATATATTTCAATTAAATTTAATTCACGATATGACCGGCAAAAATAAGTTTACCTGCTATTTATTCTTTTAGTATTTGACTTTCAAATACATTAAGAAATTTCAAAACTAATAAATAATTTTTGTTAAAATTTTGAAAATAGTGTTAACGGACTTAAAGAGAACTTTCCCAGAATATATAATCATACAATATTTTACATGATACCAATATTAATTTAACAAGGATCATTTTAAAAAAGTAAATGGAAAATATATATAACCTTTTGTTTTATCTCGAAATTGTTCGGTTTTAAAGTTTGGCACAAAAACCTTTTTAAATGCCTAAAACCTTTTTAAATTTGACTAAAGCCGCTATATACAGAGCATTCCGAAATGGAGTCAATGTAGTTCGACATCAATAATTTTTGATTTAAAATTCAAATATACAAATAATTTAAAGAATATCAATACAAATAAGATGATACCACTGTTCCTGGAATAATGGTCAAGACTACAATCCATAATACGATATTTTTTACAACTTTTATGTCAAAATTATTTGACTGAGATATATGGTGTGATATTCTTAATGTTAGAGATATTCAAATAATAATTACACTTCATGGGAGCGTATGTCATTCAAAAAGCATTTCCATTTTAAAGTGCAGTTTTTTCGTATTTCTAAATGATTGTCTTGACAAGATCTTGCATCTACATGAATTAATGGGGGACGTTCTATCAAATGATTTATGAAAGTATGTCTGATCAATCCCCATTTTAGTTTTTTTTTATATATTTCGGGTTCCCCGTTGGTAATGTTCCACGGATTCATTTTGTTGATGTTTGTAGGCCTGAATAGGTCTGTAATTTTTGCGATTTGCTTTCATTTCTGATCAATAGAGTGGATTTTACACATGCGTTAAGTATTATGGGTCTTTGTACGAATGTGGCATTTGATTTATTGAGCCTGTTTTTTATCTTTACCTACTGTCATTTTTAGTTGCTGTAGTAGAATAAGCATTATATAGTCTGTGACTATGTTATTGATTCTCATGCTTTTGGTTGTTTTATAATTATAACAAATCCGACATCACCTACCAGTCTTTGTTTTATCTTGTAATTTTTCCTGTATGTTGAAAATCTTGTGTAAGTGTAAAAGAATTTCATAAACCGTGAGATAACGTGAGAGACTTCATATAATTCTTCTTTTGTCTGAATAGACTCCGATCAATATGCATGGTGGCAAAAGCTAAAAAATGGAGCATCTTTGATTTTTTGAGCGCTTGTTTCAAATTCTTTAGAGCAATTAACATAGTGAAGGACTCCTTTTATTCTCTGAAGGAGCTGGAAGCTTTCTTTCTAATTGAAAGTAAAAACGTTATTTAAGAGTTAGTTCCTTTAAAATTCTTAGGATGTTGGACTAGTCCACAAAGCTATTGTTTGGTCGTTTGCCTGCTGGTTGCATGGATTTTTTTCTCTATATAATTATTGATTTTAAGGATGATGCCTTTTTCCAAGTTATAGATAGTCTCTATTCCTTCCAGACACAATAACCTTGAAAAGTTGCATCTTATTTTTACCAGGGCTAATATTTGTAATTTTTACCCGTGAAGACATTACCGATTTTTTCGAAATTATTTCTTTTTTGCCAGCTGCTTCCTCTACTGTTTTATCATTGTAACCATTTCTTTATCTGTCACTACAACAGATGTAAAATCAAATATAATGAAAAACCGAAGTTTTTAACTAGTTGATGTAGGGACTAAAATCGACACAAAATAAATATACAACAAAAGATGAAGTCAAGTAAAGACTTAATGGTTGATTGAAAAATAAAAACTATATTTTTATTATGAGTATAAGGATAGTGATCTGCAAAATTAAGGGGTACTATACTATAAAGCTCTCTATATAACTTCTTCTCCTTATATACTTCTAATAACTTAAAAATTTTCTATTTATAAAAAAATTATTTCAAAATATTAAGGACTACCGAAGAAGCTTTGTCACAATTACCTCCTTGTCTTTTGTGAATTTTGATTCATGAAAACATATAACATTTAAAACATCTTCTTATTGTTCCTTTATGTCCACACATGTTTCTTGTACTGCTTATTATTAGATCTTTATATTGCTCCCTGGTTCCATATGAGGCTATATATATTAGCAGTGTTTATTTACTCCAGTCAGTCTTAGCAGATAACGAAGGAGATTCTGGATCCTTTAGTACCACAATATCAAACTCGATATGTTCTATTGGTGCACTTCCATGTAAATTTTTAGCTGTGCGGAAAGATGGTGGTGCAAAAGTCACGAGCAGATTAATACTCGCATCCTACACTGGGTTTATTGCTCTCGGCAACGTAACTTTTCTGATTTTCATTTCACTATTGTTTTTTATTATTTATTTATTTATTTATTTATTTTTTTTACGAATTTTCCCAGAATCGGTGGTCATCGGAAATTTTTTGATATTAAAAAAATTCCACGATATCTATAATTTGTGTGATCCTTCCATTTGAGATCGACAACTAACAGGAGATAAAGTTTAATATACAGATGTTCAAGTTAATGCTAAAGGAAAACAAAATTTAATGTGCATTTATTTCTGTTTATCACTGTATTATAAATATGAATGTAAACCAACATGTTTTCATACATTTTGTATCTTGTTTGTAACATCATGGAAAGAGGATTTTAAAATTTTATGAAGTATAAGATTTAAGTTTATTTTTATACCCTCCACTACCACAAGTGGTGAAGTGGTGAATCATTCCGTGTGTAACGCTAAGAAGAAATCATCACAGACTCATAATTTATATATATTTTTTGCACCAAAATCTATCTGTCTGTCTGTTTTTGTCACGGTCACAAAAATTTACAGATCTCAATTAAATTTGGACAGAGAATTGGATTATGTATACCTCGTAATCATTCCAAAAATTATCAATATCGGTTCTGTAGAAAAAAGTTATAATAAGTGTGTTTTCTTTAATAAAAACGTTTATATAATGTATACGTTTGTGAGTGTGTATATACAAAACATAACGTATTTCACGTGAATTTGTGATGGAGGGTATTGAAAATTTGGCATCACTGAATGTAGCATTCTTATTTGATATTTTTCCATTTTACATTGGCCAAATACATATATACATATTAAACTGTTTATATGTATGTGTGTGTATATCGATAGTAAAATATATAAAGTGGAAAAATATTTATTTATATGAGAATCAAGTAACAGAATAACATATGTTTGGGATTCAACTAGTTAAAGATGATGAAGGCGATTATGTTGTTATTATTGTTGCTGTTGAAGAAGATGATGATGACGGTGGCATTGAGAACAAAACCAATTGGGCATAATAGGAGAATACTTATATTGCATAAATGAATTAACAATGAAGAGACAATTGTTAAAATTTTTATGAAAAAAAGAGCATAAAAAATCTCAATAGAAATATATTTTTTTATTTATTCCATTTGGATTATTTTTCTATTGTCATGTAAATTGTGACAGTTTTTCTTTTAAGAAAATTATATGTCTAATAATGAAATTCAAATACATAAATGAGTTTTAAGAATAATGTATTTTATATGTAAATATTTTAAAATGTGTTTAAAAATCTTTGATATGTGTTAATGTAACGCTAATAAGAATATTTTGAATTGGGGTGAAAAATTGTTTGAATTTATTTGATATTAGGCAAAGAATCCAACAAGTAAAAATGCTATAGTCGGTACACATTGTTGGTTATAACGGCCCTCGTATAATTTGCACTTTTTTCCTTATGTGTATCTTCATGCAAACATTTACGTAAAACTTGTGTGTTTTAAAAATATTTTTTTTAGAGAAAATTTTTTCATGAGAAATAATGGACTTATCCTCGTATAATTTGACGTATAGTTTTAGAATATTTTAAGATTTTTAGAAAATTATATATCTAACAATTAATTTCTTCTGTATGGACTGATCCTCGTATAATATCTATAATGACTTATACTTATCTTAATCTGACTAAAAACTTTCATGATATTAAATTATATCATTATATCATGCGATTTATAAACTTGAAAGTGATAGGTGTTTGGTAGGGTGTTTGTATGGGACTTATGAGAAATAATGGATCTATTCTCTTATAATTTGCACATCATTTTAGAATATAATAGGACTTTTTTATTTTATTATTTTGGTTAAAATAGTGTTATATTTAGGAATTTTATGGGCTAAAAACCCCATTCCGAAGGAACATTTATTTGTGGCCTATATGAAATAATGAAGCTATAATAGCCATTTTCAACCGTGATGGACAGACCGACGGATGGACGTACTTAAGTTGACTCAGGAAGTGGTTCTGACTATTTTTTCTGCCTCTTACAAACATCTGCACAAATGCATAATATCCGCACCACCTATGGTGGTGTAGGGTATAAGAACGAATTTATTAAAAACATGTAAAAGTATAGTTAGAAAAGCCCCACTATTTAATACCCTACATTATATTATTGGTTATTAATATTTTCTAATTTGTGCTTAACAGTGCATTTTATTATCGTACCAATATATATGTATAGTTTTTGCGCTTTAAACGGACATCTTCTAGGGGGATAACACTGGAGCTAGATGAAATTAAAATTTCCAACATCGATGTTTGGCTATATTTATATTAATTTGACCAATTCTTGTAACAATACCAGCATATATGTGAGAGTTTAGATCTTCAAAATGTAATTTTTAAGTGAAGTTATATAACTATGAAAAATAATATACCGATCCTCCTATAAATTGGCACATCACTCTAAAATATTATTAGACTTATATGAGCTAAATTTCATAAAAATCGCTTTATGTTTAGGACTTTTATGACCTTAAAACCCTATTTCGGGAGGATCATTTGTATGGAGGTTAGATGAAATAATGGATACATCATCACCAGATTCAATAAGCATCGTCCTTGTGTCAAAATAATGATAAACGCTAAGTTTCTTCGAGGTATCTCAAAAATTGCGATATGCATTTTGTTCACTATGTTTTCATGGAGAGCCAACCAGACCGACGGATGGACATCTTTAAATCGATGTAGAGTATACAAATGTTTTAATTCAAGAGAATATATTAAAATATATTTAGAAATCATAGATATATTAAATGCAATTTTAATACGAAAGTTTTTAAGTTTTTATTGTATTTGAGAGAAAATATTTCTTTGTTTAACTTTAAATGAAGAATCACTTAAATAAACTGTTGATACGTATACCTAATATACTTATTACATATATTATGTACATATTAAAATCATCCAAAAAATATGCAAGACTTTTTCGTTTTTTTTTTTGTACATTGTAGCGTATGATTGTCTAAATATCTATCATACTTGAGTTATATTAAGCAAAAAAATGTTCAAAGTTCAAAGACACAAACGAACAGTTATGTGTTTATCTATTAACATTGTAAATGATATATGTAGATATCACACAAATTTTATTTAATATATAACGCTAAAATTTTACGCTAAGAAAGAAATATCTAAGATCTCATAAAGTATATAATTTCAGATCAATTCTCACGTCCATACCATTCTCAAGAATTAACGGTTTCCAGCTAAGACTTCTTATTTAAAATCAGAAATATCGGTTCAGTAGAAAAAATGTTATAGACCGATATCTAACAGAAATAAAATAATTCAAAATGGATACTGACTCAATTGTTATATAACTTAGTACGCATATATTGCCTTAAGTAAGAAATCATGCAAAGATGTTTACGAAAGGGTACGCGAGAGTGGTATTCTCTAAATAAACGAAATTTGTATTCCCTTAATCATCATAAATTAAGATGAGAGTATACTAACTTTGTCACTCCTTATGTACGCCATGAAGGAACCATATAAGACCCCATAAAATATATAAACTTTTTCATCTATTCAATATCTAAGTCGATTAGGCTATGCCCTTCAGTCTGTTGTAAAACTTCCCACGCCTGGAATAATTGCCCAAATTCAATGAAATCCAACCACATTATTTGCTGATGTCATATTATAGTTTCCAATTAATAATCAGCTTAGGAATGAGATCGAAATATTCTTAATATCATGTAAATAAAAATGAAACCACTAGCTTCTATACAAATTTCCTACCGTAATGGGTTTTTATGATCAAAAAAGTCCTAAGTTTAAAGAGAATTTAAGAAAATTCTACAAATATATGTCTCATGGTTTGCTAAATCGATGTGCCAAATTCAGTCAATTTCTTCTCATAGGTCTCAAACAAACCCTTTTCAAATATTATTTTGAAGAGAATATATCTGATATATAATTGTTATTGTAATAATTGGTTACAATAAATCAATATTCGAAATTATACGAGGGTCGGTTTATTATTTCTTCTAGCTCTGATATCACTACCCAGATCATTTCTAAATGTACAAATTTCACTTAAATATTAGTATCAAATTAATCCATTCTAACATAATCATAAGCAAAATTAAAGTAGGGTCGTTAAAAAATTGTTCGTCATTTACAAACAACAATGTGGGTAAGTCGGGCTAGACCAATTATTACTTTTTACTTTATAAGAATTACTATAATTAAAAAAACAATGCTTTCTGTCAATTTTGTTCGAAAATGTTCGCTGTCTATCTCCGTTTAAAACCTACCACTCTTTTGGGTGCCTTTTTTCTGCTCCCTTTTTACAAGAGCCCAATATCTATCAACTGGCCTTCGCCCCGCCCAGTTTGCTTTTCATAGTACATATACCACATTAATGTTCTACCACCACCCAAAGGTTTGTGTAACATAGTGGTAGGATGCCAAGTCAAGTCAAAATAGGTGTATGAAATCATATGAATGAAGCAGCCCTTTTATAAAGATTCCATTATTTCGACATTGATAGAGCCCGTTGAAATATATAATTGGCTTCTTTTTCTGCAACTGCATATTGCTTGCCATAGCAGGAAGTTTTTGGGAAATTTTTACAGCTTTTGGGTCATTCTTTCTTTCTTCAACGATCGCCCGAGCATTAGCAACATAAAATTTTGAACCAGGAAGTTGCACAAAATATGCCCGAATATACGCTTTGTCATCCATTATGCAGCAAAAATATTTTCCTAGAAAACTTCACTTGGCTTTCCGTTTTTTCTGGATTAGAGTCGATTAGAGTTTTTATTAAAAAGATTATAAATATAAATTAAAATTTAACATAATTTTATTTGATAGAATCTAAATTCATTCCAATTTTACTAAAGGGTTTAAAGGTTCTTAAATTCTAAAATTTCTGCATCATTTAACCTCGCCATAATTATATTATTTTAATTATTGAACAATAGGGGTTGAACTAAAAGTGAAAGATGAAGTTCAAATTCCTTAAGAATAATATTTTCAGACTGCTTTATTAAAGGTATACATTATTTCGGTAGTAAAATAAAATAGTGTCATAACACAAGTACCAATTGACTTGACTTCCGATCACTTCCTTTTGTATTTGAAAATTGTAGTACTATCGAGAGTTATATTTAAAACAGCTCCATATGAGAAATATCGTCGTCTTTGTATTTTTTCTTTTTAACTGACACTTAGCAGTTACTAAATTTTATCTTTAATCTTGTTTAAATTGCTAAACAATTTCAATTTTAAAGTTTCAATTATTTTAAAATAAATTTCTCTTTATTTTATGATTAAAATAATTTCACTATAACTTTAATGAAACAAAATCGGTAACTGTAAAGTAAATTTCTGATAGCAACTCGGCACAGCATGTTGCTGTTTAAATTACCGCCAAAGTTTAGCATGTTTAATTTATGTAATGCATACTGCACTAAAAATCTACCACCCGCTGTTATGATCACTAAGCAAATATTCAAACAATCAGCCATACAGTCATACAGCCAGCTATCAAATTATACGTACACACTTACACACATTTCAGTTTGCTTTCAGACAACAAAATATATATATGTCTGAAAAATTACAGGGAAAAAGGGAGAAGGAAAAGATGGCTAAAACCACTGGAAAAATTACAATCATACAAACCGACCAAGTGGAATATTTTTAATGCAATAAACTTAACGAATGTAAACAACGAGAAAAAAATCCTACAAATAAAATACAATCAACCAACCAACCAAACACAACCATCCACCCACCATCCAGACAATGTTGTAAACAACAACTAGTTACAAATTCAAATATATTACAACCACAACAATATAAATATGTATCTTAAAATGAATGAATGGATATCAGTATTAAAAGTGATTTTTTAAACAAACTACAACAAAATGAATAAGGTTTATTAAGTTTCTTGTTCCGGTTACAACACCGGAATTATCAAGTCTATATATGTTATATTTATCATGGAATACTCGATTAAAGTTCATTTTATCAGTGCAAGTTAGTATTAATCTGATTCAGAAAAGACAGTCCGTCTTGCTAGCTATACACGTAATCTTTGGGAACAAATTGCAGATTTAAATTTCGGCCGATAGGATCTTGCAAATATTCGTTTATTCGATTATTATTCCTTGCATGGTTCGGAAAGTATTTCCTCTTTTTATGTAGATAGTATGTTGAGACATCAGAACCCATTCTTTTACATTCTTAAGACTACGTTTTAGCTACATTGAATATTTTCCACTGCTTATCACTTAGCAAGTGAGTCCACACTGCAACAGCTAATGACTTCTTTAGTAAAAGTTTCAATAAATTGTGGATTTCGCTCATTTACCAGAACGCATAGATCATTACATCAATTTCAGGTGAAGGCGCTGAAATTTTGGAGATATTGAAGTTAAAAATCAGTCTTGATCTTCAGCCCAGAAACTTAACGAGGGACAAAGAGGGTGTCTTTGAAAAGATCTTTTTTATCTATTCTATGCTGATTGTTTAAATGACAGTTTATTTGGAGGAAATTGTTCTTAAGAGTCCACAAGACAGGTGATTGAAGCGAAATCGTAATATTTGCTCGTCCCTTATTTGCAGGTTTATGTACTGTAATGACTCTTGATCTTGTTTTGGCTCCGTTTACAATTAGGCTCCTAATTGATAGATTAAAAACCATTGTCAAGTACTTAAGCCTCTGCTTAATAAGGTTCTTCAACTTCATCAAAGATATTCCGTCAAATAGTTTGTCATCATTGATGTCCCCTGCAACTTTCTTTAATAAAATAAAATAAAAGTCAGTGACCGAAGGGAAGAGCCTTTGACTTAAAGGTTATATAGCTTTGGAATAGCTATTGTTTTCGCCATTTCCAAGATACTAAATAAATTTTTCAAAAAAGCTGGCGAGAAATTCTTAGGAATTTGCATACATAATCGCGATTCTATTACTTTTCTTTATCGGGTTCGAGAGAAATCGGTAAGTCGACCAAAATGTATACACTCTAGTACTAAGGTTGCAGTTATATAACTGCTTTAACCATTTCTTCCTTGCGTTCTCAATTCATCCTGCTGTTTTCACTATTCAGCTGAGGTATGTTGCTGCGATCATCACGCTTGTCTGAAGTTTTCCTGCTTCAGCGGAAAAATTCGGTTGTAAATGGATATTCTCTAACACGCAGAAATAATGGTTGTGGTAACCATAATCGAGAGGAAATATATTATGGTTAACATAATAGTTAACCTTAATATGTTTGTAGTTGTAAACATTGACATAACATTGACCTATATTGTTGACCATAATATGTTTAATATTGGAAAAATTTATTTTCTCTCCATGTAGCCAGCATAACCTGCTTTATATTGTCTCATTTATGTGCGGCGTTCGATGACTCATATGTGATTGATTTACTAAAGGGATAGAAATTTTTTTCTATACTATACAAACGTATAACATTAAATTTTATATAACTCAAAAGGGGTTATTACAGTGAACAGTCCAAATTTTCATATAACTCCCATAAAATTTGTATACCTGAAAATCCCTTCGTATCTCACGGAACAAAGTGGTACGAGTCCATAAATCTTATTTAAAATTCATGAAATTGTGTGGCGTATTACAAAGTCGGATTCGACTTATAACCTTCCTCTCTAACACCACCCTCTCAACTTTATAATTCTATAGAAAATTTTGTTAAAATGAAAACATTTACAAATTTCACGTGTATTTTTTTCCAATGACGTTGTTCTATGTTGAAAATTTTATATGAAAATGTTGTAAGTAAATTAGTTGTACGTTGTTTTGCTTATTTTGTATTTTTTTTTGTCTAAAAATCAGCTTGCAACTAAATTTTGTGAAATGTATTAGTTTTTTTTGTTCGTTTGCCTCTTTGTTAAAAGTACCTTCTGTTGTTCTGGCCACAATGTTTAATTTATTAAAATTATGTAAATTTTCATTTGTATGGTACAATGGATGGATGCTATGACCACAATATTGGGAAAATAATAATAAAGAAACAATTTTGTTTAAAAAGTTTATTTAGGGGTTGAATTAAAATTTGTTTAATCTCATTATTGATGGATTAATTTAATTTAGAGAAGAAGAAATAAATTAAATGTTAAATTGCAACAAGTAGTCAATTACTGAGTAACAGAAAAGAGTATAAATCTGGAATAACTTAAAAATTTATTGCAATTTAGAAATATTTATACTAAAACATTTTCCACTCATCATATTAAAGAACCTTTTTTAAAATAAAAATGTTAAAATTAGCTTTGGTGAATTTAGTTTTCCCCACTTGCAATTTTAGAAAAAGGAGCACAGATTGAAGATAATTTACAAGGAGTAATCAATTTTTGAACATTTGTCGGAAATTAACGTTTTTGTGAAAGTACTATCTTCGTTTAAAATCTAGACTTTTGAACATCCTATTTGTGATCTTAAATTCCCTTTTAATAAGGGCCCAAAATATCCGTACTGGCCTTAGCTCCAGGCAATACGAAGGATTTGTCTCTCTTGGTACAAATATAACATTATTGTTCTTGTAACAATCAAGGGCTTGTTTACCATAATGGAAGGATGCCAATTCAGGCCAAAAATAAGTGAACCCATTATGAAGTCTAATGAATGGTTTAGTGTTGCTATTTATAGAGCCCGATGTAACAAAAGATTGGATTCATTCGTCGCACCTAATTCTTGTATATCAAGGAGTTTTTGAAAAATGTTGACTGCTTATAAATTCTAAATTTTTTTCTCAACCCTCGAGCACAGCAACATAAAAGTTTTGCCCAAGAAGTTGAAAAACATCTGTTAGAACATTTGCATTTGATCGTTGTGTGTTTATACCCTACACAATCAAAGGTGATTGGGTATTATGCGTTTGTGATCATGTATTAGCAAAAAACGATGTGAAAATTATACAAAGGTCGGTTCACAACTTCTTGTAGCCCCATATAGGTCCCCAGAAAAATTAATTTTAAAACGCATAAATTTAATATAAATCTTACTGTCACAATAATGTACTGCACACTTAAGAATAAATCAGAATATCTATTATACGACGGTTGTTCAATAATTTTTCATTACCATTTTTAACCGACGATGTAGTGTAGGGTATTAGATAGCCGGTCTTGACAGACTTCACATTCTTCTTTATTTAAACATGCATTAACTTTAACTTTTCCTACCAAATATTCCCAGGACTGAGCTGAGATACTGGATATGTTGGAAGCTTTTTTAAAAATACGTTCTATTTGGCTTAAAAAATATTATGTGGACCATTCACACTACCTGGACCGGGTCTTCTATCAACGGATAAGTTGTCCTGATACAGTATGATTACCCAACTTCTTGTAGGATCAATTTGGTACGCACTTTTTTCCTATAACAAAGGTAACTCGAAAAAAATGTCAAATAGTACCTGTGTTTTTCTAACTTTCATTTCGGTTGTTTGCATCGCTTTGTCTAAATGTATAAATGGCGTTGAAGTTTCCCTTACATCGTTTTTTGGATATAGTTCTGACCCAAAATACTTGAAGGCTTTTGAAAAGACAAACAATATCAATCTCTTGTTATTTTCTAATGTCGTCAGTGGCAGTAACCCAAGTTTCGCAACAGTACGGAAAAATTGAATTTTATTTTGGGGAAAAGTATTATAATTTTATGTGTCCATAAGTAATTAAAAAAAAAATTGTCGATCCTCCGTTAGTAGATTTAATACTCTTGAAATAACAGATTTGGTGAACGTCATAAATTTGAGTGATACTTATTAGAAAGTTGTTGTGTATGTAAACGAATTTCTTTAGTCGTCACAGAGACCTTTTGCATAGGTTGCAGACTTTTCGTGATAACTCTTAAGCAGCCTGAAAGTAGATCACAGGACATTCTGACTATTATCTGGTCAATCACTTCTTAAATTGCACAAAGTATAGTAATACCACATTGATTTAGAAAACTTTGTTTTGCTTTAAAGCCAAAATCAAAAGGATAATTACTTTTGACTGTTACTATTGTCAAGACGATTATCTTACTCAGTTAACTTTCCTATCCATCATCTCTTTAGGGTGTTGTGGTGTAACTTCGCCGAAGTTGTAATACCATATTATTATTGATTCATCGAGCGTTGTGCTTATCTTTATTATCATGGAAAATGTATCGCCATTATTCTTGTCATTGAGCACAAAATATTTTTGTTTTTTTTTTTCAACTCAGCGTTTCTCAATTACCTTATAGATTAAATTCAAAATTCTGTACGTTGAGGTATTTTCTCAAAATATTTGACCAAATATCTGTATTCCTGATTTCAAAGATAATATATAGACAAATTTACTATATATAGATCGCCTTCATCATAACCCCTACTTCAGATTAATTAGCTTTAACTGTAATCCTGTATACTTTTGCGAGAATTAGATTCGTGTAACTTGTTATATCTGAATGCCGCAATGAGGTCTATCTGACTCTGCGTTCTACTATACAATGAAATCGAGGCTTTATGTATTTTAATTATCATTATAATATTTTTTATAGGGTTTATGTAAATTTAACAGTGTCTTTATCAAAGTTATCGTTTGTAGACTTGGAATAAAGAAACCAGCTTCATGTACATATTACATTCTTTGCAACAATAGAGTTCTAATACAATTTGTAATTTATGATGAGCATAATGATATAGAAATAATGGCGTAACGTCGACTGTAAGAATCACTTTCTGAGTCGTCCGTTCATTTTTATGCCTGCATTTTTGTCTATCCGGCTTGCTGTCCATGTAAACGTTGTGAAAGCTACAGGTCGTAGTTTTGGAGATCTCTTGATGAAGTTTGGTAAATGTTACTTTTTCGGCTAAAGGACAAATTTTTTGAATTTCGTCATATTTAGTCCAATATTTCAGGTAGATCCCATACAATTGTCCTCTTCGAATGAGGTTTTAATGTCATAAAAGTCCAAAATATGAAGCTATTTCAATGAAATACAAATGTGTTAAATTATGCGGGGGTTCATAAATTACTTCTCATAGGTCTTACATTCTTCTAGCTCCAATATAACTCCCTAGAAAAATAATTTTTAAATGCATACATTTCGCATAAATGTTATTATCACACTTGATCATACATTAGAAACGCAAATTATATGAGGGTCGTTCATAAAATTTTCGTAGTTATTATTTATAACCAACAATGTGGTGTAAGTCGGGTTTAACTGACTATAACATTGTTACTTCTTATTATCATATTTTCTAAGTTCTTGAGAGATAATTTAAGGAAATTTAAAATTTGGTTCATCCAAATGATATAAAGATCTTAATTTCAATGAATTTATCTAAAATAACAAATTTCACACAATTTCGAATTCATAATTATGTTTTTGATAGTAAATCATAACCCAGAGCCATTAAGTTCACTCATTAGTTTATATTCTCAAACTCTTTCAATTGTTTGTATTTTTACATTTAGGACTATTTTATTTTATTAAATATTCATTTGTAATTCCATTACGCTTGGACTCGTAATTATAATATTTTTAATTATGAAAAATTTCCCATCTTTTACTTAAATACATTCTAATTTTATTTCAATTAAATTTCCTTTCGTTCCATTTTTTGCCTCATTATCTCTAAATATCTCGTTTTCTGTTTATGTTATTATTCTTTTGAATGAATTTTATAAATAAAAATTCTACTTTTACAACCTCAGCTTCGGCAGATCTAAGGAAGAGATTGGTTGTGGTAGCAAGAACTACAACAGCAAAATATGATGTAACAAAATAACATCTGCCAATGTTAGTGATATGAAGACCGAGTCTATTTACTGAAACTTTAAGTACTGCGGCATTATTTTGTATTTTTATGCAAAAATAATAACTTGCAACAAAATATTGCACATTGGGGGTAGAATTAAAAATGTTTCTAAATATATTTTTCATCGTCTTGTTTCTATCTTTTGTAGCATACTGTCAGCCGGATTTGATAAAGAGAAGAAATCCCAATAATTTCTGATGCCGTATTCCAATAAGTATTCCACCACATCACTGGGCATTATCATGTTGAAAGACTATGTCCTACCGTCTATAATAGAACGCAATCTTCCTACATTTAGTCAAATGATCCTTTCAAATGAGCCATGTTTTAGGTACAAAATATTCTTACCTCATTTTAACAGCAAAACACCCTTTTGATTTCAACGTCTCAAGTTTTCCGATTCAAAGTCATCAATTGACCTCGGTACAAGATTTTCGATATAAACACCATAACATCTCTCTAATTCCATCAAAAACCGAACATTTCATAACTAATGATGAGTCACTTTCAAAGGAGTATGCTTCCCAATAGGAGTGATGTGAATGCAGCATTCGCTATTTAGGGCTTATTTTCTACAAAAGTCCCATTTATCGTTTTTGTATTGTCTTCATCTTCGACAGCTTGGCCTTGTAGTGTTACGATTTTATGACTTCCTTTGGCTTTGGTTTTCTTGATACGTATTTCAAGTCTTTCATGCATTTTAGTATTAAAAATTTCTCTGCATATTAAAAAAGTTGAAAAGAAATTTAGTGAAATGTGGCTTGTGAAATTTCATGTTTCTAGGAACATATTTACCTTGATCCTACATAAATTCTTCCAAAAGGTTTTTGGAAATCTAAGAATTGGAAGTAAAGAGGTATAAGGAAGTTTTTATACTCTCCACCACCACAAGTGGTGAGGGTATATTAAGTTTGTCATTCTGTATGTAACGCCAAGAAGGAATCATCTCAGACCCAACAATGTATATATATTATTGCATCAAATCAAAAACTGAGTCGATTTAGCTATGTCCGTCTGTCCGTCTGTCCGTCTGTCCGTCTGTCTGTCTGTTGGAAACATTCTCACGCCTAGAATAATTGACCGAATTCAATACAACTTGGCCACATTGTTTGTTATTGTCCTAAGCAGTTTGCTATTTAAAACCAGCTATATCGGTTTATAAGCAAGGAAGTTATAGACCGATATCTGAAACAACCTCAAAATTTCAAAAATGAACTCTTCTAATTTCTTCTAAAAATGTAATTGGACTTAAACAAAAAATTAATTTTAGCATACAATTACACGTGCTTCATCATCGTGCCAAAAATTATCAAAATCTGATTAACCGGAAAAAAGTTATAGACTATAATATGCAAAATTTTGATACACCCCAAACTTTTTGTGTCATATGGACCGCAATTTTTAAGATAATTTACTGAAATTTGTCACAACTAATTTTTAAACCATTCTTAATATATGTTATACATTTTATTAACATTGGTCCATATTTTGATATAGCTCCCATATAACGCCATTTCCCGGAATATGATTTATAGCTCATAAAACTCTTAAATTGCAACCAATTCTATTGAAATTTGGCACAAATAATTGCTTAACTATTTTAAATATATACTATAAATTTTATTCACATGGGTCCGTATTTTGATATAGCTCCCATATAAGGCCCCTTCCCGGAATGTGATTTATAGCTCATAAAACTCTTAAATTTGAACCAATTCTTTTGAAATTTGGCACAACTAATTTCCTAGCTATTTTAAATATATGTTATAAATTATATTAAGATGGGTCCATATTTTGATATAGCTCCCATATAAGGACTTTCCCGGAATATGATTTATAGCTTATAAAACTTTTAAATTTGAACTAATTCTTTTGAAATTTGGCACAATTATTGTTTCAACTATTTTAAATATATATTGCGAATTTTATTAATATGGATCCATATTTTGATATAGCTCCCATATAAGGCCCCTTCCCGGAATTTGATTTATAGCTCATAAAACTCTTAAATTGGAACCAATTTTATTGAAATTTGGCACAAATCATTTTTTAACCATTTTAAATATATACTATAAATTTATTCATATGGGTCCGTATTTTGATATGGCTTCCATATAAGGACCCTTCCCGGAATATGATTTATAGCTTATAAAACCCTTAAATTTGAACCAATTCTATTGAAATTTGGCACAACTAATTTTCTAGCTTTTTTAAATATATGTTGTAAACTTTATTAAAATGGGTCCATATTTTGATATAGCTCCCATATAAGGCCCCTTCCCGGAATATGATTTACAGCTTATAATACTTTTAGATTTGAACCAATTCTATTGTATTGTGGGTCCATATTATGATATAGCTCCATTATAACGCCCCTTCCCGAGTAAATAAAGACCAATTCTACTGAAAGTCGACACAATTATTTTGCTAACTGTTCTGAAGATATTATATTAATTTGCCCTGTATCGGTCCAAATTTTCCTATAGCTCCCTTATAACGGGATTTTCCGGAAAACGGATTAGAGTTTATAAAACATTTAAATAAAGATTAATTCCATTAAAATTTAGCACAATGATTTTTCTAACTATAATAAAAGTATATTATAAATATGAACAATCTTGGTCCAAACTTCGGGAAGGGGTCTTATATGGGAGCTACATATAAAACCCCTTCCCGGAAAATAGTTTTGAGCTTATAACAAGCATATTTTTTGTTTTTATACGCTCCACAGTACAAGTGGTAGAGAGAGAATATTAACTTTGTCATTCTGTGTGTAACGCTAAGAATGAATTATTTCAGACCCCATAATGTATATATTCTTGCATCAAGTCAAAATCTCAATCGATTTTCGTCAATCTCTTTGTCTGCTCACATCCGCAAAAATTAACAGAGCTCAATGAAAATTGGTAGAAAAAAGGCAGTTAGTAGAAAAATTTTATAGCTTAAATTGTAACCAATTTTATGACTAATTAAGTATTTCTGTGTTATATACATTTGTGAGTATATGTGTGTCTATGGAACCTAACATATTAACTTTACACGAATTTGTGGTGGAGGGTATTTAAGATTCGGCATAGCCGAATATAGCATTCTTACTTGTTTTTGCTATGTTTTAATGCATTATATGTTAGATTGGTCTACGCTGCACCTGAATAATCATTTCTTCTATATTTTGCCTTGAAGTCTTCCATTTATGATGATTGCAAATATATTGTGTAAGAAGACTAACTAATCTCTATATATCTTAGTTATATAAATAATTATTTCAGGTAAGATATAGTCCACTTTCTCCTTTAACCTTCGAAAGTTTAGCTGTAGATTCGATACATTTCAAAATGTAAATATTCAATTTAGACATTTCATTTTATCCATTAAATTGTTTTTATTACCTGCATCACTATAGGTGGCGGGGGTATTATGCGTTTGTGGAGATTTTTGTAACAAGCTGTGATTCAACATCAGCAATATTCCCTACACCGATTGTACATTATTAGTTGTCGTAATTGGTAGTTGTTCTAGTAACCATTTTTCCTCTTCTGGCAGTATTCTTCACTTATATTACAACTTTTGTTTTTGGAAATGCTGAAACAAGTATCATAAATTGTTAAACACTAATCCAAACACTGTAACCATAGAACTCTGAGAGCTATTGATTGAGTATGTCATGTAGTACTCTGATACATGCAGGACATTGGTTCGGTGCACTTGGTCAATGCTGAACCTGTTACTTTGTTGTTCTAGAATTACTCTCTTAGAGCAAAGGATGATCAATTAGTACCGTTCACGATCTGGGAAAGTAGATAAAATTATTAATTTGTAAAAATTCTCACCACTACATCACACTTAGAAGGTTTTTTCCGAAACTTTTTACATATATTTACTTTGATATTGAAATATACCCGAAAAAGCAGATAATGGTGGGGTTATTGTTTGACATAGCTCCCATATAAATAGCCTTCAGAGACTAATCTTATAAAACTTTTAAAAATGGACCAATTCCAATGAAATTCGGTACAATTATGTAATCAATTTGATTTAAATCTACTCTGTATTCAAATATTTATTTTGAAAATGATTAATTCTGTCCCATTGTGTATTTTAAAAATCGTTGTTATTATAAAAAAACTTAAAACAAGAACAACAAAACTAGTTTAACCAACATAATGTTGGTTTTTTTCCTATAAATATATATGTGTTTGTCTTTGTATTGGTGTAACTTTGTATAATATTTCTTGTTGTTTTAGTAACCAACCAAATAACAACTACAACGGCAACAGCTAGGAGAACAACAACTATCAACAATGTTTAACAAAAAATTATAAATTTGACGTTGTGGGTGTTTTGTTGTTTGTATTTGTTGTAAATGTTTATGTGTATGTTTTAGTTTTATTTCCACTTTTTTCCTTTCATGAATGATGCTGTTTGCTAGTATGTTGTTAGCTTTATTTTTTTCTGTTGTTGTTACTGCCACCGCTGTTGTTGCTACTGTTGTTGTTACTAATTAAAATGGATTTTTTTCCTCTCACCCTCTCATTTTTTTCGTTTTGGTGTTTTAGTGGTTGTCGTCGTAAGGCGAAATATTATAGTTGTGGTTGTTAAAAAAATAATGTGTCCATGTTGTGTTGTATGTTGTTCTTGTGTAGCAAGGGATTCTAACATTGTTGTTCCGGTTGCTGCTAGTTTTCGCTGAGACATGTTATGTTTGGTTTCCTAGAAAATTTGTGTAGTTTTTTATAAAACTTTTTTTCCACGATTTTATATCGCTTTTTTGTTGTTGATATTCATTTGTATGTGGATGTGTTTGTAGTTTTGGAGGAGTATTTGACTATTTTACTGAAATGCTAAAACTCAATTTAGCTCGTTAACTATTTTGGTATAGTTATTGAGCGATTTAATTATATTGTATTCCTTTGCATAACTTCAGTTTCTGGTAAATGGAATTTTACACCAAATAATTTGCATTTTAAAGTTTAAGGGAAAAAATCTAAGATCACAAAAATGTTTGCAAATTTAAGTTATAATAAGAAATACAAATAATCGGGGATTTTTTTGTAAAAGTTTAATATGAAATTCAAATTTACGTGGATCTCTTCTGCATTTTTTAGAAAACTATCGATATTTACAGACACCCTTTCAACGGATATATATGGAAGCCAAAGCTGAAAGTTATTCTGAATTGTACTTAAGGATGGTGTAACACTATTTTTTCTGAATATCGATCTCTTAATTAATGCTGCAGTTCCAATTAACCTAAAGATTAAGTCAATAACGTAGGATCTAAAGGAAAAAGGTGGAAGATATTCACTGGTATTACAGAGCAGAGTCGGAGTGGGTTTGACTTTTATACTTGGGAAACATGAATATAATTTTTCTAACTGACTTCCGGAGTTACTAATATAGTGATTTAGTTATCTCTGTGTTCTTGTATTAGTATTAGTTTAATTGTGAATTTGAAGAAACTGTTGCAGTTTATTTGAATTGAGAATTATAGAAGGAAATCGATTTATATCACACTTTAAGAATTAACTGAAACTTGGACTTCTCGATAGAAAAGTGCATATTTTCCTTACAAATAAATATTTCAACATGGTTTTCCAAATTTTGCAGAGTTATTTCTGAGATGGTTTTGGAAATAACCCGTAGTCCATAATCAGTATTACCATTAGACGACATTACTCGATAATTGTGATTTAGGCGATTCCGACTCTCTATCTCTCATGAAATCAAACACATCGGGAATGAACTCTTCAAATTGGCTAAATTTATAAAGAAATAAATAATTTTTTTGCACATGTTGAATGACTTTATACCCTTCACCTTATATATTAACTCTGTCATTCCTTGTGTAACGCTAAGAAGGAATAATTTCGGATCACTTAATGTAAATATATGCTTGCATCAAATCATAATTTGAGACGATTTAATGAAATTTGGTCTGAATATTTGCCATAGTCCTAAAAACCGATATCTGAGCTAAAGACTTTCGTTAAATTGTCAAATATAAATCGACAAATTAGAAATAAATTAATCAAAATCGAAAAAGATTATAAAGCATTGAAATAAGTAACAATTCAATTAAAATTCCGCACAATATATTTTCTACCTGTCTATAATGTATATGGTTAATTTAAACAATCTCAGTTCATAATTTGCAATAGCTCCCATATAAGGTCCCTTCCCAAGAAGAGTTTTGAATCTATAAAACAAGTAAATCAATATCAATTCTATTGAAAATCACAACAATTATTTCCCAAACTGTGTTTTATTTATTATTTATTTGATCAATCTCCGTCCATTTTTTGCTATTGCTCCCATATAACGTAGCTTCCCGGAGAACGGGTTTGAGGTTATAAGACTCTTAAATAAACCCCAACAGTATTAAAGTTCACACTAATTATTTTTTAACTGTTTTCAATATATGTTATTAATCTGACCACTATCGGTCTATATTTTGCTATAACTCTCATAAGTCTATCTCACTTCTTTCCCTTAACATTATTTTTTTAATAAAATGGGCCATTAATTTATATAGCTCTACACCGATATTTGAAGGTAATTTCAAGAATATGTTATCATATTTCACTATAGCTTTTTCCAAAATACGCGATAAATATGGTGGACGAATAACTTTTTTGGTGTAATATCTTCAACTCATGCTAATTTTTGCATAATATTCGTAATATAAAGTGTGTTCTTTCTTACTTCTCTATATATATTTATAATGTTCAAAGAAAAATCGGTTAACTAGTTTTATACATAAAACCGTATTCGAAAAGTCAAGTTTTTTTGGAAAAGTCAATTTTTCAAATAACTAGAAAACCGAATTTCTGAAAATGTCAGGCTTTTGAATACACTATTTGTAATGTAACATCAGAAGCCTCAATAAATTTTAGCTATTTATACCTTAAACAGATGACTTAATAGTAAAATCAAATATTTTATGGCCATAAATTTTGTACCTTTTGATATCTAAGTTTTTATATCCTTTTAAAATGTCCAATTCAATGTGTAAGAAGAATTCAATAGGACACAGCCACTAAACCTTCGTCACATAAATATTTAGCATATGTTAAGGCTGATATATTTAAGGGTTATTTGTGTTAGTAATAAGGAGCTCTCAAACACACAAACATTCCCATTCATATGAACTAGGAAACGGTCAAAAATATTTTAGGTGGAAAAAAGAGAAACCCATTATATAAATTGTTTTTCTTTTGTAGATTGTAAACCAATATTATCGGGCATTAAACCGTGAATTGACAAGTGTTTTTAATTTTATTAATAGCAAAAAACCCCTCGTTATTCTACCAGACAAAAACAAATACCATAAAGTGAATCCCCAATCCAAAAAAATGGAACGCATGCAAAGAAATCAAAGAGAAAGTTGTGTGAAAATAAAAACATAAAAGCAAAATTTCTCCTTTTTTTCCTGCGTCTATTTGCAAATAAACCAAAAAAAGGACACAGACTAAAAGTCAATATTTTTGTTAATACTTCAGAGGAGTTTCATTTATTCTCAACTCCTTTTTAAGGGAAAATTGTTTTGAAAAGAAAATAAATTAAAGCTTTTTCTAAAAAAGGACGAAAATAGATATGATGGTCAATTTTTTTAAATCATCCCAAAAAATTTAACAGCTACAGCAACACTCGTTTTGAGTAAAAGTTAAAGAAGATACAAGAAAAGTAAATATAAACTAAAGGTCTTATCAGGTCTCCAGACACTCCATTAACATTATTTTTCATACTCTTATTGGAATTAAATCTAAAGTTGTTTTCAATGGTTTCAAATTTTTATGTTCAAGAGTGTGTGTGTGTGTGTAATTGTGTGCTCTTCAATGGCCAGTCAAAGGATTAGAAATCATTCATTTGTGCAGGTAAATGGAGTGCATGCATTACGTTGAATTTCTCTTCTTTTTTAAGTTTTATTTTTTTCATTTTGCGTTCTATTTTGGTTTATGTTTTGCTTCAACTTTAATTTCTGCAGTTAGTTTTTTATAACTCTCTTCGGATTTTATGCGATAGTCTAAATAACTGGACAGTGATGGTGAAATATTTAAAGTTGGCGTTATACATGAGCAGTTTATTTTGAAGAAAATTACATGGAAATTTTAAACCTTTTTCCTAATAATTAATATTGGATGATTTCTATTTATTTATTCGTTCCTAATTTAGCCATATATGATTTTTATAAAATTCGGTAAATATATAATTGTTCGAAACTTAAGCAATTTTTTCCCCGATTTCAATAAAGAATTTCATAAAATAAAAACAATATTAACTTACAGATTCGTAGTTTGAAACTACAGTGCCATTTTTGACCATAAATTCTATAAGAAAATTTATATTGACATCGCTTACTATTCTTATTGTGGACTGTTTATCAGTTCCAAAATATTATATATATTAAACAGGTTTTCTATGGGATTTGAGACTCTCGGAATTTAGATGATAACTGATTTTGTTACTATTTCTATAATATAACCTAATCCACTGTTCGAAAAAAGCTTAGGATGAAGTTACTTTAACTTTTTTAATTTGGTTAAACATGTTCGTTGATAGAAAACCTGGTACAGGTAGTAGGAATTGTTACAAAATAATGTTATAAATTAAAAAAATAAAGCGCTTTCAAAAGAGCTCTCAAAACATCTAGCGGGAAAGATTACTCCGACTGTTTGTTACGAAAAGCTAAAGCTTCTGCAGGTAAGAATGCATAGTCGTCCGTAACCGATTATTTAGTACTTAATTAACGACCTCGTATAATTTTATCTTCTGATTCATTCTAAAGTGTGTAGTATATAATTGTGACACGAAGATTTATCTTAAATTTATGCGTTTTAAAACGAATTTTCTGAGGAAAACGTCGCACCAGGAAGGTGGTCTGCGGAACAAAAGTTGAAATAGGTTTTATTTACCAAAAATTAACACTTCTAGAAAAGTTTTTGATGATGAAGTTTCTCCATTTCCTGTTAAATGTTGAAATAATCTTAAATATTAATGATTTCTTAAATTTTAAACTATTAAGATTTGCATTACGATCACGTAAAATTTATTTGATTCTTGATTCTTAAGTTGTTATGATTCATTCGATCTAAATTCAAATTTCTTTAACCATAATTTATGCATAAAGGGGACAAAAAGGAGAAATTTCAACAAGTACACAAAAAGTCGTTCGCAGTCGAAAAAGTCGCAATTTGCGACTAAAGTCGCACCAATGGTTACACTGCTTAAAACCCCATTCCGGGAAGAACATTTATTTGGAAGGTCTTTGAAATATTGGATATAATAAACTTCGTTCTTGTGCCAAAATAATAATATGGACCAAATTTCATCAGTATATTTCAAAAATTGCGACCTGTAGTCTGTTCACATCGTTAACATGGACAGCCAGTCGAACAAACAGACAGACGGATGGTCGGATATCGTTATATCGACTCACAATGTGATTCTTAGTCGAACTGTATACGTAAAGGTTTAACACCTTAACGTGTAACACCTTTTTTCTGCATGTTACAAACATCAGCAAAATTGCATAATATCCCAAATACCTTTGGTAACGTAGGGTATAAATATACATACAAAGCTTCAAAATTCCCTGACCTGAACGTTGCTAAAGATTTACTCAGAGGGCAAAAACAGAGCTGGGAAATTGTAGTCAAGTTTTCTAAATAAATATTTTTGCTGCACAAGGAAATGTATGTTCTGCTAGATTTTTTCGCAAAAATTTTATGTTCCTGATGCTCGAGGGAATGTCGAGGAAAAATTCAGGCCCAAAATTCTGTCAAAATTACAAAAAAATCCTGCTACCATTTATAAGACTTCCTAATGTGTCCTCTTTTAGTCTTGATTTGGCATCCTATCACTATGGTAAAAAAGCCCTTGAGTAGTACAAGAACAATTTTTACCAAAAGTGGTAAATCCATCAACCTGCACCGAGCCATGTGTTCCATTTGTTTAAATGAAACTGTAGAGTTTAAAAATGGTGTCCAAATATGCGGAAGATTCTTAACGGAGATTGACTACCTGTTTTGATGTATAATGAATGTGAGTGTTAATAAAAATGGGTAAAAAATAATTAATGGCAAGATTAGCAACACTTCTTTGTGGTTAAATTGAAATACATATGTATACTATGACAACTATTGAGTACTATATTATAATGACCCTCCAAAATACCAAATCATATGCAACAGTTTGCCTTAATAAAGCATTGATACAGGTTTTGTTCCTCCAAATCCATTTCTTATTATGGAGCTGTTAATTTTTAAATTATTTACTTCATAAATAGTTTAAAACCAAGTAAGAGTGTAATAGTTGGATAAACCCCTACATTATTGCGCAGGCGGGAACAGTTAAGGACCGCCCCTTTGTAAAATCTAATTTTATGGTTCGAGCTTCTATAAAATATATTTATTAAAATATTGTTATAGTCACATATATGAGAGACTTATGCAAATTAGCATGATATTTGGAAGTAGGGATTATATGAGGACTATGGGAAATTAAAGGTCGCTAAACGAGAATGGAAATTTCTGGTTGAAATATCGTCATTATAATAACTCTTTTTGAGATTTATGAAATTTATAGTAATTTTCGAAAGTGGGTGGTCCTGTGTGAGAGCTACGGTTTTGGATCGATTTTTTTGAAATTCGGCATATAGATTTGAAATAAAACTAAACCTATTTGTGTCATATTTAATTAAATCATTTTCATATATTTTTCTCGAGTTAAACCCTTTTTAGATGGGATATACTTGAAATTTTGCACCAAACATGACAATTTCAATAAGCGGAAGCCTTTTGAAATTGCGGACGTAAAATAATAATATTTCATCTTGATATATAAACGATTGCGACCTGTAAAGTGTTTACAACTTTTACATGGACAGACAGCTGCACAGACGGACAAACGAATGGATATCGTTAAATCGACTCAGAAAGTGATTCTGATTAGAATCTAATACTTGAAAATGTATGTAACATAATACCCAAAAACCCTATGGTGGTTTAGCGTATTATTAAAATCATTGTACACTGAACCAAAAGAAGTAGTAAATACAACGAAAAAGAGTTTAGAGTTGAGGAAATGTAGGTTATGTATATCAGGCAACGAAACCTTTATTCACATAATGAAAATATTCGTTAATTTTTCGTTAATTCTTCAAACTGATGAAAAATTGTTAATATTTCAATAATACATTGATTGTAGAATATCTAAAGAACTGGAACAGCGAGAATTTTTAAACTTAGTTACAATGAGTCTTTCAAGGAACTGTTTCACCGGACAAAATGTAGGACGGATAGGAAAGCCACCATACAAAGCAGATAATAAAACTAAAAAATTTTTCTTTAATTTAAAGAAAAATTTTGTCAATTAGCATAAAAATCTATTTACTAAACACCTTTTTTCATTTAAGTTCTACGAAAATTTTCGTTAATATTTCCTACGACATTTTGTTCAGTTTAATTGAATTATCCATTTTTGCTTATTCCAGTTGTATAAGATGAGGATTACATTTTAATCACGCAGTTTTTAGAAGACAAATAACAGTTCCCAGAAAAAATCACTTAAATTATATCCGTTCTTATATTCATTTCCCTCACTGTACCGAAACCAACTTTAAAATTTCCAATGAACTACACCTTTTTTTTTTGCCACTTAAAGGGTTAAAAGTCGTTAAACACCATGTGAATTCCAATATTTTTCTACCATATTGCAATTCAATAAAATTTTTCGTATTTTATTTTTCTACGTGTGGATTTATACACTAAATTTTTTTATCGTCTTATTTCAATATTGTTTATATGTTTGTTGTGTTTGTTTTTTAAATATCGGCTTTTTTGAATTAATCACTTTTCAGCTTGACTACATGTATTTTGTTCATATAAATTTCAACATTTTTAAAAAGAGTGAGTGAGTGAATTATTTGAGTAGAAAAGGAAGTTTCGCTAATGGAGAAGGAGTTTCAGTATTTTTTCAATTTTTTTTAAATCCAATATACAAGTACACATTGAGTAAATCGCCTAAAATCCGTCGAGACCTTTAATCCTGTGCCCAAATGACCGTATGTGAATTTATTGAACGCACGTGATAGTTTGACGTACACATTCATTCACTATATTTCCTATTGAATCTATGGCTCTACCACCTATCTATCGGCTTGTGTATTCGCTTTGAAAAGGGACAAGAAGTTTAACATTTAAGCACCATTACATCGTGTATGATTTCAATTTGATTTTATTTATTTTATTTTCCTCAATTTTTTTCTGTTACTTTATTTTTCAATACAATTTATTGACCCTTTTTTTGTTAGTAATACTTAAAAAATGGGATAAAAATAAGGGAAAACATATGCTTTAGTTGATTTTTATATGGAAAAATGTTTGGTTCCTGTATAGAGTTGTTTTTTTTTCTCTCTTTCTATCTTATTTGAGGGATATTTGAAAGCTAAATTAACTGCAAATGTAGAATATTCAATAATTTATATAGTGATAAAGAGGATTAAATAAAATAATGCGAATGAAAAAGTTTTTTTGTTCTTGTCATTATTTGTTTAAGCTCCTATAGGTAGACAATGGATTTAATATAATAAGCTCCCTTGATTGTATGCTTTGTGTTTTTTTTTTTTTTTTTTTTTTTTTTGTGTAAAGTAAATACAAGTATTAATGGTTAAATAATTTGGGTTTTTTGTACAATTTAGTTAACGTATTTTATGTCTATTTGTAAAATAAATTTAAAACATTAAAAAAAATATTTATGTTAAAAAATACTGTTCAAGTTTTAATAAATTTATGTTTTTCTCCTAATTTGAAATTAATATTAATTTTTTTATTCTTTTATTTAATCAGATTAATTTGATATTAATGATTTAATATTAATAAACATAAAATCATATTACACTATTGACACTGTTGCATTTACCTATAAACACATTTCATTCTTTCTATATATATGTTTTATGTCTGTTGTTCCTATCCAAAAGTAAAGATTGATTGATATATTTCAATGGGAGGCAACTTAACGGTACTTTTTTAAAGTGCCACGTTGTTTGCCTTACTTATGCAATCACAGATTCTTGGGGCAATTTCTATAAAGGCAGACGTGAAATTGCTTTAAAATTAATTACCAAAAATAAAATATTATAAATTTTAGTTTTTTTATAAATAACGGTATATTTTTATAGCTTATATCTCAAGAAATTTCTATCGTAAATTTCATGAGGTTTAAAAAATCTCTTCTGTCCGAACAAGAAAAGGTTCAAATTAAATTTTTCATGGATGATTCAACAGAGAAATTAGTTGTAAAATTTAACGTTCCATAAGAGTGTAATTACTTTAAGGATGGACAGAATTATGGTTTTTGGAAACCTACCAAGGGAAACATAATATTAAAAAAGAGAGATTAATCTTAAAAAACAAGAATAAGCCCCTAACAAGTTGAAGCCTCAAAACAAAAAGAACAAACTAAATCTTCCTGAGACTTTCAAGAAGCCAAAGTATAAGCTTATGCTCAAAAAGGGCTAAATAAAAAAAAATCTTCTAAAATTCGCTCGATGGACAAGGGAATGGAAGAAGATTATCTTCTCTAACGTAAAAGAAATCATGTTATTGTGACGATTTGCGATCAAACGGTGTTCGGAAATAGAGGTGTAATTTCGACACTGTTAATATTATGGTTTGGACAGTATTTTCTTTTGATGGCAAATCCATTTTTTTGTTCCAAAAATAAATTGCACAACTTATAACTAATTGCTGATGGATGCTTTTTTCTCTTTAGTGGATAAAAAATAAAAAATAGAATGGACTTCGGACAGAGTAAAGAATGTTCCCTTTTGCACTAATTATAAAGATTGATTCACTAAAAAAGTTATTTTAGAGAAGCTTATTTTAGAGAAGCTGAAATTTTCTGTATCGCAGGTGTAAAAGATTTTTGGTCCGGCAAAAGGTGTGTGACACAAAAAGTATTTTATAATTGTGTTTTCATTTCATTGGAAATAGTTTCATCAATATTGACTAATAATACTTTCCTTAACCTAAATTTTTTTTTAAATAAAAAATATAACCCAAAAATAAAAACGAATAATTCGCCAATAGATAAAATCAAAAAGGGATAAATAAATCCATAACAGTCGTTGATGCTGGTTTAATTCAAAATTTAGGGCAGTTATATCATGATACCCCTTTGCACACATAAACTCATAATTCATATAATAAACACTAAAATATCACTATAATATGAATTGTTCCTGAAATTTTGAATTGACTGAATTTTTTTATATCAACTGAGATTTTCAGTCCATACTATTGCAGCGTTTAAAGCTATAATAATCTAGATTTAATTTCCTAGAAGCTACTTTTTAACTTAATACATTGTAAAACTACTTAATTCCACATAAATGTTATTTTCACAATAATATACTGAAAAACTTAAGAATAAATCAAAAAATTAAATTATACGTGGGTCTTTCATCAATTTTTCGTAATAAGACAGACAGGCGGACGGACATTGTTAAATCGTATACTTAAATGTGGGTACAACACCATTTTTTCTGCATGTTACAAATATCTACACAAATGCATAATACCCAACTATGGCCTTTAAGTAAATTTATTGAAAAAGAAAATCTTAAAATTTATTATGTTTTCAATATTCATTTCATGAATAATAATTTTCTTAATCATCAGTTTAAATTTAAGTTTATGGCAAAAAACTATGCGCATCGTATAAATATTTATCAAAAAGCAAATATTTTCCAAATCTCAAATTTCCATTTGACTTAAAATTTTCTTAGAAATTCCATTTACAATACAAAAACAATTATTCATGACCACGTATTTCTTTTTCTTTCCAAACGTATTAAATAGTATTTCTCCCCCTCGTTAAAGTCGAAGAAAACAAAATATATTTATGTACGTATACAAACATACACATATAATCCCTCACAATTGTTTTGAATATCTTGGCAATTTATTATCTAAATGACAATTTCATCTGAAATTTAAACAATAGAAACGAACTTTTGCTCTAAACGTCTTTACAAAATCCAACAAGTTAAGATTTATAGCTGCATTTCAAAAATAATACGAACAAAAACAATTTTCCAACCCTCTCCCTTTCTTCCAATATCTTCTATATAATTCCAATTGAATAGAATGAAAAATCTATAACATAAGCGACAAAAATACTACAACAACTACTTTAAGGAAAGTCGATGGCTGATGACGATGGCAATGGCGACACAACGACATAACCATTGAAAAACTATAAGACACAATAATGCCAATACAATATTGCAAGAGATTTCTAGTAGTAGTTCTACTTCAACGCCATTCTCCATAAACGACAGGAGCATTTAGAATTTTACCTCAATACAAATGTAGTGACAACATGAAAAAGACACTGAAAATCCTTATTTGATTTTAAAGGATACACGAACACAAATACACACAAAACAATATAGAAATACGAAACTCTCAACTAGAATTTGAAAGTTATACAAACCATCGTTTGGATAATAGAACGAATATCTATTGTAGAGTAACTGAGGACACCTGAGTACTTTAGCTGGGAAGAGAAAGTGGTGAATATTAACTCCCCAACACTCTGTGAGACCGTTTACCTTGAATGAAAACAATCGTTTGAATAGACGATTGAATGAGGTAGATTGTGTAACTTAGAGAATGAATAATGTTCTATACAAAGTCATCTATTCGTAGTGGTGAACTTGAAAGGTAAAATGTATTATCTTCCTGGTTCCATGTTTCATTAACATGTGATATTGCAAGACATATTGTTGCAATGGCATGTTGAAAATCATTATTTTATATGTAAATTTTTTTCCTGTTCAAAAACATTTTAATACATTTGTAATATTATTGCAATAAATGTGATGTAAATTCTTAAAATGAGGGGAGCATATTGAAATGATTTGTATTTAGAGAATATTGAATTAGAGTACGTATGGGCCAAAAGGTGTGGATAATCTAAAAAGCATAAATTGTTAATGATTTTTCTTTGAAAGATGATAATATCCGTGAGATATAGGCAATAAATATCGAAATTCGAAAAACATCATTCCACATATCGCACAGTGGGGTAGAATTGATTTCATTTGAATATAAATCGTAAACTATTGATAAGTTGGTGGAATCTAAATTAAAGTTCCAAGAAGAAGTGTGGAAAAAGAGTTTTTCGTTTTATCTTTTAATTAATCTCAGTTATTTTCGTTTAATAGAGGAAACTCTTCTGCAAATTTAACACAGTGAAGAATGTACTTTCAGAACCTAACAGAGGACCCTTTACGGAGTTGAACGCCTCGAGTCATAAAAATATTACAAACTATTTAGACTCCTTATATCTAAACTGTTTTATGTATGAATTCTGCTAAAAACAATTGAGTGCAGCTTAGAGCAGTGTTTAAAGTGTTTGTCTACAAACAATTAACAAACATCTCAGATTGGAGTCCGTACGCGAAAAAAGTTTTCAAGTTAATTTTTGAAATATTAAAAATGTGGTTTGCAAAGATCGAATGAGCTCCTGGCCAACCGCAGTTCGAATGAATGTAGAGGGCAGTGATATATGTCGCCATTACAACTTTTAGGGAATAAAAAATTAGAGAAGTTCACAATCAGTACATCACACATAGAGGTCGCTTTTCTAGGTAACTTCACTACAGCAAACCAATCAGTTACTCAATTTGGAAGTTGTAGAGACTAAAACAAAGCTGAACATTAAATACCAGAATCGAGGTTTGTTAGGCCCTATTGTGCTTCAAGCACAAAAATTAGAAAATTAAGCTCTTTTGTTCACGTAAGAAAATTTTTACAGAATTAGCGTTAAATTATATATATTAGGACATCTAAAAAATAATCTTTCGGAATGGCCAGCCAAACCGGGTTTTCATTTCTGAATTGCTAAAGATTTATATGTTTCTTAGTTGTTGTAAGTAGAGAGGAAAACTTGTGACGAAAGATATTTTTGAAATTTTTGTTAACGAAATTATCTCGTATGGGATATCGATTTCAAAATGATCGAAACTACAGATAGCGGGTTGAGGAGAAGGTAGCGATTATACAAGTGCAATTGTATCCCTTATGAGTTGATTTATTTAGTTTAGAAAAAAGCTGACAGGTAACCTTTAGGTCAAGAACATTCCTAAACATAAATAACTAACTTTTGAGAGTCCTGTAAATGGTGGATAAGGATCGTATGCAAATTTCTGGAGCTGATTTATATAGAATGATATTTGACTGCAAAGCAAAGGTTCATACAAAACGAAAAATATTCATGGTCATAAAAATATATGTTGGATACTCCAAATGTAACCTTTATATATACCCCGTATATTAAAGGAAGCGATAAAAAATTTTTTATGTCATTGCTATTTTTAAGGTACTTTTACAGAAATACTGCACCTAAAACCATTTAATCATCTAGTGGAACCCAGTGTAGTATTCATACCAAAATCAAATGGTAAGGACAGCAATATGTCTGCTATGGTTAAGACTTCGGAGCATTTTCGTTGGCTAAAGCGAATACGATAATTTTCTTTATAATGATATGGACATCTTGATAGCCAGTTGCTGTCAAATGACCATTATGGCTATAACAAATGCATTACGAAGCAAAAAACTGTTCGTGAATTCAAAATCAACTAATGATTATTCCATATAAGATGGTATACAAAACAGAAAAAAACGAAGTATTAAATAGAATACTGGTTACCACTTATATCTTCAAGACTGTTGCAATCATTAAGGGCAATATACTGAAATTTTCTCTCTGCGACATTATAATTAATACGAAATTTCATTAGATTATCACAATTTAACTTATTTATTCGAAAACATTTGAAAATTTTTATTATAGTTTTCCTGCCCATACTTTATCTATAAAAAGTTATAGAGGGGACATCCCAGAACCTTATATATTTCATAGAATTTAAAATAGTTTTGGTAAAACAATTTAATTACTCAAGAAAATTCATTTTAAATAAAACTCCATTGACCATTTTATTATCTTGTACGTTATCAATGTGATTAAGAATAATTTATATTAAAACTTATTTCCCTGATATAATGTCAACAACTTTGTCCTTAGATTCTTTCGTTAATCTAAACAATTTGAATTGCTCATTGTCTGCATACTCAGACAACTTTTCCGGTTATTGATAACCTGCAATATTCATTTTTTTTCAAAATGCCAGTAAAAAAAAACAAGAAACAAGAAAACAAACTTGGGGAAAGAAACACAAAAAGTCATGTCAAACAGTCACCAAAGTTTCTAAAGTCACATTCCAAAAAAAGTGTAGATTTCATCATTTTACTAAACAAAAACAGTGATGACGCTGAGGCTGACAATATAAAAAAATATGAAAATAGATGAGAATAATTTCATGGCAGCTTTGAAGACACCATCTCATCATTATTTGGTGAATTACCTTGAATCTGTTTAACTCACACTTGCAAATGTTACGTTTAAAAATTTATCCCTGAACAAAATTTTCAGTGAGGATGTATAAAGTATTGGTGTATTTTTTCCTGCATGAAAAGTGAATGAAAGATTTAGTTCAAATTAATTTTAGGATGAAAATGGTGACATAAGTAACTTTCAAAGGAGGTGTTATTTTTTCGATATTTTGAAAATTTGGCGACAGTCAGAAGACACTTCTGTCACTGAAGTCTTGTAGAATTACCCCACTTCTGATCAGTCAAGGGAAAAGGTGACAAGGTTGCTTTCCGTAATAACATGTCCCTCATGTTAAACAAGACCATTAGCACACTTGGATTTCCTATCAATGACTTCTGTCATAGTAGCAAGGATATGGAGTTGGAATAAACAGCTTTAAATTTTTAACTTTGTTTTAAACTTTGCTTTTATTTAAGGGCTTTAACTCAGACTACCAGCAACCGGCGATGACAAGTTCGGGTGAACCTATTGTCATATGGAAGTTACAAGAAATTATAAATTTATCATTACAATACCAGCGTATATGTTAGATTTGTGCCCTTCAGAGTATTATTTGAAAGGGGTCTTGTTGGGACCTATGAGAAGCAATCGACCGACCTTCGTATAACATGGCCAATTTTAACAGACTTATCCCTTGAGCCAAGTTAATAATATGTGTAAAATAAACATAATTTATAGTGTAACCTAAAGAGTTAGGAAAACTATATTTTGAGTACCTCTGGCTTAAGCCCATATTCAAAAAGTGAATATAGGGAATGATAGTTTAGTGGGGTGTTAAAATTTCTTCTGCTCCGCTCTATGAATCTCCAAATTGTCGTCTATGATATATACGATTCTGCAGAACTATTTTGTTAGTTTCCCAAATTTTCAATTAACACATCCTTTCTACTTACTCTTCTGATATTTTCAATATTTTCCTTAGAAATAAAATTTCGTTTATCATTATTCTAAATCTTTTTCAATTTAGCAATCCAGACTTTTGTGTAAAAATTGTTTAAAAATACAATTTAGTTAAAAATTTTTGCAATATGAATTTAAAAATGGAAACCAATAACCAATAGAGTAAATAGAAATGATTGTAACTGCCAGAGCAGTTGCTGCTACAGCCACCGCTTATCTTTAATGGTCCAAACATATGGCGTACGTGTTGCTCATTTAAATGAGCTACTTACCGGGGCGTTACAATTTTTTTATATATTGTAAAATATACATTTTTAAATTTTTTCTACATTTTTTATTTTTATTTTTGGCATTTGGCATTTAGTTCGAAACATTGATTTGTGATAACATTTCATCGTTAAACAAACTCACAGAATCAACAAAACATAAACGTACAAAAAAAAACCTTAAGTAAAAAAAGTTTATAGAGGGGAGTGTGAATGGTAGAAGGTCTTTTGGGATGTCATGACTGATTTTTAGCTGTAGGTAATGTAATCATCATTTTTGATTTTAAAATAATTTCCGTTTTTAACAGCATTTTTCATTTACTCAACATTTTGTGTGAAAGTTCATTTGAATGTTTGTGTGTGTATCATTTTATATCTCTTTCTTTGGGGATTTACATATATTTGTTGCTGTTGTTGTAGTTGCCCTTATATTTGTTCATTTGAAAAATATTTATCATGTTGATTGGTTTTCATATATTTCCGTTTACAAAAACAATTTTGTTTCACTTTTTTCAGTTTTTTTTGTTCATTTTCATCATCATCAAACATCGATCGGATATGCAAATTAATGGTAAATTAATCTTTATAAAAATGTTTTAGTAGATTTAACTGAGTTTATTCGAAAAATTGGATTTTTATATTTGTTATGAGTTTCGGTGAGTGTTTAGATGGTGTTTTGCTAATAATGCGATTTTTTTGCTATATAATGAAGTTTGGAGAATATTTTTAAGAAGAAAACATTATTATGATGATGAAAATGGATTAAGTACCTTTAGAATTGGGAAATGTTTTTTTTTAAGTTGAATGTCACTGTAACTAAGATTATTTGAATTATTTTTCAAAAGTGAATTTCTACGAAAGAAACACAATAAGTATGAAGTTAATTGACGGTCACCCCGACTATGTAATAACCTACACCACAATGTTGATTGTAAACAAATGAACGACTCTCATTTGTTCTTAACTGTGAAGTATGTTATTGTGACACTTACAAATATGTGAAATGTATGCGTTTTAAAAGAGGGTTTTTCTTAAGGGTTTTTCTTAAGCGAGTTAAAAGAAGCTATGAACGGACCTTTTCATAACTTCGCGGATCAAGTTCATATTTATTTAATACCTTTTCTATAATACCAACATATACGTGAGATTTATGCTCTACAAAGTGATGATTGAAAAGAAGGTTGTATGGAACCAGTAAGAGATAGTGGACCGATTCTCGCTCAATAGGATATCCAGAAACGATGCTCCAAGTTTTACGATATCATATGACATTTATCAAATTTCTTTAAGATCACATTATTGAGATATATCAAAAATTGTGGCCTGTATAGTGTTCAAAATGTTTATATGAATAGCCAGCCGGATGGACATCCTGAAATCGAAAGGTGTAACACCATTTCCTCTGTTTGTGTGGCGATGGCCACAAATAAATAATTAAATTTATTATCTCGAAAGCTTTTTGATGTCTGTCATTATTATTTTGTATTCTATTGAATGGAAGTTTTTGACTCTTCATCTTCATCTTATAGACATGATATTGTCCACTACGTACTAGTATTATTACTGATAAAGTTCTTTCATATAATTTGAAAGACTTCTTTAATAATTTCTCCTTTTTTGTCGTTTACCAAAAAAATCTACTGATTCCAATTTAGAAATTAAGCTGAAGAAGTGGAGAAAAGTGAAATCCGTTTTTTGGGACCTGTCATTTGTAATAACAACTACGTATAATGTTTCAGAAAGGAGTAAATTTCGAAGAAGAATAAAGCTCGAACTTTTAGTATTAAAGTTATTCTACAAAAACTTTTAATGGAGCTCAACATAGAAGTCTATGCAAAGCTCCTGCATAGCCATAATGGAGGAGGTTGGGAATTCAGTGAACATTATCAAAAAAAATGTTGCTGACTTAGGGCGTCATAATAAACGTACCGCAAAAAGGCGATCTTACACAATACATTAATGGGCTCAGAATCACTCTTTTGTAAGTAATAAATAATTGTTCAAAGAACTCCCGATAGCGCTACACCAATCTCTAGGGAGAAACAAAAACATGGGTTACACAGAAGAAAGTCAATAATAACCCTGTTTACAAATTTGAGTTATCGAATACCAATCATCAATGCTGCTATATGTTTCATAGACTTTTAAAAGGCTTTCGATAAAGTAAATAATGACTTGATTTTGAGCGCATTGTCACGTAGGTAAATCCCTGAATTTGCAAGTGTTAATACCATAATGCTCCTCCTTTAATAACACATCAAGAATTTTAAAGTTGAAAAGAATGGAACAGGAGTTCGCTAGCTCTCTGTTCTACATTTACTGATACTTAATACTAACTGAAAGAGCTATTGTAAAAGGATACAACACAGTCGTTCAAAGTAAAGTAGATTATGTCCGAAAATATCTATAAGCACAAAAGTTTTCAGATACAGCGCTAATTTGAGTACGTTCAGGCCAAAAAGTACTGGTTTGAAGATTGACCATGTAATTGGATTTCGATCTATTTTATAATGGATCAAGCAATGTGGAAATTATCATTCAGTTAAGAGTATTATAACAAAATGAAGGATTTGGAAAAGATACCTATGATCTCTTACAAAAATAATACAAACAAACCGAAATCTAAATGTCTATATCTATATGCGAAAATTACGTAGGGATTTGAGATTGGAATTATATGTTCTCACAATAAAATTCGTTACAAATTCAAATACTAGAAAAACATTGAGAAAAAGAGTTTCCCAAGATCGACCATGTAATTGGACTTCAAAACAAGGGATAATATAATTACAGTAATTTGCGCATTCTGTGAGAAGAGTATAGATAATGAATTACAAAAAAAGTCGTCAATGATTCTTATAAATTAAAAAATGACAATAAAATAGAAGTTCGCCAGCGCTATTTTCTATTTCAGTTTTATTGTTTTGCAAGCCATCCTTGGAAAAAGTCCTCGAGAAAGATAGCTACGAATGGCGCAAGTCAATGAGTTAGCATACAGATGAGAACAGTGACAGCAGAAATAGCAGGCTTGGAAACTTATGTTTTGAAAACAAAGACGTATGTAAAAATTTAATATCCTGGAATCTATTTGTAATTTAGAACAAGGGAAGTAAAATATGCCTGTCAGATCTGCTGTCTTGGGAGAATTATGATTACGAAAAGAGAATCAGGGAAGAAGATTCGAAGATTGTTTGCAGAAGGTACAACAAAATTTTGGCTAAATAAAATTTACATGTTTATTTTCCGCAAGGCATGTGAAAAATCATGTATGAATTTTTATTATCATTTGTTTAGGTTAGAAGAGGACAATAAATTATAATGACAAAAATAAGGAGCCAAATCGGCGAAAAACTCAGAACTACCACTAACGACATCACAGGAATTGCTATAGGCTAGAACAAGGAGATGCCCAGTGCATATATTGAAAGAGAGAACCAGCAGGAAGCATCTAAAAATACGTCACAGTACAACTCCGAATCATTATGCCAGTGACATGAACAATAAACAAATAATCATGTTACGCTTTTTCTAACTTGATTTTCGCAAATTTCACTTGATTTTTGTCGTTTGTTGTACAATACGAATGGTTTAGTGAAATTTGACTTTTATACTTTATCTCTAGTTCCGGTTTCGAAATTTAAGAACTGTTTTTTTATTATAGTTTTATGTTTATGTTTATTATAGTTTTAAATTTTACAGCAAATTGTCGCAGAATTGGAGCTCTTTTCTATATGCCTAAACATTTTCTGGCCTCAGAGAAGTCCTTTGACTTTTTAATTATCTTATATTCCTGACACTCGTAATATTATGTAATGATAATTGGAAGTCAATCAGTCTCATAAAATTAATTAAATAATTTGTTTAATTTTTCCAATTTTAATTTTTTTCCTCAAATAACGTTCTTTATAGGTTATATAATCATTTGCCCATCAAAATCTCTTAATTTCTGGTATAAAACAAAAATTCTGTTTTAAAATGTCACAACTACTTAATCTTTAATTAATGATATATAAAGTATTTTCGAAAAATAAACAAATAATATTTAACCCTTAATTTAAGTCTTCTGCAAAACTTTAAATAAAACTGAAACTACTTCCCCTCACACGTTTAATGCTACAAAAATTGTGTAACTTTTTTTAGGAACACTGAAGAAAATTACCCAAAAACATTTTCTAACACCAATTGTGTACGAAAGTCGTTAATATCATTTTCAAGAAAACGATAATAAATGATGTCGCGACAGTTTTCCTTATTTTTAGTTACAAAAAAGAAAAAAATCTTGTGTAGACATACGTTGGAGTAGAAGTTTGGTGTTGCAAAATAAAAAGGAGTTTGAAAGTATTAAATCATTTTTGATGAGGTTTAAATTATGTTATAAAGAAGGAAATTTATCAAAATGTATCCTCTTTGGAATATATCATGTTCAAATCTTGACATTTTTACAAATATGTTTGGACCTTCTGACTGAAAAATCTTAAAAAATTGGCGATTGTTTTTATAGACTCTATAACCTGAAGTCCAAAAGTTACTATTTTACGTATTTTTGTATGTATGTATGTATGTATGTATGTATGTATGTATGTATGTATGTATGTATGTATGTATGTATGTATAGGCTCAGGGGCAAGAGTATCTCCCATACAAATATTGATTATAAAATATTTAAAGAATTATAGCAATGAGAGTTCTCACATTTGTTCCCGATAACTTTCTCAAGCAACTGTTTCACTGGAGGAAATGTAGGACAATACAAAGCAAATATTGATTATCCTAAACTATTACAGTGATAATTCTCAAATTTGGTCCCAACAACTTTCTCAAGGAACGTGGGATAGATAAGACCAGGGGGATAGTATTTGCAAAACGAAGTGTGTCGGATCTTCTAGTATAAAAGAGTTACAATATGCTAGCTTGCATATCTATAAGACCGTAATTTGTAGTTACTGAGATTAGTGTACTTTGGTTGACCCTGAAATGCTCAGAATAAATTAGATCGATTAAAATCATTCAATGCCAAATTCCTCTCAAAGTTAAGCACGAAATTTCATTGAACTATCTATTCTGTACCAATATAAAAATATGTGAAGAGATACTAGGTATAGTATCGTCTTAACCAAGATTTGACAATAGACTTTGGAACTATTCGTATTAAATTACGGAGTATCTTCTTCTTTAATAAAAGAAGATGTGACGGTATTGTAACCTGATAGCCAAATGAGAAGCCTTCCCAGAATCTTCCACCACACAATAGCAGTTGAGTTTGAAAACCAAATGGAAGTCTTACTTGGAGATCTTGGAGTTAAATGCCAAGATTTTTTAGCGGCCATATTGTACAGGTAAAATACTCCTCTGCCTAAGAAGTATGAAGTCCAGTTCAATATTACGATACATCATAATTTTTGACAAAGTTAGTTCAACGCCATTCAGCACGGAAAGATAGGAATATTGTGTTTTCTAGTGAAAAGTTCTAGTTTTATGCTCAGACCTCTACTCAAGCTTCCATCGCTGAGTCATCTGAGGACATATAACACACACTATGACATAGTATCCAAATACTAATCGACATATGCTATTATTTTTTAACGTCTAACGGTGGCATTCCAAAGAAAAGAACATATCATTGATACTTTTTTAAAACATAACTAGAAATCTTGATACTTGCAGGTGCTACAGCAACGGTGCAATATAGTTCTTCTAAGGTCTTTCTGTAGCATCTCATTATAGCCTGATCAGACAAAACTCCTAAGTATGAAATTATCAGAAGATTCGTTTTGAAAGGGGGTTTGTATCCCATAGAATCCTACTGTTATGTGTAAATGCTGAAATAAATTTATTAATTTAACGAGAAAAAAAAGATAAAAAGGCTGGAAACTCTGAAGTCTATGTTTAGCTCTCGTATAGCCAAGTTTATGACTCCTAAGAGTACCATTTAATTCAATCGATTCGAAATATTCCCACTGATATATTATTACTCAGTTACCGGTTTTTATCTTTTCTAAATCGCCAAAAACAAATATTTTAAAAAATTTGATTGAATTTGGTCCAAAGTTTGGCAGGCAGTTGGATGGAAAAAAAAAACAAATTATCATTTAAATATTCTGATACTGACATTGAATATGTTACAAAAAATATTTCTTAACATTGATGAAAACGATGATAATGACGATGATGATGATGATGATGAAGACAATGGTCGTTAGTGTTGAATGTTTGAAAAGAAAGTGAAATTGCCACTTGATACACATACGAAGGGTCATATACGCATTTCACCTGGGTCCATGCAATAAACCAAGAACAATTTTTGTGTCTTACTTTCTACACTTTCATATGCCTCTGCTCTTGCTTTAACACCATCATCACTGAACAATGTGTAAAGCTGCTGTTTTTACTTGCTACATTGTAAGAGTTCTAAATAAAAGACCCCCAAGAATAAGTGGCAACATTCTCTAACGCTATTCTAAGTAACTTTTCTTGGTTGGTTGAGACTATTGGGTTGTTTTAGACATAAAAACTGTTATAAACTTTTACTAACGACTTTCTATTGTTTTGTAATATGAGGCAAAATGTCGGGTTAACAGCTGCTCAAGTTTTAAGTACAATCACACTAAACTAAACTAAACGAAATTAAAATTGGCAAATGGAAAGAGGGTTAGAGAGAGAGAGAGAGAGAGAGAGAGAGTGATTTATGTATATTTTTGGTTGTTGTTAAGGAAAGGGAAATAATGCTTGTATGTGTTGGAGTGCGTATATGTTTTTGCTATTGCATTTATTGTAGTTATTTTGCTATTTATTTTTATTTTCACTTTTTTGTGTTTTGTTTCCCATTTATTGTTCTTCTTTTTTGTCGGCGTAAAATTTTGTGTTACATTACGCTACATAAATTCCTGTGGATTGTTGGATGTTTGTTGTCGAGGATTATACGTTGGCAAATTTGTGAAAATTACTTTTTGTTTATTGCGGTCGGCCTGGTGGCAAAAGGAAATTTCACCATTTTTTTGTTTGTGTCTTTTAGCTTAAATAACGTTAAAGTAGAAAGAAAGTAACATTCTTGTAGATATTTTTTACTAAAACACTTGTTCAGGATGTTTTCATTCATATTCAAAAAATGAATAGGTAGTTTACAGTATAATGGGAAGGTAAACTCATGAAAATAATTGGGATTGTATAAAAGCTATGGACTCTAGTGGCATAGTCTAAATGTACAAACGCCTTCTAGAAATGATTTTGTTACATTTTAACTACTGAATATAAATATTTTTTTCAATAAATTAATCAATTTGCCTTTATAAGAGTTTTTATTTTCCCACCAGAATAAGTATTAGTGAGGACGTATTTACTTTCTCATTCTCTAGTTAGGTGATCATTTGAGACTCCAGAAAGTATACACAATCAAAGTTGAAGTCATGTTTTACAAAATTAACAAAATTCTGCTTAAGCTCGCGGAGAAATTATTTCTCACAATTCCTTCGCAATGGGAAACACATTACGAAGCTTTTTTTGTGACAAATTTCATTAAAACTGTTTTGTATTAAGGACACTGATGAGTTTGAAATCACATTTCGGGGAAATATTTGTTTCAAATAACACCGTTTTTGGGACAGAAAATCAAAGCAGGAGTCATTTTTTAAACCATATATTTTCCTAAAATTGACCCAATATTTTTTTCAAAAACTTCCTTTTTAATCATCAAAAATGCTTTTTTGTCCATTATACTATATTTTTGTTTATTAAACGTGTCCATGTAAACATATGCCACTACTTTCAATAGTTATATTAAAATTCAGATGTTAAATTACTAAAGGATCGGTCCATAAAAGAACTACTTAGAAAAACTCCTTTAAAGTTCATTAATCTAAAAAATGTTATTATCAATATTATATTTAGCATTTTTAAATCATAATCAGGTTAAAAATTTTATATCACATTTTACACAAATCGGTCATTCATTTTCTATAGCCCCCTGACTTTCGTAGCCCTCCTCAGAAACCGAAAATATCTCATAAATGTGTTATAAAGGTATTTTATATACGTATGTTTTTTAGCACAAATATAAATCTCAAGTTTTACGATGATGGGTCTATAATTCTTCATATCTATATCATGATGCGAAATGTTATACAGTTGGTCTTAACTAATTATTACACGCTTACTTGTTTTTTTAACGTATACTTAATATTAATTTATATAATATACTATTGCGTATGATAAATATTTTGAGTTACATTAAGTATACGTATGGGTCATGCTAAGCGTTATTATTCTTTTATAATTCTAAGAGAATACCTCAACTTTTTTGGAAATAATTCTATAACTTTTGAACTGTTCAAGATATGAAATTTCACATGTTTAGAACTGAAGTATTTTCATCTTCATTTGGAGATTTACAGACCGCTATCTGATCAAAGGCGTATGCTTATGCTGATATGGATAGGCTTCGTTAATCTTGACAAAAATTAGTTTTTAAGTTAATGTTGAAACTGGAAGATTCACGATATTTCAGAAATAGAAATATCAAAAATTGAAGAAAAAAACTTAAAATTAAATTTTTTTATATTTTAGAAATTAAAAAATGCAAATTAAAATTAAAAAGATTCCAACTTTTCTATAAGAAAATACCCAAAATCCCATTCCATTAAGATTTCTTAATAAAACACTAAAAGAAATTATTTTTTCAATTTAGCAGCTCAAAACGTTCCCTCGGGGTTTGTGTCAAACTTCAAAGATTACTCTTGGATGATAAGGCTAAGAAAATGATACTGTCTACAAGTCGAAACAAAGAAGGAACGCAGATTTGTGTTTATATGAACATAGAATATTTGATAACATGGGTTTTAGTAGACCCTTGTTTTGCAGTAGTTGTAACACAAAAGCATATATTTTACCCCAAGTGAATTTAAATATTTATACCCTGCACCATCATAAAATGCAGAAAAAATGTGTTACATCCACATTTATGTATACCGTTCGACTCAAAGTCATTTTCTGAGTCGATTATATTAATAAAAATGGTAAAATTAAGATAAAAAAATAAATAAATAAAATCAAAAATTAAAATAAATATTACCCAAATCTATGTGAAAAATTATACGAGGGTCGTTCCATAACTTCTTCTAGATCTCATGTAAACCTTGAGCAAAATTTATTTTAAAACACACAAATTACACATACATGTTAGTGTAGCAATAATTTAGTGCAGAGTTAAGAATAAATCAGAAAATTAAATTATACGAGGATCGTTCATTAAATTTTCATAACTATTTTTTGTAACCAACATTTTGGTGTATGTAGTCTTGAGCTATAAATATTGAGTTATCTTGAAAGAATTTAAAACTTTTATATAATAAAATTCCCTTATCAACGGAATCTTATAATTGGGATAGCTTCCCTTTTAGAGTAGCATTTCTTAGTTTAATATACATTTTCTTTTCCTAGACTTCAGGTTTGTATTCAAAATAACAACAATAAAAAATATAGAACATAAATAAGTTCGTTGGTTTACACTTCACCTACGTTTGTGAAATAAATTTTAATGAAAACTCCACAGCTTCTTTCTATTTTTGTTACAGTGTCTGCATTTAAGTTTCCTTTGCAAAAAAAAAAAAAAATACCAAAGTATGTGTGCGTTCATTTTACTGCTTCTATACATTTTTTATAAATATTTTTTTATTTTCGACAATTGTTGTATTTCACACCATATAATCATAATAACAAACGTTACATACAACAATACACAATAATATACATGGACTCACATTAACACTTATATACACACACAGACACATAATAATAACAACTACTAAGAATAACCATAATAATAATTATTACTTTTATGTTTTACATTTAAAAAAAGAATGAAATAAAATTGCAAAAAAAAAAACAACAATAAGAACCAGAACCCAAATTTTACTGGTTAAAACCTAAAAGCAAGAGGAAAAAATATATGGTAACAAAAAAGGATCTTCTCTTCTTTTTAACATTTTTATGGCAAAAACCCCTTGTGTCTGCCAAATTATATGTCTGCCTAGAAGTATGCACACAATTTTTTTTATTTGTATCCTTGTGTATCTGCTAATGTTGGCTTGAAAATCCCACAGTCTCTGAGTGTGTCTGTGTGAGAAAAAGGTTTTTCTTGGCCATGTGTTAATGTTTTATAAAATAATTTTATATTTTCGTTTATTATCTTGTAAATGTAATTAAATTTGATCATTTGGTGCATATAAATTTCCATATATTTCGTATTTGTGGGAAAAAAGCTGAAATGCAAAATAGAAGAGAATAATAAAATAATAAACAAAATAACAATAAAATTTGAAAAGCACTCAATTAAGTTAATTTGTTACAATTTTATTTATGAAGTTTTGTAAATAAAAACATTAAGAGAATAAATGTTTATTATGGAGGGAATACTAAAGAATGTTGTTGCGTTTAAGCAGTTAAAGTTTCCAGGTATTTTTGGTGAATTTTAGATACTGGAATTGTACCGAAGGCTATTACTAATATAAAAGAGTAACAGAAAATACGTTAAGAGGCCAAGTTACCAATAAGAATTTGTAGATAATCAAAAAATATTTAAAGCACAGCTTCATGCCAACGTGAAAAGGCTGCCTTGCTAGACATGGAATTGGCTTCCAACAACAATAACGAAGGGTATGTCAACGACTGGTTTGTGACTATGCTAAAATCAAGAATGGTGACGTTAAGTCTAGTTTCGTGTCTAAGGATTTGCATTTATTCCGACTAATAGGGATTAAGTCACGTGAGTTTCAGTGAGAACTGCCGCCTGACGGTCGTCAAGTATTCCGATACTTCCGAAAAATTCCGATGCTTTAAAAGCTCGTATGCTATGCAGATAGGAAATATTTCAACCTGAAATACACAGCATTCACCAGGAAGCTTATATGAAAAGACCCTGTCAGCAATACCACAGCTTATTTTCGAACCATAAGTGAACATCTTAGTACCATGGTCCTCAATAAGGTCACTTCTATTCAACAAATAGTTTAGTTTCCATGATGATTTCGGATCGAGGATAATACTTACATATATCGTTCTCTTTGAAAGAGGGTTTTCATAGTTTTCTAGTTGAAAACTTGCGATCTTGCCCTCTATTGTAAACAGTACCAACTCACATTATGACCACATTATGTTACCCAATTGCTGCATTTGTTACCGGATGACTTGATGGTGAAGGATATTCCTACTATAGAGCAATTAGGCTCATATGGTTAGCCTACAATAAACCCCAAGAAAGGGGTTTTGAGGAGGCGGATTTTCTAGTGTCTTGGCGCAGGGAATATGTTCAAATTATTCCACTTGGTGAGGGCAAAACCGGTACCATATAATCTAAGATCATTTGACCTTATCCTGAACCTTTGCCCACAAATATCAGTAATCACCAATAATTGTGTGATAGGTACACAACCTAGAATATTGACTTCTTTAGAAATTGCAGTAATGAGGAGACGATTAGAAATTTTTTGTACTATTTACCCTTATCCTTCGCTTCCGGCATAAGGGCTGGTGTATTTTCGAAAGATATTGGAATATGCATTTCATATCGGCTTCCTGATAAATGCTGTGTATTTCAGACTGAAATATTTGGTATCTGCATGGCATGCGATCTTCTCAAGGACAGAAAAACTTTTGGTAGTGTCGGAATGTTTTTCGACAGTTGGACGGCAATTCTGTCACTGAAATTACTCGTGGCTAAATCCATAATCCCTATTGCGCTAATGAGGAGGTTGGGGAATTTTTGTGCTATTGCCCCTTATTCAACTTTTGAAAGTCCCGATCTTCATGACTTGGCTGAAATCCTGGATATTAATGTTGGCAGGATTCTCTACTATGTCATTGCATCTGTTTGGTTATTTCTAATCTGCAACTGGATCTTTAACTTACTCCTGTGCGGAGTAACACATACAGTGCTGGACTCACGTGACTCACTATCGTTGGTGAATTAAGTGCAGCTGCCTTTGAATAATGTCATGCAGTATTTATAAGGACTATAGGCTTAAATTCTCCTTTAGAAAGTTTATATCCTCCCAATCGTTTTTACCCATAACCACTGAAAACGGGCAACCACCATAAATAATAATTTTATTTCTTAAAACGACCATAAAGAACATAAAAACACACAGACAGCAGCCAAGTAATTGAAACAAGATGTTAAGCCAAAATTTGTATAATAAAACTTTAAATAACAACAATTCATAAATTCTAATTACACGCTGACGGTGGTAAGTAACCACAGTTTAGGGCAGATTAAAAATTATATAGATTGTTTTATGTACGATGGAAACCGCTGATATTTGAATAAATTCTCTTCTCTATAAAAAAGAAATCTACTTCTTTTCACATTCATGCCATAATACGCGTAACAGTCAGGATATTAAAGAATTTGAATTTTGATGTTTTGGAAAAAATCACGATGCCTGTAATGTTGGCTAAATGATGTCGAAGTCGTTTTACATAGAAATTGGCAATAATTCATTTGTATGCAATTTTAAAGGTATAATAAAATGCATTTGTTTAACGGTAATTTGCAAGTGCTTAACTACTAACATGTTTGCAAAGCTGCCGATGTTGTAGAGTAACAAAAGTAGTTATATCGTTAGCAATAACAATGATGACGACAACAGCAGCAACATCATGAAAAAGAAATTATTGCTAAACAATAGAAGAAAGTGTTGTAGCAGAAGGAACAACAAAAAGAAATTATTTCCATATTTCTTTTAGTGTTACATTTTGTTGTTTATCTCGGGTTACTAAAATGGACATAGAAGTATTTAAAAATTCATTTTTAAGTGCACAGTGGTTTGTAATTTATTTTCATACAAATTGAATCATTACAAAAATATGTTTATGTTATAACCATATTATGGTTATATTTGCGAACTTAACAATTGCAGGCAGATTTCCATTGAAAGCTCGTCTGGACTCCTGTTGAGATTTAATGTTCAGAAAAATAACATGGTTCTATCTGAGAATTAAAGTTGCCACTTCTTAGGAAAAAATCACAGAAATTTAATTTATTTTCAGATTTATATAACTATTTAGCAGATCCATATATTTATGTGGAATTTTTACTGCTATTTTTGTTGGAGTCTATATTAAGCCCAATAACTTAAATAAACTAATAAACAAGGTTTATATCGGATCAAAAATTTATTTCTATTTCAATACAACTTAAACCGTAAGAAATAACCTACACATATGAGTCTTTTTTAAAGCAGAGAACTAATCATGTATTCATTTTACGAATAAACTTATGGCGAATATTAAAAAGTTCACTCTTTTGACCAAATAGAGGCCTGTACTCCTCCAAGACAACTTGAGGACACATCACCTCAAAAATGAGACATTTTATTAAGTTCATGTGACAAAATTATAAAATCTGACACTGTTTCCAAAAATTTAATTATTTCAAAATTGATTCTCAATTAAAGCCTTAACTCTGATTTATAGATATAACGTATAGCGGGAAATTACTGAGGCGTGGTTTTCACCCTATGAGAATTTGTTTAATATCCCATATTTGTAAAATTTTTACTGAAAACTTTTCCACATTTAACGTGTCGATAAACAATATGTGTTTTTGCTACAAGCATTTTGGATAGAGCAGAGAGGTTGCCCCAATTAATGAATTTCTGCAGATATATAGATTTGCCATTTCATAAAAATGGGTTCCTGAATGAGCTTCATAACTTTTAGGATGGACAACGTTTACCATTAAAAACATTGGGTTGAATATAGTGTAGCAGAGAAATAGTTTTTCGGTTTAAATTCGACTACGGAAAGGACTTTCATAAAATTTGATGTGATTATTGGTGTTAAATATTAAATATCTATATTTAAAATACTTTTATAGAAAATTTGGTACAGAGATTTCTGGTGGTATAGATTTTAAACATGCGAAAAATTATAACAGTATCTGTTTGTTATGTAAAGATTTCATCAAGATTCTTATTAATTTGCATGGACAGCTGTCCTGACAGACAGACAGATGAACATATTTTAATCTAATCAGAAACTTATTCTGAGTCTATCAGTAAATGTAGAAGCATACAAAATATTTTCCTGTACATTACAAACATCAGCACAAGGACATTTAGTAATTTGGAGTACAACGATGATATGTTAAAGATTTTTTGAATTTGAATATCCGGAAAAGTGTATCATATGGAAATTCAGTTAATATGGACGATATTCATAAAATTTATAGAAATAATTGCAATTTGTAAAAATTTTAGTGAAGTGGATAAATACTCTTATCCCGGATGCCTATAGCAATTATAGTAAAAATTGGATAGAAACTCCTGAAATTCATACCAAGATCAAAAATTTTATTTAATACTTCAGTAATTTTAAGTTTTATTTGTATGTTGGAAAAATAAATTTGGGTTATATATTGAAGACGTTGTGAATTTTGATGAAATTTATCCATATTCAAGAACCTTTTAAGGCGTATTTTGAGAAAGGTCATTAAATAGAAACTATAGCCAAAAATTGTTAAATTAGATACACATACTAACGACAGTTTAATACTTTAATTGTTAAAGTTTTAATAAAATTGATTCAAATTTAATTATCCTATAGCAGATATATCAAAATATGAACCGATATTGGTCAAATTAGTAGCATAAATTAAAAATAACTAGAAAAATAACTGAGCCAAAATTCAAAGTAGTTAGTCTCTATTTATGAGTTTTATGAGCTTAAAACTATATTATTAAAACTATATTCCGTGAAGAGGCCTTATATGAGAGCTAAACATGTGGTAGCTTTTTCAAGAAAGGGCTCTTGTTAAAAAAGAATTGAAGAGTACAGAAAAGGTATACACTTTAAACGGTGATGGACTACCAGTTTGAGCAGAGTAACAGCAAAAACTATGAAAATATATATGGATTAATTTAAATCGAATAAAAATTAAAACTGTAAATTATATTAAAGTCTAATTCTTTTCTTAACAAGAACTACCACTGTGTAAAAATGTTACTCTATTAAATAAAACACTCTGCTACATGGAAAAAGCTAAAAAGTCTTTTTTAATGATTTAAAATTATGCCATTACCAACATCATCATCTTTATAGTCATCGTCAACAGCAACATTTATTCGCAAAAAAAAAAAACAACTAAAATACTAAAGGTATTTAGAAGTTATATTGAAGTATTGCAACATGGTTACAATGAGTATTACCAACTGCCACTTTGCACACAGGCGGATAAGCTTTAATATTTGTAATTTACCTTTCCTTTTTTTCGGGGTTTTATTGCTTTTTTTCTGTAGTATTTTTTCCTTTTTGTTTTTATCTTAGTTGCTGCTATTTTTGTTTTATTTTTACTATACAATTTCATCAGTGGCAATCTGTTCTATAGCCTTATAGACAGATTGTAAGTTACAACGGTCCGGGATGGAAAATTAAAAAAAAAATCGTTCAAAAAGAAATTTTAGAAAAATAAGGTTCTTTTAAAAATATTCCTCTTTAAGACTTTAGATCAAGCTTTATATTATTTATAAACAAAACTCACCATCCCTGCATTTGTTTGTTATTCAGATGTTGAATTGTTTCGGTTTCCACTGGTTGCCATTTTTGTAGCTTAATTGACTGCGGTCGCTGTGGTTAATGTTGCATATACTCGCACACAAAAGTCTTCTACTTGAGCGTTAACTTCTACCACTACCTCTACAGAAACAAGAACAACAATATACACTTAAACATACGCATATAATTAAAGCCTGTTATATCTCAAACGGCTTGCATTTGTGCGTTATTCTTTTCTTTTTTCCAACGTGTGTGAGTCTTGTTTAGTCATTAGTAAAAGAATAAAACTGAAAATGAAAAAAATCTTTTAAAAAGCCACACGAATGGTATTAAAATTGAGCTTGATGTCTAAGTACACCAATACTACCTTACCTATATGCTCTTATATTTCTTTAAATATTTCCTGTTTAACGCACTCACACTCGCATACACCAAACACTTCACAGTATTTGTTTCATTTATTTCTTTAACGTCTCGGTTGTCTCTGTTTTTTTTTGCATCCGTTTGGTGTAGTTTGGGTTATTTGACTCGTTGACTTTAGTGTGGCTGCTGCTGCTAAATTTAGTTTTAACGTTTGTCGTTATTGTTGTTGTTACTTTTGTTTGTTTCTTGGCCAGGCGTCTATAAAGTACAATTAGTAGAAGCTTAATTATAGGTAACAGATGTCTGGTTATTGTTATCAAATTAAGAAACAAAACATTATAAAATGAAATAAATTTGATACTTTTATTGGAAGATTATACCAAATTACCTCAGAATATTTGTAACAACTAAAGTTAGTCTTTTGAATTGTATTGGATTCTATTTCCATTTTTCGGAGTTGGAGTAGAACGTGCTAAGAATTAAGACATAAAAAAGATTAAAGTTTATTAGGGTTTGTTAGAGAATAAATAAATTGTATTTAAATCACAATAAGCATAATGCAAATTATAAATAGGGGTTGAGGTTTTTGAATAATGTGTGTTTCACCAAACATGTACGAAATGTAATTATTACAATTAAAATGGTCAAAAGATTTCAGCTTAGTACAATTTTTTTTATTTATTCATATTCCAATTATTCTTCAAAAATTTTATTTGATATGTTCGTAAGATATTTTAATTTCTCACGTTAAAAATACTAACATCAATACGGAAAACATCATGCAAGATAAACCCCACTAAATGTACTTTATTTTGAATGACAATACTTGAGAGGGGTTTTATAACAAAATTTGAAACTTTTATCCAGAATGTATCTTTTGGATAGGGTATAGGAAACTGTGTTCCTACTTCAGATGAAATATTCAGTATAACAAAGCTGAAGTTTTTAATGAGAGACAACTTACCTTTTTAAATTTTACAAGATCTTTCCATAGTTTTATTGCGTGCCTTATTCATACAATGAAATATTGTATCCAAAATTTCCAATAGTGATTATGGAAGAAGGCCTCTGTAAAAACTACAGTGAAATGTGTTTATATATTCCTGAAATAACTTATTAATATTGATACCGAAATACAGATTTTCATGACCGATTTTATTAAAAAATTAGCAGTCCCGGCAAACTTCGTTTTACAAAACAAAAAAAATCTGATCATTTAAATAGATTAGTAATTTAAATTTGATTGTATGGGCGGAACCTCCCCCGCTGGTCTGGCAAAACCGAACTTAAAAAATGCAATAAGGACCAAATTTGCTGTCATAGTTCTTTAAATATTCGATTATAAATGTTTGCTTTTTATGGGCGATACCCCTCCCCTTATACGTCCGTTTTGCAATAAAACAGTTCCTTGAGAATGTAGTTTGTACCAAATTATAGAACTCTATTGTTCTCTGTTATAGTTCTTTATATATTCGGCAATAAATATAAAGCTTGTTTGGATGATACTCCTCCCCCTGGTTTAATTACTACTACGTTTTGTCCAGTAAAACAGTTTCTTGAGAAAAATGTTAGGACCAAATTTGAGAACTCTCGTTGTTACAGTTCTTTAGATATTCGATAATCTAGGGGTACCCTTCTCCCTGGTCTTATCGGAATTTTTATTGCTATGTTACTTTCGGGTATACTGGGATTATAATGTGAAAATTTCATAAAAATTGGTCCAGTCGTTTAAAAGTCTATACGTAAAATACATACATACATACATACATACATACATACATACATACATACATATATATATATACATTCATACACACTCTTCCCATTCTATATATATTTAAAATTCCATTGCAGGAGGTGGGATTTTACAGAAGTTCTAAGTCATATATTAAGGGGCCTTAATGGGAACTATAAAAATATATTTCCCGATTTTTATTAACTGTGCCGAACTTTAAAAGAATTTTTATGGACCGATATTCCCAAAGAAAGTACCACATATTCAAGACAGTTGGAAAAATAATCGTGATTTTTATAACCATTTCCTGGGAAGGGACCTTATATGTCTGCTGTAAAATATATAGACCAAAATTGTTTAAAATAAAATAGTTAGAAAATCATTGTTTCGAACGATGAAGATTTTCAATGGAATTGGATTTTTATTTATTGATGAACAAATAAAATAAAAAATAATAATTTTTAATGTTTTGCTGGCCATATTATTTATAACCCACGTACTGTTCATTCCCTAAACAGTGTTTTAATTTGTTGAAATTGGTCGAACTGTTTTTTCTATATATATCAAATTTAACGAATATCGGTCCATATCTTGCTCTAGGTCGAAAATTGTAGTTTGTCCTAGATTAAAAAAAATCATAAAGCGCGAAGCATTAAGATTTTACCAAAATGAAAGATTTTTGTCGTAATAGTTTTTCATATATAATATTTTCTTTGAATAGAGGATACATCTGTTCCTTGACACAATCCGTTCTTATTTTTTTTAGTAAAACTGTTTCATAGGAAAGTGACAAAATTTGAAAACTCTTGATGAAATATAAATTTAAATATCGGATAATTAGTCTTTGGTCTAAAAATAGAAGTAGCTCCCTTTTTTCTTTATATGACAGGTGTTTCTTCTTCTTACTCTATCTGCCGTACATTTTATAAATTATTTCACAGGAAAATGATTAAGACTAGATTAAAGAATTCTACTTTTAAAAGTTATTTAGTCACTAGAGAAGTAATATTCGCATTATATGGAGGTTACACGTCCTCATGGTGCTATTTTTCATATATTTTCTTACAGCAATTTTGCAGCAAAAATAGGAAATTCTTCAATAACCTCTTTTATGCCACTTTTAAAAATCTTAAGTGGAGGACATTCAACATTCGACACAGACGAACTTGGTATTCCAAATTTTCTTATTATTTATGGAACATACGTACAAATGCAGAGTGAGACGTAATCGGAATATTTGAGCTTAAATAGTTTTGGGAGAGGAATATTTTTCTTTAATTTTACAAAAACCAATATTTAAAAAGAAATTATACTTTCCTAAGAGGACCCTTTAAAAGTCCTCTTGCAAATAATATCTTGAGCCCATAAATCGCAAATATATGTGCGTATTGTAAATTAGTTAAATTTAGATAAATGTAGGTCAAAGCCACTGTGCGACATTATACGATTTTTCTAACTGCCATGTTACCCTCCAGAAAAAATAAATTTCACATTAATATTAGTATCATAATAATCTTGGCACACCGTTTGGACGTTCCCGAAATTTTCATAGCAGTGATTTACAACTAACAATGTTTATAGGGCATAACATAGTCGCGCTTGACAGACTATAACACTTTTACTTGTTCAAATTGTCACTGTTTTCATATTATAATTTGCAATTTTGCTTACGAAAGTTTTTCGCTAAAATTTAAAGATTCTCTCAGATATCGGTCTATATCCTTTAATATCCTGAAACTATTTTGCTGATTTTAAGAAGAAAGCTTCTCAGGACTATGACATATACTTAGGACAATTTTAATGGATGTAAGCGTGCCAACAACAAACAGACAGACATAGTTAAATCGCATCAAATTTTGAATTGATGATTCCTTCTAAGCGTTAAATATGGAATGACAAAGTTAATATACCTTCTTCACCGCATGTGGTTGTGGAGAATATAAAAATAGTGATAAAACTCTCTATTTAAAAATGGAGTATTTTATTGATACTGACTTTAACATCATTATGTTACAAAACGAAAACCGTGTGTCTGTAATTTCAACTTGAGCCAACATCAAACTACTTGAGACTGAAATGATAAACAAAATAAGTTTTTAAAATTTGTTTGAAAAACTCCAAGAATTTGGATTTTAATATTTGTTTTTATAAAATTTTATTCATTCTTTTGTTTTTTTTTCCAAAATTAAATGAAATCAATTTCCCTCTTCATCTAATATGTAGATAACCAATGGCGAAGATAAACTCTATTGATGTTTTGGTACATTATCCAAGACATATCATTATCAAATTAAAATACCATTTTATATTTATTGACAAAATACCGGAAATGTTTCACAGATGTGCACATATGTGGAAAATCACATTACCATGAAATTAAACTAAAATACATACACGCATATACACACACAGACAGCTAAGAAATAAAGAATTCAACAACGATAAATGATAATAAAAGAACTACAAAAGAAAAAAATAGTCTGACAAGATTGACTGTCGAATACCCTACACCACATTTTTGTTTAATAGTAATAGTTACAAAAAAGCGATTCTCGTATAATTTGATTTCCTGCTGTACATCATTGTGACGCTAATATTTATGTGAAATTTATGCGTTTGAAAATGAAATTTTCTGGGGGATATATGGGAGCTACAATAAATTATGGTGCGACCTTCGTTAAATTTTTCACATTGATTATTAATAATATTTAATTTGATCAATTATTATTACAACGGCAATGTTCATGTGAGACTTATGCCCTTAAAAGTGTTATTTGTAAGGGGGCTTTTATGGGACTCTGACTTATCGTACCAAAATATTGTAAGACTGATTTCTGCCAGATTTTCGCTGTATATTTAGGACTTTTATGAATTTAAATCCTCATTTCAATAAGCTTCGCTCAGGGCCAAAATAATAATAATAATATGTACCAAATTTCGTGCAGATATCTCAAAATTGTAACCTGTAACCTGTAAAATTCTAACGTTCGCATGGACAACCAGACCAACTGACAGACTGACATCTTTAATTCGACTCAGAAAATGATTCAGAGTCAAACGGTATACTTAAAGGTGGGTGTATTAACATTTTTTCTGTATGTTACAATCATCAGTACAAACGCATAATACCCGAACTATGTATGGTGGTGTAGGGTATAACAACCAAATTGATGTAGACTTCTATAAGAAATAAGAAAATTCAATATCCAAAATGAAAAAAAAACTTTAAGAAAAAATCTAGACGAAAATCAAATCAATTTTAATTTAGAGACAAACAATGTTAAAAACCCCCCAGTAAAAATGTATAAAAAACAAGAAGAAGCACAAAAAATAATTCAGAGAAATAAAAAAGCGTTTTGTTTAAATAAAAAGTCCAAAGGAAATTACTGGAAAAAGTATGCAGAAACTCTACCTCTAGTGTCCTTTATCTGGTAAAACTTTAAGGTCAAAAATGAACATAAAAAAATTGTTGTTTTTTATTTCGTCCTTTTTTTGCTTTTGTTTATTTTTTTTTTTTGTAGCACACAAGCATAAATCTTTTGTTGTAAGAAGGACATGCAAGAAATGAGCGCTGATATGGAATAAAAAATGGTAGATGAGGGAGTGGAGGGATGTATTTCTCTATGATTTTAAAGAAGGTTAAGGAAATTGTTTTAATGAATGGCAAACAAATAAGTTGAACAAAAGATGGAAATGAAAATGCAAAATAATTTAGATAAATTGTGTATATGTAAGTGTGAGTTGGTTGTTAACTTGTTAAGGATAACAGTGGTGTAAAGAAAAATAGCAAATAAATTGCTAAATGATAAATAAATCGTTAAATTAATACATTTAACATAAGAAAACAATAGAAGATGAAAGTTTTGTCTACTAAAATCATAGTTTTTCTTTAAGATCCTTGCAAGGACCAAATTATTGAATCGGTTAGTTTATCTAATATTTTGCCAATATTAATAAAGAAATGAAATTGAAATCTTATCTGATTTTATTACTTTATTGCAGTTGTAAAATGTTGTAGAGCATACAACATAGAGATATGGTGAAATTGCATATGGGAGGCATTTGATGTTATTATAATTAACCAATGGTGAGCTTAAGCACTTGCAATGGTTGTTATATTAAAAGTAACTAATTGAAGGATTATTTCACAAGAAGTAAAATCGGTCAAAAAATATTTGGAAAGAATTAGATAAGAAGGGAACATGGGACAATATTCATTAGATTCATTAATTAGCAATACATATTATGAAAAATGTAATCGTTATGATTTTCAATAAAATTGGTTTATATATAACCATAAGATGGGGCCTTGAATTAAAGCTATTTCTTAATATGGGCCGATATTTTTTGCACCATTAAATACTGTCAGAAAAGTGGTCTATGTTTAAAACTTTTATGAACTTAAAACCGTTTTCGGTTGAGAGATCGTTAATGGGAGGTATGTCGGAACATAGTCCGATATTGGTTAAATTAATAACATGTATTCAAAGTACTTTCAAAAATAACTGACCTATAGTTAAGAGTTTTAGAAGGTTAAAACAATATTCCGGGAAGGGACAATTTATAGAAGATATGTTCCACTATTGGTATATTAAAAACATGTATTTTAGGCGATCTTAAACATAATTTCAGTAGCATTGGCTATGTTTAATTGTTTTATAAGCTAAAAACTATATTCAGGAAAGGGAAGCTAAATCAAATAATGGTCCCAGAATAATCTTGTTTCTTTAGGCTTTTATTGCATCAAAATAAACATTCCTGGCAAATTTCAGAAAATTATTTTTTAAACTGCCTCCTTTATGTCAAATAGATTTTAGGGGACATTTCAAAAATTTGCAAAGTTTAGCCAATTTATATTTAATTGATTTTCATATTTTTCCTTCTTAAAATTATGTTATGTAGAATATGTTACTGTATGAGATTACAATTTCTCAATGCACCGCTAATAAAACTTAGGTTATCATCTCAAAGTTTTTGATCATATATTGCAATGCATATGTGATGGACTCTTAATGATATTATTAAGTTCAATTTCCCGAAAATGTTATCCATTATTACAGACCAAAGTGTAGTCTAGTAGTACTTTTGAAGAAATCTTTTTAAAGGGCAGAGCCAATAAAACTTGGTCAATTGATTAAGCATAGTCACAATTCCCATATAAATCAGATATGATAAATCAATGGACGTATGCTTCAAGAAGGCAACAAATTAAATATCCTCTAACAAAATCTCAAACAAATCTTATCATTCCTGGCCAAAAGAAGTTGCGTCTAATTAAACCTAATGTTTATGCTATTTTGCATCATGAACATTTGAAAAAAGCAGCTTTTATAGTTTTTTCGGTGTCCACAATTTGTTTCTCCTGCTATATGTCATCACCATAATGATTTCTTTTTTTTAAATCAGCTTTATTTTTTCCTTCAGTCTCTCATAATTATCATCACCAAAGTGCAAGTTTAGATTTATTTTAGGAATGACATATCCAACAATGCAATTTCTATACAATGATTCTTAATAAAGAATCAGACAGGAAATTAGTTTTGTCTTCAAAATACAGAGGTTTAAAGTTCGAAGACCTATCGTGTGGACTTTTTAGTAAGTCTGATTGCCTTATAAGCCCGACTTAGCTGGGATGGTCGGTAATAACTTCAAATTCTTAAAGTTTTATGTAACATCAAAATTTGCGAATCACTTCTAAAGTTGAGAAGAACTTACCTTGTTGGACAAGCATGTTATGGGGCTTTCGGAACCAATGTTATCGAATGGCATTAATAAAAAGTATTAATTCAGCTTCGATTCTATAGTCGCTCGCGACGCAATGGAGGATAATTGATTTTAAAAAGCAGCGAATAATCTTGTTTTAATTTTGTTAGGGTCGGTTTTAATCCTTCCATCTTCAATAACATAACCCAGACATAGAACTTACTTTTTGTGATGTCAAGTGTTAAATTTGCCTCTATGAACTCATTTGTATCCTCAAGAATTAACGATCTCCTTAAATATCAGTTTCTCTACTGCTGTAGAGACTGAATATAACCTTTCTCTAATTGGCTTGGCATTTCTCAAAATACCAAGTCTCCAGTCTCCAACTGGTCCAGTTGACTTTTTGCAAGGAGATTTTTTTGTCGTCTGAATCTTAAAAAGTAGACAGTCCTTATTATGAGAGAATGATCATTTTATATGGATTGGAATACAAAAAAGTGTGCATTTTAAATTTTCTAAACTGAGGGCAAGGAAAAATAATTATCCAAAGGTACACAAGCTACAGAATTATTAAAAAATCGATTTAAAAACACTTTGCGATTGTGATTATGGCTTTTTGCAAAAAAGGTAGTTAAAAGTAGTTCTAAGTTTTTTCTCTCAACTGTATTTTAATTCTTCACTTTAAGAAACAATTCCTTAATGCTTCGGTGACAATTCAAGCATATAAAATGTCCCTTTTTAACACAAGTGGACTAAATATCGGAAAAAATTTCAAATAAAAATATAAAAAAACACCATGTAAAATCTATGTTTCTTGCTAAATATACAAGACAAACATAAATAAATTCTAATATATAGCATTTCGAAATCCTATAAAATCTTGTTAAACTAAACTAACCCCCACTGCCTTGATGGCCAACCACTATTGCAGACGAGACAACAACCAAGACATTGAACGGCATTTAAAGGTTATTAAAGAAAAAACACTAAAATCAAATTTGTGGGTCTTAACAAAATTAAAGAAATAAACTAAAAAAAAGGAATAAAACTTTAAGACCGAAAAGGATATTTGCAGAAAAAAACAACGTTCTGTAAATGAAATGCAGAAATTGTCCTCAGGCTTGAAAATAGAAAAGAAATAATAAAGCCAAACAAAGAAAATTTTAAGAAAAAGCAAATCAAAAAGAATTTATAAAAGACAGCAAAAGAGGGTCCTTTTGCTATGGTGCGTATTTGCGCATTAATCAATTGCAATTGCCAGCAGCTTTCCATATATTAATGAAGGGCAGTAAGAGAAGAAATGGAACTGAAATATATAAAATAAAATGTTGAATATAAAAACTACAGAAAAGATTTTCTTGAAAAATAGAAAACAAGTAAAAATGTTATAGTCGGTTAAGTCCGACTATGCAATACCCTGTACCATATTGTTGGTTGTAAATGTTACGAAAAATTTATGAAAGTCCCTCGTATTTATGTTTATGAATCGATATATTGTTATGATACCAACATTTATGTGAAATTTATGCTTTTAAAGGGATCTTTTTCTGGAGAGTTAATTGGGAATTAAAAATTATTATGAATCGATTCTCGTATAATTTCGCACATTAGTTTTCCAATTTGACTTTATTTATATTTTTACAATACCCATATATATGTACGATTTATGAGCTTGAAAGGGGTGATTGTATGGGACCTATGAGAAACAATGAACCGATGCAGGTACAGCAGGAATATTTTTTGGGGTATATATTTTTTGTTCATGGCATCGTTCTTGGGTCAAAATAGTAGCACTTGCTACTATTTTGACTGCAATCTGCACCTTGCGAGTAAGCTTTACATGGACAGCCAGCTTGAGGGGCACGTTTAAATCGACTTAGGAAGTTATTCTGATTCGAACGGTAAACTTTTAAAATGAAGGTAGGTCTATTTTTTCTCTCCGTTGCATATACGCTTTATACGTATTCCCACCACATATGGTGGTGTAGGGTATAATAAAAAAGCATAAGTAACCGGAAATATACTGGTGTGATTGTAATTGTATTTTATACTTCCTAAGGGGTGATAAAATTACAAACAACTAAGACAAAAAGAAAAAAACAGAAGTACATTCAGACATATAGACAGACCGACAGACATTTAAATCATTTAAACAACAGATTGATTTGTAGGCTTGACCTAAAGCTTAACTGTTTTGTGTTTTGATTAAATTAAATTACGCAAGAAAAAAAATCATATCTTTACAAGTCTTTCTACAAATTTATCAGATAAAATCAGTCAACATCTTTAGACAGATATTTTCCAGAAATTTTGTATCTTTTTTTCTAAGAAATTTATTTTCCTTTTTTAAAAGCTTTCTTATATATCATGTCCTTTAATTGTACAAAGGAAAGAAAAATAAAATTTATCATCTCACACTCCCACTCTCGTATAGAAGTTTACATATTATATTTGTGAGTGTGTGAGTCTCTACATTTAATGCTGTTTGTTATTCTAAATGAAAGGGATGTCTTTGATACTAATTTGTCGTTTAACAAATGTTTGACAATTTGTTTGGAACTTTAAGTATTACACACATACATACACATATATTTTCTTTAATCTAAGAGGTCGATTTTTCTTGCTTTTTTACTTTTAGTGTAAAAATTATGTTCAAAATGAAAAAGTTTTAGCAATTAATGGATAATGAGAAGGGACTAATTTTTGTGTATTGTGTTGGGGTAAAAGTAAATTTCTTTTTAATATACAAAAGATACAATTTTCCTTAGCATTATAGATGTTATTTACGTCAATTTGTGTTAATGTTATTTTGAAAGCATTGAAATATATTTTAATTCATTTCAGATACATCTGAACTTACAGGTTTAATGACGCCATTTTGATAAAGACATTTAATCCGCCAGAAAATAATCAATTAGTAGCTTGCTGTCACGGCTCGCTTAGAGCTAGATACTTCCTGATGGTTGGAGTTATATCAGTAGGCCGTTAAACCTTACTCTGCTGAATAGTTTTCTAGTGCTTCTTACATGAAAGCTACCTGTATTTGTGAAACGGCATAATACTGAAATTCGTATTTACCATGTTTCATTTTAATAATTTTATATTTAAGAATTTTATGAAATTTCCTAGAAATCTTTTGTCTGCTAGTTAACTGAAGTATCGGTCAAATTTTCAACAATTTCAAAACCATATCTGTACCATAACTTATCTTAAAACAAAATAATGTAATCACAATATTCCGGTAATAAACACCTAGACGGAAGCATAAAATTTAGGATAATTTGTTATACTTAAAATTGCTGGTAGTTCAATATACACAAACAATTTATATCCAATATATGCCACCAAGCACAATATAAGTCATACTGTTAGAATATTTTTTAGCCAATTTTTTTAGATTTATGTACTGCAAAGGATAGTGCTGCAAAATCGACGATAAGTTTCGAATGCAGATTTTAGAAAGTTTTATTTTCTATTTAAATTGAAGTTTGAAATACATCCAACATATCGTTTTCCTTCAAAACCATGATTAAAAATAGGTAATAAGTCTTTTCGACCCGAAAAATCAATATAGTGGAAATTTTCATGCCAAAAATAAATTCACTGGCAACTTTTGTTAACAATATTTTATTAGTATACCCTACTTCAAAATTAATGATTGGGTTATTATACTCTTTACTATCGTAAGCGGTTCGCGTATTAAGTATTTATGTAATTGGCACTTTAAAGTAAATTGTTCGACTTGAAATTATTTTTTAAGTCGATTTAACGATTTATGGATGATTTGTTTACTGTAATTTATATTGTCAATTTAGTGAAAAAATACCAAAGTTTAGGTATTTTGTTTAAATTTAGCATGTATCATTTTATTAACCTAATGACAATGCTTATTCAAGCTGGTAATGGTGGGTTCATTTCCACAACTAACACCCATACAAATGTTCCACTGTAATGGAGTTTTAAGCTCATAACAGTCCGAAATATGAATTTAATTATAGATTCGCATAAATTTCATATAAATATTAGTTTCACAAAATGCGAGGACTGTTCATAAATTTTTCGTAGCTGTCATTTATAACCAACAATATGTTTCAAGGAATTGTATAGTCGAGCTTGATAGACTTTAACATTCTTAAATGTTATGCATTTGTTCTATGTTTGTAATGCAGAGAAAAATTTTGTAGCCTCCTTCTTAAAGAGTACCGAATCCCTTTGTGATTAAATGATATCCAACCGCTTGATTAGATGACTACCTGTACATGAAATATGATATGCATGGCTTTGGTCATAAAAGCCATGCAAGGTTTACTAAAACTTCTAATGATATGTCCAATATTTCAAATTGCTCAAATACCTACTTGGTATGAGATTCTTAGCTCATCCCATATAAATTAGTCAAATCCAGATAACAAGAGGATCAGTTCACAAAAGACCGTAGTTCTCATAAATTCTCACTCCCGAAATAACAGCTAAATTCTCTTGGATGATAGAGTATTATACGGATCGTAATTTACGATATGTGAGACAACTTAAAAATATTGAACAACTACTATGGTTAAATGACTTATAGAATTTTGGCACAGGTGTATTGCATTTAGTGAGAATCATTACGGTTTATAAATTTTTATAGGGCACTAGTGTGGCATCCCTTTAAAAAAATATGTTTTATGTCGCTCTGCAATTATAACAGCAAATTTAGTTTAATTTTACACATTAGCAATACATTACAAAAAAATTTTTGGACAAAGCGCGGTGCAGTGATATCTCCCTTTCAATCGAAATATTTAATATCTCATGTATATGAAACAATATAGCAGAAATTTTCAAAAATATAGCAGGTTGTACTTTATAGGATTAGAATAATTGAATAAATAAAATATAAAATTATCAATTTCTTTTAATCTATTGCACAATAAATAATTAGTTCATTGTCAAATCAAATGTGAAAAAGCACGTTGTTCTATAGTGTCTTTTACTATATTCCCAATGGCCTTAAATTAGAATATGTTCCAACATTATGGACTTTTATTTACTAATACGAAGTCAGAATAAACTTTTTTCCCATCCAACAATATAAGTTTTCCATATTCCTTTACGGGTTGTTTATATTTTTTCTTTTTAACGACAAACAAATTGTAAATGAAGTTATATTTCATGTTGATGTACAAAAAAAAAAAGAAGAAGAAAAAAATTGAAATGTCTCATAAATCTAAAAATACGTTTTTCTTTGGTGGTAGAAATTATCCAAAAAAAAGGTACAAAAAGAAATCATTGATAATGAGTCAGATTATTTGCAATTAAAATAAGAGAAGAGATTAAGTTATTTATTTACTGCAAAAAATAGACGTTATTTTCTTGAAATTATAAAAAATTTATGATAAAAAACTTTTTCTTTAAGTTTTAATACATGAAAGAATTAAGGAGTGACATCTAAAATATAAAAAAATCTTTTCAATTAAAAACAATTTGATCCAACAAAAAATTGGACCAACTTTCAAAGGTCTGCCGTCAAACTGTTTCCAATGTAACTAAACAATACCGGGATAAATTGCAGTTAATACAAAAATTTATTCATGTAGAAAGAATGATCCGCATGATGTTTCTAATGCCAAAAAATTGAAAGCATTTTCAAAAGAGCCCTCAACACATCCGGTAAGAAGTCAATCGGGTTACCTCAGAATTCGAAATATTTGGTACAAAAAGTTAAAATTGAAGCAGGGTTTAAAATATAAAAGCCTCAAAAAGTTTCCGAGTGGAGCATTTCATAAAAATTAAGGTCCAAAATAGAGCACGGAAATTTAAGTCAAGTTTTCTAAAAAAAAATATTCTTGTTGCAAAATCAATGATGAAACTTTTGTTTTGACAGATTTTTCGTAAACTTCGTGATCAAAAAATGTATATTACTGATGCTCGAGGGAATGCGGAAAAAGAATTTCTCTAAAAGTATGGCAAACAATAGTCAGTTGCGGCAAAAGAATCCAGTCATTTGTTAAAACGGACCAAAATTTACATAAATAAATGTTTACAAAAAAGTGTTTTCATTCATAAGACTTTATTATGAGTCCACTTATCTTGGTCTGACTTGGCATCCTTCACTTTGATAAACAAATCTTTAAGCGGTACTATAACTACAATGTGGTATTTGTACCAAGAGACAAAAATCCTCTAAAAATTGGCCGCAGTTTAGGTCAGTGGAGAGATATTGCGCTCTTTTTTAAATAGAATTGAAGAACACACTTCCGGAACGATTTAAGAATATTCGTCCGTCTGGCTGGATTGTCCATATAAAACCTGTTCGCAAAGAACAGGTCGCAATTTTGAAGATATATTTAAATGAAATTAAGCACGTATTATTATTTTGGCCCAAGAACGATGTTTTTGGTCGAAATCATAAATTGGTTATGATCGGTCCACTACATCATATAGGCCGCATACAAACGTCCCCCGAAATGGGGACGAAAAATTCTTAAATATAAAACGATTTTAACCAAATTTTGCGAATACAAGTCTTTTTATATTCTAAAGGATGTTCTAAATAATACGAAGATCGGTCCATTATTTTTCAAAGGCCCCATACAATCACCCTTCCAAATATTACTTTATAATTCCTAAATAGCAATGGCATGTATGGGGATATTAACTTTTAGTCAAATTAAAATAAAATAAGCCAATGTCGATATGTGAAGTTATACGAGGCTCGGTTCATATTTTTTATCTCCCATATTACCCTCCAGAAAAAATCCTTTTGAAACGCATAAATTTCACATAAATGTCAGTACCACAAGAATCTTTGCACATATAAGCATATACAAAAAAATCAAATTATACGAGGGCTGTTCATATATTTTGCGTAGTATTTACAACCAATAGTGTGGTCATCTCAGTATTTAATTGAAAAAGGGGTGTAAGCACGTATTTTATTTATATCTTCCAACTGCATTTAATTACAAGATGTAATTAAAGTCAAAGTTCTATATTGACTCATTTGAAAATTGTGGCTTTTAAAACATAAATTTTCAAATGGTATTAACTTAATGTAAAACTCAATTTCATGGTAAATTTTTTTCGAAATGTTTAAAAGTAAATAGAAAACTCATACCAAAACATCATCAACAACAACAACAATATTTTGAGTTTTAAAACTAAACTCTAAATAAATATTGTGTGATAAATTTGCAAATAATTTTACACAACAAGTTAAAATCATTATTAAGCTTAAAACAAATACATTTGTGTAATTTTGCTACATATAAAATAAAATCAATATGTGTGCGTGTGCATTATATGTATGTGAAATGAATGGGTAAAAAAAATCATTGGAGAAGAACATAAGGAATATAAAATGTTTTTACAGCAAAAATTTTTAATCTGGGAAGGAGTCATAGAACGATAAACAGTGTTTCAAATGAAAGAGATAAAAATCTGTTACTGCCAAACGATTTTTAATGAAACTTCACTAACTGGTAGTAAAAGTAAGTTTTGAGTTTGTACTTTGTGGACCTAATGGGGGTTAGTCAAATAATATTTAATACGATCCAGATTTTTTATTATCTGAATCGATTGCTAGTGAAGACCTTTAAAAATGGTTCTTGTTGTTTCAGTATATTTATATTCAAAAATTAAAAATTTTAATATTTTACCAATTTTGGCGAAATTAAAAAAAACTTTTTTAGATCACGTAGAAAGTATCACAAAACTCCATATTGTCAATTCTCACCCAATTGGGACTAAATCCTTAAGCAAGATAACTTAACACTGCCACTCGGAGACCCTTATGGTCCATTGTGATGCCTTCCAGTCCGAAAGCTTCAAATAAAAAGAAGAAATAAAAGAAAGGACGAATAACAACTGTAAAGAATTAGATCATGGAACAGATATCGTGAGAAATAAATAAATAAATAAATAAATAAATAAATAAATAAATAAATAAATAAATACAGGAATCTTCCTAATCACTCGATTTAATTTACGAACCCTTTCAGTCGATCCAATCTATAAATATGGATATAGACCAGCTGAAGCACAACGCTGAACTCTAGACAGAATGTCCCTGTTGCTTGCCTTACTCAACGCGTTCCACCATACAAAACAGTAGTGTAAATCCAGTTCACCACCTTCGGTCTTAGATCCCAACTCCAAAAAGTATTTAATGAATAAGTAATACTTGGGTTAAAAGTTTTAAAATGATTGTAAGAATTTTTCGATCTCACTCTCACTTTTTGAAATTCAGTCTATGATTTCTCTACTCATATTTACAAATTTATATATTTCCACGGAATGGAATATTTATATATAAAATTTAATTTTTAGGAATTTTTAACTTTTTAAGACTACTTGCTTCCCACCTGGTCAGTCTAAAGCCTGTACTATTTTGAAACTACTCAAAAAATAAATAAAATAACTTTAAAACGGTTTACGGCTCGATTTCAAAATACCAACCATTTAAGTGTGATGTTTGTACCTTAAAATTTTATTTGTAAATGGATCTTTAATGGGAGCTATGATAAATATCTGGCGCATCCTCGGAAAACTTACTACATAAACTTTTTTGCAAACAAATTGATTAAAATCTTTTTGTGGGCTAAAACCTGAATAGCCAATGATATGTATACAGTCGGACTAATGGACGGACATGATAAAATTGTTTCTGACTCGAACAGTATAAATCATTTGTTGCTCATACACTAGATACACAAGAATTAACTTGCGAAATTGAAACCAAAATAGAATAAAATGAGAATTGTAATGATGTTGCAAATAAGACTTTTTGCGTATTTATTTATACATTTACAAGTGGAGAGAAGTTTCACATCAAACAGGAAAAAGAAATAACAACGAGCCTAAAAATATCCACACTGCCATACTTGTATATGTAAATTTATAATTGTATATGTGTAGATGTATGTATACGCATCTGTCAATACCCAGTTCATGTACTAAAGTATATGTTAATGTATTAAAGGATGTCACACGTTGGTTTATTTTATTTTATATTATGTGTGTTTTTTATCTTTTAACGCTGTATTTCGTATTTCAACTATTGCTGAAATGGATTTAAATATCGAGTTTTAAAAGCGAGATATCATTAAATAAAAACCACAAATGCATTTACATAGTTATACACAAACCAAAATATATTTACAAATACACATGCAATTCGGTTTTCAATATAACACAATAACACCCGCACCCAAATCCATATACAATTCAAGTACTCACACATTTATACATATACACACATGATGACACAAAAAATTTAAATCGAATTGTAATGGTTGCGGAATGCACAAATATTTTATATATAAAAATAAGACTCTTGTGTCATATCGACTGCTTGTATTTGTCGCTGCAAAAATAAAAATAACAGAGTTATTGCAAAATGTTACCAGACATTGTACACTGGGGCTGACAAACTATTTTTGGAAAACAATTCAAAATTTTCAAGTCAATGTTTCAGAAGATTCTATCATTAAAGGCATTATAGATAGAGAACAATATTATCGTCTCACACAGATAAGAGGTTTAAAAATATGACGCTTTTAATATAAAAAAATTTTAAAACCATTTAAAGTACTTTTCACTTCTGATCAATTTTGTTTATTAATTTATATGTTACGCATTTATTTCCAGAAATAAACTTGATTCTACCCCAATGTGCTTTGCATTTGTAGAGATTTATTTCAATATGTCTCACATGTATTTATATTGATGAATGTTGTTTCTGTTATTTGTTTTTTATTTGATAAATATATTTACTATATGTTTAACATTTATATATTTCTGTAAAATATATAAATAGGAATTATGTTATGGGAATTACTGCGATCTGGGATTGATATAAAATATAGTGATTTATATAGAGTGTTAAGATAAATGTTAACAAAAGGAAAATTATTTAAATTGAACTGAACTATAATGAATATATTGATTTTGGGACAAAGTTTTAAAAAGTTCGAGGTTGTAAAACTTATAGAAACGTAAATATTTTACCAGGTCCATAATTACAAAATTGTAATCTAACGTTGATACACCCTACCCCACCGTACTTGGTTGGGGTATTATGCGTTTGTGATTATGTTTGTAACATACAGAAAAATTACTTTATGCCTTTAAGTATATCGTTTGACTCAGAGTTATATTTGAGTCAATTTTATGATGTCCGTCGATCTGTCCATCTACATAAAAGTTGTGAACAATTTTTGATATATCTTAATGAATTTGGCATGTGTTATTATTTTACTTCAAGGACGATAGCTGTTGAAATTGATCATGTTCTGTGCAAAATTTCAGGTAGCTCCCATACATATGTTACCAAGATTGTGGTATAAAGTATTTCATGGCCGAGCTTGACATACTACAATATTTTTACTTGTTTTTTTTTTTTTTTTTAAATTATAAATTTATTAAAATTATTTCAATTGATTTCAAATGGATTTTAAGAAGGACATATTTCTAGTAAGTCCTTGGGTCATGAACATTTTTTAGAAATACTAAATTTATGATGTACATACATATTGTCCTTAAAATTCTCTAACAAACAACACTTAATATGTGAAACAGCTTTTTTTTTGGGCAAAAATTTTTAGTTAGAAAAAGTTTTTATTTAAAATCCAAGTTTTATATGCCGAACAATAATGATAATATATAACTGGATGTGCTTTTTTTCCATAATATGGTGTTATAAATTTACTTGATTCTGAAAATTCTCCTCAGCTGTAGATCTCGAAAGAAATTTCACAAATCATGACGTATATTGAAAACAATTGATGCAATGGATATTTTTCCAAGTCTCTCCGTCTTGTCCGTTCTAAAATTTTACTTCATCTTTTGCACGAGGGTTACCCGTTCCTTTAATCTTTACCGCAGTACATTTTGCACATTAAAACAGTTACATTGAGAAATTATTTGGCACCAAATTTGAGAACTCGAGTTGTTATAGTTCTTTACATATTCGATAATTATTTTTTGTTTTGTATGGGGGGTATCTCTCCCCTTGTTCCTATACGTCATAAATTTTTTCCAACAAGATAGATTCAGAAATTGATTGGGACCAAATTTCATTCGATTACAAGTAACTGTTTTGTATGGGTGTACTTTTTCCCCTAATTCTATTCATTCTACATTTTTTCAGTAGATAGTTCCCACAGCTAGTGATTAGGACCAGACTTGTTAAAATTCTTTAGATATTCCATAACCAATATTTTCTTTGTATGGTGGTACTTCTCTTCCCTTGTCTTGTCCGATTCACATTTTGTCCACTAAAACACTTCCTTGAGGAAGTGATTGGGACTGAGTTCAAGAACTTTCGCTGTTATAGTTCTTTAAATATTTGATAATTACTATATGCTTTGTATGGGGACTACCCTCATCCATTGAGCAAAATCGGTGCAGTAGTTTAGCTGTCTATAAGTTTCAAACAAACACACATTTATTTGTATATATAGATAAAAATATTGTTATACCCTTTATTTTGTAGACCGATCGACTAAGAATCACTTTATGAGTGCTTAAACAATATGGGAACATCTGTCTGTTTGGCAGTGTACCTACGTAAATTTTTGGAGACGATTAAAAGGCCATCATGTTAGAGATACCTTGATAAAATTTTTCAAATATTAATACTTTGGATCAACGACGAAGCATATTGAAATTCGTAATGTTTGGTCCTTTATAACAGTTAAGTTCCATATAAATGCCCTTCAGAAATAGAGGTTTAAGCTTGTTATTTTATAGTTGATGTAACAGACAATTATGCTTTCGATTTATATGTAAACACTAGGTTGTGACTCACAATTTGTACTTCATTATGTTTCGGTGATCCTTCTAAATTCAACGTGGTTATTAAAATAATTATTAAATATTTCCATATAAGTGTTGAGCGCATTTTTCGAACCCTTCTAGACCCACGTATTGAGTTGATATATACTTGCTTTATGTTAAATTTTCATCTACTAGATGTAGGGTATAAATAGAATAAATTTCATATAATATTCAACACATTGATGTAAAACAATTTGATTACGATTTTGGGCAAAAATGAAAATAACTCCGTTGAAGGTAGAAGGGTAAGAAATGTAGAAGAAGTGGGAGAAATGAAATAAAAATTCTACAACATTTATGTGTAAAATATTTCATCAATAAATAGCAGGGAGGTTTTACTTGTCGCCTGTTAAAATATTGTTGCTGTAAATATCTGCATGTTGTATGGTAACTTGGACGTAGAAATGTGTATACACATAAATACATATTTTGCAACCACATTTTATGGAACTTTTTTTTCAGCTCACATTCACATTCATATGTGGAAAACTCCCAGTCATTTATTCTTTTATTCATTCGCATGTACAAGAGACGACATAGAAATCTACATTTTGATTCTTCATTTGTTTTATTGAATTGAATATTGAAGGATTTTTATCTTTAGCAGTTGTTTGATGGTTGTTTTGCTTCTGGGGTTCTTTCGTGATTTTTATCAATTCAATAAAAACCAAAATTAAATCTCAACAAAAACAAAAACATGGAAAGAGGGGTTAAAGAAAAACAAAAATAAAAAATGCAAATATTGTTAATACTCGTATATGAAGATTTTTTTTTGTATTTTTTGGCATTTTATTGAATTTGTATATTATTTTTGTTGATTGCAGAAGTTTAAAAGTATTTCGAAATTCTATAGAATCTTATTGATGAGTTATTAAATAGACTAAGGGAATAATGGATAAAAGTTGGAAATCATTTAAGATGATTGAATATATATATTAAAGTCAAAATTTTGCTGAAACGAATCAAATTCAAAAAGTTGTTTAGAGTTTTTGAATAAATGAGAAAAATTTTCAGAAAAATATAAATTTCGTATGTTTTTTTTTAATTTAATTTAAATGAAAACTATGAATGAAAGAACAGGTAAGAATTCTACAATCACATCTTAAATACCCTACACCATTTAAAAATGCAAAAATTTGTGTGATTTGGAAAAGACTTCATATAAAGAAAAGTTGAATATGGTATAAGCTCATATTTAAGAACCTTTGAAGCCTAAAGTCTAATGAAAATTAAATTTTAATAACCTCAACACTGTTTTCCGCAAGAGGCCTTATATGGGAGCTTGAGCAAAACATGGACCCACACTGGTCTCAGTTTTGTGCATCAAAAGCAGCTATAAAGCACTTGTGCAGGATTTCAATTAAACTGGTTTACATTTACTTTTATAAGCTCAAAATCGTTTTCAGGAAAGGTGCCCTATATGAGAGCTTTAACATATATACAAGACGGTTATAGAAATTGTTTTGGTCTATATTTAAGAGTTTTAAAAGCTATATGGGAGCCATGTCAAATAATGGTCCAATACTGAAACAGAGAAGGTAGTAAATATAACGAGATAGAGCCAATAAAACCTATATTCTGCACAACGAAAATTTTCTTTAATTATTCGTAATTTCTTAAAATTGACAAAAAAGATAGTAATACTTAAATTTTTAAGGACTAAGGGCAGACGTACTCCCCGTACAAAGCAAATATTTATTATAGAATATGTAATGAATAGCGAGAATTTTTTAATTTGGACCCAATAACTGTTTTACTGGACAAAATGTAAGACGGATAGGATGAGGCGAGAAATAGCTCCCATAAAAAGCAAATATTGATTATCCCAAATATTTCTTTTTCATATATATACATCGAATTGTGATTTGTGAAATTTATTTCGAGATCTAAGACTAAGAAGAAATTTTATGCAGCAAAGTGCTAGTTTGCGATATTAATTAAATTAAGTAAAAAACGTAGTAGACAATTAAAAATAGCTCATTGTCATTAGGACAACCGGCTTGTATTTCTGATAAAAAGTTACTTACAAGTTTGTTATTCAGTTGGTTATTCATTTGCATTATCATGAATTTCTTTAATATATATATATATATATATATATATTAAATGGAATGGAAATAGAAACAAACATTTGCATACGTTTAAAGACAAAATTCCAAGATTCTACGTTTTGCACTTCTATCATTAGAGTTTCTAAGATCGCATGGGTATAGTGCTACACAACTCTGACAACATTATGTTATATTTGATGCTACCGATATATATTTCAAAAAAATCGATTCTGTTCCACTGGTTCACGAAGCTCTGCAGTTGACCCTAGAATAAACAAAATGTGAAACCTAAAAGCGATACAGTCATGAAGTAATCGTGATTCATTGCAAAGTATTATTTAATTTCCCAAAAATTCTTTGTATATAATATTCCAGCAGTTTTTGATGACTTCACCCTATTTGTCATCCGTTAGTCGATAAAGGGGATAATTTACAATTTAGATGATTTACTATGGTCCTGTCTAGGAGTTAATCTATTATCTCTTACGATAATTTACCAAAAAAAAAAAAAACACTTTTTTACTTAATATGATACTCCTTGCGACGAGCAAGTGGTTGAACTCTTTGTATCTCTTGTATCTCTTTATCTCTTTTCCAACTTGCTTTGTAGTCATGAAATCGCAAGAAATCTTGCGTGATTACTTACAAAAAGACTTCACTATATTCTTATGATACACTTACTGGCGATAAATTGAATAGTGAGACACACATACATACATAAAAAAATTATTGTCCTTTAAGAGTGTATGGATACCAAAAACAATACATTCTTTTATAGCTCATTTTCAAACATCCACAAACCTAAAATATCTAGATAACTTTTTGAGCACATTTTCACTGACAGATGGACACTGAGATAGACTTTGTTACAAACACATACACATTTGACAATAGTAGTGGTTGCTTGTTTTGTTAGTTGGTAAAGAAAATAAATAAGTTTATTTAAAAAAATCAAGTATATTTAATTTATGCATCTTTTATTTAATTTTTTATTATTTCGTCTTTCTCTTCCAGATCCTGTTAACCACATGTGACCATTTGTGACTTCTGAACCATGTCATTTGATTCCATAGTGACTGTTGAAGTATTCATATTTATGAATAGGAAATAAAGTCATTTAAATTTTTATATCCTGAAATTGTTCATAATTTTGTTGGTTGGAGCATTTGTGAGTAAAAATGCATATTTACTAATTCATTGAGCTGAAAAAAGAAATAATAAAATTAGTTTTTGTAATGATTTTAAATGCAATTAATTTATTATTAATTTGCTGCAACTGCAATTATTTTAATTTATATTTTCTGTTTAATTGCAGGAATTATATTTTTTATTGATTTTTTTGCATCACTAACATTGAATATAATTGATTTTCGGAAATTCAGAAAAACAATGCGATAATTCAAATGACTTGACATGGTGCAATTTTAAAATTTTTAGGAATAAATCATGATTTGGGATTTGTAAATCTATAAGTCATTTTGAAAATCATCAAAACAAAAAGGTTAATTTTATTCCATATATTATAAACGTTTGAAATTCAAGATGCAAAACATGTTGACCTGTGAGACTCAATGCGATTCCCCTTTTCTTTCAAAAGACTTTGCTTTTTATACCATTCAGCACAATGGTAAATAGCTGAGGTGTTAGGAGCATCTTTGTTAAAGTACTTCATTTGTTCGAAATATTTCGCTGACATTGAAGTTGTGAAGAGTTTGGCTTCTTCGTTCACAGCTCTGATGATTCGTATTACGTTCTGAGGTATTCCTTTTCTTCTTAATGACATGTTGTCGAAGTCCTTCTTGAAATCTCTTAACAGTATTTTTAACAGTTCTATAATAATGTTTACCTTGTTTTACCAAACTTGTGTTTGGATGGAAACTTGCCATCCATATCTTAAAATTTTCTCAATTGTTTTAAAGTGTTTCTTATATGATCTTTCCAAAATCTTGCATATAGTGTTAAGCAGAGTAATTATTCTCCTGTCATTGCAATCTTTCTGATCTCAATCTTTTTTCAAAACTTTAAGACTAAAATTATTTCACATGTTTTCAACAAAATATTTAACAATTCTTTCGTTTTATCATACCCTACACCACCATAGATGGTGGGGATATTATGCGTTTGTGCAGGTGTTTGTTACGGAGAGGAAAAATAGTCCTACCACTACTTTAAAAATATGCCGTTCGAGTCAGAATCACTTCCTGGGTGGAATAAAGTATGTCCGTTCGTACTGTTGGCTGTCCATGTGAAGCTTGTTCGCAAAGTAAAGGATGTAGTTTTGAACATATCTTAATGAAATTTGACACGTTCTTTTATTTCGAATAAAGGCTAATATCTGTTGACAACGATTTTCATAGGTTCATTATTTCTTACAAGCTCCATAAAAATGTCCCTCCGTAATGGGATTATGCCAAATTAAACGAGTACCGACCCATTATTTCTAAGGTCTCATACAACCATCTTTCACCTTGAAACTAATAAATCGCACACATACGTGGGAGTTGTAAAAATATTTAGTCAAATTAAGATTAATATAAACCAAAACTATTGTAAAAAATTATACGATGGTCGCTCCATTTTTTTTCCAACTTCCATAGAAAAAATCTTTTAAAACGCTAAAATTTCACATAAATGTTAGTATCATAATAATCTGTTGTACACATTACTAAAACAAGGAAAGCAAATTATCTCGGCCGACTACAATTTTTCTACTTGTTTTAATATCTGCTTAAACTGAATAATTGCAAATGGTGGTAGAATTATTTCTGTGTGTTAAAAGCTATTTTTTCGCATATTTATCTGCTTTTCAATAAACCAAAATATTTTTATCGTTTTGCATTAAATGCAATTCCAGAAGAGCTACCCGGACCTAATTTTACATATATTTAACGATTTAATGGCAGTTTTGTTATCCGTAAATAAGGATCAATGAAATAACAGGATCAATTAATAAACAAAAAGGGATTTATAGAAAATCTATAAATTTCAAACTACAGAGTGCATAAGCGTTATGCATTCTATAGAATATATTTTGTTAGAAAAGAACTTTTAAATAGAGATTTCGCTTTAAAAGTTATGAATTTCTTTATTTATTTCGAAAAAGAAAGAAAAAATAATAAGAACGAACTATAGTTTTTATGCCAGCGTCATGGTATAGGGTATTACATTTTAAATCTTAACCGATAGGTGTTCATACTAAGTAAAATTAAGTTAATGAGCGTATGAGTTATACATAAAAAATTATATTAAGTATACGTAAAAAAACAAATAAAAATTTATAGAAAAAAGATGCAAAAGTTAAGGGCTAGAAGGATGTATTAAAGAAGAAGCTAATGAACTTTTTTAATATTAGTAAAATCTGGAATAGTTAAATTTCCTGAAATTACCTGTATGGGCGGAGTTATTAGTGGACTTACAGTGGGGTACCTCGTTTTTTTCACTCGATTTCAAAATTTTACTGCCTTATAATACATGAAAAAATGCTTATATTACTCACGTTTAAATTTTATTTGCATTTGAATTATCAACTTACAAAGTTTTGCATGTAAAATTTTATTCATGAGTTACTTATAAATTGATCAGAGTGATAAATAACTCATTACACCTTCAACATTATTTTAAACGTTGTTATTGTTTTCTTATAGTTGTAAATAAAAACAACCACATGAATTAAATTATTAAAGGTAGAATTGACCATATCTCGGTGGTTTATGAACCAATTTTGAAAAATGAAGAAGTTCAAATGCGGAAAAAATATGTTTTTGCCTACAACTCAGGAACAAATGGTCTGATTTATTTATGTCTTCAGTGCATAAATCTGCTAAATTTATTGAAATCTATCAGTGAAAAAATACAGTCTCAAACTATTGTAGATTCTTCAAAAAACAGAAGAAACACGAAAAAAGTTTGAGATAGCTTCAGTTGTTTGCTAATATCTGAGCCATTTGTGAACCAATTTTCCTGAATTTCAGTAGTAAAATTCTCGAAAGCATTTCCAACCGTTTGATATACAGGTCATATATATTAAGTATAGTTCGGCTTCATCAGCTTGATTTCAAAAGACACACGAACGGATGGATGGGCAGACGGACACAGCTCAATCAATTTCTTTGTTCATACCGATCCAGAATATAAATATACTTTTGGGAGCCTAAGTCGAAAATTGTGGAAATTATAAACGGAATGACAAACCCTTCTGACCTAGTCGGGTGAATTGTATAAAAAGGTAGCAATAAATTTCCAAAAAGCGAGACCACTAAAGTTTGTTTTAATTTCGTTTCTGAATTTATTAAAATTCACAAAAATAAGTTTGAACATTTTTGAAAGCTTTTCGTTAATGATTTTAAAATTATTGTTCTTGTATCACTCAAGAGCTTGTTTATCCTTGTGATGGAATGCCAAATAAGGTTAAAAAAATAATTGAACTTATTATGTAGTCCTATGAATGGAATCAGCATTTTTTGTATACATTCCTTGATCATAATTTCTAGTATTTACTTCTTCAAGTTGTTTCCCTCTAAACTGCTTCTATTTTTGTATAAGAAGTATTTTAAAATCTAAAAAAAAATTTAGCAAAATCCGAATCACCTTTAATGGGAATGATCTCAAGAAGTTAATGCTAGAAATGACTGTCAAATCCAAAATTGATTCTGAAAGTGATTCTGTGTTGAGCGGCATTCCAAATGTTTAATGTAACATCATTTTCTCTATATGTCACAAACTTCAACACAAACGTATATTAATCCGTGGTACAAATAAAGTTGTAAATTTTGCTAATGTCGGAGCATAATTTCCTGTAGCTCAGATATAACACCATTTTCAGAAAATCACTTCATATTGAATAAATCACATATAAGTGTTTAATAATGTTTATACAATATTAAATTTACTCCATTTTATTTTAATTTTATCGCTTTTATTTATATGTGTGACATTATCCTAAAATAATTTTTCACATAACCAATTATAAGGTTTTACATATCCAAATAGATTACATAATTATGTTTAATTAATTACACTCATAGTTTATTGTTGATTTTACAATTAAAATTATATTTGTAGTTATTTACACATGAGCAACTTTAAACACTTGACTAAAACAGCTAATATTACTTTATTGCCAGTAATGTATTATTCAATTGACGTTTAGTGTATTTTAATTATAACATTTGTACTCTTTATAATTGTGGTTAATCTGTGCTTAATTGAATTTAATAATTTATAAACAGGATTCATTTTTGTTATTATAACATTCACAACTACTTAATGGAATTTAAGTGCTTTTAATATTCCGTGGATAATAATGATAATATAAAATTCTGAATATTAAAAGAGAAATGACAACAAGTCAGCATGCTATTTTGGCTGTGTCAAATCTATCATTAACCCTCATCACTATCCTCCATCATAAGCATTATGTTATTCGTTCATCATCTTAAACTCCCTCTTTAGGGAAAAGGCATCAATAAAAGTGAAATATGGTAACATATTCTTAAATATAACCCAACGAGCTATATATTTTATTGGCCGATTTTATTTAAAAAAAAAAAAATAATGTTATGTGAAGAATTTCTGTATGGAAAGTAATATCCGAAAAATTAGATAATTATATTAAATTATTTAGTGTCTGAATTTAAGTCAAAAATACTATTCTAGGAGGTAAAATTATAAAGGTTTAATAAACGAATAAGACTCGTTAATTGTCAGACATTTAAAAAAATTGGATCTAACTAAAACTCTTTCCAGGGAAGGGACGCTTAATTACGGTCGTTAGAGAGATAGATAATAGAGCCGAAATTCAATATATTTGTTTCAAGTTTAAAAGTGTTATAAGTTTAAAGTTTCTTCCGGGAATGAGACTTAAATTACAGTGTCATCGTGTCATTAAATTAAATCGGTTCATATTCATATAATGCTTTTTAGGTACAAATCTGTTGTCCAAAAACAAACGCTTAGCTTTAGCTCAAAGAAATGGACCTACGTTTACTAGTTTTGTAAGTTGTAAATTGTTTTCAGGGAGGAGCGTTATATGGGAGCAATCAAAAAATATCTATCGATAAAGTTCAAATTAACAATATGTACTCAAGAGAGCTGGAAAATAAGTTGCGCCGGATATTAATACAATTTTTGCTTATTGTATAATTTTATAAACTCAAACCCGTTTTTCGGGAAGGAGCGTTATATGCGAGCTATAGTGAAATAAGGACCGATATTTATAAAATTAATAAAATATATTCAAGATGGTTACGAAATTAATTGTGCCACATCTCATTGGCATCAGTTCCGGGAATGTGGTCTTATGTGGGTGCTCCAGCAGAATCTCGAGTCTTTGTGTTTTGTCAAAATAAATATATTTGACCACAGATTTTGGGGTGTATCAAAATTGTGCATATCTCAGCCTTTATTTTTTTCTATTTATCCGATTTTGATGATTTTTTTTGATGACGAAAAACATATAACTTAAATCCATTTAAAATTTGTAGAAAAAAATTATAAAAGTTTGTTTGGAAAAGTTTGAGGTTGTCTCAGTTATCAGTCTATAACTTTTTTGCTAGTTTTATAATTTAAATAGTAGATTGTTAAGGACAATAACAATGTGACCAAATTTCATAAAAGAGAATGTTTCTAAAAGACAGTCGGAAACGCAGACGGATAAAGCTAATTTTACTCTAATTTTGATTTGATGCAAGAATACATATAATTTATGGGGTCTGAAATTTCCTTCTTGGCGTTACACACCAAATGACGAAGTTAAAGTACCCTCAACACCACTTGCAATGTTCAAGGATATATAAAATATATACATATATATTTTTATAAATCAATCAATCAAGAGGAAATTAAAATTAAAAAAAAAGTTAATTTGAAATTGGATATATATCAAATCGAAATTATATACATTAAATCGAAAAATTATATATTTGGGTTTTCTTTATTTATTTTTATAAAGAATTAAAGATAATATATTACATAACTTCATAAGAAAACATGTAAAATGTACATAAAACATAAAAGATTACAAGTTGTTTTACATTAAAAACACCAAATACACACATACACTCAGAATATAAAAAAAACTTAAAAACCACAAGCCACAAAGACCAAAATAAAGTAAAATAACGAGAAAAAAAAAGCATTTAAAAAGAAATACCAGCAACATTGGAGAATAAGTTCAGGTTTTCAATCGCGATAAGCGGAAATATAAGATTTCCATTTATATTTCCCGTAAGACAATAAGAAAACCATAAGAAAACAGATACGAAAGCAAAGGGAAATGCATATACATATACACCAACAACACTTACAACAAACAAGTATTGCAAAAAAAAAAAAATCTACAAAATAAAGAAGAAGAGAAAGAAGAAGGCGAAGTAAAAAATAGTAATATTTCTTAAGAAATGGCATTTTGATACCAAAACAGAGATAAACTTGAATAACAAATTTCGTGGGCAGGGTATTAGAAGCGATGTGCTAGGTGTTCTAGTGTGCCAAAGAATGACATAATAAAATTGGAAAATAACCTTAAGGTTAAGATTACAAGGTAATTTGATTCAATTCCTCTGATAGGCGCGTCATGTCACAATTTTAACATAAAAGTTGTGGTTTAGTTTTTTTCTCCTCAAGGAGAAAAATATTTAAAAGAGTGTTGCCAACGAAAAAAATATTTCAGCGTTTTTTGATAGCAATTAAAAAATTGAGAAATTAATTTAAAACCAATCCGACCTCTACACTGCACAGTAGGGTAATACACAATTTTTATACACTTATGTTACCACATCATTAAGTATACTGTTAGACACAGACACACTTTCAAAAAGTCAATTGTTCGTCATGATGATGCCTATTGAATTTGGTGATTATGGGTGAATTATTTCCCTTAGTTCCGAAATAGGTGTTCTATCTATTCTAAATGTTAAAAGTATGACCACTAGTCTAAATATAAAATAGAGTGTATGTTCGAATGAGATTTAATTAATTTCGATTAACTGAAATGAGTATAATCGTTTCTCCAATTATCTTTGTAAAACATGGCAGTTGTTTATTTTAATGTCAAATAAATTTATATAATTTCAATATGTTTAAAATGAGTGGCCAGAAAAAAGTACTAAATACTTTCAGCAAAACCCAAATTCGTCGTACAAAAAGTAGGTCAAGCATTCGAAGGTCTGCTGCCAAACTGTTTCCAATTGTCTGTCAGGAATTGTCTACAGGAATTGTCTACATGATGTTTGTATAGCCAAAAAATAGAAAGCATTTCAAAGAGGTTTGCGACACATCCAATAGGAAAACAGCCAGGTTAGCCCAATGGTCGAACTATTTGGTACAAAAGCGTTAGAAATATACGAGGCTCAGAAAGTACTTGACAGCAACGATGCTAAATATTTAGAGTTCAAAATGAGAACACGGACAATGAAGTCAAATTTTCTGAAAAAGTTTTCCTGCTGGACAATGGTTGACTTATGATATACATGTTAAGAATTTTTCGATCCCACTCTCTATGTTATACCCTACCACATTGTTGGATATGAATTTGTTTTTCTGATGTATGCTTAAGTGTGTAGTACAGTGGGGCAGAATCGATTATATGACAGTAAAAACCTTGACGTGAGTTTTAAAAAATTATTCATTTGCATGAAATTTATCTAGCCTTTCAAAAGTTACAGATTTATTTCCAAATAAAATCGATTCTGCCCCACTGTACTACACACTTAAGCATACATCAGAAAAGCAAATTATACGAGAGTTATTAGTAAATTTTTCAAAGCTGTCATTCATATCCAACAATGTGGTAGAGTATAACATAGACAGTGGAATCGAAAAATTCTTAACAAAGTTCCTCTATGGAGACCTTGTTAGATGGTTGGTGCGAAAACGATAGCTGAAATACTGGATAACGTGGCATACAAAATATTCATCTAATAGTATCAAAATAATATTCCGTTTTAAAAATCATACTTCAGAATTTTAACATTTTGTGTAATGTATCCTCTCATTGAAGGATAACTCTTACACATGATTTCAAGAAAAATTGTATGTAAGAGGAAAATATGAAAAAAACACAACTCTTCGCAATTTTTGGAATCTTCAATTATTATTTATTATGACTATGCTTCATGATTATTATTATTGATTATGCTTCAACCAGAAGAAGATATTGATTTTAAATATTTTTGTTTGACACACAACTTTGTTTCTTAACTTATTAAAAATCGGAACAAAACTTGCGGATATGTTAAAAAAGTTGAAAAATCAAATGAAATAACCTAAAGATTATAAGAGGCATGCTAGTGCATATTCTTATAAACGCATATGACTTTTTTGAGATAATTAGAAAAAATTTTACTTCATCTACTTAATATTAGAGTCCAACTGTCATTTTAAGTACATAAACTAATTAGATGTTTAAGCGAGGAGCATTGAGATATAAACTCTATTGGATTAATACATTTCTAATATTATAATTTTTATATCCATCTTAAGATTATTTTTTGTTTTTAAAAAACTTCGTAACAAATATTCTCGTTCGAAAACTTTCATATTCTAGTATAATTTTCTAGATAAAGATGTCTCTTCCGTTATAACAATTTCGTAATAAAGTTTGATATTTCTGTTTTGTTTGTTTGTTCTATTAACTTTATTTGATTTTATCTCAATATGCATAAATTTAAGTTCAATGTTGTTGTTGTTATTACTATTTGTGTACGCTCATATATTAAAACGCGCAAAATTCGGGAAATATAATTTTTTGTTTGCGATATTACTTTGCAATATAGTTGGTTCAGTAGCTTAAAGGCATTTGAATAATAATATTGGTTACACACAAAATTACATAAAAACAGATCTAAGATACAAATAATATTACTAAATGTTGGCATAACTGTTGGTGGTATATATATGTATCTATGTAGTACTTCTTCTATACATATTAATCTATTTTTTTTTTGTATGAGTGAATGTGTGTGTATGTAGGAATACTCCTACCACATTTACAATACAAAATTAATATCTGCTAGAGTACGAGTGCGAGTATGAGTGTGTAAGAGACTTAGAACATTATTAAATGGTATTTAAGATGTTTTATTTAAGATAAACTTTTAGTTCATAAAAATTAAGTACTTTCATATATTTTCTTTTGGTTGCTCTTCCTTGTTCCATTTCTCTCATTTCAGTTTTATTTTCTTTAACAGTTCTTTACTTTGTTGTTGTTGCTTATATTATTAGTCGAAGTTGTATTTATTTAACGTGCTGTGTGTAGTTATTTTTTTATTTCATTGGCTTCCTAACACAAAAAAATTTACACAGAAGTGCACAGTGGGATGGAAGTAGACGTTGTTTTGGCGGAATTTGAGCAACATCTGGTCAGATGGATAGTTAAATCTAATATGTACAGTTTAATTGTAATCAACTGTAAAGATCAAATTTGTTTTGGAGGTTCATTATCGTTAACCTCTTTATCAAATGAAAAGTTCTACTTATAAGTTTCATTTCTTATTCTGAAAGCACAGACATTTTAGAAGGAATGAACTCTTTTATATAAGTCGGTGAATGAGTTAGAACCCGCATGTTGTAATTTGCTATTAAAAATAGTGAATTAATCAAAACGAGTAAATATCAAAACTATAAACAAATTTCCTAAAAAGCTATTCAAGAAATAGTCTTCGTATTATTTTATATCGCTCAAATGCAAATTATTGAAACAATCTGAATATCATCAGAAAGGCATTTACCTAACTAAATAAGTTAGACAATTCGTTGATTTAAATTTTGAAAATTTTGGCCACGTCCAGTGGTTCCAAAACAAACAATATACAACATTCTTCTTCATAAGATCAATACATTTTTGTTGAGTTTTAGAAAATTAAATATACCAGATAACTTTGAAAGGTAAACCACTACAGTCAACTAAAAAAAAAACATATTGAATTTTATTAAAATATCTTCAACTGTTTCATAGTTTCAGATTTATTTCCAAAAGATTTATGTTTCTTCATGAGCTGACTTACTAACTCACCACTTCAACCACGTTTTTAGAAAGTACTTAGAAGATCACCTTTCTATTGTGTCCCGAATTCCAATAGTAAAACTAAATTAACGTCTTTAATAGAGGTTAGTATTGTAGCCTCTTCAACAGTTGGGCCAATGTTGTAAAATACTTCTGATTCCCGAGATACTATTTTTACTCTGTGTTATCTTCCAGTTTCGACACCAGAGATTCTGAAATTAGTTCGCCATAATATATTTCTCATTATAAAAAGTGAGGCTACATTTTATACCTGGAATCCAATAAAATTTAAATCCTTATTATTTAATATCGAGTATAAATACCTAATAATTTTTTTATCTATATGACATTTAAATTTTGATAAATGACTAATTTAAAAAATGACAAAGTATTTTTTTTTTGGAATTTTAGGTTGCCTGTTTTAAAGATAATAATTTGAATGTTTCCAACAGACATACGGATATGGGTAAATCGACTCAGACTTTTATATTATTGGGTCTAAGATGATTCCTTCTTGGCATTACACATTACTAAAATTTTTGGCTGGACATCAACCAGGTTCGATCAGTTGGTAGTTTCAAAAAAAAAATGTAAAATAGTGGATGAAAAGTTTCGTCTCACTCATGTTATTACGTATAATATTGCCTTTAATAAATAAAGAAATTTTACTTGTTTTCTTTAGTTTTTATAGAAGCAAAACTGACAAAGCTAAAATTATTTCCTGAAAAAATCGTTAATGGATCAATTTTTGTAAAACCTAAGAGTGATCAATTGAAGACAATTGCGGTTTTTTTTTCACATATTTTTGCTTTCTACCCCACTGTGTAATGCAAGAAAAAGGAAAAAGTAGAAACCCTTATGAATGTTGTGCGTTTGAAGAGCCTAAAAGTATGTTAACTTTTAATTAAAACTTATGCTTGTTTCTTAACATTTTCAAATTAATATTACTACCACTATTATAAAAACAGCAAGAACTCTAGTTTTAATAGTGTATGTGTATATTTCTTGCCTTATTTTGGGGTTACCCTTATAAGTACATACAAACTTTATGTAGAGAAATTATCTATCTGTTCATCTCGTAAAAATTAATTTAATTTTTTTCTCTCTAAAAATTTCATTTTTAGTATTTGAATTTTATTTACAGTTTTATTATTATTTTTTTTTTAATTTCAGTTTTCTTGTTGTTTTTTTATGGGAACTTTTAGTACTTTTACTCAAGCGTATAATAGCTGTGTTTATGATTGTGGACTAGAAAGTTTAAAAAAAAATAATATTTGAAAACAAATGTAAAAATATGTTAAAATTTATTTGAGTTTATTTCTTAGGAAATAAAAATTGAAATTATTTGCTTAGAAAAAAATACTTTTTTTCAGCTTTTAAATTATAAACATATTTTTTATTTTATTTTTAACTTATGTTTTTTGTGGAAATTTTTGTTTATTTGTAATTTTTATGACTAAAAGCTTTAAGTTTTTTAATGTTCTTTATAAATATTTTTATTTCTCCCTGGATAGAGAACAAAAAATATGAATAACAATTTTAATTTGAAATTTAAATTTAGTCTTTGTAACTTTTTATAAATTTTTTGTTATGTTTATATTTTTAGCAAAAGAAAAAAATAATTTTAATTTCTTTATACAAAATAATATAATTAAACAGATAAGTAAAGTAAATTAAACAGATGAATAATAAACTTTATATTCAGTAATAAAATTATTTTAATTTTGATGATACTTTTGTAAGTTTAAAGTGGTTTCGTGCGTTTTTATTAATATGTTAGACCTTGGTCTCTTGTCAAAGGCTCCATTCTTTTAGTTTCTTCATTGATCCTATTAAACTGTGCTAAAACCTAAATAAAATTTATAGAAAACTTTTAATCTTTCATGTGTAGCCTTAGTCCAAGAAAGTTTTGGTATTTTTGGATAAGTTGTACTTTCTTTAAGAATGTATATACACCTATGAACGTTCCAATAAAAGCTTGTAACTTTTTATACCCTTCACCACCGTGAGTGGTGAAGAATGTATATAAAATTTGTCATTACTTATGTAAAGTTAGAAATTAATTATTTCAGAGCCCATACTGTATATATTCTTACATGAAATCAAAATCTGTGTCGACTTAGCTATGTCTACCTGTCTGTCTATTGTTTGGCATGCTCACGTCCACAATAATCGACACAGCTCAATGAAATTTGGCTTGAGTATTTTTTTATAGTCCAGAAAAAAATCAGAAAACTCTAAGTTCCAGCGACGACTTTTTGTAAAACTGTCAATTAGAAATCGACAAATTAATTTTAGATTTGTGCATAATTTAAAGTTGTATGTACTTCACTATTATTCCAAAAATTATCAAAATCGATTTAGTAGAAATAATTATTTCCAAAAATATTACTAATTTTAATAACGTATTAACGTATATTGTGTTGTATTCAAGAAAAAACGATTATATATTATAAACGTGTATGAGTGAGTGGGAGTGTACATATTATATTTACTTACACGCATTTGTGGTGGAGGGTGCTAAAGATTCGTCATGGCCGATTATAGCATATTTTCTTGTTTTGAAATTAGAAAAAAATTAACAAAAAAATATTTTGTAGGTAAAAAATATTTTTATTTAATTAACTAACTTAAACTTTATTTGCATTTGATTTTAGATTCAAAATTAATTTTAGAGTCGACCTGCCATTTTTTAAGACATTTTCCTATAAATGCACTTAAGTTTAGACAAATAATATAAATTATGTGGATTTAAAACCATTGCTCTACAGATTATTGTCAAACGCAAAAAGGCACTAAAGTAATGCTTAGTATTTTGTTGTATTAGAAAAGTTTGTTAAAATTGTCCAAATGTCCAAGTTCAACCAGCTGGTACTACTGTTAGTTTAAAACAGTGGATGGAAAGTTTTGTCTCACTCATGTTATAACCCAGAACTTGTTCCAATCGTAAGTTAAATCCCTTTCCGAAGGATTATTAGAAATTTTTCTAACCTGAAATAGTTCTGTAACTTTAGAACTACTAGTTTCTTATTAACATGTGCTTATACCTTAAAATAAAAATATATTTTATTAGGAAATTTGTACTCTTCCATGTATGGCCTTAGTCCATGTTGCTACAAATGCACGTAACTTTTTTAAAATGGAAAAATTTTATGGGCAAATAATATTTTATTAAATCAATTAATACTTTAATTAAAATATATATATTATATAAACGGTTGGAATTGATTCAAATAATTTTAAAAATATCGATTTTATCTCTAATTTGCTTTTGTTTTTCTTTTAGATCTGTTAAGTTACATATATGGCATTATTTGAATAAACATAACGGTCCCTGTGTACCCACAAGTTCTCCAGTACACGTTGACCAGTATAACAAAGGCATGTTAATCACTAAACCATGGCACATTGAAAGAAAGTGAGGAGAATCTTTCAACAATTCGTTATAAATAGCGTCATTTATTTTTGTTGGAACAAAGTGAATTTTACAACAGAAAATGCCTTCCTAACCATAATACTAGCACTGCTGAAATTACGTTTCGACATACGAATATCTTTTTCTCTGTAATCGTGCCAATAATGTATTTTCATGCGTATTATCTATGATTTCCTTTATATTACTTTTTGGGCATTGGCTTACACTTTCGGTTTCTTTCATTTTATGCTTTTATCTCTTCTTCATCGTTAAGAATACAAAGATAAAACTAAACCAGAGAACAAAAATACATTCGTTTATTAGAAAATGCAGAAGTGATATTAGTTTCAGAACGATCACATATCAATGACATTTACATGTACTGACTTGGTGTTGATATCAATGTCAATTTTTTACAATCTTCTAATTTTACATATTCGTACTCTTTGATTAAATGCTTCCCATTAGTACTCTATGGAATGAAGGTCTCGAGACTGCAAAAGATATGGCAAAGCATGTGAAATTTCTTCGCTCTATCTCAGCATTTCTTTACCAGAATTAGCTTTTTTAAAAGTGTTACACAGTTTGCCTCTTGTCTCTTATTTAAAAAGCTTTACCTATCCTACTATTTTGGTACGGATTCAAATAGGGGGTCAAAATGTCATTGAAGATGAAAAGGTTCATTTTTATTATTTCAGAGACTAACTCCACTATCCAAAAAATTCATTATAACCTCTCTGACTTTGGTAGACTTAGGATAAAATTGTTTTCTTCTATTATTCTTACTCCATACGAAAATGGTGTACAAAAGAATTATTTAATATTTTCAACAAAACCAATCTTAGTCCTACAAAAGGTGACTTAACATTCCAAGGTCCATTCTCAAACTATTTCCAATGTTATTAAACAGTGCCGGTCTAAAGTCAAAAAACGAGAGAAATCATTTTTCAAAAAGGACTCTAAAAGACGAAGATTTGGTACGAAGATTTTAAGTTAATGCAGAGCAAAGTGACAAAAATCAGTACAAAAACGTTAATGGAAGGGTTTTCGTAAAAGGTTTAAAATTTTACTATTAGTGATTAATGTATAAAAAATATATCTTTTTTGCAAATTGAAAGAATAATTTCCATTAAACAAAGAATTTCAACTATACGTTTAGTAGTTTCGGTTTTATTAACATATATGTCTATATATCTATGTTAAGAATTTTTCGATCTTACTCCTTAATGTAAGTGGTGGAGGCTTTTTTATTTTCCATTTCTATTCTATTTACAATAGAACATGAAGAGTTTATTAACTGACCTTTTCCCAAACCTTCCTTTCATTTAGGTCCCTTTAAAAATATAAAAATATCACTAAATAAATATAATAAATGACATTAAGTTATTGTCAAATTAAAACAAATCAAAGAATGAGGACTTGTTCATTTGGGTCCAAAAAAGGATATAAAGAATGTATAAAAACAGCCTACTCACAGTAACAGACATATTTATTGCTTATCATACATCAAACTATACAAACATGTCAGGGAATTTTTATGAAAAATAAAAAAATTGGAAACCCACCAATAAAAGCACGAAAAAAATTGTTGAAGTGTAAAGTAAAATAATCAAAATAAAAACAAAAAATAAACAAGAATTAACGGAAAGGATACTATAACACTCATACAGATACACTGTAGTATTATTTGAAACAATTGAATAAACTGGACAAAAAATGACACAACATTGTTGTTGTTAAAAAGAAAGGAAAAAAATATATATCGCAGAGACTCTCAACAACAATTGCTAAAAAGTGTATGTAAAAAGTTAAGTTAGTGTGTGTATATGAGTTATATAACTGAAAGCTGTAGTAACTATAACAAACATCACTTAAACAAAAAAAAAAATGACAAAAGACCCAACGGTCCTAAAGTGACCAACAATACAACACGCAATGGCACGCAATGACCATACAACTACAGATGAATGACTGAGTGAGTGAGTATCCTGTTGACGTTATTTTTTGCTCGTTGTAATTTTATTTTGCTTTTTTATTTTTGTTGTTTTTAGTGTTGTTATCATGAGTTAAATGTCAAGGTAACCCTAATTGTAAACAACATAGTAAAGGTTTTGTTGCTGTTTTTATTTTTGTGTTCTTTTTTGTCCTTTCTCGCTGACCATGTTAATGGCATTACAATAGCTGTAAAAGAAGATACATAAAATGGAAAAAAAAATCTTCGCAAAAGACTATTGTATTTAAGGAGTAAAGTGAGTTATAGCCGATTAAGTCGAATGTTAAGTGCTCTTAACAGTGGAATGCTGCAAACGAGAAAAATAGGCATCAGATCTTTTTCGTTCAAAAATATTACAAGTAATTTCTCGTTACAAGGTGAATAACAAGGAGACACAAACAACTTGTGTGTATCCCACGTTAAAATTTAGCACCACCAAGTGTGTCGTAAGGAATGAATGAAGACTTTACATGAACACCGCAAGCTTAACGTGGGTAGTAAAGTGATAAGACATAAGGCATTGTAAGGGACAGTAGGTCCGCACAATTATCAGTTTAGGGAAGCGTAAAGGCAATAAAATAGTCAACAGTAAGCTTAGTAAATATAAAGGTGTTCTAGTTAGATTTTCGGATAATTAGTTCCTGGCAATCAAAAATGTGTTGATTATTAGACTTATTATTTTATTATTACATGTTCATTTTTGATTACACTATATTTTTGTACCCTCCACAATGCCAAATATTAATATCAAGATATGTCTTTCCTGTGTAACGCCGAAAAGGACCACAAAATATTATTTATGTCTATCTGTTGGAAACTTTCTCACAGTCACAATAATAATTATTTCTGATCGTTTTCAATTAAAAACCATTAAAATTCCTCCAGTAACAAAGTAATTTCAGACCGTTATCGGAGACAACCATAAAATTCAGACAAAACACTTTTGTTAATTTTGCAAAAATTAGTTTCAGATTAAAATAAAACTTAGCTTTAATTTAAAACTAAATACATATCATTAATATTCCAAGCAAAATCAATGTATATGTGTAAGGTGTATTTAATGTTGAAATGTCATACATATTTACTACAGATTCAACATAGCGGAGTATAAGAGTATATATATACATGTTTTGGAAATATATATTATTTGTTTTATCCTTTGGTAAAATTGAAATTTATAATTTTGGAAATTGATTCTCATAAGACGAAGTTGTTAAAATAAAAATAGGAAGGTGGCTTCCATATTGAGTGTTAAATACCTATAAACTTTAATTCTTAAAATCATATACAATACCATCACAGATAGCTAGGGTATAATGTATTTGTGCAGATGCAAGTAATGGCTTGATTTCTGTCCAAATTGGTAGCAATTAATCCAACATTTCAGTTATCTTCCAAATTTGGAGCTTAAATACCTCATTGGGCAAATTTTATACATTTCTGTTTGGAGTTTTGTTCAGATTAGTTCAAAATGTCCTATGTCCCTCCTATAAATTCCATGTATCATGAAATCATTTTAAATAGATATATTCACATTTAAAATTTGATTATAAATTCAAATCAAATAGATCGGACTAGATTTTTTACATTTTTGCCATAGTTATTATGTAATCATGTAAGATATTAGGACAATTAGACTCTTAGTTGTTTTGTATTTTTTAATTGCTTTGAGATGAAAACTTAGGAGAAATTCACGTAAAGTTATCCGGATGACTTTAGAGGAAATATTTTTGGTTAAATTCATCATTTACAACGACAAAGCTGTCACGAAATAACTCCCTAAATCGGATAAGAAGTTATTCTTAAAAATTATTTCTCAACATCTCAATATTGCAAGTCCCCAATCCCTCTTATATTGAGTAATTACATCCACTATAAGAGTAATGATTAGAAAACCTCTTGGGAACTTTAAGTGACTTTTTGACGTTGTTTTGTTGTACAAATTCACAGTGAGTTTTATGATCGAAAACTTAAGAGAAATCTTTATTTCCCAGCACTTTTACTAAAGTACTAAAGAAGTTCACAATTTTACATTGGATATTGACTGAATTTAGGACCACCGATATAGCTATTGTATCAGTTATTAGGCTTAATATTAAAAAATGTTTATTAAGAAAATTTTACTTACTGTTTGGGACACCAGTAAATCATCTGTATAAGTTGGGTTTAAAATGTTTTAAATCCGGCCATGGATAATTTTTTCAGACTATCAGCTCTTACTGTAGTCTTCTAAACAGAACTCTTTACTTATTTGTAAGAGCGACAAAGATGAGTTTTTGTTCTATAGAAACAATATGGTAGGAATATGGTTTATTTATACTAATTTCGTTGCAATCTCCTTTTGAGTTTATTCCTCTGTTTTAAAAATTGGTTTATGATCCTTGTCATACTTAAAATTGATTTTAGTTGAATGAGATATTCCAAAAAGCTACAAGTAAATTCCCTGTTAATAGGATAATAGCTTGATTAACGGTGAAAATAATATCATTTAAGTAGTTCCCTCAATCATCATTTCTCGCTATAACGTGTCCAATTTATCACTGCAAACTGTAAAAATATTGTATTGTTCCACCAATTGGACATTCTATTGAAGATTCTTTAAAACCATTCACAAGTATGAATGCTTTATTCGACTGTGCCGAAATCTTAAAGACGCCCCACCACTTTCTTTAAGAAAATTACCTATTGTCTAAATTGCGGATGGATTTGGTTAAATTTTTATTCCGGAAAGTGGGATTAATAAAGGAATTAAATCCAAACTATGACTTGTCAAAACTAGTTTCATATATAAAGGGCAGCTCAAACTCGTTCTGCGTTGCTGTGGAAACTCTAGCAAAATATGGACCAGAATTATTAACAGATTATTAACATATATTCAAGACAGTTAGAAAAATAATTGTGTCGAATTTCAATATAGTTGATTTTTATTTAACACTTTTATAAGCTCAAAACTGTTTTCCGGGAAGGTATCTGAGATGGCAGTTATATTCAAATATGGACCGATAAGGGTAAGTGGTGCTATATGGGATATATGGGAGCTAAGTCAACTAATGGCCACAGCACAATCTTGTTTCTTTGGGTTTATTATTGTATCAAGATAAATGTGCACGGAAGATTTCAGTACATTATCTTAAAAATCTTTTTTTTTTTTGTTAATCCGATTTGGTGATTTTTTGCATGATGATAAAGGTTTTCTGAAAAAGCATATTAAAGGAGTGGAAACGCTTATATAAATCCTATATCACTATATTCATCTATTTTTCCAGAAATGGTATATTAGCCATTCCCATCATCCGATCTGGTAAACATTCATGACATTGACATCGGACGTATTGTTCAATTTATTCAGTTTAAGTTTAAGTCAGAAATGGAATTTTGATAGTTTGATATAAAGAGGTACAAAAGATGATTGATTGGTAAAATGATTGATTGGCTTTTAGCAGCGCTTTAGGACTGCATTATTAACCATGATACGTAAGTGAGAAACTAAAGAATTTTACAGGAGTAGCTTTTGAAAAATTTTGTGATAGTGTCCAAAACAAGGTATATGTTAGACCTATTAATCTCTTTTATATAATTATTTCACTTATATTAATTATAATAAATACTGCCCTTTTTGCAGCATCTTTAAGATAACATTACTCGAATCAAAATCAACATAACATCCTAATAAAAAATAGCGTAAATCTTTGTTACTTGTGAAAAAATAGCGTTAAGAGGGGAAAAAGTAAGTGTCAAATTTTATTGTATTAAAAATAATAAAAAATTATATAAAAATAAACCCCAGTTAAAGTAAATAAAATTACGTAGAAATAAATAAAAATGTAACAAATAAAAAAACAGAAACACAAAAAAGCGTATAACAATAAAAATAATCATAATAAAAAAAATTAACTCAAAAGTGGTTGTCATACAATAAGGAATAACAAGCAACTGAAACAACATGAAAGCAACAGAAACAACAAAACATTAAAATAATAAAACATGTCCACTTTTGAGACGGACATTGAGAATTTTCTGCATTACAACAACATAAAAGTTTGTGTCAGTATATGTTAACAAAAACTCGTATATTGTTGATGTAGTACTTTACAGCACTGTAAAGTGTAGTACAACTTTAACACCAACCCTCCCTCTCATACTTTGGCTCCCTATGTTCTTTTTGTGTATACCATTTGTTACACTCGGAATTGTGTAAGTGCAACATAGTAAAAGTCATATGAAATGACATTTGTAAAGTTCACTCAAGTGTGTTGCATCGTCAACTTGACTATTTTATTTTTGCGCGTAGTTTCAAATTATACAAACACATATGTACACATATATGCTAGACATAATGCAACATGAGGCAAATACCCTTATGTGCGTTTTACTATGTAACATATGTTTATATGTGTATATGTATCATGTTGTTACATACATATAGTTCTAGTTGTATGATTCCTTTCCATTGCTTCCAATAACCAGTGACTGACTAAGTGAGTGAGTGCAGTGCAGGGTTATATTTACTGATTTAAGCTCGTAATACAATTTGTTTTACATGCAAAGTTAAACAGGCTACAATTTGTTTATTGCAACTTTGTTTAACGGATTTTATATGTTTGTCAAGTGTTAATTTGCTTTCATTTTTTTTTCTATTTGTTTTTTCTTTTCTTAATTCAACGCAAATGCTATAAATTTCAATTAATTGTGATAGTTGTTGGTGTTCATTTGTACAAAAAGGGATTATATGTTTTACTAATTATTTGAAACTATTTGACTAATGTGTTTATAGCGAGTTAAACATAATTGCATGATATAACTGGCGTATGATTGTTAGATTACAATTTATATTAATCATACGTTGGAGGAGTTTTTAATTTTTTTTATATTTTAGAAAGATAAGAATTTTACTTATTAAATTTATTTAGGGTTTATTAGATATTAATTTAATTTATTAAAAGAGTGATAAAAAGAAATTGTTGATTAATTTAAAGTATCTAATACCATTAAAAATGAATCTAAATAACATTTAGACCCATTCTGTGATATGTGAAATAGTAGCAATACTTAAGTGACGATTTAGCACTTGCTCGGAGGTGGGAACTCATAGTCCTTTGATTATGTATTTTTGGTAGTAAGAATACTTAAAATGATTTTAATTTGTTTTTTGAGAAATGATTCCGTAACTTTTGAACCGTTAGAGATTACTTGAGGAATTTTGACATGTCAAGAGTTGAAATATTTCTGAGCAAATTTTTAAAATTTTAAAAGAAGTTAAAATTTTGAATTTTAGCTTTTTGTATCCTCTACCACCATAAGTGGTACTGAGAATATTCTAACTTTGTCTTTCGTGTGTAACGCCAAGAAGTAATCACCTCAGACCCCATAAAGTATATATATATTCCTGCATCATTTAAACATCTGAGTCGATTTAGCTTGAGATCTGTTTATTCTAAAGTGATTTTGGTAGGTGAATTTCCCTACGAAAATTGTTAGCCAGTCTTATTTATGTAGAATTGGACTAATATAGAATTTATTTGCGCCAATTTAAATTAACTACTTTGTGAACTGTCATCGGACATTGGTATGGGACCTATTAAAAAATATTGGATGTTTATGACCGGTTTCAATAGATATTTCTAAAAATTTCGAACAGTAGTGTGTTCACATGAACAGATAGATGAACATTGTAAAACCAACTCAAAAAACTTAACTTGTATGCCACATGCACGTATCTTAGCTGAAAGTTAAGGCATTTTTGTTGTCTATAAACTAATTTTATCGGAATATATATATATATATATATATGTTATAGGGTCTTAGAGCATACGAAAATCATTGTTAATTCGGAACTTTTGATTTGTTCTAAAGTTCCGATAAGAGATTATAATATATGTTTAGTGTAAATTAACTACTTTGTGAACTGTCATCAGACATTGGTATGGGAGCTATTAAAAAATATTGGATGTTCATGACCGGTTTCAATAGATATTTCCAAAAATTTCGAACAGTAGTGTGTTCACATGAACAGACAGATGAACATTGTAAAACCAACTCAAAAAACTTAACTTGTAAAAGATGCCACATGCACGTATCTTAGCTGAAAGTTAAGGCATTTTTGTTGTTTATAAACTAATTTTATCGGAATATATATATATATTTTATAGGGTCTTAGAGCATACGAAAATCATTGTTAATTCGGAACTTTTGATTTGTTCTAAAGTTCCGATAAGAGATTATAATATATGTTTAGTGTTTCTAAATTCAATTATTTACACATGTAAATAGATTTTAACTATTATGATGGTGCCAGAGTTTTGGTTAAAATGAGTCGTACAAGTCATCCCGTTTAATGAATAAATACAATATTTGTTTTTTTTTTAGAACCATATGAACACTTTTATTTTGTTCTATTGAGTTTTCAAATATTTTCTTGATGCAGTTGCTCCCAATACATTCGCACCCTTACCCTCTAAGGTCCTACAATAGCCAGAGAAATGACAGCTGAACGTTTAATGTTCAAGGATATAATGCAGGATATTATTTGTTCACTTTACCTTAACATCAAATGTTTTGCCCAATTAAGTTTGACCTTTCTTTCTTCCAGTATTTGACAACTTTAGGAAAAATATACAATCAAGCAGCGCGTTGAAGTCTTTTTCGATCATTAAATTAAATTGCATTTTATTTCTACTAAAATAATCCACCAAATCTATGCAAAAGCACTCTTTTTGGACTTTGGTCGTCTTTGATGCCTAAATAAAAAACAAGTAAGAAGATTAACAAGGAAATATTATTAATGTGGATATATGTGACTTATTTTAATTTATAACTAATCGTCTTTGATATTCTTGAAGCATATTGAGTTTCTATCATTATTTATTATCGAGCGTAATTCTTACCTAGTGGCACCAGGGAGAACATTTTTTAAAATATATAATATTTTCACAAAAAATTAGATCGTTCTTGGTTTTGAACAAAAATGTGTTTCATCAGAATGACATTGCCCTCGACGTGACTATGAATCACTTTCTGAGTCGATTTAACGATGTTCGTCCATCTGCCTGTCCGGCTGGCTGTCCATGTAAAAACACTTTTTTTGACACTCTAAAGGTCGCAATTTTAGTAATTTTTGGCCCGTGGATGTACCTTATTGAAATTGTTCATATTCGGTCTAATATTTCTAGTAGTTCTCATACAAATGTCCTCCCGGAATGGGGTTTTAATTTCATAAAATATAAAGTAGTTATAAAGTACCTAATTATTCGAGGATCGATCTCCTCCTTTTTATAGGCACCATACAAGCCCAAATATCACTTTAAGTTCGTAAATCTCAAATATACATTAGTAGTGTCATAATAATTGGGAAAATTATGGTAAATATAATATAATATCAAAGTGTATTTGAAGGTCGATCTATAACTTCTGTTACCTGAGATATTACCCCGGAAAGAAATATTTTAAAAAGGAACGGTTTTATAATAATGTAATCATAATGATAATCATAATCACAATTATAATAACAATCATAAATAAAAATTATAACCAACAATATGATGAAGGATAAAACCCAGGTTTGATTGACTATAAAATTTTCTCTTTTGTTTTGAATCATATTATTCCGTTCCGTTTTCGTGAGATTCAATCGATTCATCTTGCGTCAGTGTGCAAGAATTGATTACAAAATTTTGTTATTTTAAAAAAAATTTTACATCGTTCATACATTTTCCATATTTATTAAATTATTAGCTCACAGGTGTGTAGACATAAATTCTGAAAGGAAATCTATAAAAGTAAAAAAAACATATATAAAAAAAATATAATAAAATATATATTTTTCATTTTCAATATTGTTAGCATATTTATTCTATTTTCATCTTTAAAGTTTAGCAACTTCTGTTTACAAAGAAAAAAATAAAATTGGAATTCTTTCATGTTAAAATAAAATTAAATTAAAATTCAATCTTGTGTGTAATTATTACTTTCAGCATAGTTCAGCTGAGATTTATGGGAATTTCATTAAAATGAAAACTTTTCAGGAAAAAAAAATAAATCGAAAGAAAACTAAGAACCAACGAGTATAAGGGAATAAATACGAAAAATACAACAACTAACATGCAAGATTCTAACAAAGCAACAACAACAATAATAATAGAAACAACATATGTAGCAACAAACTTGCCACATATGAAAGTAGTTATTTAGTTAATGCATGCCACACAATCTATACAAGATGCAAAATGTTTCAAGTATTTGCATTAAAGTATCGTATGTTAGAGTAGCAGAAGAAGTTGATGTATAAGTACAATGGCCCAAGGTGATAAAAGTTTTATCATGCGAGCACAATATAAATTAAAGTGAAACTTTTTTCCTACTTTTTTCCCATTTTGTTTGAAGAGAAATTTAAGATAAAGTTTACGGAAATTTTTTAGAGAAAATATGAGGATATAGATTATGAAAAATGATAAATATGTATTAGGGGAGCTACAAAGTTTTATGGATGTTTTTGTCTTAGAGATAGACAAAATATATAGAGAAGATAACAAATTCATTACTGTAGATTATATTTTTTCTTTTCCCGACTTATTTATTTCTAGGGAAAGCGGGATCGATTTGAAAATTTCCTAGGATCTTGGGAATTCAGGACATAAAATCATGTATTTATTTTGTTAATTTTTTTTAGTTTAAATTCATATTATTTAGATCAAACAGATAAAGCAAACCAACAATAAGAACTTATAAAAGGTACATTTTAAAAATATTCTAATTTTGGTAACATATTGACCCGCGAATGAGAAAACTCTCTCGCTTTCTACAGATGTTGGATTACGAGGCCTTTAAAAGAGTTTTTATGTTTTCCGTTTGCTTACCAGAGTCTCGAAAACAATTTAAGTCTTTTTTATTGAAACGGTGGATACATTAGTGTTCGATGTAGCTATTTTACTAACGTTATTTATTGAATCTTTCAAAATGTCCTTGAAATGTTTATCTTCTAAAAAGTCATTATTGTTGGATTATAATTCTTTCAATTTTATATTTTTTTAATAAACAGACGGTTATAAATTTGTTCTGCATGTTAAATAATTGAGTATTTTTAAGTAACAGAAAAATTCTGTTACTTTTATTTCAGGATCTTTTAAATATTTAATTAATGTGTACAATTTTAATCTCTTCTTTCTCCAATTCGCTATATAAGAGATTCAAACATTGTCTTTCCTAGCAGTGTTACCGTTGGTGCGACTTTAGTAGCAAATTGCGATTTTTTCAGCTGCGTGTGATTTTTTGTGTACTTTTTCAAATTTCCCCTTTTTGTCCCCCTTTTACAATTTGCAGAACTTCATTTGTAGAACTTCATGAAATTTCTATAATTGGGCTTAACTAAATTTTATACAAATAGTAGATGAAAAGTTAAAAATTTAGAATGATGGAATCATAAAAATTCATTAAATGCACTTCTACGAAAATTATGATGTAAATCGAAATTGAACAAAAAACTAATTGTTAACTATTATTTAGGCATATTTTTATATTAAACAGGAAACAGAGCAAATTCATAATTTGAAACATTTGAAAAAGTGTTAATTTATGGCAAATTTAACCTAAGACGACATTTGTTCCACAAATCACCTTTTAGGTGCTACTTTCAAAAATCCCCTTTTTGTTTTTCACTGTCTCCCTGTGAAGTATTAATTGAGGAATTTTGTTGGCCTAAAGTATTTATTATCATCTGTTATAATATTAACTTCTCGACGACATAAAGCTTTCACAGCTATTTTTGTGGTTTTTAAACGTCAAAAAGTTCCTGCAAATTATTTATATTTGATTTTATCCATAGATCAACTATATCTAATCAAATTTAAAAGGAAAAGTTTTTCGATCGTTGGAACTAGAGAATTCCACGATGAGTTTGTCGGTCAATTCGATATTGGCATATAATTGTTCCACTTAAATTTTTTTATACAGAACATCAATAGCTGCTAAAAGTAATGCGTTATGTGAGTTTCATGGTTTTAAGTTACTAAGGAAATCGATTGACAAAGGTATTTTGTGGCGATTTTTTTTACTTACTTATACATTTTTAATAGTTTTTGTATATGTAAGTAAATCAATCGACACAGAATACTTTTGTCAATCGATTTCCTTAGTTATTTAAAACCAATGTTGGGGTAAAAAAATGATGCAAGAAACCATAATATACTTTATATACTAACTTTCACAGAGGATTTCCATTCATTCGTAAAGTTAACCTAAATTTAAATAAGATAAAACTGTAGAACAGAGCGTCAAGTAAAGAATTTTATCATTCTAATAAACTCAGTTTTCTTTTAGTTAAGAATATTCCAGCTTCGATTTTTATTCCTTAGAGTTCTGTATGATGCCAATCTTCTCTTCAGTGTACAGTTTTTTCAATGCGCGTTGTATTTTTCATGCTTACTTTTTAAAATTATCCCACTCCGTTGCTTAGATCATTTGCTATCTCATTTTCAATCATTCCTTAACATGCATTTTTTACTAGCTGAGTTGATACTTACTTTTGAGAGATTTGTTTTCTGGTTCTTTTATTTAAATACATTCCAAAGCTAGATAATGGTTATTAAAATAAACATTAGATGGATTTGAACCCAATATCACGAAATCCTGGACTACACACTTTCGAAACAAAATCAAAGAGTTTGTTGCAAAAGCAGACAGTCAGTCGTGTGTTTATCATACAAATACCCTTTTTTAATATCGGCGTAAACCCGTCGAACATACTATTAAATTCCTTCAACTGGCCAGCATCATTATACCTGACGGTTGTGGCTATGTCGATATGCGAATTAGGACATATCAACTAAGCGGACATGTTTCATCAACCTTTTAACATAAGAATCCTGAATGAACTATGCAGAATGAACAAGTAGAACTTCTAAGTAAAACATATGCTTTTCAAAAACTTGTTACTGTGATAATTATAGCGGCAGCTTCAAAGTGTCACCAATAGATGTTAAATTTGCAAACAATTATTATGCTCTGGAAGATCTAAAAGTACATTGTGATGGAATAAGATACTATAAAGCTAATAACATAGGTCCAGTCCACTTTTATGTACTCTTATCTAAGCAAGTCGGATCCATCTTAAGTACTGACTACAGGCTCAATCAATTCTTATCTTTCTGCTCAATCCACTTTTATCCTCTTGCTTAAATTCATCCTTCTAGAATTAGAATTATTATGTATTCATTTTATATATCATTTTATGTATCAAATATTTTAGTGTTGATGATATGATTCGTGTTCTCATTTAGTCAATTCACACATAATTTATATCTGACTTTTTTCCACCGAAGTACCCAACCATGCCTTGGATTTCACCTTTCGGGTCATTCTGGTGCAAAGAAACGGCTGTAGTCGAAATGTTAACGTAACCTAAAACTTTCACCAGTGAATTCAAAAGATATATGCTGGTCCAGCGGTCTGCTTCGCTGGTGATACGTAATGGAGAAATATTCAAAGTTGCCAAAATGCAGCATTAAGAACTGTAACGAGCTGTATACAATTGTCCTCAAAACAACATCCACATGAAAAGGGAAAGGTAGTACCAGTAAAGAAATACAATGAGATGCTTAGTAAGCAGTTCCTTCTTGGGTGTCATCCAAGGTATCATCAATATAATACAATAGGAGTTATAAAAGATCTTCGAATATATGAACAGAGAATACATAGGTCGAAATAAATGAGTGCGATTCATATATTGCAGCTTTAAACGACATTCATAGAGACGCTACGAATTCCACGATTTCAAGTTACCGTATGAATGTCGTACTTGGTTGCCACCCTGCTCCCATTGCAGACATAGAAAGAAATCTGCCGAGGTCTATAAGATTAGTTGTGGCACAGCTACTTTCTAGATGGAGCAATAGGCTCAATGCCTACAGTATTGACCATAACGTCCCCAATATTTTTCCTGCGTGTGGGCAAGGATCACATGATACAAAACATTTGTTTAACTGCCAATTGGAGGGTAAGAGAAATAATAGTCCTTACACCACCATAGGTGGTGGGGTTATTAATCGTACGTGCTGACGTTTGTGATATAGAGAAAGAAATGTGTACACGCACCATAAGAATATTTTTCTGAGTTGATTAAACGACGACCGTCCGTCTGCCTGTTTATCTGTCTGGCTAGCTCTCCGTGTAAACTTTGGGAAAACACTAAAGGCAGCAATTTTGAATATGTTCTAATGGTGATCAGGTGATTTCTTCTTGGAATGACAAAGTTAATATACCATTTTGAGTACTTGTTGAAGTTATGGGTACAAAAATTACTCTTGCTTGCTGTTAGTCCCTGGTTATACAGTATGTGTGTTTATCCAACAACAAATTTTGAAATGTGATCTATTTCATTCAGAAAGATAATTATAAAATACAATCATACTTTGTTGTCTTTCAAGAAAAGTTTCTGCACGGGATGAATTTCCCGGGAAATTAATTTTTCGAAATACCGGAATATTACTATCGACAATTTAAGGAAAGTAATTTGTAACTTCAGAAAAAATTACAAAAAATTCAATTAAATCTGACCAGATTGCTTGTTCTAAGCAGTTTCCTACCTTAAATCTACAATATCGCTTCAATAGCAAATTAGTTATAGACTGATATCTAAGAAAAAATTCAACCGTATTGGGTCATCATACCAAAACTTATCTAAATCGGTTAATGGTTAATGTAACAAAAAATTTAGGGTTCTTTCCACGAGCTTCAATGCATTAAGCTTATCCGTAATAAGCTTTTGAGCATATAAAACTCTTAAATATAAAATAGTTCCATTAAATTTTGGCACAACTATTTTTCTTCCTATCTTAAGCATATGTTGTTGGTTATAGATCCCACATTAGGCTCCATCTTGGAATAAGGAGTTAGGCTTTAAAAACTTTTTAGTATGGAATAAATTTATCCAGAATCAGTATAATTCTCTTAGTTGACCTAAATATATAAATTTCATGAATATCGGTCCATATTAGATTAATGCGCTTATATAAATCTCCATTTTCCAGAAAAGAATTAAAGCTGATAAAACTTTAAAATATTAACATTTTAATGGAATTATGCTTAAATAACTTTCCACTTGGGGTAAATAAGTGTGGTGATTATATTCTAATTTATTCATCGGAATTCCCGGAAATGAAAAATTTTTTCTTAAATTCCCGATAACGTAAAAACTCCCGAGAAAAGGGAAACTCTACTTACAAGGAAAAATGTTTTTTTAGTAATTTTTCTCACCTTTTAATCTAATGAAAATTGATCAAAATCTACAGATATATTTTCAAAAGTTTTTGAATTGATAATATATTTAAGCAATATTATGTAATTTCTAGACAACCTTTATAATGTTAATATCAAATCAATCTATAGATCAAAAAAATAATTAATGTTGTAAAACTAATTTAATTAGTTTCATAAAATTGCTTCAAATATTTATGTCAGCAGTTATCAACATTATACCTTACAGCTCTTAAACAAACAGGCTAATAAAATCAAGATATAGGAAATTTAGTTGTCCATGTCAACAAAAAATTAAAGCTCAATATCACTTTTTTGTTTCTGACATTAAATTTATTCAAAAACATTTGTATTAATTTAATATCAAACTTAACTCTTCATATCTTAAAGATTTTGTAATAAAACAGTTTGTCTACAAGTTTGCTTCCTTTTCTTGTGTTGAATGTTGCTGTTGTTCTTATTGTTAATTATAATGTCATAATCATGTGTTGTTTTGTTTAGGAAAAAGATTATTGTCTTAAAACACGCAATAATAGTTGTAACTTAACAACAACAAAAAACCCATGTGTGTATTTGATAAAAATGAAATAACATTTATTACAAATGCAATTTTCAATTTCAAAACATATGAAACATATTTGATGAACACACATACACACAGACATACACTCAAACTAACAAAAAGTTAGTAACACATACACACATATAAACATATTACTTATAGTAAATCATCTTAATATTATTGCTTTTATTTTCATCATGTACATTTATTCCTCGTCATTTTATTCAATTCGAATATACAACAGATGTTTATGTTGCTTCACAGGAGAGAAAAAATAAATACACACATACTCTCACACTTTATCATATCACACATCAAACTCCCTTAAGAAACCTTAAACAAACAAACACGAACATTATTGCGTTAACTCGTACACATACATATTAAATCTCAACATATGCCTGTTTATAGGTTTTTTTCAGTCCCACTCACTCACTCACTCTCTCTCTCTCTCTGATGTTTGTGTATCAATGTGTAAAATACTTTGGTACATGTTGTTAAAAATCCTCACATGTATTTCCGTTTCCTGTAAATTGCCTTTTTCTTCAGATGTAATTTCTTTTTTTGCTCGTCTAATATTGTATATTTATTTTATTTAATTTTTTTCTTGCTCTGTTTAGCTGTTAAAAAAACGTTTATAACAAATCTTGTAGTCTTTTTTCAACATTTCTTAACAAAATGTTAATATTTTCATTTCATTTTCCTGTTGTTATCATCTAATTTGATGAGTGTGCCGGTTTGTCTGTCCTAGTGTAAGAGGGCTGATTGTTAAGTTTTTTAAACTTTTCTATCGTTTACATTTATATATTTTCCAGGTTATTTATAAACATTTTTACAAGAGAGCTTTTAAAGCTTGCAATATGCATTCACTCGTTTTTTGCACAGATTTTTAAATATTTTTGGTATACTTAAGTATACGTTGTCGCATATTTAAACTTAGAGATGCCGGCTTTTCGCTTCCATTACCCTTTTTAATAAAACTTTTGACCTCACAGCGTACATTTGGCATTACTGAAAGAATTCAAAATCATTTCTTTCAGATTAAACCTACTATTCCGTAGTCGGTTTGAATTATATATGTCCCGTGATCCTTATAAAATGACCCTGTTACTGTAGTTCCTGGTCTCCTATATTAGGTCCTCCGTCTTGTTTTTGATAATGTGGGCAATAAGTTCGACTGAGAGTGCTCCACAATGGTGCAGATTCATTTGCACCACTTGCAACCACGTTTCTTATAAAGAAAACTGTTAATACCGAATCCATAGCAAGTTATCCCTTCCAATGAATAAAGTTTATTCAGAGTGAAGTCTCTTTCTTGAGACTCCTTAATTACCATTGAAATTAAAAGTTCTGATTGGTTGATATGAGAGCCTCATTCTGATACTGCAGACAAACCAGTAGGTATTTCAGTGATTGCATGGATGGCGGAATCCAAATAGTCTGTTTCCCAGTGATCACTTCCACCTTCCTCTAACTAATATCGGTGCTTTTATCTTGATCCAATGAGTCTGCCTGTAACTCAGCTGTTGGCTGTATGATTGGTTATGTTTTGTCCATCCATTGACATTGTCAAGGAAAAAATCACTCAGTAGCAAGGCTGTCAGTTATCCTTTCATCGATAATATCGTCCGATGATCATAATGCAAAAAGATTTCATGTAATCGATTCAACTGGACTTTGATGCAAGCATGAATTGCCACATTAGTAAGATTGAAATCCTCATGGACATTTTTTGGATGTCCTGATTTCTCAAAAGCTAGTTCCATCGCCAGTTTCGTCATCTTCATTTAAGGTTTCTTTTAGGTTTCTTACGTGTAAGAAAGTAAAAAATCGGCCATTTGTCATATATGAAATGGTTTAAGCCCAGTCCTCGTACGTCTTTGTTGTAGTAATACAACAAACCCGTCATATAAACATTGGAGGAATGTGTTAGCCATCATTTTCTTTATGCTCTAACAGAGCATTCGATACCTCAGCACTGATGCTTAACCTTGTCCTGAAAAGATTTTAAGAGCGGATGTAATTTACACCACACAGTATTGCCGGATAGAGCCAATAAGTGGTTCATTACCAGATAAAATCTCTTATATGTGAAAGTAGAAGTCCCTGCATTATCGTTTGTAAAAATATTTTCAAATTCTTAAAGTTATGGGAAATTCACTACATTTTAAAATTTCTGTAAATTATTTTAAATATTGTTCGATTGTTAATCTACGGCACTTTCTACATAGTCCTTCTCAGTCTTAATTGTTCAAAATGTCACGTAATTTCCGATATCATTAATCTTAATATATTTCTGCTTTTGAAAGAAATCTTCCCACCACTTTTTTAAAAACATTATTTAACTTCCCCACGTATGTTTTCTTTCAATTGAATTTCTCATATTAACTTTTCTTCATACGCTTCGTTTTCGTTTTTGTTTTTTTTTCCTCAAATAAAATTTCAAATCTTTTATAAATGTTTTCCCAAATGTTTCATTTCTTTATTGAGTTTATTCAACATTTTATTTTCTTAAGAAATACACGTGCATTTTTTTATTTTCAGCTTTTTCTTTTCAAAATTCGCTAAAAATTTAAATTGAAAACTTTGCAAATTTACAATAAAATTCATTTCATTTCGTTTTATTACAAAAATCTGTGTTTACGCGCGTGTTTGTGCGTGAGCTTTATACGATATTATGTTATTGTTGTAGTGTGCGTATGTGAAAATCTTTATCAGCATGTGTTAGTTGGGAAATGTGCGTGTGAATTACATACGCACGTATTGTCATTAAATACGCATATAACTGCATCATTATTCAAGAATCCCCCAAAATGTTAACAAAGTCGTTTTTTGTTTTGTTTCGTTCTCATTTTGTTTGTAGTTCTTCTTGTTCTTCTTTTTGGGATTTTTATCCTGTTCATTTATTCCTTAACAAACTGTTAAGATTATAATGAATTTAGAGTTTTATGATGTGGCCTGAATTTGAAATGAGTTGATTTTGAAGTGGTAACTTGAAAATGTTTTCCTTAGAAAGTTTTCGTTAATAAAAATCATAAATTATGCTTGTTAAACCTGAGATTTATATTTTAGGGAAAAAAGAGGTTGATAAAGCTTTAAATAAATGAAAATTTATAGATCAATAACTATATTAAAAAGTTGTTTGATAGGTAGAGGCCATATAACATAATATTTTCTTTAAAATCTGAAATTCAAGTTCCATTAATAAGAAAATATAACTTGTGAAAATTAGAAAGGATGCCACATTCAGCTATGCCGAATCTCAAGTACCCTCTATCTTCTTAAATTTTGAAAAATTTGCACAAAATGAAGATATCGAGCTAATTGAATAAGCATAATAATATTCTATTCTAAAATTACTGTTACGAACAATATCGTCAAAACTCATTAAAAATCATGTTTTGGTTTAAGTCAACGAATTGAATTTGTACCACTTTTATATGATGAGTCCATGGTTCTTCTGAACCAAGAATGGTAGGATTGGCCACATGATGGACATATATAAGGGACGGAAAGATCAATGCGAGACCATTAGCCATTTAGCCTATTGCTCCATCCGATTGTAGTTGTGCTAGAACAACTTTTGCAGAACTCGGCAGATTCTGTTCAATGTCTCTGAGAAAAGGTGGGCGGCATCTAAGAATGACACTCATACGCCAACATGAAACCGTAGAATTTATGGCGTCTTTGTAAATGTTGTTCAATGCTGCTATATATGAAGATCTTTTCTAACATGCGTTTTGGGTTACCAATTGTGTTAAATAAAAGTTAGAATGGTGTCTCCGATGACATCCAAGAAAAAAAATTCTGAGCATTTAATTATGTTCCTTAACCGGAAGATCTTCGTTTCCTCTTTACATTCGGGAAATTTTTATGCAGTCCATTTCAGTTCTTAAGGCTGCATTTTGGCCACTTTTGGTATTTCCAATTACTGCAGAATGGTGCTTTGAGCATCTCATTCCTTCTTCGTAATTCTTACGGTATTCAATTGGCATAATAAATAGACTAAAAAATGTAATCCCTAAGATTATTGAAAGAGTAAACAGTCGGAATTTGATTTTCATCAACTATGATGCCAAAATTTGTGTTGACCCATTTAATCAAGGTGGTGAAAAGTGTTGCTGTCCACTTCGCTGGTGAAAGTTTAAAGTTACGTGCAGTGAAGAGATGGAAAAATTAGTGTAATCGTAAGAATGATCGCAACTGACACTTGGAGAGACGGATGGATGCAGCTAAATCGATATAGATTTTAATTTCATGCAAGAATATATACTCAATATACTTTACAGAATTATATGTTATTATTTTCTTACGTTACCCAGATAAATCACTTTTCAGGGTGTAGAGTATCACAAGTGAGGATGGTTGAAATCACCGAATACTTCTTTAACCTTTTTCTTTATTCACTCTTTTTATACAACTAATGAAAAACTTAATGTACCCTCATTTATGTCATGCAATTCTATAGGGTACTAAAACTTTCCTACAATGGTCATTATAACCCACAGATAAACCAAGTTTGACAGTGATATAAAATTTTAATTTCAAAAGTTTGTTTCAAAAATTGCTTCAAACACACAGGAAAAAAACTAAACAAAAATAAACAAAACAAAGAGATCAACCATAAATAAAATCATTCAAAAGGAAAAGTTTTAAGCTTCAAATGAAAGCCATAAAAACTATGCAGGTATTACTACTATAACAAGTATATATACCACCTCCCTCAAAATCTCTTCAAAACAATACCAGTCAATTGTAATTTTACATGAAATTGCATATATATAGTAAACTATACATATATATGGAGAGTAAACAACAAAATAACATAACAAAAACAATCGAAAACTACTTGAGATTGTAGAATAATTGGAGAAAAAGGCAAAGAAACAGAAACTTTTTAAACCCCTTTTTAACACTTGAAAATAAAACTAAACTACAAGTTTTCTTCCACATAAAAAAGGAAGAATAATGAGAAAATAAATGAAAATTGGAAAACAATAACAAAACTTTAAAACTAAATATAGAAATGAAAAATAGTGAAAACTAAAAATGGTGCCATTTGTACCTGTAAAACTTAAAACCAAAGAAATAAGTAAATTCTTGATGAGCAGAAACAAAAGAAAAAGTCAAGTTCATTAACAGGAGAGTAACAGAGCACAAAAAGTTAGAAAGTAAATAAGAAAGGACAGAATGAGAAATATGCATGGACTTTCAAAACAGTAATCTTAACACAAAACCGCTTTAAAAAAATATATAATCCCTGGAATATAATATCGGGGGGAATCAAAAGTAATTGGAATTTTATAATTATAGTATTGCAAGTCATCTATTAAAAGCTAAACGGATGGTAATTACAACAACAATGTGCGAAATTTTAAATAATAGTCCAATATTGGGTTGTTATACGGGAGCTACATTATAATGTAGATATATATTCTTAAAACTACATCAAGTCCAAATTTATTACTACTGAATTTCGTTGGAATAATATTAATATTTAAGGGGTTTATCAGATTATATTTCCTTAATAAAATTGTGACTTATATACCTTAAGAGGGCGATATTCAAGAAATTGCAAATATATTTTTGATCAATATATGAATAGAAATATTGCACCGACATCTTTCAAATAAGTTCCATATATTAAAGTTAGTTAAGAAGTAAAATTAAAAACATAAACATTTTTGAAATTTTATAAGATATTCCGGAAAGTTGCTTCACATTTAATCTTCATTAAGGCCACTTAGAAAAATAAAAAGTGAGATCGAAAAATTCTTAACACACGTTTTTCTTAAAACATTTAACCCAACCTTGTTAAAGGTGTCAGTTATTACACATAACGTCAAACAAATGAATATGTTGTTAATCTGTTTAAAATGAGTGAGCAGAAGAAACCCAACTTGGTCCTATAAAAAATTTGCGAGGCATTCAAGGATCTGTCGTCGAACTGTTAAAAATGTTATTAAATAGTACAGAAAAATGATCTACATGATGTTTCTGAAGCCCAAAAATACAAAGTATTTACAAAAGTGCTCAAAATACGTCCGGTATGAAAGCAGCCCAGTTAACTCAATGCTCGTACTTTGTGATATGAAAAGTTAAAGCTGATGCAATTTTAAAAACATACGTAACTCTAAGAGTTACTGACAGGAACGCTGCTAAAAATTTAGAGGCTGAAAATAGAACACGAATATCAAGTTTTATAAAAAATAATTCTGGATGCATAATAGATGACGAAATGTTTAATCTAGCAGATTTTCGCAACTTCCTGGTCAAAATTTTTATGTTGCTGATGCTCGAGGGAATTTCTTAAAAAACTTTCTGGTATGGAAAACAATATGCAGTTGCGACAAAAGAAGCAAATAATTTGTTACAACGGGCTCTTCAAATGATGAAATTTAGATCAAGGAATGTTTAAAAAAAGGTTGCTTAAATTCAATAGACTTCATTACGTGCGCATTTTTAGTTTGAGCCTGATTTCGCAGAGGGTCACTTTGGTAAACAATCCTTAAGTGGTACAAGAGAGGCAAATCCTCTAATCTACCCGGAGGTAACATATTATCTCTCAGTGGAGAGATAATCAGATACGCTAAAAGAAGTTTATTACTTCTTACAAAAGTCTCTATAAACACCGAAATTTACATCAAGGAATGTTTACAGAAAGGCTGCTTCCATAACTCCATTTATTTTTGGCCTGACTTGGCATTGGTTCATTTTGGCAAACAACTCTTCAGTGTTCAAGAAGAATAATGTGGTATTTGTTCCAAGAGAGTCGAATCTCCAAATCTACCCGGAGCTAAGGCCTGTGGAGAGATATTGAAAAGAAAAGAATTGAAGAGCAAAAATGTAAGCACTGAAAAAAACGTAAGTGCAAGGGATCCAAAAAAGATTAAAAATTTCATCACTAGTGATTAAAACTATTAAAATATATTTTTTAATTATAATAATTTCAATCAAATCGATGATGATCAATAAAAGCTTTGGGATTATGTATTTTGACAATGCTGAAAGTGTGTCTTTGATGACTTAGTTTTCATTTGATTATAATAAACGTCGAAAGGTTCTGAATGCTATTCCGAACAGTGTTCTAATTGATGTGACTTTAATCGCATTTTGCGATCTTTTCAAATTGAAGTTTTTTGCCCTTTTTAATCTACAACAATTATGAATGTTATAATCGGTCAAATATGACTATGTAATACCTTACACCACATTGTTGTTTATAAATGGTAGTTGCGAAAAAATTATGAGAGACCCTCGTATACTTATTATTTTATTATTTATGCGAAATTTATGCGTTTTAAAATGAATTTTTCTGACAGGTTAATTGATTTATGAAATTAATGACAGGTCTTCGTTTTATTTTGCTCTGCGATTTTTTGTCTTAATTTACCAATTATTATTAAAATTCCGACGTACATTTGAAACTAATGCCCATCAAAGTATTATGTAGAAGAGGACTTCTATTGGACTTTTAAGAAGCAATGGAAGGACCCTCGCGAAATTTGACGTATCAGTTTAGAATTTTATAAGACTTATTTTTGCAAAACTAAGTTAAAATCGATTTATATTTAGAACTTTCTCTTAAATCAACCACATTTTTGGATAATTTTTGTGCTCTTCAATGATCGGGCTTGTTTACCATAGTGACAGAATGGAAGCGCCATATTTTGTAAACTTTCCTTGATGTCAATTTCGGAGCCCGTTGTAACAAATGATTGGGTTCTTTTGTGTAACTGCGTATTGTTTGCCATAACAAGAATATTTTGGAGAATTTCTGAATGCTTTTGGTTCCAAAAATTTACCTGAACAATCCGTTGAATATCAGCAACATAAAATTTTTACCAGGAAGTTTCCAAAAATCTACCACAATATATGTTTCGTTATCCATCATACGACAAGAATATATTTTTATAACAATTTACATAAATTTTAATGCTCTATTTTTGGACTCAAAATTTTTAGTTGCATTCTGTTAGGAACTCTTTATTTTTTAGCCTGCATTAGCTTTAACTTTTCGTACCAAATAGTTCGTTACATTGAGCCAAACGGGCTGCTTTCCTACCGGATTGAAAATGCTTTCTATTTTTTATTTAAAAACATTATGCGGAACATTCCAGGTTTTCCATCAACGGAAAAATTGTTATTGTGCTATTAAATAACACTGGAAACAGTTTGACAGCAGAATTTCAAATGTTTGGCCAACTTTTTCTAGGATCAAGTTTGATTTTGTTTCTACTGATATGGAAAATCGTTTAAGGTTTTGCCATTTTCACTTTGTTAGCTGGACCAAATTATGTAACTAATTTCAAAATTTTTAACATCACAAATATCTTGGCAAAAACCAGTAATAAGTCTTATAAATTCTTTTCAGTTTGCCCTTATCCTGGCTATACTTATTTATGTTTTTATCTACGCCTAATACCGGTATGTGTGTATATGACCAGGTGAAACTTAAGAAAAACTTTTTCCATTCAAACTATATGCATTACAATTCACATAAAAGAATCCAATGAAGAAAATAAAAGTAAAACAAAAGGAATATAAAAATATATGTATAAACGAGTTGTTGCCTTATAATGGTTGTATGATTTCGAAAGAAAAGTTAATGAGTAACTGCTACGAAAGATTCTTAAAACAGAATTCTAGATAAAACCGAAAAGAAAAAGTTTTTCTCTTTTACACAAAACCAGAGATACAACAATGATATGAAAGTTTTTCTTTATTTATTTTTTCATTTTTGGCTTCAATTGCCTTTCGGTAAAGTAGCAGCACAATAATGTGCTTTGGCAAAACTCAATCACGCGTAATAAATAAGCCAAACAGCTATATATAGAGGGAATATTACTATACTACAGCGATATTGCTATTGCTATTTATACTTGTATAACTTACTGATGAAGTATTAACTAGAGCAAACAATTTGTGTTATAACACTTAGAGAAATTTTTACACTGAATGCAACATTTATAAGTTTGTGAAAACTTAAGAAATTTTGGTGAAAAGTTTTCTTAGTGTATTAAAGTTGTAATAAGACCAACTAAAAACAACATCAAATATAGACAATCTAAAAGTCAATCGTATCATTTGGTGTATTAAAAGTCAAATGTACGTGAAATAAATATTGAAGTAAAAATCTTTTGAAATGAAATTCAATACAACAAATAAACAGTTAGTTGAACTTAAAATAAGATGATTTTAATATTAAAGTATATTTAAGAAGTTGCACTGCGAAGGGAAGCAAAATTCTTAGTGTTGAAGAATATTCGATCAGTCCTTTCTGGATCGGTTTTTTGGAATACCCTACTACAGGTGGTTAAGACCACACGTATGAGCCTTACATGGGGCAGGAATGAAAAGTTTAGACAGACCTTTCTAGAGTTTGCTTCTATGGTTTGAAGCTTGCAACAAAAATATGTTCATTTAAAATATCAGGGGACTCAAATTTATGAGGAATTTTAAGCGTTTTCAGGAAGTGTAGGCGACATGAATGCTATAATTTTATATATATATTAAATATTATCACAATACTAGAATTTTTAGATGCTCTTTTTCCAGATTTTTTAGGCCAAGATTCTTGCGATAAGGAAGTGTTTTATCCTGGCAGAGTAAATTTAACAAATTCAATACATAAACATTTGAATAACTTTACCGATAGCCAATTTGAGATATACGCAATACAGTGCTATCTAACGCGTTGAAAATCATGCTAAAAGAACAGTTAGAATCACCACATAAAGCACTATGGAACAATAATGCCAAGAGTAGAGTATTACTCGTATTAATTTAAGTCGCGTTTGAACGATAGATGAAAACATATGCAGGGCATGCACGTAATCCCGTAACTTCAAGGATGACACTTGGGAGGTACGGATGGGAAAAAAACTGAGGAAGTACGTTAGAGAAACAAAATTCTTATGAAATATCGGTTTCTTGTTATAATGAGTTGAAAGAATAAGCACAAGTGTTGATGAGGATATATTAACTTTGTTTTTCCGTGTGTAACGCTAAGGACACACAATGTATACAAATTCTGGCATCAAGTCAAAATTTAAGTGAATTAAGCAATGTCCGTCTGTTTTTGGTACGCTCACATCCTCAAAAAAATTGACAGAGCTCAATGAAATTTGATCTGAATATTTCTCTATCGTTCTGAGAAGTTTCTAATATAAAACAAGCAGTATCGATTTAGTATGTCAAAAGATTTAGGCAGATATCTGAGGTAAATTTAAAGTTCAAGCAAAGAACTTTTACAGAATTTTCAATTATAAATTAACTCATTACCTCTCTAAAAATTATCAAAATCGGTTCAGTAGAAAAATATTTATAGCCATAATATTACAAGTAATCTAGAAATACCAAGCTGGACTCATTTGTTATTAATAAATAATATGGATATTGTGATAGTTTTTCGGTACCAAATTCCTTCTGGTTTTATAATAATTAGAAAAGAAGTTACGTCAATGGATTTTGGATCTCGAATAGATTTTTTCAGATAATTTACAGCAAAACGCATTAAAGCGTTAAATAATTTTTGAGGTCCAAATTTATTTTTTTTAAGGTGTCTTTACAAATTTAAAAGTCTTAGATTTCACTAGCAAGTAAAATTGTTCACTATGAAATAAATACCTACATAATAATCGATTATTTATAAACTTGCTTACACTAACAAACTAATTACTTTTGAAACTTTGAAATAATACCTGGTGGAAATTACAAAATCATTGTAATTAGAGGGGGAAATTGTTATAAAGAGAAGGGCATAATGACAGTTGTTAACAATGATTTGTGCGAGTTGTAATTATATTGAATTGAATTAATGAGAAAATTCGATTTTATAAATACAAATCAAAACAAAATGAAACAAAAACTTTAAATGAAGTTAACACTTTTATAGGGTCATTAAAGGGGTGAAAAACAAAAAATCAGATACTCTGAAAAAAACTAAATTTTAGTAAGTTAATTATCATATTTAGAATCAAATTAAGCCGAATCTTTATCATTATATCATTCTCTGTTAATCTGCATTGAATTAAATGATATCTGATTGAAAAAATTGAATTTCAGTTTTTACTCATATATTCTTGAAACCATTATCTAAATACTTTTAAATATTTCTATGGTCCAAAATATCAGAAATACTTCTTCATTTGTCATAACTATAGCTCTTGTATCAATTGAATCTAAACGGTATCTTAATTCAAATATTTTTTAATAAAATAACGTCTCTCCTTCTGATTCCATAAGTCCTATATTAGGATGAAATCTAACTCTTCAATAGTTTTAACCATTTGCTTCGTATGAGGCTTACTGATCCTATAGGTCTTATAGAATAGTTCCAAGAGAAAGGTTTTCGGACCAATTTTGAAATCTCTTGCTGTAATAGTTCTTTAGATAATTAGGAATTATTTTCTTTTTATGGTAGGGGATACCCCTACCCCCTAATCCCATCGATATATTCTGTGGCCTATTATTTCGGAATATTGCAATAATTTTGTAAAAAATTCAACAAAATTGTTTCAGTACTTTAGTTGTCTAAAAGCCACAAACAAACACATATTAATTTTCATGTATTTAAATATAAAAATAAATTACAATTTATTTAAAATGGATGTCTAAATGCTATATATCATCTAATGAAATGATATTTGAGGCGTATGTTTCATTTCTTCATTATAATTAAACAATCAAATATTAAGTATACGTCTACTATGCTCAAAAGTATACTATAATAATGCATTGTTAAAAATTAACTCTTGGGCATATAACTAATTTTTCCATATTCATGATATATGTTTTTGTATATCTTTTTAAATAGGACCTGAGGCGTATGATTAATTTTAACTTATAACCGGAGTATAAAAAATTTAAAAAAACAGAAAATTGTAAAAAATGTATATAAAATATTTTGTTTGTAGTTTAACGACTTTTCCCTTTTTCCTTTGTGTATATGGAATACACTTTTTCATTCACAAAGAACCAAATTTAATAAAATTTTATGTACAAGTTTCATAAATATGCGATATATATATTTAAGTTTGTATGGATAAACTCTTCCTTGCCCCAACAAAAGAAGCTTTATGTTATAAAATTTCTAAAAAAAGCTCTTTAGTTATAAACGCATTTAATTAAACCTTTAATTATGTCTCCCCTGACCATAAAATTTCTTAATGTAAGACGATTTTGACCAAGTTTTGCAAAAATAAGTCTTATTATATTCAAAAACGATGTGCCAAATTATATTTTTATTTCTTTCAAATTCATAAATTCCACATATACGTGGGTGTCGTAAAAATGTTTAATCAAATTAAGATAGATATAAGTCAAATCCGAATTTTTCACACAAATTTTACATAAATGTAAGTGCCATAATAATAAGAAAAGCAAATTATTTGAAGGTCATTCATGAAATTTTAGTAGCAAACATTTTCAATCAACAATATGGTGTAGGGTATTAAATATTCGGGTTTTCCCGACTATTACATTTGAACTTTTTTAATTTATTTTTGCTTTGTCTTTGTCCATTTCATCCAAAAGTAAATTTCTAGTTTTTTAGTGAGAAGAAACTTAACGAAATTTTTAAAGTAAACAACATTTTATTCTTGGTCTTGTTGTTTGATTTATTTATGTTATCAAAATAGTTAAATATATAATTGAATTTCAATAAGATTGGTATTGATTCACTGGTTTTATAAGCTAAATTGTTTTACGTGAAAGGGCCGTGTATGGAAGCTATAGCAAAATACGGAACAAAATTGGTCAAATTAATAACATGTATTCACACATTTTATAAGCTCAAAACTCTTTTCCAGAAAGGGGCCCTTTATAGTAGCTTTAGCAAAATATGGACCGAGATTGTTCAAATTAGTTTGAAAAATAATTGTGCCGAATTAAAAAAAAAAATGGAATTTATTTAAGAGTTTTATATGCTAAAAACTGTTTATCGGCAGGGAACCTTATGTAGGAGCTATTTCTGATAGAACCTCTGAATTAAGCGGTTTATAAAAATTGAAATTATACATTGATTTTTATTATCAATGTTATTAAATAGTCAAATATATACCTCAAATACGCTTAAAAGTATGCTATAATTTAATTGTTGGAAATGATATGTTCAGGCGTATGAACATTTTTTTTTCAATTCGATCATACGTTATAATTTTTGGAGATGTTCATATTCACTTCAAAATTAAGTATACGTATAATCAACCTAAAAATATGCTATAATATTTATGTGTTGATTGAGATATTGAAATATGAGTCGTATGATTTATTTTTAATACAAATATTATGTTGAAGAAATAATAAAAAATAAACTAACGGAAAACCTTAAAATGGCTATGTTAAAACCAGATCAACGTATCTTAAAATATTTTCAACCACAAACATTTTATTGATTTCTTCCAAAACATTAAATTAAATAAATTTTGCATAAAACTATATTTTTTTTAAGAAAAAAAGTTTTTTAATATTTCTTAATAATTATTTTAATATTTAATATTAATAAATATTTTAATATTATCAACCATTTAAAAATATAAAAATACATACTTATTTTATGATCTCAAATTTAATTCCTCTCAAAAACAACTAAAACAAAAATAATATTTATTTTTAAATTAAACTATTTGTATAAAGATTTTGCCTCAAGCTACACTCTGTGTCCTTTTTGTTTATCCTTTTTGTTTTAACAAATCAACTTTTGATTTAAAGTTTTTCTTTTCTGGTTTAAATACGATTTTGTGTATTTTTGTATTTTTCCATTCTTCTTCATTTTTATTTCTTGATAAATTTTTATGTCATTTTCATTTTCTTCATATGAGATATTATGTTGCAACATTTGATGGCAACAATAGATAGATTTTGTTGTTGTTGTTCTTTGTATTTTTTATATTATTTGTTTGCATGTTTTACTTCTGTCTTCATGTTTATTTCAAGATCTTTTTAACTTTTGCTTCAAAGTTAAAATAAATATTTTTATTTTTCTCTATATATTTATCTATTATTCTTAAAAAAGAAAAATAGAAAGAGAAACAAGTAAGGACGTTATTTTTGATGAAGCCCGATTATGTAATACCTTACACCATAATATTGGTTACAAATATTAGTTAGAAAAACAGCCCTCGTATAATCTTTTAAACTCATTCTTTATTTCTAAACTATTCTTAACTGTGCAATAAGTTACTGCAACAGTAACATTTATGCATTTTAAAATGAATTTTACTGGGGGTTACATTAGAGCTAGGAGAAATTATGGACTGACCCTCGTATAATTTTGCACATAGATTTTTGTTAACATTTATTTTAATTTGACCAGTTATTTCTTTTAAATAATATTTCGCATATTTTTTCTAGGCGTTACACACGAAATGAAGATGTTAGTATAGTTAGTGTAGGGTGTAATAATATTGAGAAATGCAAAAAAGAAATTGTAATACAAAATATTTAAATGATTGAGAACATGAAGACGATGATGGTAATGATGATGATAATAATGACGGTAATAAAAACTAAAATACCAAACATATTGTAGAAATATTTGCATTGGTTTTTCCTTCCACTCTCTTTTCTATTCATTTCTGTCTGCCCACAAAAATGCAACACTATAGAATGTTGCATGTTGTCGTTTAATGTCGAAATCGAAGTCTAAAGAAAGAAAGAATGAAGGGGAAAAAAATAATTTGTAAAATACTAAACAATTCTGCATTTGTCATGTTAAAAGTTGCATATTTTATTCTTTTGTTGACAGTTTCAATTTCAATATTATTTTTTATTTATTTTATAACTTTTTGTAGATTTTTATTTATATCTTTTAGTTTTAATATTTATTTATTTATTTATTTATTTATTTATTTATTTATTTATTTATTTATTTATTTATGTATTATGTCATGAACTTATTTCGAATTTCACAGAGGCGTAGTTCTCGCACAAGGTGAAAACGGAATGAAAAGTTAATTTATTATACCCGTATTATGCTTAATGCGGATGCTTGAACGGCTTGACTTGCAAATTAAAATATCACAATGAAATTTGGCACGATTGGTTATGATCAGTCCATTATTTCATACAGGTCCCATAAAAATATTCCGAAAAATGAGTTTTTTATTTCCTGAATATCTTACATTTAAAACGATTTTAACCTTAACAAATTGCACAAATATTTAGTCACATTAAGATAAATATAAACCAAAACTACTGTGCGAAATTTTACGAGGGTCGGTCTATAATTTGTTTAATTCTTATATAACCCGCCAGATTAAATTCCATTAAAACGCATAAATTTTACATAAATGTTAGAGTCATAATAGTATATTGCACACACAAGCATGAATAAAAAAGATAATTATACGAGGGTCTTTTATACATAATTAATAGCAATCTTACTTAGTCGGATTTCAGCGAATATAAAATATTTTTGTTTTTCAAGCATGTGTGCCGCTAATTGGATTTGCGCACAATTTTTTAAAAACAGGATTAAATTTAAATTTCGGATTTTCTCTTAAAATTTTTACTAAGCTTTGCTTTTAGTCTTAAATGTTGGCATACGAAAAAAATTTCTAGTGATCGATTGAAATTGACATGAATCTCATTTAGTTTTAGCATACCACGTAAGTTCCTCTTGTTTTTAGAATCAACATAGGAACTCAAAAAGTCTTAAATATATTCCTATTTTGAACTAATGCCTTTACTTCTTCTCAACTTTTGCCCCTGTTTTTTTATTTTTGTCACAATTTTTTTTCTCTATTTAAATTCATTTACTTTGATTAGATATAATTTTTGGAAACATTGCTTTTTTCGCATGTAATTAGAGGCTTAGCATTCATACTAAACGTGGGATTTGATATTCCCATTGAAGATTCTAACTTTTTTATATATGGATTCCCAAATTTATTTCAGGTGGCTGTAATTTGTCATGCTTATCGAAAGCGATGGATCCTTTGCGGATCATTCACTTATAGTTCAAATGCTCCCAAGGCAGCAGAATGGACAAACATCCCGCTTTAGATGTGGCATTTATACAGATTCGACCTACAACGTTATGCTTCTCAAGCTTTACGTGTAATCTTAAGATCGGTGTGCTAGACGACAGATATCATCTGCGTAATATAATTTATTTATACAACCTTATTGGCTTCAAAATATCTCTCTGCTGCTAACAAGTGCTCTTCATGGTTGAAATTAGTGTTAAAAAATCCTTATGTGAAAAACGTATCTTTTTATACACTACCTGAAGTGGTGAATAGTTTATATTTATTCTGTCATTCCATGTGTAACGCTAAGAAGGAATAATATAAGATCCCATAATGTCTGTCTGTTGTTGACACTCTCACTCTCATAGACAAAGATCAATAAAATTTTGAAATTTGTTGTGGTTCTGAGAAGTTTCCTATTTAAAATTAGTAAAAATGGTTTAGTATATTAAAAAATATAGACCGATATCTTAGGTGGACTCTTAATTCAGGAGAAGATCGTTTCTAGATTTTTTTGTACATTTAACTTGTTCAATTTTCAATTTATAAGTAGATGTATTATGATGACATTTTGCCATAATATTAACTTATGCATACATTTTTAACGTTCCAAAAATTATCAAAATCGGTTCAGTAGAAAATTTGTTTTCAAATATGTGAATGATTTTGTGATTTGTTAAGTGATCCTGTGTTATATTTAAGAAAAACTCTTATATATTTTATGTGTCTGTGAGTATATATGTGAGTGTATATGTATGAATGTATGTATGTATGTATATATGTATGTATGTATGTATGTATGTATGTATGTATGTATGTATGTATGTATGTATGTATATACTGTAAATGTACCTAACATAATAATAAACCTATTTCACATGCATTTGTGTTATAGGGTGTTGAAAATGCGGCATAGCCGAATAAAGGGTTCTTATTTGTTTTTTTTTTTAATTCTTAGATAAACGATTATAATTTTAAATAGTTTTTGCTATTAAAAACTTTTCTTTTAACTTTAGAAAATTTCCAAAAATTATTTATTAATCCTTAAACTTTTTAATCCAATAATTTTTTTCTACATATTTACGAATATTTCACAAATATTGTTATTTAATACGATTATTAAAATATTTTTGTTGTTGATGGCAAATTACTATAGAAACTTTGTTGTTAGTGATGTCAGCTTAGGGTTATTTTTGGAAAAAAAAGTTATAAATAAAATACATCTGGAATTGTATTCTGCATACTAACACATGCTCTGTTGTGAACCTGTGTGTATATGTACATATATAAGTGATGTGTAAAAGTGACCTTTTACTTTTCGTTTTGGTTTGATACGTTGACTGGTTAGTTGGTTGTTTGGTCGGTTATAGTCAGTGACCGGTAAAAGTCATAAACTTTTCTAAAAAAAACAATATTTTTGCAAAATCAGATTTTCGTAATAAACTTTCTCAACATTATTAGAAACATTTTTAATGTGTGTGCGTGGGTGAGAGAGCTTGCAAACATTGTTGTTATACCCTACACTACTTCGAGTGGTTGCAATATTATGTGTTTGTGCTGATGCTTGTAATATATAGAAAAAATGATGTTATGACTACTATTTGAAGTTTACCATTCGCCTCAGAAACACTTTCAGCCTTGATTTACGATGTACGTCCATCTGTCTGGCTGGCTGGCTGTTCAGGTTAACGTTGTGAACAGGTCGCAATTTTTGAGATATGTTTTATGTTTTAGTCTAAAAAACAAAGCCTATTGAAATTGGTCCTATTCGGTCCAATATTATAGGTACATACCATACAAATGTTCCTACCGAATGGACTTTTAAGAACATCAAATATTTAAATACAAAGTGTTTTAAAAGAAATCTGGCACAATTTAGTCTATTAATAATTGATGTCCGAAATATTCGAAGTTCTCTGCATTATTTCTCACAAGTCCCATTCCAACCCCCCTTTTCAAATATAATTTTTAAAGAGATAAATCTCACAAGTACATTGATACTGTAGTAACAACTGGTCAACTTGAAGAAGATCGGTCCATTACTTCTTTCAGCTCTCATATAACCCACCTGAAAAATTCATTAGAGAAATCATAAATTTCACTTAAATTTTAGCATCACAATAAAATAACACTTAAGAATAAATCAAATTATACGAGGTTCTTTCATTAATTTTTTTTTAAAACCAACGTTGTGGTGAAGGGTATTACATAGTGTAGGGTATAAAATATTTTATTAATATGTTCCATAAAAAGGGTTGGGTTAAATATAAACGAACAAAATATTTTCTAAAACATTTCATACAAAATTCCTCGTTTTAACATCGTTTCCAATATTAAATATTTTCCTGGATTATTTTATTTAATATTTTTAGTCTTTTAGCTATAAGATTAAATTATAAAGTGTTTTCTTCCTGTTTCCTTTTTTGCTTTAGATTATGGGAGTTTTAACATATGGCCCAAAACTAAAGTTTCAGTTTCATGTTAAAATTCACATACACCCATACAAATACATACTTTCCTTAATTGATATTTCATTGTCATACTATTATAGTATGCGTGTTATATGTAGGTGTATGTGTCGTTGTGAAACTCCTTTATTTATTATATTAAGTCTTTTTTTTGAGAAATAAAGATAATGAGATTTTGATGCGAAAAATATTAATTAGTAGAAAATTGTATTTTATTATCTGTATTATTTAAAACAAATACACACACATACACGTTCATAAATACTTCTTTCAATAATAGTATGCGTAAAATGTGTGTGAGAGTCTCAATTTTAAGCATAAAGTGTTAATCACCAAATGTATACTTTAATTTAGTCAAATCACGCAAATAACTCATCAGCATCCGTTTTTAATAAATGTTTTTGAAAACAAATTCTTTATGAAAAATACTTAGACTTTTATTAAATCAATCAAATTATGTGGTTATGAATAATGATTAGAGATTTATTCGTCATAAAATCTATGGAAATATTTTCAGGATTTTAGAAGCAAAACTAACAAATAAGTGAACCATAAAAAAACTGCTTATTAAGGTAAAAGTAAGTTATATTTAAATCATTTTGGAATGGTGATTATTTTTTTGGTAACCATGATTAAATTGCAATGATATGGTATGATTTTAACCACTCAAGGCTTTGTTAACCATAGTGACTAGATGCCTAGTCAAAACAAAAAGTAAGTGGGTACATTACAAAGTCTTATGAATGGAAGCAGCCTTTTTGTAAATTTCGCTTTTTGCTAAGACCGTTATAACAAATGTTTGGCATCTTTTGTCTTACCTAGAACTTTTTTGAAAATTTTGACTTGTGAACTAGGTTTCGCTATCAACGGAAAAGTTTTGCCGTTGATGTTTTATAAAACTGTAAACAGTTTTACGGCAGGCTTTTGCCCTCAAATTTAGTGCATTCGAATACATATGCTCCGCTGGGCAGTTTAATGAATCTGCATAACCCGTTTTGAATTAGAAGTTCCTTAATCCTCCATGAATAAAAACTGTCTACTAACTTCCCCGTTCCTAATCCTTTGTTCGTTGACTATCTTTCTTACCTTCGTCTCCTGGATTTTTGATGGATGGAATAAATAATTATTTCATTCTATAAAATGTTGACGAAATTCGAATCATCAGCCCACATTTGGCTGTTACATTGTGCTATATCCTGAATAGGGCATATTATTAAAGTTAACTTTGACATTTGTGTGCAACACCAAGAAGTAATTAGTACTCCAGAAATTATAAATATACTCACATCAAATCAAAATCTAAATCAATTATGTATGTCTATCCGTCGGTCTGTTGGAAACATTCTCACGCCTAAACTTATTATCCAATGAATCTTAATTATATTGGTTGTTGTTGTCCTGTACATTGCTGTCTAGATCCATTAGCAAATATTTATAGACCGCTATCATTTTAACATAGTATGATCGGATCAATAGAAAACAGTTATATGATAAGAATAAATAATATTTTTACTTCAATATAAAAATTTTAACCTAAAGAAGTAGAATAAAGTATACATATTTTTGCATCATATTAAAATCTGATTCAATTTAGCTATGTTCGTAAGGCCCCTTCACGGAAAACAGTTTTTTATATGTTATTAATTTGATCTCTGCCCATATTTTGCTATATCTACCATATAATGTCCCTTTCAGGAACACGGGTTTGAGCTTATTAAACTTTTAAGTAAACCTGTCTTTCAAATATGTTATTAATCTGTATAATAAAGCATTTTTAATCGTTTTTAGTTTAGCGGTTTTGTTACATCAAACGCTTCTTTTTAAAGTCTTAAATTCTTTTGGTCTTCGAATAAATATTAACATTATACAAAATTGTAACGCTTTCAGTAAATAATATCTATTCAGAATTTATAATTTTTTTTATTACAATTATAATAAATTCATAAATTTCTCGAAATAAGGTATCCGTTTTATTTGCGAATTTAACACTCTATTGATGTTTTTTTACGACAATTTAAAAGTCATCTAATCAAAAGTTAAAAACAACGATAAAAACAGGTTAGGAGTTGTAGTCGGTCAAACCTGAATGTCTATAATACCCTACACTACTTTTTTGAGTATAACTGGCAGATACCAAAAATTAATGAACCACTCTCGTATATAGATGCTTTTTAATTTATGCTTAAGAGTACAAGTACTATCATACATGTGGGATTAGTGTGTTCTAAACATTCTTTTCTGTGGGCGTTACATCGAAGCTAGAAGAAATTATAAACCGATGCTCGTAAAAATTCGCACAACGATTTTTGCTTCTATTTTTCTTGATTTCATAAATTTTTATAACAATATCATTTTATATAGCGAAGTTATAGGAAATAATGGACCGATCCTTCCTATAATTTGGAATATCGTTAAAACTTATTTGCCAAAATTTCATTAAAATAGTTTTATATTTAGGACTTTTGTAATCTTAATCATTACGGGAAGGAAGATTGTATAGGACTAGATGAAATAATGAAACCATCATTGCAATTTTCTATAGGCATTTCCTTGGGATAAAACAAAGACATATAAAATTTCAATAAGATATCTTTAAAACTGCGACCCGAATTTCGTTTGACAAAGTTAACATGGAGAGTCAGCGTACCAGCCAAACGGACATCGTTGAATCAACTCAGAAAGTAATCCTGAGTTGACCGGTATATTTAAAAGTGGTGTTAGCACAATTCTTTCTGCCCGTTATAATTTTTGCACAAACGCATAATACCCCAAACACCTATGGTGTTGTAGGGTATACAAAATTTAAATGAGCAACAGACTTTATTATTACTTAAATCTACAAACTGTTAAATATTTATTTTTCTAATAAAGAATTTTAACAAATTTATTTATGTATATAAAAATATATATGTATGTGTATGTATTCCTAGTTGAGTGTGTATTGATTACAATTGTAACAAAATTTATTTAGAGGATTTTTTTCAAATATTGAAAATGAGACTTTCTCTTGTCTAGGCATTGTCATGGTAAACATCAATGCCAGCAGTTACCCAAACAACCAGTTCGTCTATCAGTCATTTAAGTCAGTCACTCCCTCATTGAATCAAAATCAGCATAAGACAATATTAAATTTTAAAATCCTGACATGTTGCTTATTTCTTCCTTTACAAATGTGTAGATGTTTGTGCGATTCCTTTTTCTCTATTTTATTTATTATTTAATATTTCTATTTCTTTTTTTCGTTTTTGTTAAATTTTACACAACAATCAACATCCTTCCATCCGTTTATCCTGTGGCATTGGTTTCTATTTGTATACATTACCAGCAACCATTGTTTGCATTATGGATTTTGTGGGCTTATAAAAATTGGCTTCTTCTTTTATTTTGCTATTCTTTGTCTGCTTTAGCTTTATTTTTTTTGTATATATATTTTTGTTGTTGGTTCCTTGTCTATTTAGATTGGGAGCGTTTTTTGTTTAGTTTGTTTACATATAAAGTCAATATTGTTGTTTTTTATAACGTTTATTTTATAAAATGTCAAAGTTATTTTTACTTTATCATTGGATTTGTAGCTAAAGGGGTTTTCTATCAAAAAAAATACAGAATGTCTAAAAGCAGAAATAGACTCTTTCCTATGCTTCTAAATCGGACGGATCCTAGGTACTAGAGCCTAAAGAATAAGGTGTTTTACGTCGTATATGTGCCATATGCTATATTTACCAGATAATGATTAATATTTTTTTAAATAACTCTCTGTTTTAATTCTTGTGAATTCTAAGTTTGGACTATTTCCTACTATTATCCTACTTTTGATAAATTGGAAGCAACATAGAGGCAAGAATTTTTTGTTCCACAGACCAACAGATCAGGGGAGTTGACATCTTCTTGATCCTAAAACATAAAAAAGTATATTCTTTAGCTAGTAAATTATTCTTTCTATGTTCCAACTGATCAGAAAGGCTAAACATTATTTATATTTGGACAACGTTATTACATTATCTTCGTTCGAATATCGAAGGGAACATCTACATGCTTTTTAGGAAGTAAGTTTAGTTTAAGACTGATCAACCTATTTAATAAACTTTCAGGATTTAATTTGATAAATCCTCTGAAAGATTGTACTAAATTCTTATTTCTCCTTCGGAAACTTTGGATGGCCTAATAGGAGAGAAATAATCACGTGGACTTTAACAAGAAAACACCAAGTTGTTTTTAATTGACCAAAATTATTTTTTCAATGACTGCCCATATATATTCGCTTTATTTAAAACTCGGTAAACTGTGATACATACTCCTTACCTTTGAGAGTTGTCTTTTAGTTGTTCCACGATCAATGTGTTATCTTAAGTATATTTCTTAGTTCCATTATTTGATTTTCTCGTTTTTCAAACCAAATGCCTCAAATGTTCCAAATCGGGCCACATTGCTTTTAATATCTCCAATAAAAAGTTTGGCAGTTACCAGCTAATCACTATTCTGGTTGCGGAAAGTACAACACTTATACAGCATTATTACACAATTGGTTTATTCACTTATAAACAAATAATTTCAAGGCCAATTCACTTGCAGCCACTTTCACCAGGGATCGCTTCGTAAAGAAAAATGGTATTTTTCAAGACTAAAAAATTATCCTTATTCAATTTTACTACTTTGTCAAATAGTTGCAAGGTATCAAAGTGAATATCGGAGTAATTGAGTACTTTGGATCAGGAGATTGATAATTGCTTACAAATCGCCAAAAATTCTTGTGAGATACGTAACACTTGGACATGAGGTTACTACAATTAGTTCATTACATTCAGTTCAACCACTGGAAACTATTTTTACAATTCGTTTTAGTTGAAGTTCAAACAAGCGCTGAGGAGGACATCACAGCCAGTTGCTGCCACTGTTGGAGTAAGGTCCTGAATATTGCTAATGTTCTGTTTTGCAGCTTGATTTTCAGAATAGTAAAAAATTTGCTGCTGAGTATAAAGAATCAAGTCAATAAGATTAATGTAGCAATAAATTCGGGTAGTCGCCTATTTGCTTAAGTCCAAGTAGTTGTTTTCTTCTATAATCAATTACAATTGAGTCCAATCCGAAATTTGTTACTTGCCGTCAGAACTTTACCAGTACCATTGTTATCAATTTCAGTAGTATTTCAAAGTATAAAGAAACGTAGCCTTCTTCTAAGGGAATCAAACAGAGTCAAAGTCCTTTTTAAGTAGTACTTCTGTTCATGCCTTGATCTTCTATAATTTAAACGATTCAAACTCAAAGTAGGTCGCATTGCTATTAAAGCCTTTCGATTAGGGTTTTGTGCTTGACATCCAAATTTTACACCTTCAATTTTGCAATTTATGTTTAGAAGCTAAAGAGTAGGACGTCTTATTAATTTAATAGCAAAAAAAAAAAAAGAACAAGAATCTGTGTGAAATTGTCTTTATCAGTAAAAGTAACATGATGGAACGTAGAGTGCTGGAATATACTATATTTGGACATATTTTTGGTAGTAAAATTAAAGAAGATATATACCATTCCTATACTTTAGCCAGTAGTCTCTTGATCATTTACTTCCCCTACAAATATTTTCACTTACATTTAGGGTACAACAAATTCCCTGCTTCCAAATTTATTACCATCTTCCGCCACAATTCAAAGCGTTTACTATTAGTCTTTGAATTAAACTTCAATACTTTACATAGTGCGCGATATGTTTTTTTAGCTGCTGCTAATTTTATTTTATTATTTTTCCGATGTTCCAGCCGCTATTATTGCTATTGTTGTTGTTGTTGCCCTTAAAGTTTACTTTGAGTTTAAAATATCCTTTTTGTTTGATTTTTGTCTAAAGTTAGCGCGTATCAGTTGGTTCATTTCCTTCATCTGTCTGTTACTGTGTTTACATCAGACAACGTTCTTCTTCCGCTTTAGTTTGCTTTTCGGTTTTGCTGTTTTTTGTTGCTTTTGGGTTTCACTTTCTCGTTTTGTCTGTTTGACGATAAGCTTAATATTATGGTGGCGTTAATACTTTAATTGAGGGGTTATGTTGGGTGTTTAGTTTAGTTTAAGGTCATATTGGGTGTTTATTTATTCTATAATAATTTGTATATTTAAAGCGTTTGGCGTTTTTCAATTTTATATCACTGTTTACATTTTATGATTGCAAAAGAGGAGATTTAAGAAAACAAACTAATAAAATGGTAATTAAGGAAATTTAAATTTATTTAAATGGCAATTTAAAACATAAGGAACTTTTAGAAAATCAATATGTTTATTTAGCTTTTTATGAAAACTGATAATTTATTTTTATTGTTTTTGGAGAAAGTAATTATAATTTAAGGAAAAGTTATCTAATTGTGGTAATTTATTTATTAATGTAATAAAAATTATATTAATAAAAAATAATTTTACACTTTATTTAGGATTGAGGTCATATATATGAACTATACGAACCGTATTTACTGGAATTCGTTAAACATATTAATGCTGGACGACTGTAGTATTGAAATTCATAGTTCTAGTAAAACCACAAATGCGTCTGTATTGTACACACACATTCAAACATAAACTTACAAACGTATACAATACATATAAGTTTTTCTTAAATGTAACAATGGAACCCTTAATGAGTCATGAAATTAGTTATATTTTTGGCTACAACTTTTTATACTGAACCGATTTTGATAATTTTTGCGAGGAATATATATAGCTTCATATTATAACAAAATTTCATTCTTATTTGTGGATTTATAATTGAAAGTCTGACAAATTTCTCAGGGCTATAATAAATGCACAGACCACTTTATCAAGGAACTGTTCCACTAGACAAAATGAATCACGTCTAGAATTAGTTTGATAGTCACTGCCAAAGGTACTTTCATACAATACAAGTATTAATTATCAATATATCTAAAGAACTTTAATAACAAGAGTATTCAAATTGTTTGCAATTACTTCCCAAGGATCTTTTTTAATGGTAGAATTTTAGGACGGATAGGACCATGGGGAGGGGTAGCACCTACTTTATAAGTACGGCAAAGCACACCGCGTCTTAGCTAGTATTATATATATATTTGCAAGTGTATGCGTCAGTTTGTATGTACGAAACATAACGTATTTACTTTACAAGCATTTGTGGTAGAGAGTATATAAGATTCGGAATGGCCGAATATAACATCATCACTTGTTTTATGATTCTGAAAATCTGTAACTTAAACTTTTAACAACCTTAATTAATATGAGGATATAAATAAAATATTCACTTTTAACCTTCAAATAAATACTTTCAATAAAATACATTAATATTAAAAAAAGTTTCTCAGAAATATGTATATATAATGCATATGTGTGTATATTAACTTCAAGATTGTATGGGATGCTCTAAAAGTTCTTTAAAAAACATATTAATTATTGAAAAGATTAATTATTTGAAAACTACTTTTATAAATATTAAATTATTATTGTAATTTTTTTATCATTAATTTATTAATTATGTTAATTATAAACCAAAAGCGTAATCAGAATAACTGTCAATTAGGTTTAAAATTTCAATTAATACAAAAATATTTATTGTTTACAATATTTTTATATAACTATTAGTATTTTATAAATATTACAAATATCTCAAAATATATTTATAATACCTGATTTCATATTTTTATCACATTGATATTCTGTATAAAACTTTTAATTCAAAGTAATTATTAATCAACCCACGTTCAGTTTACCTAAACCGCATAATAATTATTCATATTTTAAAACTGTGACGTAGTTGACGATTACACTCATCATAATCATCTTCATTATTATAATAATAATTATCATTCAAAAATACCGGTTCCCTATAATTTTGCACACAATCCATTGCATTTCGATGTAAAAAGTAAAAACACTGAAATAAATAAAAATACGATAAAATATCAGCGTGTAAAAAAAGCGAAAACTTTTATCAAACTTTAAATTTAAAATAATAATTTTTACTGTCTTTTGTTATTGTTGTTATTGTCGTTGTTGCTTTTATTATTGTTTAGCTTTAAATAAAAGCTCTTGTGTAAAAGTGAACTTACTAGAGTACTTTTTAAGTAACAGCTCATGAATACAAAATTGTTTGTTGATTTATTTTTATAAATTTTTGGTTTGTTTTTTTGTTTTTTGTTTTTTATTTTTAATATAAAACAAAAGATAAAAAATTAAACAAAAACAGAAACAACAAATTATAAACAAAAAGTTATAAAATAAAGATATAAGAAAATTTTAAGTTAAGCTTGAACGAATTAAGTTGTTCCACTACCGTATAAGACGGATTATACTATACTATACTATGCTATACTATACTATACTATACTATACTATACTATACTATACTATACTATACTATACTATACTATACTATACTATATTGTACTATACTATTGGAAATAACCTAATGTCGATCGTTTGGTTGGACTACATGCCATTGTAATTTTAGAGGCCGTTTTCATATAGAGATTCAATTCAGCTATAGTAGGCCTTAAATAATATCTGGCGTTTGGTGTCGTATTAAAAATTTGATTTTAGTAAAATGAGAAAGACTTGATTATATAATAATTCAATTTCTTATAAATTATGAATTTGTTTTAAATATCGATTTTAAAAATGAACTATATCTCTATAATTTTTAAATTGTTAAAGATATCCTCATTTCAAATTATTGAAATTTCGGAATCTAAGCAGTATGTGCTTATAGAATATGATCTCTTTAAATATATTAAGCAAACAATACTACCTTTACTAAGTATTATATAACAAGTCCGTAATCTAAAAAATACAAATAATAATTATTTTCAATTTCTTTGGAAGTAATAATACAATAAAAATGATATTTACTCAAAAATTCGTTGTTCGAAACTTAAGTAACCTTTTTTACATGAAATCTTATGTTTTTTTATAAACTAAATATACTTTTCAGTCATGTATTATATAACATTAGTTAGAAAATATATTATCACTGGCTTTGATTTTAGAAGTTTTTCACCTCCAGAAATGGAATTCAAATCAGAACATTGCGATGACTAATCCAAGACTCGGATCTCATCATCGATCAACTTCTATGAATGCTTCGGGCCATTGCCGTGCTATTACCTCAAACGAAATGGGATTTCTCATCCATATATTATAATATATGTGCATCATAATATATCCCAAAATAAAAATTTCCATTTTCATTTGGCCTTATAAAAGGGATCAATGGCGTCAGAAAAAAAGTTTAAACCAATACACTAATACCCCTTGGCTTTTTCAATTGCTTTTCCTTTGTATTTCTTACTTTGGGCACTTTATGTAAATCCCTTTCCATAAACTCCATTCACCACTAAATAAAGAAGACTTTCATAAATTAATTTTTATTGAATTAGAAAAACATATCCGGCAAACTTTAGAGTGAATACCACTGTCCAGATAGAGCCATATATAAATACTATTTATACTCATCGCAAATCATATAGTTAACATCCTCAACTCCTTTTTAAGGAGAGGATAGAGAAAACAGTTACCAACTCAATTATGTATGCAGTCTTAAAAATTTGTTAAAACTTGTCAGGGTCTTTACTCATTAAAAGATGACTTGAACATCTATATGTACAATAATTAATATGAACCGATTTTGATGAATTTTTCACAGAATAATCCCAATATATGATATCAGAGGGAGAAGTACACCTCATACAAAGAAAAGAACTATCAATGCGATTCTTTAAAAATATGATCCCAAGCTCCTATATAAAACAACAATTAATTATTAATGTGAGAGTTGAGAATATAATGATGTCATACCAATTACTTTCCTAAGGAGCAGTTTTACAAGACCAAATGTAGAATAATGGAGAGAGACAGCTCTTTTTCCGTGTTACTCAATGTATATTAGACTTAACATAGTTCTACTGAAAGTTTCTTTTACATATTTATTTCTGCAATTCGGCTACACCATTCCAAATTAGACTATGGCGTAGTGAATTTATTGGGAGTACACGGCACTTGTGCTGCATTGCCAAAGACGTTTTGTTAAAAATATTCAATAAGTGGATTATATACCTTTTTGGTTTACTCGCTCATTTAACGACAGTTTGGCGTTAAGGCGGAGCTGCCAGCCTTCATCTGTTTGTCCATTTTTCTCTTCCAACAGAAAAATTCTCCTATAAATACGCAGGTTGCTCTAAATAGAATCATTCTTTTTGGCGCTTAGTATTCACAATAGTCCAATTTAAAACCAGCAAAATCGGTTCAGTATATTAAAAGATATAGACCGATATCTGATGCAATCTCTAAATCAAGCGACAAACTTCCTTAAAATGGTCTACTATAAGTCGCTAAATTAGAACGATATTTTTCTTTAATATTTAGTTATTTGAACTTCTTACTTTTCCAAAATTATCAAATCAGTTAAGTAGAAAAAATGTTATAGCCAAAAACATCACTAATTTTATGACACTTTAAGGGTTCCAGTGTTGCATTTAAGAAAGCATTTATATAATATATGACGTTTGCAAGTGTGTGTGTATGTGTATATCTACGGAACTTAACGCAATAACTTCACATGATTTTGTGGTGGAGGGTACTGAAGATTCGGAATAACCGAATATAGCATTTTAACTTGTTTACAAACAAGTTCCCATACCATTTAATACCTTCAGCTTTCAATGTAGCGTGACTCAACAAACAAAATAATGAAATGCAATTAAAATACAAAATAACTACAAAGAAGCTTTATCAAAATTCTAAACAAACAATAAGATGAGATTGACTCAACATTATATTGAGCGTAAAAACCCCTTAAAGTTTTGTTTAAAAAATTTAATATTTCAATTTTTATTTAGTTAATTTTAGGGGAAACTTAAAGTTATTTTAGTGCTTTAGCAACTGTTATCGAGTGTGGATTAAAAACAACAAATTTTTAGAGATTGAAACTCTTATTTAAATAAAAAATATGTTTAAGTGGCAAATCTATTTAGCACTTTTCTGTTTGTTCTTGACCTTGAGCGAAACGAAACGTGTTAAACGTATAGTAGGAGGTAAACATGCTAAGGCTCCACCACCAGATGATCCCGTGGTATTTACTCGTACCTATAATCGAGATGCTCGCGTAGAAGGATTTCGTAATTCAGTAACAAAAATCTATACATTTTTGGGTCTACATTATGCTGAACCCCCAACGGGAGCAAATCGTTATGCACGTCCCGTTTACAAGAGATTAGAAGGTGATGTTAATGCTACTCAGTATGGACCACCTTGTATACAACCGGATCCTCGTTTTCAAAATCGTATTATAGGTGATGAAGATTGTTTATTGTTAAATATTTATACACCACAAATGCCAGATGAAACAACTGGTTTACCGGTCATAGTATGGATACATCCGGGAGGTTTTCGTTATGGTTCCGCAAATCAATATGATGCCACGCCAATGGCTCAACAAGGGGTAATTGTGGTGGCACCACAATATCGTTTAGGTTCATTGGGTATCATAGGGGATGGTACTAAAGAGTTTGATGGTAATTTGGCCATATTTGATATGTCAGCCGCTTTGAGATGGGTTAATGATTACATCTCACACTTTGGTGGTGATCCTAAACAAATAAAGGTGGTGGGTCATGGCTCAGGAGCAGCTAGTGCTATGTATTTATCAATGTCAAGATCAGCACGTAGTGCTAGTGATATAACCGGAGTAGTGGCCATGTCCGGTACAGCCCTGTCACAATATGCTACCGACAAAGAACCGGTACAAAGTGTACAAGAGGTGGCTGAGATTAATGGTTGTCCCACTACAAATGAGGTGGAAATTGTTAAGTGTTTAAGAAAGGTAAATGAGATATAACTATTTGGAATTTAAAACTATAACTAATAAGGTTATCTGTGCAGAAAGACGCTAAGGAAATTATAGAAAATGATTCCAAAATTCAAACAGAAAGACTGGCTGGCAGAGCCATGATTAAGGGACTTTCTGGCAGTATAGGCTTCCATCCTCACATTGAAAGTGAAGACGATGGCAGAGCCTTGCCCAGCTTAATTGTGGGTGAACCAGATCAACAACTTAAAAGTGGAAATTTCACTGCTATACCTCTACTAACAGGAGTAACAAAACATGAGACCGCCAATGCTTTCACTTTGGATAACATAAATAAAGTATTTGGATCGGCAGAGAAATTTTTGGGTTCTCTTACCGACACCCTAAAAGAATTAGTTGGTTTCCTCAATGTTGATCAATTAACAGGAGAAATAGCAAAAGCCCAATTACCAGGGTTACCCAGTGCTTTGACTCCCACCTTAAATGATGTACTTAAAGTGCCAGAAACTTTGAATATAAATCAGATACTTTCCAAGGTATTTTCTAGCAAATTTAATAATCATTATTAAATCCCTTAATATATTCCATCCTCCTCTAGGTTATTGAATCCACAACAGATGTTTTATTCAACCTTCCTGCCGTTTTGACCACTCAAGTATGGTCTCAAATAGCTCCTGCTTTCATGTATAGTTTCGAATACAATGGCACCACATCCAAAGGCATTAATTTCTTACGTGGTCTTCCCATTGTGGCCGATACCAAAAATTCCAATTCTGAAGTTGTAGCCCATGGTGATGAATTAGGTTATATGTTCGATTGCAATGACGTATTTGGCAACCCCATTCCGGAAGCTCGCTTAACATCTGAAGAAGATTTAAAAGTTCGCAATAATCTTATTGGCATGATTGTTAAGTTTGCCAAAAGATTTTAAAAAAGATACCAAAATAGGTCAATTTACCGATAATATATTTAAAAGTGTTACCGGTAAAGGTACTCCTTTTATTAAAGTGAATACTGAATTAACAACCGATTCAGATTTTCGCTTTTGTGAGTTATCACTATTTGGTGCTTCTTTAAGTCCAGTTACCTCTACAACTTGTGAAGGTTTGGGTAATGTCTTATCAAATTTACCCGGTGCATTGGGTGGAGTATCAAAAACTTTAAATCCTTCTAATTTGGGTGGTGTATTAAGCGGTGGTAAAACACCCAACACTGGTGGTTTACTAGGCACTTCAACATTGCCGGGAAGAAATTCTGGAAGTAATCGTAAACCTGGTGGTTTGAATTTATTTGGTTTATTGTAAATGAAGAAAGTGAGAATTTGCCTTAAATTAGTTTTTTGTATTTTTGTATTGAAATATTTCTGTTTTCTAAATAAAATATGATCATGACAAAATATAAAATATTATTTATTAAATCGGGGATTAAAAAGATTTTCAGATAGTGGAATGGCCAGACATAGTCAATATGTAAGCAGATAATATTTACTATAAATTTGGCGTTATAAATATGTTGTGTGAATTTTATTCCCAAGATGTTGGGTATCTTGGGCCCTAAACATCCTGATGTGTTCTAAGATTTATAAAGTGGATCTTTTGTTATGGACCGATATATGAGATAACTCAAAATTTCGAAAAAGATCACTTCTAAGCTTCTTTTTAACAAACAATAATTCGAATTTAATAGAATTTAGAGCTCAACGAGCTCAATTTCGCCTGAGTGTTTTATAACCATTAACATCACATATGCTTGGGTGTTCTACTGATGTTTATAACAATAATGGCGATACACCAACCTTTAAAAGCATTGTTCGACTTAAAATCACTGTCAGAATATTTTAAACGTCTATCTGTGTGCCCGTTAGCATTTAAAATACTCCATAGGTCGCAATTTTTATGATATCTTCATAAAATATGGTACACATTATTAATTTTACCAGAGCACAGAGCCTATTTAAACTCGGTCCAACAATTTAGGTCTGGCAAACACATTTTCTCCCAGAAAGAGATTTAAAGCTGATAAATATCCTATATATACAATAATATAATACGATGAAAAAATTATGCAAGGATTGTTCCATTGCTTAGATCTTATACAAATATCACTTTGAAGGGGCAAAAATCTCACATAAACGTGAATATTCTAATAATATTTGCCTAAGGGTCGGTCCATAATTCCTTATATAAACCTTCATAAGAAAAGCACATAAATTTTAAGAAAAGGTTAGTATCATAATAATCTACTGCAGATAATAATCTCTTCTACAGAAAATCAAATAATGCGAGGGTCGTTTATGAGTTTTTCGTAACAAACATTTATATATAAACATTTTATTATATAAACATTTATAATAAACATTATGGTGTACGATATTATATGGTCAGGCGTGACCAACTATAGCATCCAAACTTATTTTTTCTGAGAAGTTTCCTATTAATTATTATTCGGTACATTAAAAACTTTAGGCCGATATCGGAGGCAAACTCAAAGTTTAAGCGAAGAACTGTTATAATTATCAGTTATGAATCGACATGTTGGTATAAAATTTGGTTTTATGTTTAAAGTTTGGAATAATTACCTTTCAAACTGTCTTTAAGATATGCCTCCGATATAACTCCTATTTAATTTCCTTTCTTGAATTAGGATTTTAGACTTAAAAGATACTTAAATATGGAACAACTACATTGATATTTAGACAATCATCCATTTTCCTTGAAAATATGTAATAACTTCCATGTATATTGCCTCTCAAGTAGAACATGTTATCCTTAGATATTAATTCTTTAATGAAATGGTCACGGAAATCTATAACTCGGTACCTCTACCATATTTCACTTTAATGTTTTCGAACATTTTTTCCGGCATCAGGGTTAGTGGAATTTTCACTTCAATTCAACTTCACTTCAACTCATGGAAATATTTCCTTAGAACAAGTGAAGAAGGATATATAAGATTAGGCGCAGCCGAATAGCCAATTTATTTGTTCATTTTAGGCTATTAGAATGAATATAACTTTAAAATTTATTTAATTTTAAATATAAAAATATCTACAATTAAATATTTTAAAGTTTTATTGTCATTTTCTTTTTTCTTTATAAACAAATTAGTTTCTCCTGCTTATAGAACAATGTCCTAATGATTAAATATCAGCTACAACTAAAAGCAAATAAAAATGGTATAGTCGGTCAAGAACGACTATGTTATTCCCTACACAACATTGTTGGTATATTATGATACTTTCATTTATTTGAAATATATGCATTTGAAAAGGATTTTTTCCTGCCGGGTTATATCGGAGCTAGAAGAAATAATGGAACATCGTTTTTAGTTTATATTCATCTTAGTTTAACTTGTTGTTTTTGCAATACCAACGAATATATGAGATTTATGCAGTTTAAAATGACATTTGGAGGTGGTCTTTTATAGGACCCTTAAGAAAAAAAGGACCGAACCTCGCAAAATTTGGCACATCGGTAGAGAATACTTTTAGACTTACTTAGATTATATTAAGTTTAAATCGCTTAATATTAAGGACATTTATGACCTTAAAACTCCATTACGTTAGGACAAAACTTTAAATAGGCTTCGTTCTTGAGACGAAAAGATAATATATGCCAAATTTCATCAAGATATCTCAGAAATTGCGACCTATAAAGTATTTACAACGCATAGAGTTTGCAATAAAAAATAAAATGGAAATAAATCTGTAACTTCCAGAGGTGCAAGTAAGTTTAAGTTTTGAGTTTATTTACTTAGCGGGGGTCGATCCACAGGGTCAAAAGAAGGTCAACTCGGCCAATAAATGAAACTATCCAGATTTCTCATGCCCTAACGGATTTTAAAGATTTTTTCTGCTACTAAAAACTTTTAAAAAAATCTTATCGTATGGGCAGGTTTTTTCTTATAGTTGAAGAAATATTTAGTAAATATAGTTTAAGAGATACTTACTTTTTGACCGATCTTGGCGAAGTTTTTATGTTAAAGCTAGTCCAAATTTTGTCCGAGTTTTGTGAAATAGTTTTTACTTTAATAGAACCTAATTATGTTATAAAAAAATTTGTCTGAAATTATCTACACCGAATTGATATTTTTCCGAGAGGTTACTTTATTGGCTTTTGAGTAATAAAAACAGGTCCAAAAATTTTTTTCAACTTATTACTTTCAGAGTTTAATTTCTCAAATCGTAAAACTGGAATTTTCAAAGACTCATGTTTTCTTTAAAGCCTGATATGTTCAAAAATTCTAATTAATAGAAATACCTGCCCCCGATATCGGTTAAAAAATATATAAAAAATGTAAAAAAAAAATTTTGGAATTTTTCGAAGATTTCTTGAGAATTACGGAAACAAAATAATATTAAAGGTTTCCGATTAGGTGTCAAAAAGTCTATATATGTGCAAAATTTCATAAAGATAGGTTGAGTAAAACAATTGTATTTGAAGCTCAAAATTGAATAATTTTCAAATAATCTATTCAACGCTTTCATGATATTTTGTCGCAAAAAATGTGAAACGGATTTTATTAATATCAATAGTGTTGTACACTTCTAAAAAGTAAACATAATTTACCATACATTGATATATAATATCTCTAACTTCATTTTTCAATCTGTCCAAAGTATTGATCGAAACATTACTGATCTTAGTACATCTTAGCAAATTATATTTGTACAGTTATTTCTTCATAAAAACAAAACGTCAATACATATACGTAATTATTATGAAGAACTGGCTGGAATAATATAGTTTGCTAATATTGGACTAGTCGTTCGGAAGTTATAGATTTATTTTCAATGGCAGCCAGATAGCAAAACAGACAGACGGAAGGACATCGTTAATTCGACTCAGAAAATGATTCTGAGTCAAACGGTATATTTAAAAATTGTTGTTATACCATTTTTTCTATAGTCTAGAAACTCAACACAAACGCATAATACCCCAACTACCTCCCGTGGTGTAGGGTATAATTATCAACATTCCGTACTTTGTTTCCATTATCGTTATTATTCCGAAATATTTGAAAATGTTTTTAAATTGCAATAGAAACTGAAATACTTTAAACATTTCCCCTCGAAGGAAGAAGAAAATATTGGTTGATATTAAATAAATTCCTTATTTTAAAATTAAATCAATGTGCTGCTGAGGAGCCAACAATTTGCTGCTTATTTAAATTATTGTTAAATAAACAAATAAACCAAAAGATTTCTTTTGATTTTTCATTAATATATTTTCTATAGATTCCTTGTTTTTTTCTTCTTTCTTTCTTTGTTCGCCCTCATTTGTTAGCATTGTGATGTTGGACTCCCCATTCTAAATATTTATTTGAAAATTCTTCAGTTTAAATAAAATGGCTTTTTTCACATTTCGGGAAGACTTAAGTAGATTAAGAGTATTATTTGTTCCATTCATTCAGTTCTTTGTGAGTGAGAGCACAGTGTGTCTAAATCGGATTTTTTTCGAAATAATTATTAATGAAATAAATGAAATTTCACATCGTCACAGCTGAGGTGTTTTTGATTGCGATACCAAATACATATAAAGTACTAATCAAAACAACTAAGAATGTATAGTCGGTCAGGCTCGTCTTTCTAATATCCTACACTACATCGTCGGTTAAAGATGGAGTTTACGAATAAGTAATGAATCTGATTTATTCTAAAGTGTGTAGTACATTATTGTGACACTTATATTTATGTTAATTTTATGTGTTATAAAAAGAATTTATCTGGGGGGATATATAAGGTCTACAAGAGCTTATGAATCGATCATTGTATAATTTTGCTCATCGACTTTAAATTATATCTTAGCACATCGTTTTAAATTATTATAATTTTTAGTTAATTTCGTTTAAATTCCCATTCCGTGCATGGGTGGTATCTAAAATATTGGACCGAATATGTACCGAATATGATATGTAGACTATTCACAACGTTTAAATGACAGCCAGCCGGACAGCACACGGACGAATGGACAGACATTTTTTTTTTTTGACTCAGAAAGTGATTCGTGGATGTATCACAATTTTTTCTGTATGTCAATAGCATAAATGCATAATAACCCAACCATCATCGGGGGTGTAGGGTATTAAATTGTTTTATAGGTGAAAAAATGTTGCCATCCTTTTGTGAAAAATCCCTTTTTTTAAAGCTCCAACTTCAGATTAATATACGTTTTTGTACTTATTGCACCAAATGTTTAAGGGACTCTGGTTCAGATTTTGAAGAGTTAATTGGACCTTAAATAAGTTCGCTATCTTAAAAGAGCTATACATGGCTTTAAAAATTTATTTCGACTGGAATATCAGCAAAATTATGAGATATAACCCAAATAAGTAAGCATATTTTTAGAGACATTTACAATTACTTCTTCTCTCTGAAGAAAAAAAATTATTTATGGCGAATTTAAAAAAAATCAACATACCCGAGGTAGTCAATTTAGAAGGTCACTGACGATGCCACATGTTCCTTTAGATCAACTCCAAAGTATCCCCGCTCTGATTATGTGAAATTTCATTAAGATATCTTTAACCATTCAAAATTTACAGATTTATTTCGCAAAAAATCGATTTGGACACACTGTGGAGACTGTGTATATGTACACATACAATATTTGCTGCTGGTTTGACTGCTATTGCTGTTGATAATGAGGAAAATTTTGTATATAAAAGAAAAGAAAAAAAGTATTTCCTTCCATTATGGATTTCCATTTAGTCAAAATTACAACCATCAGAAAATGTGATGGTATGAGTGACAGTTGAGTTTTTCCACAAGTACTTACAATGAAACTGAAAGAAAATTTGATATCAATTGTCATTTTAGGGAGACAATGTTGATGTTGGTTATGATTTTTACAATGTTTGTTAGTTATTGTTTTATGTAAATACGAGGGGCTAACGGAAATACGAAAGAAACAAGTAATTCTTAAAGCTAAAGATTCCATAATTTTGGTTCCTACTGAGTGAATAATTTTTTTCAATAATTATTTAATTCTCTTATATCAAATACCCCTCGTATATTTTTTTATTTTTATTCCAAATACGTATACATTTTTTTCTTTTTTTTTTCAAAAACATTGTTCATGAAGCCTCATTTCAATGGCAAAACTTTTAACATATTGAGGAAATGAAGATAAGAATTTTAAGTATTTTTATGAATTGTTATTTGTTGTAAACTTTTTCTTTTTTATTTTTATTGTTTTTATTTGTAAGAGAAGAACAAGAAGAAAAAATTGTGGTTACAATTATTTTTGTTGTTTTTAATTTGAAAGTTTCATAAAGTGTTAAAGAAATTTCTATAAGTGTTTTCTTTTTTTAGGTTTTTTTCCTTTACAATAATTGAGATTTGTTTTTCATGTTATTTCTTGAGTTGTTTGATAGAAAAACAGGAAATTTGAAAAGGAATTTTAAATATTATTCGTATAGTTTATTTAAAATAAATTATTCCTCAAAATATTTTAAAATATGTTTGTTTTAACTATCAGTGATGACAAAGGGGGGATTTTAGGGATTAGCTAGAAAATTGTTTAAAAGAAATGTGGGAGCAAAATTTTATTGGTATTAAAATTCATACATTTTTCTAAAGGTGTTATTATTTTAAGCCCAAAACTGTTTTTTGGTAGTGACGCTATATGGGATAGTTAGTTGTTCCGAATTAAAATTTCTATAAGATTAAACCTCTATTCCGAGAAGAGACCATATGTAGGGCAAGTGAAACATGCATGTAGTTAGGACTGTTAGAAAATAATTGAGCCAAATTAAAACAAAAAAAATCGTATTATATTTTAAAGCTTTGTAAGTTCAAAGCTCTACCCCGAAGGAAATCTTTTATGAGACGTTAGACAAATAATGCTTTTAGTACAATGAAGTACAATGGTTTTGAAGTTTATCAAATGTTTGCATATTTTAGCCTAAAACTTTTTTCGAGAAATCTGATATCGATGACTTTTGTAACCAAAGTGAAAAATACATGTACATATTATGGCCAAATTCTGTTTAAACTTAATTTGTATTGTAAAATTTTAGAAAAGATTTGGTTCTATTTTTTGAGGGTGTTAGTTATTAGTCTAATACTTCTCTCCTAGTGACAAAATTTAAAGGGAATATAGTGTACGTTTAGACCAAAATTATTATGATTTAATGCAAACAAATATATACTTTATGAATCCTTGATGATTTCTTCTTAGTGTTATAAATGGAATTGCAGTGTTGATACACCCTCTTCACCACTCGTGGCGACTTGAACTTCAAGTCTGAAAAGCATTCTGAACTAGAATCTAAAAAGGAATCTTAACAAGAATTTTTACTAGAGTATGGTTTAGAATTGGATTTAAAATCCAATATGAACATATATTTGAACTTTAATTTGAATTAAAATATTAATCAGATACTTGGACATAATTTTTGAAGTAAAATATAAAGTAAACTCTAAATTAGACTCTGAACTAGAACTATAATCTACAACAGTTTTAACAACAGTCAAAGTTCTTGATTTTAGACTAAATATTAGATAAGTCTTTACTAGAATTAAAGACTTTAAACCGAATATTAAGAAGTGAGAATGAAAATTTCTTAAGACACGCTTTTCATTAAAACTTTTCACTCAAGTATCAATTTTTTATCAAGTAATCTTAGTAAAATATGTCGGTTATCATATTTAATGTCAATATTTTTTATTGATCTATAATAATAATTTTCTTATCTGATTTCAATGACTGACCAGAAAGCGCATACAAAAATATTCAACAAAACCTAATTTGATTCTTCCAACAGTAGGCAAACCATTCAAAGGTTTGCCATCAAATTGTTTCCAATATTATCAAACAGTATTGGGAGAACCAGTGCGTTGATGAAAAACCTTGTACAGGTGAAATGAATGGTCCACATAATGTTTCTAAAGCCAAATAAATAGAAAACAGCTCCCAACACATGTGGCAGAAAAGCAGCCCCGTTTAGAAACCAAAGACAGAGCACGAAAATTGAAGTCAAGTTTTCTAAAAATATATTCTGTCAGATTTTTTGCAGCTTCCTTGTCAAAAATTTTATCTTACTAATGCTTAAGGATAAAAATTTCCCTTAAGTATGCAAATTTTCTTGTCCCTTTAAATTTTTTCCTCATCTCAGAATTTCTAAATATTTTAATTTCTTTTTACAGAAAGGTAACCTGTTTAAAAAAATATGCCAGTCATCAAATAAAACAAATTATCATCTTAAGCTGTAAAAATACTTTAGAATAGTCTTCCACTTACACAATTCTCCCCCAATTTCTCATCTATTACACATTCCAACAGATGGATGGCAATTTCCCACAATCATTCTCCAATAACTATTTATTTTAAGAAAATCACCTCATTAGTCATTTCTAAACAATTAATTACGTAAAGCATTTAAAATCGGACATCATTAATAACAACTATTCTACCATTACTGTCAGGGTTCAAAATATAAAAAATTAGTAATAAGAAATCTTTACAATATTTAATATTATTTCATCCCCAAAGTTTCAATATCGTCATCATAATTTGCGATTTAATAAGAATAAATCTAGAAAAAGATTTAAAAAATATTCATCATAGGAAAGTGACAAGAAACATTAATCACAAAAAATAATAATAATAAAAATACTCTCTTTGCGTACAAGAAAAAAAGGACAAATTAAAATTATTAAAAAAGAAAACAAAAACAATTCACATAATGAGTAATATAATAAGGCTAAGAAGTGAAGCGAGAAACTATATGGCAGCCATTTTTAAAAACAAAAACAAAATTAAATTATAAATATGAATTAAAAATTCAATTAAAAATGATTTTTCCTTTTTTCCCAACATTTTGGTTTTAATAAAAACAACAATAATAAAACAATAAATAAACACTTTGGTACGCAATTTTATCGTTGACACACCACCACCAATAACGTCTATTTAACAAACATATGTTACATGTTGCATTCATGGTTTGCTGCTGTCGTTGTATTGTTGATAGTTGTGGCAAAAAGGTAATTTTCCAATTATTGAACGTTTGGCAAATTATAAAAGTTTTGTGTTAATTAAAACACAAAACGCATCTTCTTCTCACAAACGTAAGTAACACCTGTATGACTTAGTGTACGTTCGTTCTGAGAGTTTGTGTGTGTTACATTGTTGTTGGTTGGTAATGCTGTTTCAACTGTAACTAACAAACTGTAATTAATAAGAGAAAAACATATTTACACATAATATTGGTTAACTCTAAGTAACAGTTAACGAAAAATTATGTGTGAAAATTTTACACTGAAGTCACTTTTTTAAAGGAATTTACACTGTTGCCGTCATACAAACATGAAATTTCAATCGGAGTTGCAAGAGCAAGAATTTGAAAGAAAGTGTAAAGTTATACTACTAGAACTTAACTAGAGTTGAACAAGAACTGAAAAAAAACTGAACAAGAACTGAACAAGAACTGAACAAGAACTGAACAAGAACTGAACTAGAAGTGAACAAGAACTGAACTAGAACTGAACAAGAACTGAACAAGAACTGAATAAGAACTGAACTAGAAGTGAACTAGAAGTGAACAAGAACTGATCTAGGACTAAATTAGAACTGAACTAGATCTTAACAAAAAAAATTTAGCGGCCAAAAACAGGACACGAAATTGGAGTGAAGTTTTCTAAAAAATATTCTTGCTGCAAAATAGATGGCGAAACCTATGTTCTGGCAGATTTTTCGCAACTGTCTGGTCAAAAAATTAATGCTGCTGAAGTTATTGCGTTCTTGTTAAGAAAGAATTGAAGAGCACAAAAGAGTGTTAAAAAAGGTAGAAGATTTTAAAGGGAGATGACCTGACTGTTCGAGCTGAATGACAAAAATCGCTATTAAAACGTTAATGGAAGGGATTTATAAAAGGTTCAAAATATAATTTCTAATGTTTAAAACCATAATTTTTTTATTTTTATAGTAATTCGTAAAAACATTTTCATTTATTTTTTCGATCTTACATACCTTGAGGATCTGTTTTATCTGCTTATAGATTTTACTTTTTAGCACTTTGCGAAGTCGAGAATTACGAATATGCAAAAACGCTTAAAAATACTTTCTTGCAGCATAAGTATATCAATTATCTAGGGGTCTTACAACAAGGAAATATTTTTCCCGATATTTTTTATTGTGTTATTTTTGGATGTTCCCGAATGCGTTCGAAAAATTTTAAAACTTAAAATTATGGTAACTCTGGTTAAAATGCAATTTTCAAAACACATTAAATATTCCTTCTCCTGGCACTTCAAAAATAGTCATATGCTTCAAATACACCTGCAGTATGGTATGACGGCAAAAAATAATTTTTGCCGCGAGTAAAATTATATACTTTTTTTACTCTATACGTACAACATCTACCTACATTTTCAGAATTAAGTCGTCATATCACCAATACCAATAACATCATCATCATACTCATACACTAAACCATAAATACACTTCTCTTATTTTTTTTGCGAATGTGTTGTATATTCTCACTCATACTTGTGACTATAAAAAAGGTTTCAGTGGTTTTCCAATTAAATTGAAATCAATTCAATAATGTACGGTTCAGTGCATTTAAAGTGGTTTTTATGGCCACATATTATACACATTATGGGAATGAATGTACGTAAGTTCTGTGTATGTGTGCGTTTAAAGAAAATAAAACCAAGTATTCATTTACCATAGAGACAAGTAATTCAAATTTATATAAAGCAGCAGATATTTACAGAAATACTACTTCGACTCTTCCAGATACACAAACACACATTTATACAAATATTTATAGGTCCCATAATACTTTCATTCAGACATAAGATGGAAAGAAAAAAATGGAAAGTTTGTTTGGTTGATAAAACTGGAAAAAAATATATGAGAAAAAGGTAAATAAAGACTAAAGTAATATTTATCATTATTTTTGTTTTACTTTAATAAAATATTATATATGTCAGAACAGAGTGACCAAGTGAAGAAAGCACGCAATAAAAAGTGAAAGAAAAACTTTATTTAAGGGAAAATAATAAGAAACTTTAAGTTTTTAAATCACTACCAAATCACCAGGATGCTTTTAGTCATACAAGGATAATTAATTGCTTTATTTATTTAAATTATAAATATTAAATTTCCATGTTAAATAGAAGGGATTTAGACATCTATATATATAAAATTTTCATCTTGACTCACAAATTAAAAATTGATTTTTCATAAGCTACCAGCCTTTGCTTTTAAATACTTTAAAGTGCATTCTATAGTGGATCAGAGCTATGTTATGGTAATAAATTATTATTCGCTAAATGCTCCAACCACTAAGTGTCTTGTGCAGATGTTTGTAATAGATCGACGGCTGATTGGCAGTCCATGTAAACCAAATTGTCGCATTTTTAAAGGTATCTTGATGAAATTTGGCAGATTTCAAGATTTAAGGCAAAAACTCTACTTAAATTTGCTGGTGATGGGTCCACTATTTCACCTAGCACCCTGAATTTCAAAAAACCTCGTATTGAATTTTGCGAGGGTCGCTTCATACCAACCCAGAAAAACTCTTTCAAAACGCATAAATTCCCACAAATGTATAATTACCATAATAATACAAAGGACAATTTATACGAGTGTCGTTTATTGGGTTTTTGGTAGTTACCATTTATAAGTTACAAGTTGGTGTAGGTTATTATATCAGTATTGACCGACTATAAATTCTGATATTATTAACAAATTATTTGTTTGGTAAGGGACACTACTCGTCATAACTGGGAAAAATTCCTTAAAATACGAATAAGTAATAAATGTGACAATTAACACGTCAAAGATCTTTAGTGTCTCAAGAGTCCCCACTCCCCGTTGATATAGTATTTGGTAAATCTACAACACCTGTAGACAAATGTCACATGTAAAGCGAAAATATTACTCATTATCTGGACGAAATAAATCAAATACGTGCGGATATCCTGGATTTGCACCTTAATATATACTATTGTAATTCCTGCCGCTATCACCTGGGATATCAATAAAGAAATCTCAGTATATATACGTAAAACGGTTTGCTGGTCAGCGTACCAATATACCGGAGGGGAACTTTTTCACTAAGTGATATGTAGACAAAACATATTTCAGAGATCCATTGACGGATGATTAAATATCCACTCCATACCTTTTGCACTAGGAAATGAAGATCTTATCATGTAAATGAAAATAGCATGATACTTAGCAAGCTGTTCCTTCTGGGATATCTTTCATCTTCAACATCACACAGTTGTAGTCTCTCTCAAGGCATGTCTGGAAGATCGTTCATGTAATATAACGAAACATACTTAGGTATATGTAGGATCCATTTTATCGATACTAATGAATTAGATAATACATCATACTAATAATCTACTTTGATATTAGGTCTACCCAACCTCATCAGGACTCCAGTTAAGTTTGTTAAATTTTTATGTATGGTACTAAACCTGAACCATTAACACCAGAATTCGTTTAAATAAATTCACTGATTACTTTAAAACATAATACGGCATTTTTGAACCAAGTCTTTTATAGGAATTTCCTTTCGATAACATACTTTCCAATTTTTCCTCTCCACACCTCTAAGCTGACAATGCTTCACAGTTGCATAATGTGTTACCTATCGTTTCATTCCATCATTTTAGATTTGATTTGCAATGATCTCGCAAGAGTTCTCTTAAAACTGTTTTATAGTTCGACAGCACGAATCAGATTATATAATGCAAATATTCAGTCCATCCTATTCCTGGTTTTCTCAAAGAAGTGAAGTTTACTAATATTTCTGTCGAATTTTTCAGCGGTTTGTGAAAATAGGATTGTGGTTGTATATTGGTGATAAGATTAATCCACCTTTATACCATTTATACTTTGGACATGGTGTATTGTTTGCAATGCACTTGGCATCTCCTGACTTGCAGAGCCGTAGCCTGTAAGCAATTGGATCATTTTAAAATTGAGTCTTCACATGAATCCCATAATTTTTCCAAAAATATACAAACATCTATGAAATTCATTATACAATCCTCAAATTGTTGTTTTTTTAATGTAAGTTTCAGATTTTAGGCTGCACCTAATTTTTCTTGACAAAATTTCCGTGTCTTTAGCGGTGATTGTCGATAGTTGAGGCTATATTTATGCTTATTATACAAGAAAATGTCGTATTTAAGATTTCCATTTTTACGATTAAACTTTCTTATTGATTCGAGGAAGCCTAATTAATGGTTAAAGTGTCTCATAGTTATTTAAAATGTGAAGTAGATTCAGGAGTGTTCTTAAATAGTGTAGAACCCCTGAATATGGTGTAGAACTTTTGAGATTTTTCGAAAAGTGGCATAAAAAGGGAATTTTAAAAAATAAAGTGATTTGCGAAACAAAAGGCGATATAGGTTAACTTCACCAAAAATTAACATTTTTTGAATAGTTTTAGATTAGGAATTTGCATTCGTTCCCGTTTAATATTGAATATTAATCTTGAATATTAACCAACAATTAGGTTTTTTTAAGTTTATCACTATTTCAATTTTCATTATGATTTCGCAGAAGTAACGCCTATTAATTTTTATGGTTCTATCGTTCTTAATTTATTTTTTTTTTTTTCGTTCATAATTTTTATAAAATTTTTTGATATGTCGTTTTTATGCCAATTTATTGAAATTTCGTGAAGTTTAAAAGAGAAAATTTGAAAAAGTACTCAAAAAGTCACAAGCAGTTGGAAAAATCGCAATTTGCGACTAAAGTCGCACCAACGGTAATACTGCCTAGAACACCTACTCCCTTTCTATCTAATATACTTCTGAGTTTATTTCATTAGTGTTGTATTTTTTTTTTAAGTTTAACCAGTTACAAATACAGTTAAGAAAGTTGTTTTCCTGAACCACTGTTCGAATGTAAGTAAAACTGGAACACAACCAACAAATGTGGTTTATTGATTTAACAGACTCTCAGAGCAGCAAAAGAGGTAAAAATGCTAAATGGAAAAAAGTGAATATAAAACTTACAAACCCACATTTTTACTTAAGAATCCCTATGAAAATTTATTCTAAATGAATGAACATTCAAGTGTGGCTTTGGTTGTATACACAACCTGAATACGAACACATTTACACAATTAATATTTTTTACTCACACACGTATATACGTATAATATAAACAGACACAACAACAACTCGTAATATGTTGTCAATTGAATTTATTCATTCATTTGAAACGCGTTATGGCTAAATAAACTGGGTTAAGTGCCAAAGTATCATAAATAAATTTGATTAATATTAATTGATTTTAGACTTGAAGCTAATTCCTTATACTTATATTATACAAACATACAAACACTCAACTTATATACTCAGACTAGTTATAGATACTTTGTCTTATAGTTCACAATGTCTGTCATCGTTTTAATGCTTATTTAAACGTGGCCAAAATGGATGACGGAAAGAGAAAAAAACTAGTAAATGATTTACAGCCTTAAGGATTTATTGTTTGTATTTTCTCTTTCTCTCTCTCTCTCTCTCTCAACTTTCTTATAGTTGTAACAAATGTAGTTTGCCCGTTTGTTGAGCGAATAACACAGGAGGGGTTACTTACAGAGTGTATCCCTGTTAAAGTGTTGTAATAGTATCTTTTTATAAGAGCTGGAGGATAGGAAATTAAATTGATTTACGTAGAAAATTAATTGTTTTTTTTTTCATAATTTTCTCCAAAACCCCATACAATTGTTTAGCAATAAAATTTAATTGGCTTTAAGAAATATTTATCTGAAAATATATCAAACTTAAGAAATCAGAGAGTTATATACTAAATGATATATCCATATTGGATGTGTATTTTAATTTAAAGACATTTCTGTAAAAAAAAATTAATTCGTGTTATACCACAATCTTCATGAAGATATACTATGCGCCTACACTGACGGATACAAAATCCAGTCTTTTAGTTAATATTGAATCGATCTTTTTGAAACTAGATAATCGGATTTGGACGAATTCACAATTTATTTCATTTAAATTCATATAGTTGTATGATCTCAAATACCGTATTAAATGTATAAAACGCATAACAAGAAATCATTATGTAGTTTTGTCTATGGAATTTATGTAACATTTAATTACAAGATGTATTACGGATCCAACTAATTTGTTGTAATATATTACCAAATGAAATGGTCGAAAATTGAAATATACTAATGACGTGTATGAATAAACAAGGGCCAAGTCAAGATTATATAAAATCGCCCATATTTGAGTGACTACTGTAATTAAATAGTAACAAAATATCTTTATCGCCTTTCTTTCTCCCCTTTCTGTACATACATTTAATGTGATATTTATTGAACCAACTTTTGTTAAGACACAAACATTTATGTGTCAAGAGTAACTTCATTACTTGCTGTATGTTCCTGATATTATATGGACCGTAAATCCTATACAAAGGCATTACGATTATTCGAGCTTATTTACTACAGCACGCCTTTCTTACTCGTGAAATATCGAATACCTTTCAAGGGAGTGCACTGAGTATCTACACTGTTGGCTCGATTTTCTGTGCGAACTACTACTTACCGCTTGTAGGAGACGCGTAGAGGAGGAACTCTATGCTAGAACGCAATAACGGTGTTTAAAGGAATCATCGTGTTTTGATCCCGAATAGATGGAACAACAACTCAGTATGTTGAAGACTCTACTAAGAGACACGGTAGCTGCATCGAGAATGTATCTACAAGCATCGAATGATTTTTGCAGGAGTTGTATGAAAGAAACGAAGGGGAAAAAAATCTATTATCTTTTTTTGTTACTGTCCTGAGTTGAGTGGATTGCATACACGGTTCTTTGGGAGTGGCTCGCTATAGTCTGTGACAGATTTGGCGACCGCCGATATACGGGACATAAGCGGATGGTTTGGTGAGGTCAATGCTTATTCGTTTTCCTTCACAAAGTATCTCCCTCTTTCCCTATTCTAAATATGTTTCCTAACCACTCTCGGTCCATCATTCAAGTTTTTCTAACTTATAATACTACTTTTCACACTCTCCATTCTTTTCACGCTAAATCTCATTGAGCTCTGCCATTTATTTTGAATGTCGACGGGACCACAAAAGACAGACAGAGAAACTGACAGGCGGACTGACTGGTAGACAGACGAACATAGCTAAATCGACTGAGATTTATTGCAGTAATATATATTATATTTTAATGGTTCTTATATGATTCTTTCTTGACGTTGCCGAAGTTAGTATATACCTTTCTTCAATTGTGGTGGTGGAGCTATAGAAATGTAAAAGACAGTAAGTGATTCGTTTTTTCCTAGTTGCAATATTGGGACATGTGATTTTTTGGAAATAAATTTGTAACGTTAAGTTATTTTATTTCTAAGTTAAAATTAAGAAATGAACGAAATTTTGTCAATTTCTTTATAATTTTCAAAGAATTCGAAAGTTTTTACTTGCAATAAAATATTATGAACTAAAAATATATGGTTGACATTTTTCGGAATTTTTTCAGCAAAGGCCTTAAAGAAACGGTCATTGCAAAAGCATTAGGTTTTAAAAAAATGTGTTCTGTTTGAAAAATTTAGGCCTTGAAACTCTACAACATAATGCAGGTTAAAAACAATAGTTTGTAAAAAAAGGGGACAAATTTGGATAAGTCGGAACTTGGCTCTATAGGGATTTGAGATTTACACTTTTTAATTGAAAAATTGAATACATGTTTTTGTGTACCCTCCACCGTCACAAGTGGTAATGACACATTTAACGCCAAGAAGGAATCATCCCAGACCCTATGAAGTACATATTCTTGTGTCAGATCAAAATCTGTCTGTTTGTCTGTTTGTCTGTCTGTTGAAATTGTTTTTTGTAGTTCTAAGTTTCTTATTTAAAACAGTCTATATCGGCCCAATAGCAAAGAAGTTACGGACCAACATTTGAGACAAACCTCGAAATATCGAAAAAGATCTTTTCTTAATTTTCCAACAAAAAGTTAATAGATTTAAACAGAATTCAACAATAACATAAAGTTTAATTTTGATACACCCTTAAAGCATTGTGTGTGCGTAATTTTAAAGATAAAGTTTTCTGAAATTTACCATATAAATATATTTTGACATTATAAACCTAAAGAAACTAGTTCGTAATAGGATTATTATTTGCCCTATATAAGCTCTTTTCCCGAAATAGGGTTTTAAGCTTACAAAACTCTTAAATATTGGGAAATCTACTGAATTTGACACATTTACTTTTCCAATTGTCCTGACAATATTTTTTCCTATAGTTCCCATTAAATGTCTCTTTCAGAAAGCGGTTTAGATCATATAAAACACTTTTATAAGAACCAATTTATGTTTATTGTAAGTGGTGGGGTGTATTTAAGATTTAGCCTAGCAGAATGTAGCATTCTTACTTGTTTTAGAAAAAATGTTATTTTAGATTAAAACACTCAAGTGTAAAATTTTTGTCTTTATTATTCGATATTAATTTCAATATTTTCTTGCTTAACAAATAATTTTGATTTGACTTCAGATATATACAAAAACAGTTGACGTAAAATTTCGTAAAATCTATAAAGTTGAATTCGAATGCAAATAACTCGAAAACTATACGAGATGAATTATTTATGTCTATAAAAGTTTTTTTTGAAGGTGATACTGGGAGGTCAAAATCTTATAACATAAAACAGTATCCCAGTAGTTTTATTGGAAATGTACTTAATTTCTACCACACAATTATTTTTTATATAAAAATGTTAACTGGGTTAATTGTATAATTGACTAGTGATAAAACAATTATAATATCTAAGATAAAATGATAAAATTAAATTATTCAATGTGATTGGTAAACTGACCAGTGATTTAAAAAAAATATTTACAATTGAATGGTTCATTGGTTACATTAATGTTCTATTAAAGTGTAAAAATGATGTAATTATTTTACAACTTCATTAATTATTACAATTATTAAAAAATATTTAATTGATATTTTAATTAAATTTTTTCAAATTCATTATTATTTAAATTAAATTCCATTCTTTAAAATGAAGTCATATTACCTCCACTTAAAGATACAATCTTTTATATTTAACCTTGAAATTGAATCCGCCATAATAGACTGTCAGGACATTTATATGCATTATCATAAAGAAAACATCTTATTGGCTTTTTAATAATTTAATCGCTTTTAAAAGCAGGACTAAAAGAAACAGATGCTGTTTTTTAAACTGATAAAAACTCCAACAACAAAAACATGTTTAGAAACATTTTTGTTAACAATAGAAATATTTTTAAGTTCTTAAAGTTAAATGAGTGAATAAAAAAGTTTTATGTACAGACAAAATTACTTTTTAAGAGAACCACGGCCTTTTCTCTTCCACCACTCTATAAAAGAAAGTAGGAATGCTATATTCGATTGCACCGAATCTTAAATACCCTTCACCACTTTACTGAAAACAATTATATACCGTTTAGTGGAACTATAATGGATTAATATCCAAATATGGTCGATGATTGTCAGACTAATTTCATATATAAAGACAGTTAAATTGTGCCAAATTTCAATAGAATTCGTTTATATTAAAGAGTTTCATAAGCTATAAACCATATTCCGGGAGGGGGCGTTATATGGTAACTAGGTAAAATAATGACCCCAGATAAAGCATGTTTATTTAGGTTTTTATTATTGTATTAAAAGCAAATTTCAGTAAATTATTTAAAGGATCAGAAACAGATTTTGGGGTGTATCAAAATTTCGTATATTTCCGCCTATAAATCATTTTCTATTGATACGTTTTTGATGATTTTTACACGATGATGAAGAACATTTAACCGTGTGTCACAGTTAAATTTTAATTTAAATCGATTTGTGTTTTGTTGAAAATTAAGAAAAGTCATTTTGAGGTTGTCTCAGATATAAATATATCACTTTTTTAATTGATGACTTGATATTGCTGGTGTTAGACAGGAAACTGCAATAACAAATAATGTGGCCGAATTTTGTTGAATTCGGACAATTATTCTAGTCGTGAGAATGTTTCCAACAGAGAGGAAGACAGACATTTGTATATATGAATATCGATTCGGATTTGGATTCAATGCAAACATATATATATTTTATGGGGTCTGAGATGATGTCTTGGTGTTACAAACGGAATTACAAAGTTAATATACCCAACAAACAGTGTCAACTACATTCGTATTTCAATAGTCATCAGGGAATTTCTAAATTTAAGGTAATAATTTTCTCCAGGAAATACAACAACGGAAACAGTAATAGAGGCTAAGAATTGAAAAGCTTTTTGCATGAATAATTTTTTTGTTTTGTTTCAAATTTAACAACAAACTTCCCCTCCCTTCCACCTTCATTTTTAAACAGTAAAAGCGTGTTTTTCTTCACTCACTCCAGTTTACGACCTTCTTGTGCATAATGCAACCCACATAAATGACAGGAACATTAGATAGTCTAAATGAACAATTTAAAAAATATGGAACAAGTTCGAGAATTTTATAGATTTTCTAAATAACGTTTCCACCCTCTCGCCAGTTATAGATCGAATTGTTAGTAATTTTGTACAACATAAAATTGTATCTTGGTTCTTTTTCTTTAGAGTGGGTGGTATTTATTATGCTTCAGTGCAAGCAACAGTGTTTCTAAAGCTTTTAGGTCATTCCTAGAAATGTTCTAAAGTTGTTAAATTACACTGTTTACAAAGAGAATGTGAATTTTTTTGACGAATATATTGACATCATATAAAGATACATATATACATACATACATACATACATACATACATACATACATACATACATACATACATACATACATACAAACGTATATACATACATACATACTACACTGATATACAGCTATATGTTTTTGAAATTTTCCATTAATATCGTAATATGGGACTTATTATATAAAATGTTATATGCAACATTTAGAAAAATTTATAATTTTCCATAAAATTGCTCCATATATAAGAAAATTTTAAGCCTAAAACACTATTTTGGGAAGTGGAATTATATAGGAGTTATAATTGATATTTTAAAAGCAATGAAAAAATAAGTGTTCCAAATTTCTATAAAATTTCCGGGGAAGGATACATAAATGGGAGCTATGGCAAAGTATGGCCCGATATTCTTCAGTTCAGTAAAATTTATACGAGTTAGTTAGATTAATAATTTTGGAGAATTTCAAGAGAATTGGTTCAAGATTAAGGGCTTTTTAAGCTTAAATCCTTTTTCCGCGAAGGAAAAAACTATCGGAGCTATAGCAAATAGAAATTAATATTCGGCAATTTAGTAATATATAATAATATGGACCGATATTGACAAAATCAATAACATATATTCAGGAGAACTAGAAAGATAATTCTGCCGAATTTCAACAGAATTTTAGGGTTTTAATAGTTCTAATCTTATATGGGAGCTATAGCTAAATGTGTACCAAAAATAATAAGAAACATATACTCAAAACAGTTACTGTAACAATTTCTATGTATTTTTATAGAATTGGTCCATGTTTAAGAGTTTCATAAGCTTTAAACCATAATATGAAAGGAGCATTATATTAGAGATGGATCAAATTATGGTTCCAGCATAATCTAGTACTTTTCAGTTTATTATATTAAACTAAATACGTGTGGCAAATTTCAGAATATTACCTTCAAAATTCCAACCTATATGACACATTGATTTTGGGGTGTATCAAAATTTTGCATATTTTAGTCTATAACTTTATTTATATTGATCGGATTTTGTGAAATTTTAAATTTATTTCAAAAATTTTTTGATGCAAGTTTATAAGTATGTTCTTTATGGGTTTTTAGATACTTCCTTTTGGCATTACACACGAAATGACAAAGTTAATATATCTCACCATTTGTATATAAACAGTATAACACAGATTTGAGTATAAAATTCCCAGTTTAGAAGAAAATGTTGATTATAAAAAATGCCAATATTGGTATAAGATGAAAAACTTAGCATAAGATAAAGATTTTGATCCCTGAAATTTTGAACCTTTTATGGAAACTCTTCATTAACGTTCCATTAATTTTTGTATAGTATTTTCTGCCACTTTAAGTTTATCTCTGTTTAAAATCTACTACACTTTTGGACAACGTGTCTGTTTCTTCCTTTTTAAAAAGAGCTAATATCTCTACATTGATCTTAGCTACGGACAGTTTGGAGGATTTGCACCTCTTGATACAAATACCACATTATTGTTCTTCTACCATTAAAGAATTTGTTTACCATAGTTTCAAGATATCTTATGAATATATAAAGCTATTTTTGTAAACATATCTTCATGGTTATTTCTATATTTAAAGAGCCCGTTGGTGCAAAAGATTGCTTTATTTTGCCGCAATTGCATATTGCTTGACACAATAAGAACTATTTGGAGATTTTGACTGCTTTTGGGTCCTTAAATGTTTTTCAACAATTTCCGTGCTCTGTTTTTGGCCTTGCATTATTCTTAACTTTTCTTAGCAATTGGCAGAGCACAGAGAAAACTGGGCTGCATTCTTAGCGGTTGTATTGGAAGCACTTTTAAAAACGCCTCTTATTTTTTTTCCTTTAGAAACATAATGAACCAGGTTTTCTATTAACGGACAATTTCTCCTGGTACTGTTTCACGACCTTAGAAATAATTTGACTGCACATCTTCGAATATTCGGCCAACTTTTGTAGAATCGTATTGGGTTTATAAGAAAATATTTAAGTACGCACTTTTTCTGATCACTTATTTACATGAGATTATCTCTCACTCCTTATATCTTCAAGATGGTTAGAGAAATTATTGTGCTGACTTCCAATGGAACCCGTTTAAAAGTTTTATAAGCTGAAAGCCTTTTTAAAGGAAGAATACATAAATGGGAGTTATAGAGAAATATGAAGCTTTATTGGTCAATTTACTATATAACATATATTCAAAACAGTTAGAAAAATAATTATGCGAATGATCGTTATATGGGAGCTATAGCAAAATGTGGACCGAAATTAAACTTAATAACAATAATATTAAAGACACAATATGTTCCGAATTATAGTAGAATTGCATCATATTTAAAAGTTTCGTAAGCTTAAACCTATATTCCGGGAAGGGGCCTTATATTAAAGTTTTACTTAATTTCTTTGGGTTGATCATTACAGCAAAGTAAATATTTGTATCAAATTTTAGAAAATTATTTTCAAAACTGCGATCTATTATGATATTGATCTTCGTCCGATTTTGGATGGTTTTATACGGATGAAGTACGTGTAAACTATATGTTGAATGTTTAAATCCTCTTACTTTTGTTTGAAGAAATTTTGAAAAGTAGTTTTTAAGAATGTACGAGGTTGTTAAAGATAACGGTTTTAAAAAGACCAAAATAGCAGACATATAAATTAAGGAACTGATTGTGCAAGAATATATAATAAGAATGATTCCCATGATTACTCATTTAAATCCACGTAGAGGTATAAATTGTAATGTGAAAATGAAAAAGGCAATTAGAGTAACATTCTTTCGCTAATATATCTGAGTTAAATACAAAACGGATGAATATATTATAAATATTTTATAAAAATATAATTAGCGAATTATTTAAAAAATAAATCATATAGAAATTCTAGAATTAACTAAATCGTTAGTATAATGATAAGATTTTTCTTTTGTCTTCTTATTTCTGTTTTTGTCAAGGTTTGTTCAACTTTTTTCTTTAACCCAACAAAAAACGAAACAAAAGTACTATTAAGTAGACATTGACAGTATTTGTTGCATGAAACTGTTCAACCAAAGAGGATAAACGTCTGCCCTTTCCATTCCTTTGAGAAATCATACATTAAAAGCATATTGAAAATTTGCTTTTTTGAAAAGCAACAAAAAATGAAAGGAATTGGAAAAACCTTATTGTCAATGAAATTTGTGAATATCTAAAATGAATAAATGACTGACTGAAAGAATGATTGTAAGAACCAACAAAGAATTCATGTTTTAAAATGGAAAATAAGCATAAAAGTGGTGATTTGTGTTTTTGTTTTCATCTATTTAGCGTTTAAAGTACTTTTCTGCTATCTTCCCTCGAAAAAAGGAATGAGCCGGCTGAAAGGAAGGAGGGTGGGTACACAAACAAATTTTGTAAGCAGCTTAAAAAATGTTTATGATTTTATTTTCGAAATTTTAATCAGGTCATATACCATGCTTGTGGTGCCTGCCTCTTGCGGGTTCTGTTGTATGTGGTAAATATTTTAATACATGATTGACATTTTTTTTGCCCAACAGTAATGCTAAAAGTGTGATACGAGAGGACTGACTGGTGGTTGACTGGTCTGTGTCTACTTTTGTTTTGTTTGAAACATCCATGTTTTAAAAATGGATTTATAGATTCATGAGTACTTGAAGTAATTGTTGTTTAATAGCCAGAGTTATTTGCATAATTGTTGAGTTTAGCTCTTTTGTATGTGTGACAGTTAGAAATTTTATTTATTTCCTAATTGGAGTGTTTTTTTTAGATAAAACAAATTATTGAAATGTAAATAATTTGCGATAATGATACTTGTTATCCCACATAAATATTTACTTCTGTTTAGCTAAATTTATAAAATTTAGCAGAATTTAAATAAATTATTGTTATTTAACATACAAATGAAACAAAAACGGTTTTTATTAAATCGATTACTGAAAGCTGTTAAAAGACCATTGTTATTTGGGTCAATTGCAAAAAATATATATTCCATATTTATTTTATTATAATAAATTTTGAAATGTTTATATGTAACAAGAAATAATGTTGTATGGGTCTCTGAGATATATCTCATTGGAGATATAATTAATTGTAGTCTAATCACTAATATATATTTAAGACAGTTGTAAAAATATTAATAACAATTTCCCAAAACAAAGCATCATTTATAAAAGTTTTATAATACCAAAAAATTTTCCGGTAAAGGACCTTTAGTGGGAGCTTTGGCAAAATTTGTACCGATATTATTTAAATTAATAACATATATTTGAGACGGACAAATAATAGTACCGCAATTGTTCTAGTATCTCTAATTGGGCTCTACCTAAGAGCTTTTTAGGTTCAAAATTATATCCCGGAAGGGAGATTAACACACTGATCATTATATATATATAAAATAAAACTTCGGGTTTTTTAATCATTATTTAGTATAAAATTGAGTATTCAAATTTAACAAAAATTTTAATTATTGAACTTGCACAGATTCCCTTTAATTTTATTTCGGTTTTTGTTTAGTTTTAGTTCAGATTCTTGTTCATATACTTGTTCAGAATCGAAGTCAGATTCAAGTTCATATTTTAAAATATAATTCTTAGTCCAAGGAGTGAGACCGACGATTTTTAAAATTCATATATGTTAGTAAAAATGAAGCCATTAAACCTACAGTTTCAATGTACTTTATTTGATTGAAATTATTACTACAATTAAAAAAATATTGTGATAAAAATTTTGAATCATTTCCGGAAACCCTTCCATTAACGCTTTAATGGTTCTTCCTCTCACTATGCTTGAACAGGTAATCCATCCATTGTTTAAAATATACCATGCTTTTGGACAACTTTTTTGTTTCCTTCAATTCTCTTTCAACAAAAGCCCAACAACCATCCACAGGCCTTAGCATCAGATAGTTAAGATAATTTGCCTCTATAGTTACATACACCACATTATTGTTGTTGTGCCAGTTATGGGCTTAATTACCATAGTGACAATATACCAAGTAAGGCCAAAATAACTGCTAGACCAAAAATGAGTAGAAACAGACTTTTTTGTAAACAACCCTTGATGTTAATTTTGTTATTTATAGAGCCCGTTGTAAAAAATGATTGGATGGTTTCTTTAACCCAACTGCATGTTTTTTCCCTATCAAAAACTTTTTGGGAAAATTTCGGCTGTTTCTGGGTCCCTAATTTTCTTCAACATACCCACGAGCATCAGCAACATAAAATCTTTTACCAAAAAGTGTTGAAAACTCTTACGCAGCAAAAAATTTGACTTCAATTTCCGTGATCTGTTTTGGCCTCTTAATTTTTAGAAGTGCTCCAGTCAGGAATTTTGTGAGCCTTCTATGTTTCTAAACCTGAATTTAACTTTTCGTACCAAATAGCCCGAACACTTAGCTAATCACATAGATTATTTCTTCTACCTTAACCAGGTTTTCTATCAACGTACTTTTTCTTCGATACTGTGAAATAACATTGAGTAACAGTTCGACGAGAGACCTTTTAATCCGAATAATAATATTTTCATTCGATTGACATAAGACGTCATAACTGGCATGTCTTACAAAGGTTACTTGATAAAAAAAATAACTGATTATGCGATATTCGGTTATGCAGAATATTTAATACCCTTCACCACATATACACATACACTAACAGATCTGTTCAATATATAAAAAACGCTTAATGAATCATATAATTATAGTTTTTGTTTAAATTTCATTAAGTTCTGTCAATTGGGTGGATGTGAACGTGCAACAACTGACAGATAAAAAGACAGGCGGACATAGCCAATTCGATTCATATTTTGATTTGGAGCAAGGATATATATATAGACATTATGGTGTCCCAAATGATTTATTCTTAGCGTTGTACACGGAATTACAAAATGAATACACCCTCTTCACCACTTGTGGTGCTGGAGGGTAAAAAAATAAAAAAAACTTGGGTTAAAGGTAACAATAAAAACGTTTTTTTTAGAATTTTTTGATTTCACTCTATAGTGTAGTACTAGTTAAATTCTAGTTCAGTTCTAGTTTAGTCCTAGTTCAGTTCTGGTTCAGTTGTAGTTCAGCTCACGGTATAAAATTAAGTTTTTACCTTAGAATTACTTTTTTATAAAAAGTTTAATTTTCGAATAACTTTTCCTCAAAACCCTAATTCAAAGCTCTCATATGATATATAACATTGTCTGACACTTTAATCATTTGTACTTAAAAGTTAAATTTAACCAAAATTTGAACAATTTGTAAGTGTTCATTTAAATATTCCCCCAGAAACTTTTCATCAATTTAAATAAAACTTACAAAAATTTAAACCAAAATCATGTCATCGGTTGCAGTTGCATTTCTACTTTTGTATTCTTATTTTATCATACTTCTCTCACAGTTTTATTTAATTTTATTCAGATCTCTTTACATTCTCAACATTTACTTTGTTTTAACTCCTTCTCTTACGTTTTTACTGTATTTGGTTACTTTTATACGTGACATGTAAATGTCAGAGAAGTTAAAATTGGCGTAAAAATTTTATGCCGTTTTTGCATATAAATATTGGAAATTGTAGACAATAAAAGGAATCTATCGAAAACAATGCCAACGAATTAATATTTTTTAACGGAGGGATGAGTAGACGAGTGGATTTTATGTTGTATATAAAAAGGTATTTATTCATTCGTATCAATCTTTAAGTCCCAATAGTTGTTTTAGGTTTTGTATTTATATACTTACAAATATGTTTAAATAATTTATGGAAGATACGAGGATCATCTGGAAGATAGTTGGACATAAATAGATAAAAACTTAAGATTAGAATTGAGTTAGAGTAGAGTATGCTAACTAGACTGGCGACTACCCTTAGTTGAGTCTGTAAGTTAGACTATAGTCGAATGTATTGACTGGATTATCGGTTTGCATTAGTCGAGTCTGTATTCTTGACTGTAGTCGAATCTGTCGACTATACTATAGTAAAGTCTGTCAACTATAATATAGTCGAATCTGTAAAATATACTGTAGTCGAGTCTGCAAACTAGACTGTAGTCGAGTCTGTAAACTAGACTATAGTTGAGTCTGCAAACTAGACTATAGTCGAGTCTGCAAACTAGACTATAGTCGAGTCTGCAAACTAGACTATAGTCGAGTCTGCAAACTAGACTATAGTCGAGTCTGCAAACTTGACTATAGTCGAGTCTGAAAACTAGATTATAGTCGAGTCTGCAAACTAGACTATAGTCGAGTCTGCAAACTAGACTATAGTCGAGTCTGCAAACTAGACTATAGTCGAGTCTGCAAACTAGACTATAGTCGAGTCTGCAAACTAGACTATAGTCGAATCTGCAAACTAGACTATAGTCGAGTCTGCAAACTAGACTATAGTCGAGTCTGCAAGCTAGACTATAGTCGAGTCTGCAAGCTAGACTATAGTCGAGTCTGAAAGCTAGACTATAGTCGAGTCTGCAAGCTAGACTATAGTCGAGTCTGCAAGCTAGACTATAGTCGAGTCTGCAAGCTAGACTATAGTCGAGTCTGCAAGCTAGACTATAGTCGAGTCTGAAAGCTAGACTATAGTCGAGTCTGCAAGCTAGACTATAGTCGAGTCTGCAAGCTAGACTATAGTCGAGTCTGAAAGCTAGACTATAGTCGAGTCTGCAAGCTATACTATAGTCGAGTCTGCAAAATAGACTATAGTCGAGTCTGCAAAATAGACTATAGTCGAGTCTGCAAAATAGACTATAGTCAAGTCTGCAAGCTAGATTATAGTCGAGTCTGCAAGCTAGACTGTAGTTGGGTCTGTTGACTATACTATATTCAGCTAATGTAAATTCGAAGTTGTTAAATTATTTATAAATGGACTATAGTTGACGTTTTTTCTGTTAGCTAGACTTTCCGATTCACCCTCCCTTTTTCTAAGTGTACTGTATTGATTTCTTTATTGGTATTTTTAGCATCTTCCACTTTTCCCCAGCTTTTTCCACATTTGTATTTTATGCAAGAGACATATAAAGGTCGTGTCATGTCATGTGCGATCGCTCAACTGTGACATCGACATTTGAGCGACTTGCAACATTTCACAATACATATTCTTTATTTTTTATATGTGTGTGCAAACGTCTGAGTATGTGTATGGCAAACGACAACGGAAGACATTCAACAACAAACATGCCTCAAACGTAATAATGTTTATACTTTCGAGTACCCATCAACAACAAACAAGCCAGCGAGTGAATGAATGAATGAGCGAAAAGACAGACAAATAGATAAATGAAAACATGCAATTCTTTCCATTTACTCCTCCAGATATTCCTTCAGCTCCTTCTCTTATGATGAAATTTAAAGAATTTTGTTTTGTTTATCGAAAACTTCATACCGTTTTCGATTTAGCTGCTGTGGATTTAAATAGAAATTTCTTTTCATTTTACTATTAGAATCGGCAATGCCATAAGGACTCCTGTGTGTTGAGGTAAAAAATTAAGTTGCAATCTATAGCCGAAGATAGATTTTTTATTAAACTCTTATAGAGCATTTACGTACAAATGTTGGGTAACTGGTGGGTTGAGGATGTGTGTGGATGTGATATTTTTTTTTCTGTTTTTGCTATGAACAGAGTTTATTGTCTCTAGTTGTAGACTGTCAAATGAGTAGATTTCTAGTACTTGTTGGTTTGTTAAAGGCTTGTAGATGAGTCGAAAACAAAGCTATAGTGATGTCAAACCATGGATGAGTAGTATTAATATTGTTTGGTAAAGGAAGTGCCAAACTAAGGTACTAAACTAACGCTAGTATATAACTATAGTCAATGCTATATTAAATGAGAATGTGTAAATGTGTTACTGATTTCAATGCACCTGCAAAGACGATGCTATTTTCTAAATTATATAAAGATACTAATTAGAAAATATATATTATACAGTAGTCAATTATAAGAGGAAGAAGGTCAATCAACAGATATGACCACTGTCCGATCAAAAGAGTGGAATATATTCATGTCAATAAGTATGACTTTTAACAAATGAGAGAAATATAATCAAGTTCACCAATTTGGTTTTCGGAAAATGCACGGAACTATTGAACAAGTTAAACATTTACCTATAAAGTTCTGAAAATCATTTGAATATAAAGAGTATTGTTCGGCAATACTTTTAAATGTCGCCAATTTTTTGATGAAGTATTACACTAGGGCTGCTCTTTTGTGATGATCTCACAATTTCAACATTTGCTAATGGTACGACAATTCTCATTACACGAGATTGACCATAACTAAACTTTTCGTATCATGGACATTTGTTTGAGACGTCTAAAAACATGGCTTATGAATTGTAGAATTAAAGTTAACGAACTGAAAGCTAAGCACGTTGCCTTCGCTCTTAGAATAGAAAACTGTTCATCAGTTTGTTTGAAAGGTGTTAACATTCCTCAGAGTTGTTATGTTAACTGTGTATTCATTTGGATGGACGAGTTCAATGCGCCACCATATAGAAACCAAGAGTGTTCATAGCATACATTGGTTAATTAAGCCTCAACTATAAAGTCATTTTGTATAAAAATGTGTTAAAATAAATATATGGACGTAGTTTAATTATTGGAAACAGCCTGCAAAACTAGTATTGATATAATACATAAGGCACAATCGAAAACTTTAAGAACTATTTGGATATTTCAATATTCCAATGAATATTCCAATAGTAGTGGAAGAGTTTGGAAAAGTATATGAGAGATACTCAACAACTAGGCTAAGGACTTATCTAATCCACCTTTTAGCCCCTTTTGAATATGCAGATAGGTGCAACGCTCCATTGATTTACTGCCATGCTAATATAATAAACGTATTGTGAAGCTTCAAAAAAGTGGCAGATTCAATAAAAAATTCACGTTAAAAAATTCTATTTTTTCCCGTAAAAAAATCCTATTTTTTCCCGTACCGTAAGTTGCATCTTCCAACCTCATAACTCTTTTACGAACAACACACAACAACATGTAGTTGATGAAGTTGAAAACAACAACAGCAGCAGTTTCTGTAGCAGTTGCTAACAACCATGTTAATTTAAAGGAAAATGCAATTGTCATATGTCAGCAAAAAAAATCTTAAAACAAAAACAAAAAATTACTTTTTCTAGTAAATAAATACTCAAACATTTATCAGTAACTACTTTCTCGTCATGTCAAAATATAGGAAGGAAGCTATAAAAAAGTTAAACAACAATAAAAAGGATGTTACGAAAATCTATTTTCATTTCCTTTCTTCCACATTTGCATTGCACTTGCAAATTTTATAAGAGAATACAAATTTATTTGAGAATAATAAAATTAGTGGTTGGAAGAGAGAAAAATGGAATGAATGAATTAATTATTTTTTGAAATTTAAGAGAAGTTTATTATATGACTTTAGGGGAACTACATTACTACATTTATTGGTCGATTGTATTTGAAACAATATCAGAAAGAGAGCTCAGCTATACTGTGCTTGATCTTAAATACCCTCCACCACTATACTGAAGACAGTTATCTATTTGTCTGAATTTTGATGTATTTGATTAATATTTTGTTCCGGGAATTGGGATTTAAAATGTTTATTGATATAATAAGCTCAAATCCGTTTTCCGGGATGGGGCGTTATGTGGGAGCTCTAGAAAATATTACCCGATATTGTTTAGATTTACAACATATATTCAAGACAGTTAGAAAAGTAATTGCGCCGAATTTCAACAGAATTGGTAATTATTAACTAATTTTATATGATCAAAAAAGGGCCTTATTTGGAAGCTATATCAATATATGGACTGAGGTTGTCCAAATTAAAAATTAATATTCAATGCAGTTAGAAAAACAATTGTGATGAATTTTAATGGAACTGATATTTAGTTTCATAAGCTGAAAACTTTTTTCCGGGAAGGGGCCTGATATGGGAGCTCTACTAAAATATGTACCGATATTAATAAATGTAATAAATTAAATTTTATGTTACAGTAAAGAGTGTATTCGTCTTTTTACAAATCGTATATATATATATATATATATATATATATATATATATATATATATATATATATATATATATATAATATATATATATATATATATATATATATATATATATATATATATATATATATAATATATATATATATATATATATATATATATATATATATATATATATATATATATATATATATATATATATATATATATATATATATATATATATATATATATATATATATATATATATATATATATATATAGTCAGAACTTTAAAGAACTTTAAAGAATAATATAAATATCACATAAACAAACAAATATTCGTTAAATAGTAATACATATTCAAAATATCCCAAGTAATAGCTGTGCCGAACTTTAAAACAATTTGTAGTACTTAAGATTTTTATTAGCTTTAACCCTTATTCCGGGAAGAGGCCTTTTGTGGGAGAGAGGTCTAATAATGGCCCTAGCTAAATTTGATTTTACATGCGTTTACACAAATTAACGTTTGTGACAAGTATCAGAAAATTATCTTTAAAATTGCATGCATTTTTCGATTTTGATAATTTTTTGTAAGGATTTTATGTTTCAATTCCGTTTAAAGTCAATGTTTCAAACTCCAAATTTCATAAAATTTCTTATAACAGTTTCAGAAATATGCGATATTAAATATGTAATTTAAAAGGGGGAACACCAGTCCCATAGCTCTATCCAAATTTTTGTTAACTTATAGTACTTTTTTATTAGCTTTTTATCTACTTGCCGAATTTCAAGTACTTAGCTGCAAAATTTTCGCCATGTTTTTTTTGGGAATATCACCCCCATGCCCTATCCGCATATTTTTTATTCTATAATAATGTGTTGTTATATAACTATTTATATGAAAATTCCTTCAGACTTCCTGATTTATTTGTTGATATATGCATATAAATTTTTCCTTTTGTAAGGGAAATACTTCCCCAATGCCCTATTCAAAATTTTATAAAGAAAATTAAATAAGCCTCTTTTATCCTGTATTTTGCGGAAAATTTCTCTGTCGAAATATTTTTAAAGTTCTGGAAATAACGAATACTTCATTTCTCGCAAATTGATAGTTGACACGTTAAAAATTTGCAGATTAATATAAAAATAGTTTCTTTCACAATCTCCCCCAAAGTTTTGGATTCATACATAAAGCTTTCTCTCTAGGATATTAAATACCAAGTTACGTGTTTATTCTAATATATCAGAATAGTTGTGCATCTGAGTGTTGTTCTGTTGTTTTTTTTATAATTATCTCCCATACCCACAAATAGTGTTTACAACATTTTTCAGTTCTCTATGATTAGATGCGTCAAATAGTTAATATCTGAACTTGCTATTTATTAATTGTTCGTTCACCACCGTTCTTTGGCATTACACTATTTTTAGTTATTTATTACTTTTTCTACACTATATGATTATTGTCTAAAACTACCTTATACCCGGTGCGTTTTGCTGCACAAAAATGCTCCTAAGTCCTAGATCTCGAAAGAAATTTCATAAATCACAAATCGATGTATATTAAAAATGTTATTGGGATCAAATTCTCGCTGTAGTAGATTTGTAGATATTCGGTAATCAACAGTTGCTTTGTAGAGGGGCTACTTCTTCTCTAATCGTTTCCGTCTTACATTTTGTCAAGAAAAACAGTTCCTTGAGGAAGTCATTGTGACCAAATTTGAAAATTATCGCTATTGTAGTTCTTAAGATATTCTATTATCAATATTTGCTTTGTATGGGGAGTATTCCTTCCCTTGGTCCCGAGTAGTTTATGTATTAACTTACTACAACAATTTAGCGTAATTCTTTAAATTGAATAATATTCATCAATAACAAGAATTTATTTTTGTCAATTTGAATAATATTTAATCAATTTTAATGTTTTTTATTAACGAATTTAAATAGTTATATCGACAATTTCTCGTCAATTTGAAGAATTTACGAAAAATTAACGAACATCTTTGTTATGATGAATAAAGGTTTTGTTGGCTGATATTTAACATACTTATCTTCAATTCTACACTTTTTTCGTTACAGTTACTACCTTTTCTGGTTCAATGTAATCGTAGCATAAATTTCATGCTGATCGAATTCTCTTTCAAATTTATTAAGGTGTCTTTAATAAAACAAGAAGACTATTAAGTGGTGTTACTCTATTCTGATAGTTGGACTGTCATCAGAATTGCTCTGTTGATAATTTTCTATATAGAGAGTGAGAACACATTCTGGAACTGTATCGAATATTTAAGAAAAATATTAACTATCCTTTACATTATTCTCTTTCCCATTTTAATTCAATCTTATTCCTTGTGTAAAAATATGTAACATGTCACTTATATACTTCCTTTTTAAAATTTTATTCCTTTTTTTATGCATTTTCTTTTCGTATAGATTTCTTTCTTGTTGTTTGTCGAAATTGCCAAATAAATCGAGTGGGCGTAACTAATTTTAAACGGAAATACTCGAAATAGGCGGACAACCACAATTTGTATTTATTTTTCTGCAAATAAATACAAATACACATTTATTTTTCCAAATACACATACACACATACATACGCAGTGACTAAAGATAGTGGAGAAGAAAATAAAGAAGATAACGCAAAATTATTCTTACAATAAATTTATCCAATATTTCTTCCGCAAGAAACTACAAATTTGGTTGCTTTACAATTGCCAAATTATCGTAAAAATGATGGTTCTAATAATAAAATAAAGAATAAATAAATATAGAAACATGTAAGAAATCATAGTTGGTCAAGTCCGAATATTTAATACCCTACCCCAAATGTTGGTTATAAGTGGTAGTTGCCAAAAGAATGAACCACCCTTGTATAAAGGTATTATCAATTTATGAGTAAAGGATATTATAATGGTCATTCATGTGGGACTAGTGCATTCTAAAAGGATTTTTTTCTATGCGAATTAAATGGGAAATTTTGTAAAATTTCTTCTTCTTCAAGTTGGTATTTGGAAGAGAAGTTGTATGGTACCTATGAAAAATAATGGACCGTCTTCTTATAATTTGGCTCATCGTTTGAGAATATTATAAAACTAATTTGTGACAAATTTTATTCAAATTGCTTTACATTGAGGACATCTGTGGCCTTAAATCCACAGTCCGGGGGGACATTTGTATGGGGGTTAGGTGAAATAATGGACCCATCGTCATCAATTTTTAAGATTTCAGCTTACCAGCTAGAAATGTAGCCGGCCAGATGGACAGACATCGTAAAATCGACTTAAGAAATGGTAGTAACACATTTTTTCTAAACGTTATCATTTTTGCACAAACGCATAATTGTGGTATTAATACCTATGGTGGTGTAGGGTATAAAAATGTTAAATGTATGTAATGTCATATTAAGTTCAGTAATTTATTGTTATCTGAATTTAAGGGGGGAAGATGTACATAAAATTTCTAATATGTTTATTTCTTCCTTTCCTCTGCTGCTATAACTTATATTTTTTCGCTAATTTTTCGCAATATTGTTAAAGTTTCTGATGATGTTTGTGGTGGTGGTTTTTATTAAAGTTGTTGTGAATGAAAATTATTGCAACATAACTAAAGTTTTTAGTAGAAAAAATGTTTATACCATAAAATCTCCGTAAATTGACAAATAATATGGATATCACATTCGTTTCAGTGGTGGAAATAAATGTGAAGATAATGATGAAAGTTGTTTGTTTTTTATTTTTTTGTGATGGAAGGAGTAAAGCTAATTTCACATTAGAGTACAATTTTTCATAACTAATTTCATAACATATGGGTTATTACATTTGGGGATTGTTGCATGTGATTAATTGGTGTAATACGTTTTTTGAATGATATAAGTTCAAACGGTTTTACATTGGCTTCATAAGCCGATATTTATAGTGCATAACAAATTCTGATGCATTTCTCTTAATGGGCGTCTCCTTTGCGACAAAATAAGAAATTCTTCTGTGTCACATCTGAATTATATTCTTCATACCTTTAAAAAATTCACGAATTGAAGTAGTTGAATTTGAATAACCAATAATGCTATATGCCGAATTTTAAATACGCTACACCACTTGCATTGTGCAAATATTTACATGAGGTAAAACAGACTTTATATAAAAATTATAGTGAAATATGGTAATGGTTCATATATTTATTGATAAGAGACTTCTTGGAAGCTGTAAGCATTTATGGATCGATATTGGTCAAATTAATAACATATACATATTCAGGAAAGTTAGAGAAATAATTGTGTCAAATTGGTCTATATTAAAGAGTTTTATAAACTTATCACCCTATTCCGGGAAGGGACTTCATAAGAGCTATATCAAAATATGGACCGATATTCGTCAATTTATTTACATGCTCAAAAAAGAGTTTGAAATTTAATTTCAATAAAATTTATCTATATTAAATAAATCTATAAGGTTTTAAGCCCTTTTCTGGGAAGGAAATAGTGGACATTGGTAATATTTTAACATAATATCATGAATTTGGGATAGCTACACATAACTATTTCGAATTTTGATAGAATATAAATATATTAAGAGTATTATTAGCTTAAAACCATACGCCGGGATGGACCTTTATATGGAAGATATTGCAAAATATGGACTGTTATATTAGACAACTTAGTTAATAGCATTTAAGCAACTAGAAAAATTATTGAACCGATTTTTAAAAAAAAATTTCGGAAAGCAAATCTTGTTTGTTTGTTGGTTTTCGTATTAAAATAATTATAAGTGGCAAATTTTTGAAAATTATCTCCAAAATTGTGACCCATATGATACACTGATTTTTGGATGTATCAAAATTTTAAATACTTTTAATCCAATGTGGATTATTTCTTTCGCTATCATGAAGTACATATAGCTGTGTATTGTGGTTGATTTCAGTCTAAGTCCATTTAGTGTTTCTTCAAATATTTCGAAAAGTTTTTGTTTGGAATTTTCAGGCTATTTCAGAAATCGGTCTATAATTTTTTGCAATTGGCTGAATTTCATTGAATTCTAGTTAGTTAGATTTAGCTAGATTGATTCAGATTTTGATTTGGCTCTAGAATATTTACTCTAAGTCGGGACTTAGGCAATTCCCATGCTTCACATAGAATGTTAAAGTCAGTATACCCTCTTCGCTAAATATTTCAAAACTAAAAATTGATGAGAAACATTAATTTTGAACATTGTAAAAAATATTAGTGTATATGATTTTTATTATGCAGTAAATGTATCGATTACTACAAACTACTTATGTAAATTTAATCAAATGTTTGAAAAAATCGAATCTGTGCGATATATGGAATGGATACTTAAAAACAGACAAATTTGGAATCCTTCAAACAATTTTAACTTGCTTTTAAATGATTCATTATTCACTGCTAAAATAAAGCCAACCACTACAACATATGTACTAAGACCTCATAGACAGTATGATTAAATCAAAGAAATGTCATTAACATATTGTCCTTTGTAATGTTATGTTACCTTTGCGAAGATAATACTCTACAAAGTCTTTTCCTTTTCGTCGGTGGTTAGTGCGGCAAATATCCAAAATTCAAAGAGTAGAATTTGAGGTATTTGAATCTCAAGGCTGCCTTTTCCAAAAATCATTTCACACATTCAATCTTAGATGTGCTTTAGTGCGATACATCAATTCTACACAAAGTGTAATAAATACAACAAAAAAAGAGTGTATAATTGAAGAAAAATGGGTTTATTTATCATAACGAAAATTTTCGTTAATATTTCATAAATTCTTCAAATTGACAAAAAATTTTCGATATGACTATTTGAGTTCGTTAAAAAATATAGTTAATTTGAATAATTTATTATTCAGTTTACATTTTCTTCATCATATTTCACTATATATGACAGAGAAAAAATACAAAATTGTTTTACGAAAAAAATAATTAAATAAACAAAAATTTTATTTAATTTTTAGTATATTTGAAAAAATTTTCAATTTTAAGAAAAATTCTTTGTTTTCGTTAATATAATAAACGAAATTTGGTTCAGTGTATACTTTTTTACAAATGAATGATGATCGGACGGTCTTCTCTTGACCAAGAAAAAATCTGTAATTAAATATATTATAATATCGCTCATGTGTATAATTATAATAATAGATAAATCACTACCGATTTCACTGTTCTTAAATTCACTTTTGCAGGTTTCCCTAATGGTTATGAAATATAATGATTAAGATATGTGTATTCAATATTCTGGAATGATCTTTGGCTAATAAGTTATAGTCAGGTATACGGACAGGGCTCTCTAATAAACAATTTTCAACCGCTTTTGATTACATAAATAATACAGTGTATTCCACGTGACTCATTATTATTTAACTGGTAAAACTTATAGAAACACCCATTTCTTTGTTATATGTGTGAAAAAAAAAACTTCACAAACTAGAACAGAAAAAAAAACCCAACCATTAATGAATGTCTGTGGTCATTCTAAGATACCAATGACTCTATGAAAAGTATAATAATTACAAAAACCAAAATGGGGTGAGTAGACATTAGAAAATCGGAAGGGAACAAATAGAAAACAATATTAAGGAAATTAAACAACAACTTAACTGTGTCCTGATTTATGTCACTCGTTGTCTCATATTTATGGTCATCGACATGTCCGTTTGTGGTTTTTCTCATTTTGCAATAATGTCTGCCTACTCATCATCATCCCTTTGCTCCCCTTCAATAAAGCAAAAGCATTAACGTTTTTACCATCGTCATTATCATCATCGTCAGCAGCAGCAAAATTATTATGCAAAGAGTAAAGAAAAATACAAAATAACAACAACTAACAACAAAAGTACTAAATTGCAATATTTTTACTATTTATACCCTACACCACCGAAGATGGATGGGTTATTATGCGTTTGTGCTGATGTTTGTAATATGTGGAGAAAATGGTGTTACACCCACCTATTAGTATACCATTCGACTCAGAATCAATTTCTGAATTGATTTAACATTGTCCGTCCGTCCGTCTATCTATCCGTCTGGCTGTCAATATAAACGTTCTGAACAGGTCGCAATTTTTTAAGTATATCAATGAAATTGGTATAAGAATGAAGCCCATTGAAACTGACAACGTTCGATCCGATATTTCAGGTACCTCCCATGCATATATTTTTCCCGGGTTTCAAGGTCATAAAAGTCCTTTATATAAAGTGATTAAATTCGGCACAATTAAAATTATGTGCCAAAATATGCAAGGATCGGTCCATAATAACTCAAAGGTCCCATACAAATCCCTTTCCAAATATTACTTTTAAGGGCAAAAATCTCACAAATACGTTTGTATTGTAATAATAATTAGTCAAATTTATATTTTATTGCAGCTTCCATACAACTCTCCCACAAAAATCCATTTTAAAACGCATAAATGTACTGCACACATAAGAATTAATCGGAAAATAAAATTATGCGAGGGACTTTGGAAAATTTGTTGTAACTTCCATTTTTTCCGACGATGTGGTGTAGGGTATTAGATAGTCGGGCTTGACCGACCTTACTTGTTTTCTTTTATGTTTTGGTATCTTTTTTGCTATTTACTACAAAATACAATGACCAGACATTATGTCATTTGATGCATAGAGAGTTTGGCTCCGGATAAGGCTAAAAATTTTGTAATAAGAGTTTAGTTTGGTTAGAGAATTTGGTAAAATGAAGTAAACTGCAGTTAAATTGTGGTTAAATTTTGTAACTACTTATATTCTTTACAACAGAGATAAAAGAGTTAAATACAGACACACACACACACCCACATTGGCTTTTGACAAACCGGATGTACATTTTAATGAAGATCGTAATTATTTCTTCCACTTGTTTTGTAGTCTGAACTATATATACAATATAATATTGTTTGCTTGTTATACAAAATGTTGAATGTGTATTGTTTTTCTATAGTTTATAGCATACACACATACATAGTCAGTGTATTTGATATTAGTTTTAGTCTTCTCTGGTATTTTATGATGATTACCTACTTGTTTTATTTTTATATATTTTCTAGTATAAAACTCCCCCATACTTTTTTCTAAATGTAGTTGTTTTTCCTTCCAACACTCTTGTATCTATACCCTACACCATCATAGGTGATTGACATATTATGCGATTACATCTTAATTTGCAATTCGGAGTAAATCATATAAAAATTCAGGGATCTTTGGTATCAATATATTACGTGGACATCCATTAGTAAAAAGTATCAAATCTGTTATATATGTATAAGTATTTTTAATAGTGAGAATTCATTTCAACTCCCTATATGTATATATATATGTAATTCGTATTTATCATATTTCCAACATCAGTTATGCCCTAGGTCGCTAGTGCTACCGTTGGGAATCAGACTTTCATTCAACGAAACTTATGATTTTCAGTAGAACTCCTTAGCTTTTCAAAATTGACTTTATGGCTTTATGTTCTTCATATGAAGCCTTCCCAAAGTGTATAAATCTGAGATACAAAAGATAAATTATTTATATTTTATTGCACTATAATCTATAATCAGTCTGATCAGAGGTGATCGATTTAAGATCTGTTTTTAGTAAAATCCTGTCTGCTTTTTCTTTAACTGCTGATCTATGGGGCTGATAATGAAATACGAACTGAGAACCGCAGCACTTTGCCGCCCTTATAGAGCGAAACAAATGAGGCTATCTCTCACCCTGATCATATCTTGAAAATACAATTGAGATTAATATATGAAATATATGTGGGCTACCTGAGGCTACTAAGTGCGTCTTAAGAAATGAAGATATTATATATAAAAATCTCAACTTCTTATTCATCATATTTCTGGTTACTTGAGTAAACGATTATAATGAAATTAAAAAAAAAACTCTCGCTGTTAAATTTCCTTAGATATTTGATAATTATTACTTGTTTTTATGGTGCTCCCTCTTTCCCTGATTTTGATTGTGTGATAGTTCTAAATAAGTCTGGTAATTGGTTATAAGCCACAAAAAAAAAAAACATTTTCGGCATTTATTTCTTCCAGATATTCATAAATAAATGGTGAATTAAGTTTGGGAAAACTTCCGAGCAAATCTTATTTAATTAAGTGAGTACGCTATCATACGCTATAGTCATAAACCAAATGGATATCTAAATCAATCTATATCGTTCTATTGTACATGTTTTTATCATAAAATTATTAATTTGAATATCAATCAAATGAGAGAAATGATTTTATCTCTGGGTACAATTAGAGTTTCAATTGCTAAAGCAAATCTGTCGATACTAAACTTTGCCGATTCAGTATTTTATGAAAATTGAAGAAGCCATTTTGTCAAAATACATGTTCAATATTTTCAGTTTAAAGAGGTTATCTTAGATATTGGTCCTTAACATTTTTCTAAAGAACCGATTTTAATAGTTTTAAAAGGAAAACTTCTCAAACAATAACAAATACGCAGGTCAAATTTCATTGAGTGAGTGTACCCAGAACAATAGACAGATAATAGTTAAATCGACTTAGATTCAGATTAAACGATCCCTTATTGGCTTGCTAAATGGGACGAAAACTTGTGGTAGTGGAGGCTACATAAAAAATGCTTAAAAAATACCAAGTATATGTACTTATTTTAATTCCTAAAGATTCGAGTTTCCAAAATGAACTAAATTTTTAATTCCTAAAGATTCGAGTTTCCAAAATGAAAAAAAAAAATTTAAAAAGTACGACAAAAAGTACCAAATAATAGATTATATTAAATTTTCTTAAAATGGTTCTAATTTTAAAAAGGTACCAGTGTGTTTCCTTACAAAAGAAGAACACAGAAGAAATATTCAGCTGTTAATTGAAAAGTCGGTTATTGCTCTTTATGTTATTACCTTCAACGTACGGTACTAGAAAGTCTACACATTCCAACAAAAAATTCACACTTACTTTTTTTATAGCCCATAGTTTTAATATTGTTGGATAGTATTTTGTTATTGCTGTTATTTTATTGTTGGTTATTCTCATTTTTTTCCTGCGTTGTCATGCTCCCAAGGGTGTGTGTTGTTATAATTTGTTAACTAATTGAATAGTTATTTAAGCTTAATTGTTAGAAATTGTTAAGATCCTGTTTCATCCTTGTTCAGCAGAAAATTTTACTGTATAAAAACACACAAACGCTTTACATTTTAATAGATGACATAATCAATAGTTTTAGGAGAAAAGTAAAAAAAGTAGTTATAAAGAGAGTTAAATAAAAGGATGAACGACAATTAAAATAAACTATGGGGAAATCGAAAATTTACAAAGAAATCAATTTTAATTATCTCATACAAAAGCAAAGTGGGAGTTTATTTATGAAAATATTTGAATTTTGTGTTAATAAATATAATTAATTTTGTCATTACTATATAATTAGAGAATATGATTTTTTTTAAAATTAAACATATCTTATGGAATGTTCTATTAGACTTATAAAAAATTGTAACTTCATTATTTTGTGATTATATGCAAACTTACTCGTACTTTAATCTTTAGTATTTTACAAATTTGTTTTACATAATGTAATTTTACATAATAATAAATGACATGATAATTTATTGCAAAAATCTTTATTTGGAATATTTAAATTCTTTTAATATTTGAATAAATTTTAAGAACTTAATTTCATGTTTTTAATTAATTTTCTTATTAAAAACATAAATAATTTTATGTATAAAACAGATTTATGTCAAGAAACTTTTTCTAAATTTCCAAACATAACTCTATTTTGTGCTAAAACTATCAGTTCCTAACATCCTTTATCACTTCCCTTAACTCTTAATTGCCTTTCCCATTTTTCGGTGGGCGACCATAAAATTCATGCATCAATGTATAACATTACAAGCGTTTTGTGGAATGATAATTTTAAACGTGCATTCTGCAACAGGTAGAATAACCTCACCCGGTACTCCATTTCTTGATGTTAAGAACTCAAGATAACAGAATTGTCTGACCTCTTCTATTTAGTTTGCTCATATCATAAATAAGTCTGGAAACGTTGCATTGATACTTAGAGTATTCGCCTTTGCCACATTAAACTTCAAATCTGCCACTTCCGCTACCAGCGTTAAGTATCAAAAATGCTCAAAGCGAATTCTTCTTATATTCGTCTAATATTCCGCATACAATCCACCTCTCATATCTGAAAACTTCTACTAGAATTCTGTTTAAATCGATATTAAATAGAAATACTGATGGAACACAACTTTTTCTAATAGCTATACAAACTTTCACGTTTCCACTCAACCAATCAATCTGCCAGAAGCATTACAGTACAAGCCCTTCACAAGGAGAATTAGATAGAGTTTCCTACATATCAATCCGTTCTAAATTACGTTATGTTTGGGTTTGTCTAGAGCGTATTTATGCTTTATAGTACATCTTCTTGGTAAGATTCACATACACACCCAATTCCTAGAAGACAGTCATTCCCCATTATTAAGCGGTAGAGGTTCTTTCAGTTGTCACTTTTCGCTAGTACCTAAAAAATATATGAAACAAATATTCAAAAGAGGAGTCCTTTTTTATTGACACTAATATTTTTTAAACTGTTTTTTCTATCAGCCACCCGGTTAACAATTGCGGAAACGCAGTAGCTTAAGCGTCGGCTTTTTTATAGAGAGTTATTTTTCTGATAAGTTTGTATACATATAAACTTTGTATGTTTCAGTGATATTTTTATTCGAAAGCCTGCGAATAAATCATTCTCCCCCAAAAGGTGAAAAGTAGTCGAGAAGACGGCACTCTAAAACCTATCACGCTAACGACGGACAGCCCAATACAATGAGATGGTGAAGGACCATTTAATTGTAGACAGGCTACAGTAAATAACCTCTCTATTTATGCTGTAGCGAGAGTTGGCTGAGATCCAGCACCGTGTTTTGACTTCAGTGAACTTTTTCGGCAATGTATTACTAAGGCTAGTGAAGGCTTAAGTTTAAGTTTATCTAAGTTGAGGAAGTCCTGTAAGACCACGTGAAAGATTGCAACCGATCTCAAAAAAATGCTGAATTGTTAAAGTCTAAGAATCCTATCATTTTCATGGATAATTGGTCCATTATCCGGACTGAGCAAGGCGAAGGACATACAATATAACTAAGATTGCAATTTAATGTTTAATGTTGTTTCACAGCAAGTCCTGTTAACAGCAACACGTTAAAATTAGTAGAAAGAGTTATACGTTATGGTGGTGTTATCTCTCCTCTGTTTTGGCTTATATTTATTCATCAACTCGGAAACAAACTGTTTTAACAAGAAAGACAAAAATTCCAAACTTTCGATTACCAGCTGTTATCCTATACCCAACATTGTCCAGCAAAATGTTTAGAACGAGATAAGAATAATGCCTCAAAAATCTTAAATGGATGAATCTTGCTAGGTACTCCCAATTCTTACTTATAGATATAACGCTACTGTATGTAATGGTCATATCTGTAAGCATCGCAGTTAGACTCAGTCAGACAACCTACTTAAATCCTTGGATTAAAATACGCAGTTCATGAAATTTAATAGATCCTTAAAAATTCAAATACCCTCTAGAATTGTATGGATTGCAAAATCTCATCGGCAATCATAACAGTGGTTGTTCCAAAATGAGCTGTGGTTTAGGGTTTGGTTTCGGCCGATGCTGATAAAATTGGCAAGATAATCGCATTTATCTGATATTGTACAGATAAGATCTTTGTGCATAGGGATCACTGCGGCAATGCACAGGCCAAAAGACTATAAAGGGTTCTGTATTTAATATATCTAATTCAAAGTCTTTTGAAATTCCGTTTAATTTAATTAGAAACATAATTCCTGGATATTTACTCAACTAGGTCAAAAAATAGATGGTCTTAGTAAATCCGGAGCGCCAAGGAGATGTGGCCTGTTTTTAACCTGGGACATTCGAGCAAACTCCTGAATCAGACCAATACGGCTGTCTCTAGAAAGGCATACAAGTAGACTTGTAATATCCTTTTCAATGATCATTGTTGCAGCTTTAATAACTTTTAGACGGAGGAAAGTGTTTTTCTTACCCTGATTCCTATATATGTTTTTCCTACCCTGATTCCTATATAAACTATATACTTCTCTTCCTCACAGGTCAAATTAGACGACCAGATATATATTTAGTACTTTGAGCTGGTAACCGGGGCAAACAATGTTCTTATTATCTTGTACGATCATTGTTAAAATCCTTTCATCCAGATTCTTCTCAGCAGTTCTTGATCAAAGCTTATATGCATCTACTACGAAATATTGGCTCGGGATTATCATTTTTTCGGGAAGAAGGGGTTTTATTTTATGCAATATATTTAACTCAGTGAAGTCGAATTTAGCATTTTCATCTGTTTATTCGATCTGATCTAATTTTATGTTCACAATTTTGTTTATACCCTCCACCACCACAAGGGTTTACTTTGTCATTTCATGTGTAAGTATATATGTTGTTTCATCATATAAAAATATGAATCGATTAAACTATATCTGTCTTTCTATCTGTTGGAAAAATTCTAACATCTAGAATAAATGTCTGATTTCAACGAAATTTGTCCACACTATGTCGTAAGTAGTTTCCTATATAAAATCAGCTGTATCGGTACATTAGCAATAGGGTTATAGACCAATATCTGAGACAACCTCAAAAATTCTAAAAAGAAGCTGATGGACGAATAAATAGGTTTTTGTTGCAATATCTTGATAGAGGTTATTTAAAATTTGGCACATAATTGAGGTTGTCGCCTTAACAACAACTTTGTTGGTTTTCTTCAGAATCAAGTAGCGCTTTCACACACAATAGTGATATTTACCTAATACCACTTTAAAATTATTTTTCTATATATATCAACAAACTAATACCTCTACAATTAAAAAACACTTTGCAATTCTATAAATATTTTCAACAATATTATTCTTTATGAATTATTAAGATGATAAATCCTTTTCATTTCACAAAAACACAAAAAACCTTTGTTAACAATTCTTTGACTTTGTTTTTCAAAATCAACAATTAATCTTTATATAAATAAACATTTGAATGCTGTCACTAAGTTAAGCAATATATTTGATAACTTTTTGTTCGTTATTTTTCTAACACAACAACTGAAGAATCACTTACTTCAATCAACAACAACAGTAACTAACAGTAGAGTAGAGAAAACCTTAACGTCTTTTCTAGTTGAAACCCCATAAAATATGCAATGATTGTTTATTCAAACGCATACACACGTACATACACAATCTTAACTTATAACAGTTCGTATTTATAATTCATTCATATATCAAATTCAAAATAAACGCACACATGTACCTCATAACTCATACAACTATAACTAATACACACATTTTCTAAAACTTAAAACACCTTGAACTCATTTAACGAGTTAGAAAATATTTTATATATTTTTGAAATATTTTATTGGGAAAAAAGAGTTTTGAGTTTTTTTATAAACTAATATTTTCAGTTATAATCTTTTCAAATACTATGATCATTATTATTGTTGCTTTCACTATACTCACATATGTATATTATTGTTATTATGATTGTTATAGTATGCGTTATTATTGTATGCAAACATCATTGAGTATTCATGAAATATAAAAACAGTCTGTGACAAAAGTAAAATATTAAAAAATATTATTTTTTGAAAACAGAATACTATATTCGGCTATGCCGAATTTTCAATGCCATCCACCACAAATGCGTGTGAAGTTAATACGTTATTTTTCATACATACAAAATCCCACATACACTCATAGACGTATACAATAACTTTTCTTAAAAGTTACGCGGAACACTTAATGAGTAATAAAATTAGTTATATTTTCAGCTACAAATTTTTTCTGCCGAACTGATGATTTTTGGAATGGCAGTGAAGTGCATATAGCTTCATATTATGCCAGAATTTCATTCTGGTTAACTGAACAGATTTTTCTGGTCTTAAATAGGAAACTTGTCAGAACTAAAACAAATAATTAGGCTAAATTTAATGGAGTTCTGTTAATGACGGACAGACAAACGGTCTTAGCTAAATTGACTCAGATTATGATGAAAAAACATATATATATTATTGGGTCTAACATATTTCCTTCTTAGTTAGAGTTACCAAGGAATAACAAATTAATTTATCGTCTTCACCACTTGTGGTGGTGGAGGGTATAAATTGACTTCCATTTATTTTCAAAATAGACATGATTTCAGGATATTTCACTTTGAAATCTATTTAATATTTCAACTTTCTCTTTACTTTTAGCCAGTACTGTTTAAGTGACTTTACATATGTAAGTGCAAGTGTCAGACAGTATTTGAATATATATAATAATATTATTATATATGAGAGTGTAAGTATGAGATATTTATAGTTAAATTGTGACAGTATGACTAAATTGTTGACAAATGATAAATGATGCTATTTCAAATAAAAATGACTTGCATCTTCTATTTTTGAACATTTTTAGTGATGAAATTTTTGTATTAAGAAAATATAATCACAATCATTAGTACATATGTTGGGGTATATAATATATGAATGATATTTGTAAATTTTATTTATGTAAATCGTATGTTTAAGTATTTTTTGCAAAAAATAATGACTTCAATTATTTATAAAGAAAAAAATTAGAGTTGATGGTGATGTTTTATGTATATCTAACATAGTCAGCATATTAACTTTAGTGAAAGCATTACACGTGTTTAGTTGCAATAATAATGTGAAGAGAACTTGAGCAAATATGTCTCTATTTGTGTTGAAAGAATTTGTTTTGGTTTTCAGACTACTGGAATGAGATTATGGTAATGGGGAACCTTTTGTGAATGGAATATATTCATAAGATATATGTCTAGTAATCTGTGATATGGGAGTCGAAAAAATAATGTTCTGTTATCAGAATTCAACTTTTTAAGACTGTAATGAAAAAGGAGTTATATTCGACTATGGATCAATAAATTGTTTGTAATATTATAAGAGCTTATTAAAATATGAACGCTATAAAGAAGCTATGGGCTGATATTTATCGAATTTCAATGGAATTGGTCTTAATTTAAGATTTTGTAAGCTTAAAACTACACTGAACCAAGAAAGGTAGTAAATATAACGAAAAAGATTGTAGAATTGTATAAACATTGATTTTATATTAGTCAACGAATTCATGATGAAATATTCGTCATAATGAAAGTTGTCTTTATTTATTTTTTAATTCTTCAATATGTCGGTTTGAATTCGTTAATAAAAATAATATTCAATTTGAATAATACATTGTTCAATATGACAAAAATAAATTCTTTATATTGATGATTATTATTCAATTTAAATTCCATATTGAAGCTAAATTTACGAAATTTTAATTGAATTGAGTAAAGTGTTATGTTAAATTGGTGTAATAAATTAATACATAAAATATTTAGGACCAAGGGAAGGAGTACTCCCCATACAAAGCAAATATTGATTATAGAATATCTTAAGAACTGTAACAGCGAGAATTTTCGAATTTGGTCCCAATGATTTCCTCAAGGACTGTTTAACTGGATAATTGAAAACAGATAGGATTAGGGGAAAAGTAGCTCACACGCAGAGCAAATATTTATTATCTACAGTGAGAATTTTGTCCCAATACTTTTTTTAGTACACTCAATTTATGAAATTTCTTTCGAGATCTAGGACTGAGGAGAATTTTTGTGCAACAAAGCGATGATAATAATGAAATCGTGCAAAAAACGCAATAGACAACTAAAAATAGTTATTTCTGATGAAAAGTTACTTACATGTGTGTTGATCAAGTAATCTTCCATTTATGCCAAATATTCTTTTAATTTCACTCATATTAATGAGAATGTACTATAAAATATTTTTCTCATATATGTTAATCTATATTTAGTTTATATTTTCTTTGTCATATTTCATTTAATATGGCAAAGAAAATATACTAAATTATTTGACGAAAAACATGCGTTACTGCAGTTTTTACTAAATATCTGTTGATAGCATATTTTTTGTCAATTTTTTAACGAAATTTTGTTCAGAATAACGTGTTTTAATAAAAAAAATTATGATCAAATATTTTTAGTATATTTGAAGAAAATTTTTCAATTTGAAGAAAAATTCTGTTAATGAGAATGTTTATTTAACATCTTTTTTCCGACATTTGGATCAGTGTGTACCCTAGGCAGGGGTTTTTATGGAAGCTAAATTTGATATATATTTTGTTATGACTTTTTTATGAGATTTTCTTGAATTGCGATGTCTAAAACTATAAATTAAAGTTAAATTTTGTTTTAATCTAATAACTAGTTTTTTTTTAATTTAGTCTTAACAATGTTTTTATCAGGCAGACCGACATAGGTCATTCGAGACAGATTTTGATTTGATTCAAGAAAATTTATACTTTATGATTACTTTCTGGCGTTAGACATAAAATAACATCAGCACTTGTGATGGTGGAGGATATAATAACAATCAAGTAAATATATGATGCAAATAAAAATTATCACAAAGTTTGAATTTTTGCAAGATTTTGTATTTTTTCTTCATAATCTTTTGATAGTTTTTGGTAAGAAAATGAAGTAGGTATAGATAAAAATGTGGTTAAATAGTATCTTATTTATTAATCTTGAGCTCCCATGAAATATCGGACTATAACTTTTTTGACATAGCAGTCTTTGAAAAGAAAACTGCTTAGGAATGTGAAAATAAACTGGCGTGAAAATATTTCCAACAGTATGACGGACAAAGGAATTTACTAAGATTTCAATTTGGTCCAAAAATGCAGCAATAATTAGTTGAGATTAAGATTAAACATTTTATTTTATTTGAAAAATATGACAATTTTTATACCCTACACTACCATGGGAGTTTAGGGTATTATAACTCTGTGCTGATGTTTGTAACATACAGTCTTCTACAATTAAAGTTGTGCAATATTTTACTCTTGGCAGATAAATGTTTTAAAAAAAGTAATAGAAAATTCTATAAATTTACTTCTTGTGTATGAGTAATATTTTAATTCATAATTAAAAATTAATCACACGTAATATTGTTTTACAAAATAATCAATATGCGTATTATCAATATTCATTGATATAATATTACTGATACACTGAACCAAATGTCGTGGTAGTATTAACATTGTGTGTGTTTCGTAGAACTTTAATAAGAAATAATGTTATATAAATAGACTTTTATTCTAATTAACAGAATTTTTCTTTTAATTGAAGAATTTTCTTCAAATATGCTGAAAAAATTAATGAAAAAAAATGTTATGTCCACAGATATTTAGTAAAAAAGGCAGTAGCGCAACATAAGTAAAAGAACAAACATATTTATAGAATTCTACGTACAAAAATTAAGTTGATTTAGATATATACCCTGTTTCTCTATGTCGAAAGAAAATTCAAACGAACGAAAGCCAGTCGCTCGTTCGCATAATCTTACATTATTTATTACATCTTCAGAAATTTAAGTAATACCAAATTTAAAAGTTATCAAGGTTTTATCCTTTTTAAGAAAAGTAGTAGAAATAAGTAGAAATTTGAATAAAAATACAACAATGTTGAACTAATAGAAAATGAAAAAAAGCAACAACAATTTTGGAATAAAAATTTTGATTTAATAAACTAACAAAACGCCAGCAGAAAGAACAACAAATCTGTGTTTCTTTCTATAACAAAGATTCTTTCTAATGATGGATTAGCAGAACTTGAAATTATGGTATGTATTTGTATAGTTTTTCTCTCAATCAGGCGAAATGTATATAGCAAATGATTGATTTTAACATTTCAGTTCGAATCTTTCGAGTTCTAATGTTTTCGTTCGACTTGGCGTTCATCTCATTATTCGCATAAATGACAGTTTTCTTTCGCTTAAAAAGCGAACGAAGGTTTTCGTTCGATATACAGAAAAAGGCTAATAATTTTTTGTATATTTTCTTTGTCATATTAAATGAAATATAACAAAAAAATGTAAACTGAATAAAGATATCTAAGGAGGAGACTATTTAAGGAATATTCTAATTAATATGATTGAAATTAAAGAGATATTTTGCATAAAGTCATGAAGATGCAAATGGAAGATCAGCTGATCAGCACACACGTAACTAACTTTTTACCAGAAATACAAGCCGGTCAGCTCATCTTCCATCTTATTAACATTGCACTATTTATATTATCTAAAACTAGCTTTTACCCGCTGCGCTTTGATGCACAAAACTTTTCCTCAGACCTAGAGCTCGAAAAAAATTTCACAAATTGATGTGTATTAAAAAAAGTAATTGAATAAATAATGAGGTAATTGGTCTCTTTTTATATATTCGATAATCAATATTTGCTTTGTACGAAGGCTACTTCTCCCCCTGATCCTATCCGTCTACATTAAGACAAACAGTTCCTTAAGGAATCATTAGGACCAAATTTGAAAATTCTCCCCTTACAATTCTTTATATGAATATTTGCTCTTCCCCTGGTCCTATCAGAATTTTTCATGTAATATTTAATACTTGATATTTTATGTATTAATTTATTACAACACTTAAACGTAGTTCTTCCTTTAACTCAAATAAAACTTCGTAAATTCAACTTAAATATGGTATTTAAATTAATTAATATTCATCAATATAAAGAATTTATTTCAATTTAAATAATGTATTTTTCAAACTAAATAATATTTATTCAATTCAACAGTATTTTTGTTAACAAATTGAAAAAGTCATATTGAAATTTTTTTGTCCATTTGAAGAACTTACGAAATGTTAACGAAAATCTTCGTTATGATGAATAATGGTTTCGTTGGCTGATACATAATCAACTTTTCTTCAATTCTAAACCCTTTTATGTTATATTTCCTTACTTTTTGGTTCAGTGTAAGTGCCAGTAATGATGTTACAGTAATTTTTCGCAGAAATATCTTCAAATAAAACACATCTCATGGGGAAAACTCATTATAGGTAATTATGTATATAAAACGCATTCCATTATTAATGAACATTAAATAAGTAAATTAGTAAAATATCTGTTTATTTAAATAAATTTCCTGACTGATTTTTCAATTCAAATTACTTCATCACGTATTATTTCCTGCAGTAGAAAAGAGATAGCAAAATTGCAATTATTTGACATTTTAACATCAATGTCCAATTAAATGGTAAATTTGTCAACACAAATTTAATAAAATAAAAATAAATTTTACAAATTGACAATATAAACAAATTTACAATCAATAAAATTGAAAAAAAACAAAAAAACAAGAAAGGATTCGGCAATACAGAATGTTTAATACCCTCCTCAACAAATGCGTGTGAAAGAAATTTGTTTTGTATCGTACATACACACTCATACATACACTTACAAATGTATGCAATTTTTTATATGTTTCTGCAACCCATAAGTTATATTTTTGGCTTTAACTATTTTTCTACTGAATCGATGATAAGAAGGAAATATAAATTAAGATTATGGCAAATTTTCATAACTTAAGATTATGGCAAACTTTGATTCTAATTTGTCGATTTAAAACTAAAAAAATACAAAAGTTCTTCGCTTGACCTAAGAGGCTGCCTCAAATACCGATCTATATCATTTGATGTACTGAATCAATTTTGCTGGACTATAACAAATACTCAGGCCAAATTATATTGAGCTGTGTCAATTATTGTGGACCTAAGGCAGACTGATGGACAGACAGACGGACGGACATAGCTAATTCAGATTTTTATTGAGATTATTCCTTTTTAGCGTTACACACGGAATGATAAAGTAAATATACCCTCTCAGACATTGTAGGGGTGAAGGATATAAAAATGCATATCTATGCTCACAAAATTATTTAATACGTGTGGAAATTTTTACGACAAATGACAATTGGGGGAAAATAGGGAAATATTTTATAATTGTTGGGAAGTTATTGAGATAAAAATAAAAACAAAGTTAAATCACATAAATTGATAATGATGATCATATTACTCTAACGTTTACTCTGAAGCAGTTTTTTAGGAAGAAGTTTAAAAAAAAATGTTCAGCTATTTCTACATTTATTCTTTTCAAACTCCAATTTCCAACTGGTCCTACAATTACATTCCATATGCCAAACTGATGATATAAAGTGATGTGATGTGTGTGTCTGTGTCGAGCAAAACACAAATCGAATTAAATTTCTATGGATGCACAAAATTTAACCGCGTTTTTTTAGAGCACAATGCTTTCTCTTTGATTTGAGGAATGTAATTGCAGTAAACTTTATATTCGCACGCACATCCATAAACACATCTATTCGAAATAATGGTGGAGATATTTTCATATATAAAGAAAGTGTATAACAAAAAGATGTGTTAGAATGCATCACACTTTCTGTAGACAACTGACTGTGTTTAATTAGCATATTGATGCCAAGTCAAGCCAAAAATATGTGGACACATTATGTAGTCTTATGTATGAAAACAGTATTTTTTGTAAATATTTCTCAATATAAATTTCGGTATTTATATAGTCCGTTGTAACAAATGATTGGCATCTTTTAGAAAATAATGGAATATTTTTTGTTTTTTGCCGCTAACAGCCTTCCTGTCAAGGTTTTTCGGCCTTGTATGTTTTTGAACCAGCTTTAACATTTCATGTCAGTTAGTCCGAATACCGAACTGGGTTACTTTTCTGCCGGATGTGTTGGGTGCTCTATTGAAAGTGCATTCTATTATTTGGCTTTAGAAACGTCATGTGGACCATTCCTTCTACCTGACCGCGTTTGCTATCAACGAACAAATTCTGAATGCATTGTTATTAATAATATTGGTAACAGGTTGACGGCAGATCATTGAATGAATTGATTGGCCAAATTTTGTATAACCAAGTTGAGTTTTGTTGAGAATATTAACTGTAGTATTTAACAAAGGTAATGTGATAAAGAAAGCCAAATAAGACTTGGGTTAAAAGTTTTAATAAAAAATATGTTAGGCTCTATATAGGGATTATATAATATAATATAATAATATAATATAATAAATATAATAAAATAATATAATATAATATAATATAATATAATATAATATAATATAATATAATATAATATAATATAATATATATAATATAATATAATATAATATATATAATATAATATAATATAATATAATATAATATATATAATATAATATAATATAATATAATATAATATAATATAATATAATAAATAATATAATATAATATAATATAATATAATATAATATAATATATAAATATAATATAATATAATATAATATAATATAATATAATATAATATAATATAATATAATATAATATAATAAATAATATAATATAATATAATATAATATAATATAATATAATATAATATAATATAATATAATATAATATAATATAATATAATATAATATAATATAATATAATATAATATAATATAATATAATATAATATATATAATATAATATAATATAATATAATATAATATAATATAATATAATATAATATAATATAATATAATATAATATAATATAATATATATATAATATAATATAATATAATATAATATAATATAATATAATATAATATAATATAATAAATATATATAATATAATATAATATAAATATAATATAATATATATAATATAATATAATATAATATAATATAATATAATATAATATAATATAATATAATATAATATAATATAATATAATATAATATAATATAATATAATATAATATAATATAATATAATAATAAATTAATATAATATAATATAAATATAATATAATATTAATATAATATAATATAATATAATATAATATAATATAATATAATATAATATAATATAATATAATATAATATAATATAATATAATATAATATAATATAATATAATATAATATAATAATATAATATAATATAATAAATATAATATAATATAATATAATATAATATAATATAATATATATAATATAATATAATATAATATAATATAATATAATATAATATAATATAATATAAATATAATATAATATAATATAATATAATATAATATAATATAATATAATATAATATAATAAATATAATATAATATAATATAAATATAATAATAATATAATAAATATAATATAATATAATATAATATAATATAATATATATAATATAATATAATATATATAATATAATATAATATAATATAATATAATATAATACTTTATATAAATAATATAAGAAGATGTGGTATTACCGCTGAACATTTCAATAAAATCGGTATGTAAGTTCTAAGCACACAGATTTATATGAAGAACTATCAAACGATCGGAACGAATTTCTTCTCTTATAGTAGCGATTTTTTGGAGTATCGATGTTATGAACGATTATTTTTTTAAAGGATTCTACACTTCCAACTTTATACTGAAATCATTGCGTTTTGGAGAGAGAGAGTGATTTTTCCAACTTGAAATTATTAGTTCTAAATCTGTTTTATTAGATCGTGTTTGGCACTACATTTTAAGACTCCTTGTGAAAATTTTTTTTTTAATTTGAAATTAAATATATTCATATTATTGTAATGAATACATCTAATATATATGATATTATTTTTTGTTATTATCCCATTGGATATATCTGCTCTAGATTTTTCCACTAAATAGGTTTCGTTAAATAGCTACTGTATTAGATCTATAGATATTCAAAAATTGATATTTAGTAGTATCTTTCCCCAAGATTCAACTCGCCAAATATATATTTCATATTTAATTTTTTCTATAAATTACTTTAACCTTAAATGTTTAACGCAAAATTATAGGTCACTTATCAATATTTACTTTGCATGGATTAACCCCTTGAACTTATTCAAACTACATTTTTCCACTTTATCATACACATTACGTTTAGACAAGATTTAAAAATTAGAAACATAAAAGTTCCTTAATCATTCCATACGTAATATTTACTGTATGGAGAGGTATCTAGTGCTCCTTGATTTTATCGACAGAAACAGTTAAAGTTTTAGAGCGTAAGATAATAATTGTTATAAATAAAGTGTTAACCCTGTTGGAGCTGATATGGCAGCAAAGTAGGGTATAAAGTGAGGAAATAAGTTGTAAGCACCACGTGAGCTAAAAATGTTCTAAGAGCAGTAGGAACTGAGTTACACTCAAGGCGTTCTCAGTGATTTAAGTTACTTCATTCTCTTATTGTTTATCAGGACTTTATACAATCTACTCTCTGATCCAAAAGTCGATTTTACTAAACTTCGACATCATCAACTGAAACTTATGTGCAGAAGCGACATAGTCGTCAAGAACATCACCTAGTAATTGCCATTTGTAAGTTATTTCGGGATTCAAAGGATAAGGATTTTATTGAATTCGCCAAAGGAAAATTATAGAGTTTGTAATATGGAAAAACTCTATTGACAATGTATTATTATTATCTATTGAAAACACCTATTTGCAAAGTCATTTCCTTAAAAATAATGCTAATTGATAGAAGCATATTATTTTCTATAATAAAAATTCTATTGCGAAGGGATACAGTGTTATACACTTTATAAGATATTTAATACACAAAAGTTTTTCTAAATATGACGCATGAAGACACTTATGGAGTAATGAAGTTTTTCATCTGTTTGGGTATATATTTTTTCTAAACCGATTTTGTTATTTTTTGGAACGATTTTACGGAAAATTTATTTATAATTGAAAAAATTACGGAATTTTTTCTCTCGAACTTGAATTGGAGTTTGTTTCAGATATCGGTCTATATCTTTTATTGTACTTAGTCATTCTTTCCTAGGACAATTGCACATATTCTTCCCAAATTTCATTAAGATCCGTTAAATATTATGGATGTGAGTGTACCAACAGCCGCACATTGCAATATTGTCTCAGATGTTGATTTGGTGCAAGAATAAACATACATTAAGAATATGGTATATTTACCATAAATATACCATATTAACTACTTGTGGTGCAGAGGGGTATTAAAATAATGGAGTTCACTATTGTCCAGAGAGAAAATAATTTTTTTTAAAGAAAAAAACACTATGAGCAACAAAACTCTATTGGTTTAGAGAATAGAATTTTCTACAACAAAATCTCAGTTGACCAGAGCTAATAAAATTTCCCATGGAAAATCTCTACTAAGCAGTGAGAATACCCAATTTTTCTATCCAAAATATCTACTGAATTTATTTCTCAATTTCTGCAGAAGAAACATAAATAAAATTTTCTGTCGAGATAAGACTTTTCTCTCTACTCCATAACACTTTTGCAATACCCTTTTACACAACATTCGCAATAAAACTCCAGATATGTGTTTGTGTCATATTGCACGAAATAGAAAAAAGAAAACGTACAATTTTGGTATAAAACCATTTGGTAACTGCATTTATGGTAACCAACAAAATTACAATGAATGTGATGTTGAATTTTGCAATAATCACAACAACACCAATATCCGTTCATAGTTTTCGCTGCTCTACACCAGATCTGCAGCAGATTTTTCCTATACATGTACAGCAGATTTTTCCACAAACTGTTTTTCTCATACTTCAAGCGAAAAAACGTTGAAAAATTGCAAAATATATGGGAGTGCATTTGATAATATCACAAAAGTAACCTTGACTCTAACACCCTCTCCATAAAGGAAACATAGAAGAGGAGAGAGAGAGAAACATACAAGCGAGTATACATATACACATACTACATTAACAAAGAAATTTTTTCGTCTACATTGACAGTAACATTAAAATATTTGGAGCAGAAAATTGAAATTGGTAATCGAATATTGTTGAATGAAATACATAAGCAAATATATATGTATATGTAAGTATATGAATTGTTTTTGTTCATATAGCTATATTATTATTTTTGTTGTTGTTGTTATTGTAACAGTACTATATCTTATGTACATTTGGTTTGATTTTGTTTTTGTTAGAATTGCTTGATGTTATTTTGGTGCAATGAAACCAAATGCAAATATCAGCAATTTTTAGCTTAGTGTAACATTACTTTTAACACTAACACCGCTACCAATACCACCATCACCAACACCACCATCGAAGACAAACAGTTCTAGAGAAATATTTTACATTACAATGATTTGATTCATTTTTATTTTGGTGTCAATTGATAATGGTGGTTATTGCAGCAACAAACATATTGTTGGCGACATCTAATATATGGTTGCAAACATTAATGACTATTTGACAATTTCTCTATATATTGAAAGGAAGTTTTGTGATGAATTTAAAATGCATATTAGAATTTTACCGAAATAAGTCAAAGAGATTTGGTTGGATTTTAAATAATGTTATTTGATAAAATAGACAATAATTAGAAAATATAAAGTGAAATGCTATAAATGTTAAAAAAACTTTTTAGTAGAAATCTTCTTTATAATTTAATAAATTTTTGAAGGGATTATTTTTGTGTCTGATGTTTAAAGTTGCAGTTTATTTTCCCTTTTTAAATAATTTGACAGTCTGACTGCTAAATGGATGTTTATTTTAGTTGAATAATCATATATAAAGTTTATTTCGACATAAACCTCCAAAGAATGATGACGCAGATGATAAGGTTGATTTTGTGCTTTTTACTCAAATGAATTTCTCTAACTTTTTGACTGTTACAGTATCTCAAAAAAGTTTTCAAGCGGTGTGTAAAGCAGTTAATAATGGTTAATCTATGTTTTTGTGAAAAGCTCTTCCTTAGAGTTTAGAGGTTGTTTCAAATATCGTTCTAAAACAATTTTTTGCTAATGATAAAGCAACTTTTAAATGAAAGATTGACAAGGACAACGGCAAACAATGTCATTGAGCTCAGGTTATTATTCTAGACCTGAGAATATTTTCATTAGACAGACATACCGACATAGCTAAAACGACTTAGATTTTGATTTGATTCAAGAATATATATAACTTACTTGGTCTTACTGGATTTCTTCTTGGTCGTACACATGGAATGAAAAAGTTAGGATACATTAACTTCTCCACTTGCATATAAACTTTTTGTAAAAAAAAACAGAATAGTAAAAAATGATCTTTTATTTTTTAGATTTTTTTGGACAAAAAAGGGCGCATAAAACGAGAAAAGTAATAATAAAACATTTCCTATTTTTTCAAGAATGAGCATGTGGAATGTTTTTGAAAAATATTCAACTTTGGAACTAATTTTACAGAATTATTTCCAAAAAAGTTTTGGGACCACTGTGAAATGGTTATATTTATTTGATAGTGAAGTGCGATTTCGTTTGTAGCAATAATAAGGAATCGCTTAGGAACTAATAATGTATATATATTCTCGCATCAAATCAACATCTGAGTCAGTTTACTATGCCCACCTGTATGTATATCGGACAGACACACTCAAAAGAATTGGTAGAGCTCAATATATATTTTTGCCCTCAATGATATGTCCTAATTTCATCAAAATATCTTTAAAATTGGAACCTGTTTACATGAACAACCAGCCAGATAGGCGAGCGTACGGATATCGTTAAATCAAATCATAAAGTGATGCTGATTCGAAGTATATACCAACGAAAATTTAGCAGAAGCAAGAAAGCTTTGCAAAATCTATACACTCCGAAGGGGAGAATAGATGTCACGAACTTCAATGACATTTACTTTTTTCTTTTATTGTATCCCAAAAAATATTCGTCTATCTATTTGCTTTTCACTCATACTCCTACAAATAATGCACATATACACATCTTAACTTCGAACTAAAATACGACCCGCGAGAACCATTGAAAAGCTTTTTCTAACTTTTTCTTTGGTTGATAATATTTTTGTTTTTTTGTTCTCTTACAATTTTCATAACTTTGTTGTTTTTGTTTAATACTCATACTTTGTATACTTTTATGCCATTTTCATCATCAGCATCATTTCCATCATCAGCATCATCTTGTTTTTCCTTATTTTATTATTCAATTGAAAATTCATAGATTCATTTTTACATTGAAAAGTTTATAAAATAAATGTTTTAAATTCGTTACTCATGTAAGGATTTTTATTATACACATACACACACTTACACTTACACACTCTCATAAGCATTAAAATGGAAGACGGAAGTATAAAAATTGATAGAGCACTTTTATGCAAAACTTTTTTGTGTTTTGTTTGTTTTTTCCTGTTTTACCGTTAACACGGCAACCTAAGTGAGGGGGAGGAAGATGAGGTTGGTGGCATAGAGGTTATCAATTTTTGTAAATATTTTGTAAGTACTTTTAAAGTAGTTCGAACATACAATAATGGTACTATTTTACTAAATAAATGATGACAAGCTTAAAAGCGTTTTGTTGTTTTCACAGACATTTAGTCATCAATGGTATTGTTGGGTCATTTGTATATGAATGATGAAGAAATACAACTGAGTGATATAAAAACAGATAGACTGTATGTCTGTCTCTAAATTTCAGTGATGTAAGACGTGTTTGAATTGCATGAATTTTTACTACTTGGAACTATGAATTGAACTTTTTTTTAGAACTTTTAGTTTGATATGACAGTTCTGTATGTTTTTTACTTGTGCCTCAAAACTTTATGATTTTAATGCACTCCACCATCACAGGTGATGAATAGGGCATATTAACTTTATCAATCCGTGTGTAACGCTAAGGATAAATCATATAAGATATATATTTTTGCATCAAATTCAAATTTGAGTTGTTTTAGCTATGTCCGTCTGTATATTTTGGGTACGCTCACATTCACGGAGCAGAATTAAATTTGGCCTGAATTTTTTTTTCGTAAAACTAGCGAAATCGGTTAAGTATTTTAAAAGATATAAACCGATGTCTGAGGCATCATCTAACTAACTTAAAGCGAAAAATTTGGTTAAAATTTAATTATTAATTATCAAAATGAAATGAAATTGTAGTCGGTTAAAAATACTGTAATACTATTCCAAAGATTGTCGAAATCGGTTCAGTATAGAAAAATTTATAGTCAAAAATATAGATAAGTTTACAACTTATTTAAGAAAAACTTACTTACGTCTGTGAGTGTATGTGTGAGAGTGTATTTACGATACATGTCGCATTTAAATCACACACATTTATGGTGGAAGGTATTGAATATTCGGTTTAGCCGATTATTGCATTTTTCCAGATCAAATAAATTTTTTATTTGGTTGTTAAATGTAAACAGACTTTATTGGATTTTAAAAAGGAATATTAATTTCTTTTTATTGTCGTTAAATATTTTTTGTTTAGGAATCGTCTATTCATTTTATGCAAATTACTAACTATTTGTTATTTAGGTGAGATTTTAGTACAGGAAATAAATGAAATGGTGGTGTATAAAGCACGGAGGTAACAATGGTCTAAAAATTTGGATACGCATATTTTTCAAATTTAAAAATATTTGCTTTGAAGCAGCATAAAGTTGCTTTATTAAAACAACACTAATTTTAATTTTAGAAGAAGACATATTTCGTTATAACTACATGAGTTGTGATTATAATCTTCTAAGTATAAAGAATTTGGTCAATTATAGTAGTACCATGATGAAGAGCGTGTTAAGATGTATGAATAATATGGTATTTTCAAAACATTCTTTCGGTTTGGAACTAGCCGCATGTTCATATTCCTAAGCATAATTAAACCCTGGCAGAGTTTAAAAGCCACATATGTACTATGTGTAATTCACAAAATGCCAAATTTCTCGATTAAATTTGACAGTGTGGAGTTTTTACATCCATTACCACATACTTCTGCGAACTAAAATTAACATTTTACCATACATATACAGTCAAACACAATCGTACCAAATGTACATAATCACATACACTCAAATAAATAGCTCTTTCTTGAGAAAGAAAAATGCACTTCCTAATTTAAAGAATTTGTCGGACTTTTAACGGAATATAGCGTTTTACTGAACCGAAGATTTGGTATCATAATATTTGAGAAATGTAGCTCTCATTTGTACCCAATGAGATTCAAGTTTTGGAAGAATATTGACTGCTTCAAGAAGGTATCAGAAAATATAAATTGTCATTTACAGAAAATGAGATTTAGGGAATGGTCTACGGCGACACACAAGGCTACGCGGAAGATCACTAAGATATTTTGTGGCAATCCAAATGTAGGAAATATCAAGGGTATTTGGTATATCCTAGTCGTTTTAAGATGATGCGTTGCAGACATATCAAAGGTGTGGAATGGACAGTGAAGGGCATTAACAGGATAGAACTCCAGTGGATGTTGCTTTTTGGGAAGATTTATTCTTGTAGACCTTTAGTTTATGTAGATTTTTTGTTCCAAATAGGAGGTTTAATAGACCGATATATTGATTTAGAAGTTTACCAGTACAACTTTACACAGGAATTTATTAAGTCGAGTGCTTAAAAACTTAAATTGCTGCCATATGCCGTGACACTTCTTTGATTATAAAATGGTATATGCATTTTCAACTACTGATTATTCCTCAAATGGGTATATTTGAACGTCTTCTATAGACGTGCAGGAATAACAATGTTATTTTGATAATCCATTTTTCTTTGGGAAGTTAAGTGGAATTCTGTAAAGGAGGTCTCATTGGCAAACAATTAAGCCATGATTCATCATAATGGGAATTTCTTATCTTTTGCCTGTTGCTTCCACATTAGTTCACTCACCTAAGTGAGGTTATATCTTATAATGTGTCTTCCATTAAATTCAATGATCTCAGACTTGTAAAAGCTGGACAATAACAAATTAAATGTTCCATCGTTTCAACATTGTTTTCGCCCATTCATGTAGCCTTGTACTTTCTGCTCTAAAAGACATTCGATTGTTAAGCTTATATCTTGAAGCTTTCTAGCTATAAATGTTACATTACAGACTGTCTCGTTTCCAAAAACTTCTTGATGTAATATTATGTGTATAATTTTTTACCTTTAGTAGTAAAGTTTTTAGTCCAGATAATAGACTTGTTGATCGCTTGTACCTCCGCACGAATAACCATATTATGGATCGGTAGTCGGAGGTATTAAACATGTTATGTACTTAAAACAAATGTAATCTTCAACATTAGTATCAAATCCAATTGAATTTTGAAACTTGGAATCCCTCCGTTTATGATTTACAATTGATTATAGTATATGTGAAGAGTTGCTTTCGCAAAGTCCAGCAATATTCGGTTCTTATCGATTGTAATAAAAATTTGTTCTTAAATCCTACAAAAACCTTTACGTATTAGGTTCTAGACTTTTTATAGAAAGAAATATTTATCGACATTTATTTTGGGTTTTACCTGACCCAACAACACCTCCTTCATCACTGTCACCGCTCTAAACTAATCTCGTGTAATAAAAATGAACAATAAATCTTTTTTAATATTATTAAATAAAAATATTCAACTATTTCCGTGTTAACACTCTAAAAAGCAATTGAACAACAACTACAATAATTTAAGTAACTTTAACCGCAATAAATCAGCATAAAAACTATGTTGTGAAAACGAAAGCAACAACAACAAATTAAATAAAAATACATTTAACAAAATGGGAAAAAGTTGAAAAAATGTTTAAAAAAATTAACAGGAAAGCACAACAAATGAAAATGAAAAATTCGATAAAAAAAACGTTAAATGGAAAAAAGCAACAACGAGCAGACCGAGACGCATTCACAGCACAATTGCATCATCAACTACAATGTGACAAGTGACAAATGAGTTTTCGTTTGCCAAAAAATGGCAAAAAGGAGATGAAAAAAGACTCACTTTACTACACAACTGGCAGAAAAAATATTATTTGCAATGATTGTATGTTGCAAAGTGGGAGTAGCAACAATGAAATTCGAAGAAAAAAAAAAAGAATTTATAAAATATTCACAAAAGTTACTGCTGTTTAAATATTCAGTAAAGCCAAGGAGGTATGATTATGGAGTCGAGCAAGTTAAAAAGTGAAATTTAGCGAATAATATGAACACACACATGCACCAAGTTTTTTTTCCTTTTTCTTACAGTTAAGATTGAAAAAGCTCGTGTACACCATAATTGAATCCTCCCAAAAATAGAAGGAAAGTTACTTCTGTTTAAGAAAAACTCATGTGAAAATTTTGTAAACTAAAAGCGACAATAACTTAAGCTGCTTTACAAGATAATTCGCGTACTTTTCATTCCAAAAGGGAAAGAAAAACAGGCTGACTGTGCATGAAATCGTCATCAGATTTTTCATCATAATAATCATAGTCAATGCCTTCATACCATAACCATATCATAAGCGTCATCATCATGTTGGTCCTATTTTTTTTCTTCAATTTCATCCAGTTTCACAAATATGGCAACTGTTACCATTTTTTAACATCAGCAACAACAATTATCGCGAAAAAAATAAATATAAGAACTTTTTTTGATATAAATCGTTTATAGTTGTAATTTCGCTTATATAAAATCATTGTAAAAAATATAAATATATTTTTTCACTTTTCAATTTATTCCTTTTTCACAAATTTTCTTTCTACTCCAGTTAAAGTTCATAGTCACTTTTTTTGCAATGGAAAGGAAATGGTGTTATAATTTTTTCTTTTCAATAACTAAAAATGCATTGTATGATTTCCAGACTATATATGACTGACTGCTACATTTCCTTTGCAGAGTGCTCACTTTTACTGGGCACCATCTTTCAGTATATTCTGTCATATGGATTGTCAGTGGCAGAGTTGAAAATTTAATGGAATAAAATCTTTTTGTGCCATAAATGGGAATATAACACTTTATGATTAGAACCTCAATGACATAAAATCACGGAGAAAACATGTAAGAAATTACAGTCGGTCAGGCCCGAATATTTAATACCCAACAAGACATTGTTGGTTGTATACGGTAGCAACCAAAATTAATGAACCATGAAGGTACTTTTTAATTTATGCTTAAGGGTGCAGTATATTATACTGATAATAATATCTATGTGGGATTAATGCGTTCTAAAGAGATTTTTTCTGGAGGCTAGAAGAATATTATGGATAGATTTTTGCTTATTTTAGTATTGATTTCTCCAATTCTATTACCAATACCGACGTATATATTTGGAAAATATGATGTGTGGAATCTGCGAGAAATAATAAACCAAACCTCGTGTAATTGGACGCATCATTCTGAAATATCATAAGACTAAATTGTGCCAAAATTTCATTGAAATGGGTTTATATTTAGGACTTTTGTCACATTTAACCCTCATTCCTGGAGGAACATTTGAATGTAGACAAGGTGAAATAATGGACTCATAATCACCCAATTTAGTAGGCATCGTACCTAGGCAAAATGATGACACATGCCAATTTTCATTAAGATATTTCTAAAACTGTGACCTGCATTTTGTTCACAAGGTTTAGATGGACAGACGGACATCGTTAAATTGACTCAGAAGGTAAACCTGAATCGAACGGTATACTTATTAGTGGTGGTAGCATAATCTTTCCTGCTCATTAAAATGTCTTCAAAAACACAAAATAACCCAATCTATTGGGGTGTAGGTTATAATTAAATTGAAAAAAATCTGTAACTTCACAACAGCTGCACTGTTTTCTGAAATTTCACACCGTGAAAGCAAAGGAGTTTTATGCTTGTAATTGCAAATAATGGACATGTGATAAAAATATCGTAAATGATAATATCTCACTTAACAGGATCTTTACATGGATGTATGTTATGATCCATAAGGTATGCTCGATCAAAAAATGCTCTTTACACCAAGTGCACCTACATTAACGGGAGAAAATCTAAGCAGTCAGAAATACGAAAGAGGTCTAATGAAATATATCTCAAGTCCTATTATATTAACACCATATTTCATACCATTATTATTCTTACCGGTAGCAGACAACATATTTTTTTTATTTTTTGTATTTATAAGAGTATGAGTAATATTGATGAATTATATTAAGTATACGGTTTAATAGTAACAAAATTTTGAAGACTTCTTTTCAAAAAAGAAATAAAAAGCTTCAGTCAGATTTATATTATGTTATCTACTATATAAAGTGATTTGTGAAAGTGGTCCTTTTACGGTAGCTGCAGGAAATTTTGGTCCGATCCTATTACAAAATTTGCTACATTTCGGTTGGTACAGTAAATGTGCCTAATTTTATAAGACCAAAGTTCGTTAAAAATGTTTATTTATGGATTAAATAATTTTGATCTTTTCTATATAGTTTGGATATGTTTGTAACGCACCGCCACAAATAGTGAAGTTAATTTACTAACTTTGTCATTCAATTTGTTTCACCAAAGGAAGAATTATTTTAGTACCCACAAAGTATATTTATTTTTATATCAATCAGAATTTGAGTCGATTTTAATAAATTCGCTAGTATGTTTGTCTGCTAGTCTGAAGTTAGGCTGACCATTTTCTATTAGCCCAAAAAGGTATTCGTTTAATAGCAGAAAAATCGGTTTAACCTCCAAAAATTTTTAAGTTAATGTAAACGACATATTCAATTCTCGACAATATAAATACAGGAGACGGGGAACAGTTTTCTCCCTATAAAAGAAATATTGTATATTTTGGAAACTTTAAAATTATTTTCCAGCTAATACAAATAAAATATTGACTACTAACGAAGCTATAACTACCTGAGTAAAATATATTAGGACGTTTGATAACATATTTTTGAAATATTTGTAGCAAACCAACGATTAACTTTACATATCATGAACATATCGAAGACTATTAGACAATTATCTGAATTTTAATAAGTTTATACTGAAGAAAGCCTAAAACTCCATTTCGGGAAAGGACATTACAATGGAGTTATAGATAAAATTGGTCTATTCTTGAGAATTTTATATGCTTTGTTGAGTTGTTGCAAAATTTCAGAAAATTTTCCATGAAATTTAAATCTATATGAATTCCTGATTTCAGACTGTATGAAAATTTTACATATTTGGCTCGATAAAAATGTTATTGTTAATTATCGAAATGTTTTATTTTGTATTTTTAGGAAGTCTCCCATATAAATTTATTCCATGTTAACCGATTTTGTCGCTTTAAGTACCAAACTAAAGAGGAATCTAGACAAATTTCTTTAGAATTTAGAATGATTTTTATGGACATGAGAAATGACGCGACAAAGAGAATGACGCGAATCGAATCATTTTAACTCCTTCTTGGCATTACATGTGGAACGAAATAGTTAATCATAAGCACTTGTGTAGTCAGCTATATTGTGGTCAGCAGGTGGTCACAGAGAGCTTAGCATAAAAATATATTAGCGTACAATGAAGCAGACTAACTGCCGAACAGAGGTGCATAACTTTCTCCGGACTTGGCAGAACAGATATCTTTTCTCACTTTTCTCACTTTTTATTAAAATCTCAACATTTGAGATGTTACAAATCAAATGGCTTATATGGAATGAAAAAATTTAAGTGCAGTTCTCTAACAACCTTATTACGAATCACATTATCCATATGCTAAATATGGTAAGATTGCGTATATTTCATGATGATAATTAAAGATGTTGCGAGAGTCGCCGTATAATAAAAGATTTAAAATACTTGGATTTTATTCATTTCAGGCCTTCACTGACTCAAGGATATTAATCCTTAGTTATTTATAGACTACGCAACTTCGATCGGTGTCATACTTATAACCAAACTTAACCTTAGTTTCACATTGTATGTTTCCCACATTCAAAGCCTTAACTTGAAAATATATTTAATTTTCTGATAGTTTTTCCCCTCTTTTTATTGTAACATAACCGACCTCAATAAAATACCTTTGGATGCAACGTTTTATTTCATCAACCATTGAAACAAATCCATTCTTTAACATTTCTGCCACTTTGTCTCCTGTTACTCCATTTAAATTATTGCCTTACAAGTGCTTCACTAAAGTTTCATACATTCACAAGTGAGATTTCGAGTGGAGAATTTGTTTCTTTTTTTTCTCTGTGTAAAATAAAAATGACAAACGGAAGTAAATACTTTTACACTCATTTATATATGAATGTGCATGAATGTGAATTTTGCCTTTCGCGTTTTATATTTGAATTTTCAACGAACGAATCACCAAAAACTATATTATTTTTCTGCTCCAAAAAAAAAGCATAAGTAAAAGTAATACAAAACAGCAACAACAACATCAATATAATTTTTATAACCAAAGTAAAATTTTTCGCGAGGGCAAGTAATAAATTTACAACAAAAATAAAAGAAAATTGCACATACAACATTTTTTGTTGATTTTCTTTTTATTTCGTTTATTTTACTCATTTTCCTCAACACAAAAAACAAGTCGGTCAAGCCCGACTATCGTATGCTCTACACCACATTGTTGATTAAAAATGTTAGTAAAGAAACATTAAGGAACTACCTTGATTTTCTGATTTATTCTTAAGTATGCAAAACATTATTGTGACGCTTGCATGGGGACTACAATAAATTATCAACCGACCCCCGTATAATATTGCACATCGATTTTTGATTATATTTATCTTAATTTGACCTGTTGTTATTACAAAATCAGTGTATATGTGAGATTTATACCCTCAAAAGTGATATTTGGAAAGGGTTTATTTGGGACCTATGATAAATAGTGGACCGACACTCGCATATTTTGCACATGATTATGACCTTAAAACTCTATTCTGGGAGAAACATCTGTATAAGCTTCGTTCTTAGGCCAAAGTAGTAATTTGTACCAAAATTCATAGAAATATCTCAAATATCTAACGACCTGTAAATTGTTCATGACGATAGACGGACTGACGAACATCGTTAAATCAACTCAGAAAATGATTCCGTGTCGAACGTTATACTTAAAAGTGGGTGTAGCACCATTTTTGCTGCACGTTACAAACATCTGCACAAAACACATAACACCCCAACCACCTACGGTGGTGTAGGGTATAATAAAAATAGAAATTTTAGTTTATGCTGAAATAATATATTGAAATATATGCATGATGTCACAAAATTGTATTTTCTTTTGTGTCTCTTTTCACTTTTGGTGAATTGTATTTTTGTAGCAATTCAAATGCATAAAACTGGAGCATTGCCGATGGAGGGATATGTGAAACTGACTTCATAGGAGTGTAAAGATTTTGGAGCTTTTTTTTAAGGTTTTAAATGAACATTTCTTAGGGTCTGGGTTTACACATGTTCTTTGGTAGTAACAACTATGTTTATTGTATTGTCAAAAACATGTTTGAAAATTTGTATATGTGAAGATATGTGGAAGAAAGATACGATTAAATATATCGTGGCATATAAGGGAACATATAACGAAAGGGTATTTTCATAATTTTATTTGAATTTAAGTATTTAGATGAATCTTCAGAATTATGGTTTTTGTAGGAATATATGACACAAAGTCACTATTCTCGCAACTCTTGAAGACTGATATTAAACTGATGTCAATTATAGAAAAAAATATTTAATGGCGATAGAGACCATCTGAAGTTTTATTGCACTCTCCTACTTCGTTTGAGTATATATTATTTCAGTGATAATATTATGATTGCTGTTACTAAAAGAGAAATGCAATTCGCTTTCCTGGAACTTGGATCTTGATGAAATGAGAGATAACTAATATGTATATTTGAACAGTAAAGTATAAGAGTTATAAATATTAAAGTATCATGTCTCGATTAACAAAATCAATTTATTTTAACATAAATCTCGCTGTGATTTTCAAAAAACTATTAAACGAAGGATTCTTGAATAGTTTGAGATATGTGTGTTAGGACATATAAAGCTAGATTTCGATAGTAATGATAAAATATTGAAATCAGACTGAGTAATGATATAACTTTTTTAAAAGGCTCAAAAAGATTATATTCGTGATGGCTTTAAAGCAAGAAGACATTGTAATGTTCACATTATTTCTCGTACCTAAATATATGGGTGTTTAAACCTCTGTATATAAGAAAATTCATTCTGAACAGATACGTTTTATGAAGAATTCACATTTCAATATTTTTTGTATGCTAAAATTTAATTTTTAGGGGAAAAAGAAAGGCAAAAAGGTAAAGAAAATACTTCACACTGTTACTTTTGAGACACAAAATAATTTTTTTTAACTTAACTCGACAAATACAAATAAGGAGGATGATTTGTATTGGTGTTAGATGAAATAATAAGTAATTTCCTTAGATGATTCATATTTTACTGAAAATGTTTACATTAACAGTCAATAGTAAAAATGGACGGATATCATTAAATAAACTAAATAATTGACTAATGACGGTGCAATTACTGGTGGTAATACGATAATATCTCTCTACCGGATAGTATTTTCAAGGTCAATGTGGTTCGATATCCGGGATACTAGAATCAGATACCCTGGAAAACTAAAACTATTACAAAGAGCAATTGTCTATCCCAATACTTCCAGATATTGCGGCAGAGTAGTTGGTGCTAACTATATTAAGAGTTTGTCGTTATAGCGTCCTTCAAGAAAAAGGACTATTTCAGCATCTCGCAGGCGAAGATTTTGGCCAGAATTTTATTCTACCAGCAGACAGACCGTAAGAAGCACAGCGAAAGTCTACACGACATTATCAATAACAATGTGGGATATATCTGAATTAGAGAGCGAGATATTCGTAGATTAAGCTAATCTGGATTCTTGGGCACAGTTACTGCGCTGGAAATGATCTTGCGTATGTACTGTTTTTGACTCACAACTATACGTGATAAAATGGCTCAATGAAGGCACATAGAACAAAAGAGCTCTTAATCATTTGCACAATACAAACTTTTACATTAATTATCAATAAAACTTAATGCTATAAATCTGTGTATTCACCCATATTCGCTTTCATTTTATGCAGTTTATAACTGTTTATTTACAATACCATAAACACACTAACATACACTTGTAAAAATACTTGATTATACTCGTTAGTATTGTAAAAAAATATTATTGTCGATACAAAATAACACACACACATGTAAACACAATCTCAAAATACAATAAAACATAAGTACTCTCTTATACGAGTTTTTTTTTTCAAGAAAAAAAAAATAACTTAAACAGAAAATGATTGCATATTTTATGGCTCTTAACAAATGTCATGTAAAAATGGCACAAACAAAGGAAAATATTTATATTTTCTTTAGAAATGCTACAATCTTATATTATTTGTTTTTGTTGTTAATTCTCCAGAGCTCTTAGAAATGTATAAAATTTTCATGGAAAAAAAAGAAAAACTTAAATTTTTCTTAATAAAATTTCACCTTAATGTGTGTCTTAATCTACCATTTAAGTTTCTCTTAAAATTATTCTTTTTTATACCCTTCCTAACCTTTAGTGGTGAAGAGGGTATATTAAGTTTGTCATTCCGTGTGTAATTCTAAGAAGGTAATATTTAAGATCCCATAATGTACACATATTCTTGGATTAAGTCAAAATCTGAGTCGATGTAACTATGTCCGTTTGTCTGCTAGTCTGTCTATTGTTGGCACCTTCATATCCACAATAATTGACGGATCTCAATAAAATTTGGCCTGAGTATTTTCTATACCTCTGAGAACTGATATCTGAGGAAAGCCAAAATTATAAGTAATTTTATGGCTCACTAAATGTTCCTCTGTTATATTAAAGAAAACATTTTATATATCGTATACGTTTGAAAAAGTGTGTATGAACGAAACATATCTCATTTGTGGTGGAGGGTATCGAAGAGTCGGCATAGCCGTATATGGCTTTCTTACTTGTTTCTTTCTATTTTTCCTATAACGTGTGTGTTGGTTTATTTATTAACATGTCAATGACAGTGACAGTTAAGACAAACATGTCAATACATTTTGGGTTTTTCTTAGATGTATGTATGTGTGTGGATGAAAACATGTATAAGTGTAAATATACAATAAGAGAAAATAAATATTTCTTGCATTATTTCTATTTTCTTGTGCATATTTGTAAATGTTTTTCTTTTATTTCTTTTATTTTTTATGAAAACTTGTTTTGTCAATGACATAAAATGTTTAAGAGAATAATTTTTTCCACTAAATCAACACAGCAGGTACTACGACAACAATGTTGAATAAATAAAATTCAATTTGCGTACTTACGTTAAAAAGCCTTAAGAATCTTTCAGAAGTAACTTTTACCTAAATATATATATTTTTAGAATTTCTTTTTTAACTTAATTGTTCCTATGAAAATAGAGTTTAAACCCTTTTAAGTTATTAATTATTATGAGGATCCTAAATGACAATAATTTTATAAAGATCTGAAATATGAATTAAATACAAAATAACGTTACTGAATTTTAAACACCCTCCACCACTAATATTAGCATAAGGTGAAAATATTGTAATATCCGTAAAAACTTTTGTACAACATTTATATAAAGCAATATTACAGGAAGTGAGATTTTAAGGAATTAATAACCCAATATGGCCCGATAATTATCAATGCAAATCTAAATATTTCAGACAGTTTAAAAATATAATTATATTACTGTCAATAACAATTTCAATAATATTGGATAAAACCCCTTTTCTTAGAAGGGGCCTTAAATGAAAACTATAGCAAAATATGGCTCGAAAAATAGGTAACATATATTTCTATAAAAAGTAAGAAAAAAGTATAAAAAGTAAGAGCAATAATTGTACCGATACTCGACAAGAAAGTAAGACATGTTCAATACAGTTAGAAAAATAATACTAACGATTTTACGTAAAAAGTGGTTGATAAACATATAATAGTTTTCCGGGAAGGAAAAGCTCAAAACTATATATGGGAGCTATAGCAAATATAGCTGAATATTATAATTAAATTTTTGTACAAATCCATTTTTATTTTGTAAAAATTGGAAAGTTTTTTTTAAGAATTTTGAGGTTGTCTTAGATATCGGTTTATAACTTTTTTTATTAATGCTCCAATATAACTAGTTTTAAACGGAAAACTGCTCAGGACAATAACAAATACTCGAGCACAATTTCATTGAATTTAACAATTGCTCTAGGTGTGAGAATGTTTCTAACAGACAGTCGGACATAGCTAAACCAACTATGATTTTGATATGATGCCAGAATACATATTTTTTATGGGGTTTTAGATGATTCCTTCTTAGTGTTACACATGGTGATGCTACTAAAATTATTAAATATGTTCAATAAAACCCAACTTGGTCCTATAAAGATTGTCCAAGCATTCAAAGGTCTTGCGTCAAATTGTTTCCAATGTTATTAAAAAACAATACCGGTAGAACTAGTCCGTTGATAAAAAAACGTTGAATCAAAATAGCTTCCACCATATCCCGTTGGAAAGCAAATCGGTTAGCTCAGTTCTAGTACTATCTAATAAAGCTAAGGCAAAAGGTTCAAAATGCTACTAAAAATTTAGAGATCAAAAGCGGAAAGTTAGTCTTGCTGCTTAGTGGATAACGAAACGTATTCCGGCAGATTTTTCGTAATTTCTTGGTAATGAATTTTATATTGCTGATAATCTAGGAAATGTTGAAGAAAAGTTTATGACGCATAATATAAATATGGCAAGAAATATGCAGTTTCGGCAAAAGAAGTCATTGTTAGATACAACGGACTCTATGTATACCCATATCTACATCAAGGAATGTGTACAAAAAAGGCTGCTACCATCCATAAGACTACATAATGTGTCATGTGTAAGTATCATGGATATATCATTGAGCTCCATCAATTACAGTGGACAGACGAGCTAGCTACGTTTGCTCAACTAACAACTTAGTTTTTGTTTTGAAGAAAGAATATAAGCACCCTATGGGGTCTTAGGTTATTCCTTTTTGATTTTACAAAATCAAAAACGTTAGGGATGTAGGAACGTATGAATTATATTAGTATATTATATTAAGTATACGCCTTTAATAAGTTCTCAGGCACTATTAGTAAGAAAATTGCCAAATTAGAAGATCCTTTAATATACAAAGCCAAAAAAAGTAGCAAAATTATTTATAATGTTAAAATGAAATCATTTAGTAAAGATTTATATGACAGACACGAGAATCGTTAATCCTATATCGAAAGAATGCACGAATATTACCGTAGCATAAAATTTAGCATTTTATTTGAATTTCAAAATTTTAAGCACGAAAATATTAAATAAATCTTGCAAAACTGCAATCTCTTCTTTGTTCATAAGCCGATTTGAAATACTTCAGTTTTCAGTATGACCACTATTATAAATACGGTGCATAATCCGGTTATCTTTATTAGGTTTTGGTCCGAGAGATAAATGTAGTTTCATAAGATAGATGGCAAATCATATCTATATCTTTATCTTTTATCGCTTGCGTTGAAGTTTGTAACATAAAACAAGTAAGAATACTATACTCGATTGTGTCGAATCGTCGAAACACTCCACCACTAATTACAAATGCTTGAATTTTGATGGAATTGTTCCACATTGAAGAAACTTTTAAAAATAAAACAATATCCCGTGGAATGGGATTATATCATAGATATAACTAAGTTTGATCCGATTTTTTACAAATTAAATAAATATTTTTATGAAAGTTTAAAAAATTATTGTATTAAAAAATATATTTGAGATTATCGATCCATATTGGTCATATATTTTTGAGACAGTTAGAAAAATTTAGGAACGAATTCCAATAAAATTGGTCCATATTTAAAACTTAATAAACTATACTATATTCCGAGACTGGACCTTACATGGGAGCTTGGTCAAATCTAGTTTTTGATTTTATTATTAGATCAAAATATATTTGGAAATTTCGTAAAATTATCTTTAAAATTGCGACCTAAGTTTATGATGAAAACATTTTGCATATTTAAATCTAAAACTTTTTTCAATTGACTTGAATATTTGCAACAGATAGACGGACATAGCTAAATCGACTCAGATTTTGAATTGATGCAAGAATAACTATACTTTATGGTGTCTAAGATAATTCCTTCCTGGCGTTACACACCTCATCAATACTTGTGGTAATGGAGGGTATAAAAGTTGTTTTAGCGATATTTTAATGAACTTTGGTTTGTATTGTTACGTTGGGCTAATGTCGACGCATATTGAAGTTGGTTATACACGATCCAATATATTTAAAGAATCTAAATTACTACATAACGAAGTATTAATGTAAATTTTAAAAATCAGATAAATTCTACAGTTTCACTCTGTCCCACAGAGCAGGTAATGATTGTTGCAAACAAAAGTTCTATTTTCAATCATTTTCAAAGTTTTACTAAAACCCAATAGTAAATATACTACTATACCGAATTTAGACTTTTTTCCTAATTTTTAATTAATATCTTACCATTAATCTCTATGTTATCTATTTTTATTCATATTTTACATTAAAAACTAACAAACAACTTAAATTTCTATTATAACCTTTTATTCTATGCTAAAATTTTATTCTCATTTATTGTAAACAAAAATTTATTATCTCTAATTAATCATTTAAATTCATATTAATATATAATTCTATATTTATGTATACAAAATTGTATCCACAATATATTTTAATTAATATTTCTACATAAATTATTTTATTTTAACTATCGCTTACCAAGATAGCGATATTAAATTCAACACGCACATCATAAATAATTTATAATATTTTTTTATACACTCGAAAAATATATACACACTCACACACAGACACACAAGTTATTTCATATAAAAATATTAAATATAAAAAAGTGAAATTATTCCCCTCCACTTTTATTGTTCGCACCTCTAATGTACGAAGGAAAAAAATTGATAGGAAATGACCAACAACGCCACAATATCAACATACAGAGAAATTTATATACACATACATTTATACAAAAACAACCCCTTTATTATTGGGAATTGTAAGAGTCAGCCAATCGTTCAATCATTTAGTCATATAATACTGGGTCATAACTAAATAAATGACCTTTTACACCTTCAATTAACCAATATAATAGTTAGGATGGTATCATATCCACGATATGAAATATTCATTATGTAAAGGAATGAAATTAAGAGAATTTTTCGAAAAGAATTTTTGTTGAAACATATGTATATAATAACAGGTATTAAATTTTAGTTAAACTAGTCAGACTAGTTGTACATCAGATTGCATGCTTTAGAAAAAGCTTTGAGAATAAGCTCCATATATTGAATATCAAAGGTACCATGATATTACGCTCATTTATTACATTAAATGAACAAATCAGTTATCTGCTTCTGTTAAAAATAAATGAGTCTTGTGGTTTCTATATTAACCGCTCGCTGTGTGTTGGGAACCCATGTATGAAGGAGGAGACTCGCCTAAAACAACTTCTTTCTTAGCTTCCACTGTAAGATGGAGAAGAAGACAATTTTTTCTTACTCTGTATAGCAATTAGGTCATCTCTTAAACAAGACGAGATTTCCTACACAAATCAAATATCGCCCTTTTCTTTCCTTCCTTGTTTTGGCTCTTTTGGTGAAATAGTCAATAAGACTAACTAATACAAGGCTGACCATTTAACTCTTCTTTGAGAAATCATAATGGATTCTGCGTTTATTGACCCAAGTGAGATGTATAAAAGATACAGCACAATGGTGTCAGCGTTTATTGTTCCAAGTGGTTATCAGGAAGTCGCATAAATATGGCGAGTACTTTGATTCGAAATGTGTTAACCAAAACATAGAATTACAGATATTTTATATACAGATATCGTATATAAAATTTCGTTTATATTGCTTTATATTTAGGACTTTTATGACCTATAACCCTTATTCCAGGAGGACATTTGTATGGAAGATACCTGATATTCGCCGAATATAACCTATTTCAATAGGCTTTGTCTGTTTAGCCAAAAAAATAATCTTTACCAAATTTTGTCGACATATCTAAAAATTGTGACCTGCCTAAAGCTGGGCAGGACAGAAGAACATTGTATGTAGACTAGAACGACAATATCCTGATAATATTGCATCGAAAGTCTATACCTTTTCAATATCGGTCATATAACAAGATATTTGAGGCTTTAACTTATTTTACAATCCCATAAGGGACATTACAGCGATCTTGGTTTACTTAAGACAACTGTTCGCTTTTCTTGTTGTTAGAACTTCAATCTGCTGCATTATATGGTATATATACAAGCTCCTCTGGAGACATCAAAAGATCATTTGAATAGTTGTGCTTGAATGAAACATGTACTTTACACTTCGAAATTTAGCGAGGTAAATGCTTTAGGTCCTGGTTAGATAAATAATAGACCTCAGCTAACAATGTGCAGAATTGTCAGTCAGTTTTAATTTTTTATAAAAAAAGTATAAATCGAACCAGATCTATTTTTTTGATTTTCGGTAATATAACAACAATTTGTGAAATCGGAATTTATAGTCTTAATGCAATTTGAATTTGACAAAAGCAAAGTATATTTCGAATGGTAAAACAGAGCTTAAAGTTTATCAAACTCCAAATGAATAAAAATTTATTTCTATCAAGCTTAAATGCATAAGTAAATATGCACTATTTCCTAATATCCTTTATTCCATACTTAGTTACATAGCTACACCAGAATATGCTCCAATATTCAGTTCGTAAAATTATTATGACAAATTTCGTTTGAATTGATTTATACTTAAGAGCTGCTTATTCCGGAAAGAGCCTTACAGGAAGCTTATAACGATATTTAGACCCATATAAAAGCCAACATTAACCGATATCATCACATTTGTTACGTATATAACAAAAAATTACATAAATATTTCTTTTAACTTTTAATAAAATAGATCAATTGCAGAATTGAATATGTTGGAATAAACTGTTAAGGACAACTAAAAATTCGTCGAATATGAGTAATTTAAATAGACACGAGAATGTTTTGAATAGACGAGCATATAAATAATATATATAAATCGACTCAGACTTTGATGTAATGCATTATTGCATATGCTATATGGAGTCTTAAATAACTCCTTCTAGACAATACATAAGGAATGGGTATGTTAATATACCTCTTTCACCACTTGCGGCAATGAAGGTAAGGAAAATTTTCTAGAGATTTCATTCTTTTCCCCTTCTGTCTCCTAAAACATTTGAATGAAATTATTATTGATATTATAAAATGAAAGTTTTGAAAATGAATATAAATTGTTTAATATTTATCAAAAGTTCAAAAGCGATGAACTGTAAATTTAATACAAAAACAAGTACTCATACAAACAAACATATACACAGGTAACTAATTACACTTACATGTAACAACTTAAACTTTGGCTAATAATAATTGTACAATGACTCTAAACATGAAATAAATACCACAATATTAGAAATAATCATTTCTAATATTGTTTAACATTATTTCTTTAGTTGTTGTTATTGTTGTTTTTGTTGTGTCCTATTGTACAAATTTAATAAGGGTGTTGTAATGTTAATAAATAGTTTTGAATGTGGTAAATTTAGCACCTGAACCTCTTTTAAATGCTTCAATGTATTCTTCAACCACACTTACAATGTGCTGACCAATACTTTCAATGAGTTCAGAATATTTACAACAAATTGATACAATTAACTACACGCAATTGTGTCAAGTTATTACCTGTAATTGTGGCATTCGATTATGTAGTTTTGTATGTTGTAGTTGTGTTAAAATGTTTTATGAGTTTTTATACGCTGCACCAACACAAGGGGTGACTGGGGATACATTAAGTTTGTTATTCCCTAAGTAATATCAATAGGAGACTAAATCCAAGGAAAAATATGGAAATGTAGTTTAAAATATTTTATAAAGTATAAAAAGAGATCTTGTCAAATTTTATGTTTATAAATCTATACTTAACTAAACATATGTAGTTTAGGGTACTAAGGTCCATAATGTAACATCAAGAATAGTCGTATATTAGTCAAGGAGTGAATGGAAATGAAGATGCAATGACTCTGGTAAATAGACTAGCGAAATGAAAGCGAAGAAGACTGTAAAAAAGCATTTTTTAGAAAATGTGATTGGAAATAGAGAAGAAAAAGATATGGTTAACAAGGTCACAGAATTCCCGACGATACTGTAGATAATAGTTGGCCTTGAAACATAATGTTGGTTATCATTATGTACTTCAAGACCAAGATTGATGTGAATGAGGGCTCTAGTTTTACTCCAACATTTGCATAAAATTGTTTCGCACATACTGTGCTTTGTCCTCTTTTGTGGTCGTGCTCATTTTTCCTTATGAATATAGAAGGATTTCCCTGAAGATAGTGGTGTTCACTATTTTCAGCATAAATTACTCACTTCTTTTATGCGTCCTCTTTTTGATCGGAAAACGATTAATTCATCTCTTTGATTTTCCTCTATTTTGCTTTCAATTGCTTCCTGTATGAAGAAACTTGTGTATGGTGTTAAACAGACCAACTTTCTCTCTCTCTCTCTCTCTCTCAATGATTAATTTTCTTCTACTCATGTTTTCTTTGAAGTTGAAAATGAAGTTAAAATTTTGAAAAAATCAACAATTTTGGAAACATTCTTCAACAAAGTGTTACACTATTAGTTACAGAGATATGCGATATATTAAAAATTAGTAGTTTGTAACGCTTTCACCAAAGGAAATAACAACGTACCACACTTCATGAAAATTGAATAAATGATAATACATGTTAAAAATGTTCAGATTTAGAAGGTTGTCGCAGATATCGGTCTATATCTTTTTTTTTCTACAGGACCGAAGAAAACCTGCAAGTTTTACACTGGAAACTCTCTCAATTATTGTGGATGTGAGCGAGCCAACAACAGACGTTAGACGATAGCTAAATCGGCTCAGATATTGATTTAATCCAAGAATGTATATACTTTATAACGTCGTGGTTGATTTCTTCGTGGCATAAATAAATGACATAGTTAAATATCTTGTTGGTGGAGCTGATAATAATCACATTCTGTGAGAGTATATTTTGTTCAATATTTCATATTTCTCACATAACGACGTAGGGTCTTTTAGTGTTACTTGTGCTAGATATTTAAAATTCACCGCAGCAGAATTTACTATTTTCATGTTGTGATTGTTGTTAAAACTGCTATTGGGGTATTAGTTTCATTAGAATATCTTAGGGTGTCATTTGCATGTGTATGATATTTAAAAGAAATAGTTTTAAAGTAAATGCGTTAGAATAAATATTGAAAAAGAAATACATAACAATTATTTTTATTTTGTTCTATATATTTTGAAATGTTTTTCAATGACATTTTAAGAAGGATGATTTTATTTTATTTCCATTTTAAAGTTAACAAAAATTACTTCCGTTTCCTTGTATTTTTTCTTTACCTGTTACATTATGCAATCAAACGTACTAGAATTTTTTAAAAATTAAAATTAAATGATTAAACATTTGTTCATATTGTTTCTCTGCTTTTATAAAATATCTTCTATCTCTTGTATAAACTTCATATAATATTCCATTAAAATCTCAAATCCATTTGCTTTTTTCCTTCAATGAAAGATAACGTATCAAATGCATTTATTGTCAACGAGTACATGCCAACAATTCAACACCTACATAAAAATGTACATAAACCGAGGTCAAAACATTTATTGCATGTCACAAATACATCAGCATCACCCACTACTACCACATTCTTACTAAACACCCACACAAATAGCCACAACATCAGAAATATTGTAAATTTTAAACTAAAATAAAAAGGGAAGCAAAAACGAAGAGAAATTCTCTATCAGCCAAAAAGAGATGTAGAAAAAACGCATAATGAAAGAAGAGACAAAATCAAGTTTATCAGGAAAACCATTTCACACTCGATAAAATTTTCAATGGCATCTGACATGCAGCAGGAGCACAAAAGTAGGAATAAACGGATTTTTTTCTTTAAAATACAACCAAACGACAGGTAAAGATGACACATAAGTTGGACTTTACAGAAAGCAGAAAAAGGAAAAAATGAAAAAAACTGTATATTAGAAAAAAGAAAAGAAAATTGCACAACATGAAATTGTATTAAAAATAGAAAAATTGCTTTCAGCAAGTGCATAATAAATGTTTAGTTTTAACGAATACAAAAAAGAGTTCACTCACTTCCTCCACACCCTCTCTAACATCAACACTTGAAGGAATAGTGTCAATGCAATGCATTTAGGTGGCAAGTAGATCTAGGGCACGCCATCTAGAAAAAAACTTAAACTAAGTAAAAACAAAAACTAATGTCACATTGATAATAATGGTCATGTTAAACATTCACCTCGAACTGCTAAAGAGATGTGTAAAAGGAGCAAAAGAAGAAATTTAAAGAAATCTGGCATTTTGTACTTTTTTCTTGGTGTCTTAAGCAAAAAATAATGTTGCTGACAGCTACTGTTAATATTGCTGAATAAGGTGATATAAAAAAAGGACATGGAAAATGAGGGGAAAAAAACACAATCAATACATTTTATGCACATTTAAAAAGGAAGATTCCATTTAAAATAATGATAATTGTTTTTAAATGAAAATGTGCAGGACTGTCATAAAAGAATAGAACAAAATAAGAAAAAAATCTATTAAGGAGGAATTTAAATATCGAGAAAATATTTTTAAATTTTGGCTTTAAATCGCACTTTCATATAAAATATCGGACTTGAGTACAAAAGTTAAGTGATAACAGATTTTCGTCCTTTTGGCTGTAGCTCTTCTAGTTTCACTTAAAATCGCATTTTTAGTTTTTCATATAAAAATCGGATTTTGTTATAAAAACCAAGTGATTTTCGTCTCTTAGGTTTAAGTTTCTCTAGTTTCGCTTTAAATCGCATTACTATACCTTCCATCACTACAAGTGGTGATAAGAGTAAATTTTTGTCATTCTGTGTGTAACGCCAAAAACAAATCATCTCAGACCCTACAAAGTATATTAGTGCATCAATAATAATAAACTATGAAATTCGATATGAAAATGAAGTGATAACTGATTTTCTCTCCTTTGACTGTAGCTCCTCTAATTTGGCTTTGAATCGTATTTTTTAGATAAAAAACAGATTCTGGTATGAAAATCAAATTATAGCAAATTTTCATCATTTTACCTGCACCTCCTCTAGTTTCGCTTGAACTGTATTTTGGTTTCTCATATTAATAAACGAATTTTGGTATAAAAACCAAGTAATAACCCATTTTTAATCAATTTGGTTGTAGCTCTTCTAGTTGACAGCTTTTCGTCCTTTAGGCTGCAACTCTTTTAGTTTTACTTTAAATCGCATTTTAAGTTTTTCAAATGAAAATGTGAGATTTTAGTATGAAAATGTAGTGATAACCAATTGTCGTCATGTTTGCTGTAGCTCCTCTAGCTTCGCTAAATCGCATTTTTAGTTTTTCATATTTAACTATGAATTTTAGGTATGAAACTCAAGTGATAACAGATTTTCGTCCTTTTAATAAAAGTTCTTCTAGTTTCGCTTTAAATCGCAATTTTAGTTTTTTATATAAAAATATGAAATTTGATATGAAAATCAAGTGATAACTGATTTTCTCCCCTTTGGCTGTAGCTTCTCTAGTTTCTAAAAATTGCATTTTTAGGTTTTCAAATAAAAAATCGTATTTTGATATGAAAGCTTTTAAACAGAATCACTTTCTACATCGATTTGATGATGTATCGATGAACAGATTTCGAGCGAAATTTGTCAAAAATAAATTATATTTTTAAACGATGTGCCGATGGATTTATTCCTATAAGTTCTATAAAATCTCCCTTCGAAATCTGATATTTTACTTAGCACCTTAATAATGTTCTGTACTCAAAGATGTATCAATAGCAACTTTTTTCAACAACAAGGAACAACCTCATATATCCGAGTTAAAATCTGAAAATAAAGTTATGAGAGGGTGTTTTATAATTTTTTTCTGCCTGAAAATTATATCAAATAATGTGGTGTAGGGTATTGCACAGTTTGACTTGACCTTTTATATCATACATTTTTTCATAAAATTTCGAAATTAAATTAAATTTTCTTGTTTTCTGCGAAATTTAATTCTTTTTATTTTTATCTTTTTAATAGCAAAAAGCAATTTTTAATTATAATTAAAAAGTTAATTCTAATTCCAGATAAAATTTTCACAATATCCGTATCACCTCGACAACAAACTCTTTTGTAAATAATTTTACCTTTTCCACCGCCCAAAAAATAATAATAATAATAATACTCTTATATTTTTATAACAGCGAATTTGGAAAGAAGCGAAGTATTTAATTGAATTAATTTTCGTAGAAAATTGAAAAACGGAATGAATAGAAACGGATATAGAGTGGGTATTAGAAATATGTTTTTAATATCTTATCAGCCAAATTAGCGAAGTATGTGGTAAAATGGAAATTTTATAATTATAATTATTAGACAATAGAATATAAGAAGTATTAAGATAAAGAAAGGAAGGACGCATATAGAAACGCTATGAGAAACAGTAGAGATGGCTGTTATTTTATGGAGAACGAGTGAACTGATAATTATTTAATATTTTAGATATTAAAGATTGTTATTCTAACTGGGGTTGGAATATGTCTTAGTGAATTAGGCCTTAATGTATTTTTATAACTCACACCAACGTAGGTTGTTGGGGTGTTATGCATTTGTGTTAATGTTTGTAGCATACAGAAAAAAATGGTGTTACAACTTTAAGTATATCGTTATATTCAGAATCATTATATGAGTCAATTTAAAGGCGTCCGTCCGTCCGTCGGTCTGTCCTACTGGCTCTCTATGTAAACGTTGTGAATACTCTACAGGCCGCAATTTTTGAGACATTTTGATGAAATTTGGTAAATATATTTTTGCTTCAAATCAAAATCTGAGTTAATTTTGCTATGTTCCCCTGTCTGTCTGTCTGTCTGTCAGTTGAAAACATTCTTATGCCTAGAAATTTTCCACATTGTTTGTTATTGTCCCAAACAATTTCCTATTTAAAACCAACCTAAAAGTTATGGATCGATATCTGAAATTATTAAAGGGAACTTTAAATTTTTTAACAAAAATTAAATGAATTTGGACAGAATTTATCCTCTAAACAGCAGGAAAAACGTTAGTTAAGCAAAATGTTTATACGACCCAAAATCCGTGTGTCTTATTGGTCGCAATTTTGAAGATAATTTTTTGGAAATTTGCATAAATGTTTACTTTGATATAATAACAATTTGCAAAAAACGAAAAACAACAAATGGTATTGTCGGTCAAGTCCGTCTATGTAATACCCTACATTGTTGAAATTTGCTTCTCTTATTTATTTATGTGTGCAATAGTTTATAATGATACTAATATTTACGTGAAATTTATAATGAATTGAAATTATGGACCTAAACTTCGTACAATTTTGCACAGCGGTTTTGCCTTATATTTAACTTAATTTAACTATTTTAAAAATGATCAGGTTTATGTGTGATCTATGAGTTACAAAGTAATATTTGGATGGGTAGTTGTATGGGACTTATGAGAGATATGTCATATCGTTTTAAAATATAAAATGACCTATTTTCGCAAAATTTGGTTAAAATCGTTTTATATTTATGAAATTTATGGTTTAAAAATCCCGTTCCAGTGGGACACTTTCATGGGGGCCTACATAAAATAATAAACTTTCTTGGCCAAAATAATTCCACATGCCAAATTTCATTAAGATACCTACAAAACTGCTACCTGCACTTTGCGAACAACCTTCAAATGGATAGCCAGCCGGATAAACCAAAATGCCTAAATTGACTCAGGAGGTCATTTCGAATCAAACGGTATACTTAAAAGTGGTATAAGGACTATTTTTCTGACCATTACAAACATCTGCACAAACCCATAATACCCCCAGAATCATTATTTTACCTTGAACCCATGTAAAGTCCCTTTGAAGTTTATTTAAAATTAATTTGGCCAATATCAGTCCGTGTTTTTTATAGCACCCATATAAGGCCCCTACGGATTTGAAACTACAAAATCGTCTCGATTTCTAGTTTTGTCCATTATGAACCACATTTACCGACAGTCAGATATCTGTCTAATTAATTGCCGTTCATATGGAATTTCTTAACATTTTTCGTAGCGAAATCGGACCATACAGTGAAATCTTTATTTCCATACTAATATTTTAGGCAATTCATCAACCTTTTTACCAATTTACATTTACATCATTGTGTTCAAACTCTCCTTCTTAAAATCCCAAAGGAGTTGTGTTAAAGGCTCATGCCTGAGGACTGAGTGGTCATAAATTGATAATTATTTTATTGATGGTCTCCAATCTGATCCATAAGCGCTTTATTAAAATCCAAACTAAAACAAACAATTATTTTGTCCATCTGTCTATCCGGCTGGCAGTGCACGTAGTAATATTATGCGTGTGTTTTTGTAACATACAAAACATAAGATACTCTCAGATTTTGCATACAGGCGCTTTGGTTCAATACCAAAGAAGTATTAATTTTAATTTTAATTTTAAACGCCATTCCATTCTAAACTTAGTATGATCGGTCCACTAGGAATAAGAACAGCTCCCATACTCATTTGTCTACCTTTGGCACGCTCACATCCACAATAAGTGAGAGTTAGAGAGCTCATTGCCAGTGTATTTGTTGTTATTCTCAAAAGTTTCCTGTGTAAAATCAGCAAAATCGGTTCAGTACACTAAAAGATATAGTCCAATATCTGAGGCAACCACTAAATTAAAGTAAACATATACGTTTGCGGTATCGTTGTAGCTCCCTAAGTTACGCTTTAATTTTTAATGAGAATAAAAGTGATTTGGAGCATCATCTCTAGGTTAAAATGAAGGAAATGTATACAAATCATACTATTAAAAATCCCTATTGGCTTTTACCTTGAAATGCTTCTTACAATTTGAGACTTCTTTTAATAACCAAGTTCTTTTTAATGAAACCATGTCTTCTCCTCATTTTCGACTTAAGAGGACCGGACAATTAAAATAAGCTAAATAACCTGAAAACAAGTACAACACTCATAAACTGTCGAACACCTTTTGTATATAGTTACACTTTGAAAACAAAAATCACAATATTAAACCCAAATGCAAATGTTCCAAAGGGGGCAGCTATAACAAATAACCAAAAATTCAGTCTAAATTTAAGTCAGATGTCTGATTGCAACTAAATAAACAAGTAACCCAGCAAAGCACGAACCCACATAAAACCCATAAAACAAACAAAATTTAACACAGCATCTAAAACAACAACACCAAAAACAAGAACAATTCGTAAAAACTGAACTTCATTTACACAAACAAGTTCACAATGCACTTGAACATGAAGAGGGAAGTGAATTTTTTTATTATTTTTTGCTTAAATGCAAACAACAAAAAGCAAGTAAAAATATTGTAGTCGGTCAAGCCCAACTATGTAGTACTCTACACCACACTGTGAAATTTTTGCTTCACGGATTTATTTTCGAAGATTATATGGGAGTTAGAAAAAATTATGGACCGACCACAACGGATTGTAATACCTGCGTGTAAGTATGATTTTTTATAAGCCATATTCGAAAGGGTGGTTGTATGTGTCATATGAGAAATAATGAACACATCGATTTGAAACTTAATAGGACTTGTTTTCGCAAAATTTGGATAAAATTGTTTTATATTTAGTAATTTTATGGACTGAAAACCCCATTCCGGGGGGACGTTGATATGGGGTCTCTATGAAATAATGGACGGATCACAACCAATCTCAACAGCATCTTAGGTCCTTGGGGCAACATAATAGTATGTGCCAAATTTCATGGCGATATCTTCAAAACTGCAGCCAGCGGACGAACTGACATGCTTAAATCTACTCAGGGAATGATTCTGAGTCGAACGGTATTATTAAAAGTGTTGGTAGGACTATTTCTTTTGTCCGTTACAAACACCTGTACAAATGCATATTACCCCCATCACATTACCACGGTGGTGTAGGGTATAAATTTACAAAAAAATCTCATAGATATTATACAGCAGCAGAAGTTGAGGAAAAAAGAACAATAGATTTCCAACTTTTTGTTGTTGTAAATTTTATAAAAATACAACACCTTTGGGTGGAAAATCAACACTAACACAAAATAGCAAAAAAGAAAAAAATGTACTCAGTAGGCCTCTGTCGTCGTAACTGCAATACAATACACTTATATTATCAAGTATCCAATATGCATTTTTGTATATGTATGTGTAGATGGTTGTAAAGTTTGTAGCTGACTTTAAATCTAGATGATTGTTGTCAACCTCCTGCAGTGAGAGCCACTTAAGCGCCATACTGAGTGCAACCATTGTCCTACATTCAATGTATTTTTTTTCATTTGCTACCGCTATATTGCTGCCAGTTTTATACAAAATATTGATGATGAGAAAATATAAAGATCTTGTTACTTGACTGGTATTGCTTTAAAACCAGTGGAAGGTTAATAGAGGTGGACACAAGAACAAACAGAACATGATATCGCATATCAGATGAAGTAGTTTTATTTTTCTTCTTCGTAGTTTGTAGTGGATAAACTTAATGAAAAATTAACATTTAAAGAAGAGAAACCATAAAATTATAGACATTATTCTATATTCGAAAGATTTTTAATTGGAAGGCTTTATACAGGAATTACCATGATTAAACTTTCGGCAGTGGGTAGTACCGATTTTTTTCGAATATAAATCTGTAATTTTAAATCGGAAGGATGTATTAACTTGAAATTTACCTTTATAACATCAGCAGAATGTTGCAACTTCAGAAGATTGGACCCCAAGAGATCCATGGGCGAAGTTATTATGGAAATACTAGCAAACTTCTTCATGAGTTTCAACGAAAAAGGCCTTTATAAAAAGTATAAAGAAGTATGGTGACATGTTCTTGAAAGTATTTATAAAAAACATTGATATCGAGCATTTCATTTTTGATACGAGCAGCAGTATGCTTAATATCAGTTACATATAATGAAGACATTAAGATAAATGTCTGAATTTTGATAGAATTGGTCAATATTTAAAAAAGTTTTAATCCTTAAACACTACTCCGGGAGGTGGGATTATAATGGAGAAATAACCAAACATGGCCCGATACTTGCCAGACTAGATTGATTTAAAGGTTAAAGGTTTTAAAAACCAAATGTACCAAATTTCAATAAATTTTTAACAAATTTAAGAGTCTTTTATGAAAAGGGGCTTTAAATGGGAGCCAAAACAAAATATGACCCGATATTTGTCAAATAATTAATTAAGATAGTTAAATAAGTAATTGTGCAGAATTTCAAAAAAAAATGTTTTAAGTTTAAAAGTCACATAAGCTTATAGCATCTTTTCGGAGAAGGACCTTAAATAGGAGCTATAGCAAAATATGTCCTAATAATTGTCAAATTCGTATATATAAGACGATTTAAAAAGTAATTATGCCGAATTTCAAAAGAAGTGAAATTCAGAAATGGACCTTAAATGGGAGTTATTGCAAAACATGAAACGAAATATATTATTTATATATTAGAAACAACAATTGTTCAAATTTTAATTGAATTTATCCATATTTAAGAGTTTTATAAGCTTAAAATCAAATTTCGGGAAGGGACCTTTATCAAAATAAATACATGTGGCAAGTTTCAGAATATTATCTTCAAAATTGCGACCTTTATGAGGTATTGACTTAGGGACTTATCAAAAAATATATATATGCATGTGTATGTTACATGTAAATTTAGTTTACATCTAACTTACTTTTTGCTGAATAAATTAAATAAAGTTCTTTTCCTGAATTTTGAGTTTATCTCATGTACCGGTCCGTAAGTTTTTTGTTAGTTGGTTTTAAATAAGAAAATGCTTGGGGTAATAACAATGTGCACAACAGTCATACAGACAAGGCTAAATCAACTCAGATTTTGATTACTTGTGGTTGTAGAGGGTATAACAAAATTATTTATCTAAGAAAAAATATGTACTAAAATAATAAATTTTAAATTTTTATGAAAACATATATAAGTTTATATTATTCTAAAAGGCTTTATACACAGAATGTCTTAACTAATTTTTATAATGCTAGGTCCAGGCTTTAATTCATTAAAAAACCAAAATTTTTGTTATTAAATCATTCCCAATGTATTTAGCTCCTAATGCTGGACCTTGTTTTTCGTATCCTTATCAAATGAGACTTTCTATAAGAGAAGCTTAATGAATTAAAGCACTTTAATTTCATTTAGTACGTATCTTTTAAAAAGATTATGGTAACAACCATTTGAACTGCATACAGTTTGAAACCAGTTGACTACGCAATTGGAACTTTAAGTGAATATGACCGCATTTTAAAAGTCCAAAAAAACAAAGGTAGAAATATTTTCAAATTTTATTTCCACTCAAAAGCAGTTTTGTTCTAACCATATGAAATTTCGTTAAGATATCTCTAACAGTTCTAAAGTAATCGATTTGTACATAACCCCATCAATAGATGTTAAAGAGTTTGTTTTCGGAGTAAATAGTGAATGGCACAAATGACTTAAAATTTTTTATTGAAAAAACTTTCTTCACTCCTCCCTAAAACAAAAGCTAAGATGTCATTAATATTGAAATCATTTTTCTCTACTCTCTCGAAAAATAAATTAGAAATTATCTTTGTTTCTCTATCCCTCAACTGACAAACCTCCATCTTTCAAAACCGACAACTGTCATAAACTCATTAATAAGACATTTTAGCTAAAGTTATTATTATGTTTTTTTTTTGCTTCTTTCTCATAAACGTTTGTAAAACAATTGCTTTCAGCATGACATCTAATGGGTTAATTTCATGTTACAAATGCCAAAAACTACCACAATCATTAGTAAAGGAAGAAAAAAATTAAGGAATTGAACCAACAAAAAATTATAGAAAAAAGTGTGTAACAGTTTGTGAAAATATTTAAAATGATTATGGTGGTGGTAGTGGGTTGTACCACAAATAGGGCATGCAACAAAAATCATTTGTCTTCGTTAAGAAAAAGAAAAAATTTCAAAGGAAAAGAAAAACAAAACATGAAAAAAGAGGAAATTTGTTGAAGGAAGTTTTCCTTTATTTTCCAATTTATTTAAATAAAACCCAAGATATTTATCAGTTTAGTTAGATAAACCTTATGTTTATTGTAGGTATTGTTACTTTTTTATGAAATTCTAAGTATATAAAACCAGCCTTCTTTGTTGTAATATATATTTGGGGCGTATGACTTGTTAAGCTTTAAGGAAACTTATTGTCGTACATCTGGAAAAAATCATGAGAATTTTAAAATAAAATTATGCCACCAGGTATCAATATTTCAATATAGCGATAAGGTTTAGTTGTATTTCAGTTCCAGCTTAGATCTAGTTCTAATTCAGTTCTAGTTCACATCTAGTTTTAGTTCATTTCTAGTTCAGTTAAAGTTCTGTTTTAGTTCAATTCTGGTTTGGCTCTGGTTCAGTTCCATTTCAGTTATAATTTAGTTCCTTTTTTGCCAGGGATAAGAGTTAAAATATTGTCATTTTCTTAAAATTTTTCAAGGATGTCCATCTTTTTTTTTAAATAATCTTTGTACATTTTTTCTTCCTTAATATTTTTCAACTTTGGTAAAGCTCTCTTATTTTTATTTTTTTTATTTTTGTTTTATTGTCAGGATTATTTTTTGGGCACCTTTTACTATTTTTCTTTAATAATTCCTTTTTTATACGCCCAAAATAAAGATCCACATTTATGCCTTTTATAATTTAAAGTTTTTTTCTCTCTCTCTGTTGGCTTTACACATGCAAGTATGTGTAAGGTATCACTAAGAGAGTATTGTTGTCCTTCTTAGGTAATTTCAGTAGATAAAGCTAAGAATATTAATATTTCTTCAGTTAAGCTTTAATTGCAAGAATTTGAACAAAATTTATTAAAATCGAGACTGAAAATTAAAATTCTTTAGGAATAAAATGCACACAATGTTAGAGTTAATTGGTCTGGAAAGGTTAAGAGAAGCATTTTTTATTATTGCCCTTTTTATTATTAAAATATGGTTATTACGTGTTTATACATTTAGTAGGCAATTTAAGAAAAAACAAAATATTTTCTTTTTATCTTAATTAAGTGTTTTATTGCTATTTTTAATATTTAAATTATCACAGACAAAAGGGAAAATACTTACAAATGTAATGAAGTTCTTTTAGACTAATTTGAATTTAAGCCCCAAAATCAGATGGATTTTGGGTTTAAACGACAATTAATTTTTACCACTTTTTTTAGGTTATTAAATTTCCTTAAATATTCAAATTTACCTTCTATTAAAGGTATTCGATTTTTTCGTATAACAGATTTTGTCTACCCGTAACAGGACTGCGGACATTGGGGATCAATTTTTGGAATTAAAAATATTTGAACAAATGCTTTTAATTTAATTAATATAATTTTTTTCAGGCTTTTTTTATTTCATTCATCTGGATGAAACAAGTTTTATTAGAGAATTAGAGTAAATCCTTAATTTGAATATTAGTACTAAGACACATTATTTATCAAAATTATACCCTACACCGCCGTAGATGGTAGGGGTATTATGTGTTTACGCTGATGTTTGTTACATACAGACCCCGCATAAAATAGTATACTGGCTGTCCATGTAAACGTTGTGAACACTCTATATATCACATACATATTTTAATCCACAGACCAATCTCATTGAAATTGATCATGCTTGGCCAAATATTTCAGGTACCTTCCATATTAATGACGTCCCGGAGTGAGTTTTTAGCTCATTAAAGTCCTAAAATTAGAGGGTTTACAACAAAATTTGGCATACAAGTTCACTTGGTTTTTATGGAACACAATTTTAAGGGCATTTCACACATACATTGGTATTGTAATAATCGTTGGTTTAATTAAAACAATTTTAAGCTTTAATCAATGAGCAAATTTATGCGAGGGTCTAACGACCCCCTAGAAAAATTAATTTAAAAATGCATAAATTTCACATAAATTTTATTGCCACAGTAATATAACACTTAAGAATGAATCCGAATATAAAATTATACGAGGTTCGTTCATAAATTTTCGTTAGTACCATTTATATCCCCAGATAGAGTTAATCTGCCTTAGTGTTCATGGATGACGTACTTTAAACTTGACTGTAACTTCATCAAAGTAATAACTAGTTTACTTAAAAGTCATGTCATTCCGTATGAAACGCTACAATAATTGAAAGACCTCAATGAAATTTGGCCTGAGTATTTCCTATAGTCCTGAGATGGTTTATTATAATTAGGGTGAAATTTAATCATAATATGCTATATGTACTTCATTACCATTTCAAAAATTATCGAAGTCGGTTTAGTAGTATGAGCGTGTAAGTACAAAAAAAGACGTATTTATTCATGCACATTTATTACATGTTTTTAATCATGATACCATTGTAAAACGTGTCACTTACTATGTTTAATGTGTTGATAATCTAATTAAAATGAGTGGCTAGAAAAATGTGCGTACTATAATTTCAAAACCCAACTTAGTCCATAAAAAGTTGATGAGGCATTTCAAAGTGTTTCATCAAACTATTTACAATGTTATTTAACAGTATCGGGAGAACTTGTCCGTTTATACAAAACCCGGTCCTTGATGTTTCTAAAACAAAACAATAGAAAGCATTTTAAAAAAGGCTCATAACATATACGGTAGGAAAGCAGCCCAGCTAGCTCAGTGCCCGGTCTGTTTGCTACGAAAAGTTAAAGCTAATGCAGGTTTGCAAACATATAAATCTAAAAAAGTTCCTGACAGGAACGCAACTAAAAAAGCAGAGCACGGAGTTTTCTTAATAATAATTTTGCTTCATAATGGAAGATGAAACGTAAGTTTGCAACATCCTGGTCAATTATTTTGTATTGCCGATGCTGGAGGAAATGATAAAGGAAAGTTTAGGACCCAAAAGCAGTCAAAATTTTTCAAATAGTTCTTGTATGGAAAGCAACATGCAAAAGACGCTAATCATTTGCTTTAACGGACTCTATAGATGCTGAAATTTACATCAAGGAGTATTTATAAATAAGTATACATCCATTAGTGAGATGTAACAGTGTGTCTGCTTATTTTTGGCCTCAATTGGCATTCTGTCACTGTGGTCAGAAATCCCTTGGTTGGTTTAAGAAAAATCATGTCAGCTAGTAGAGAGTTCTTGCCTCTTGTTAAAAAAGAATTGAAGAGCACAAAAGAGAGGTAGATTTGAAACGTAGATGGACTATCTATTCGAGCAAATTTTCAAAAAGAGAATGAAAGGGTTTCCGGAAAAGGTTAAAAATCTTATTATTACTGATTAGAACTATAAAAATATTTATTTTTGTAAATTGTTTCAATAACAAAAAGTACTCATTTTAAAAATAATTAATTTTTTATTTTGCTTTTGTGTTAAAATATTTTAAATTTTTTTTTTTACATAAAAATTTCAAATAATTGTAACCAGGATTATGTGGCATGTTATTTTTTCCTACTTAACCCATTTCAGACATTTTTAGTGAGATGGTAAGTTTCGAATTGTTGCATGTTATAGATAAATTTCGTCTAAATTCAAAAACTGTTTATTGAATAAATTTTTAAAGTTTTTTTGTTTAATTGTAAGAGTATCACAGATATCGGTCTGTACCTTTTCACTATTAAAGAAACATTGATGATAGGAAATTGTTCAGGAAATATAAAACAATCTAGTCAAATTTCATTGAGTTTAGAACAAGAACTAGTATTTCTTAAGTGAAAATATTTCCAACAGTGAACAGACTGATGGATAGACGAACATAGCTAAATCGAACCTGAGTTTGATTTGATGCAAGAAATATATACTTTAGATGATTTCTTTTAGCATTGTACGTGGAATGACAAAGTTAATATTCTCTCACTACTAATTGTGGGAGGGGCATAAAAAGTCTAGTCATGTAATTAAAATATCTAATTGCTAATAGTCACATGATTATTTTAATTTTGTTTAATTTTGACAAACAATTTTTTATACTGAATATGAAATTATATAAAAATATTTATGCCAGTCTCCAAATTTCACCAAAATTGATTTGACAGAGTAAAATTGAACGGTACTACTTCTTTTCTGAACTAAATAGCAGGGATGTTGCACCACCAATTTCTTATATTTTCCTTCATAAAATAAAAATCCTTGTCCCTTAACCCCGTTTTTAAAATCCGCCTATAAATATCTCTCATTATCTGGGTTAAATATAAAATAAGGTTTCTTAGTTTTCGTTCATCGATTTTACGATTTAATCCTTTTTTTTTTTTGTGAGCAAATTGTCAAAAATTATTAATTGCTACTATTTATGGACTCATAATTTTTGATCACCATCATCTGGTTAAATTTAAGGATAATTCCCTTTCTACTTTTATTCAAGTATCCTTTACGTTGTTGTAATTTGAGTTGTAAAACTTATTATAGTCGATTGTTAAATTTAAGTATGCTCAACACGCACTTTTTGCTTCGAGGCATAAAATGCTTGTAATAAATAAAATACATGAATAAACAGCAGCAAAAAGTGTACCAAATATAGTTAACAATGGTTAACAAAAAATACGATTAAAGTTAAATAGTTGGGCCATTACAAGTTTTTAATTACGCGTTAAGCGTTTGTTAAATTTATATTTATATACTTTTTTATAGATTTAACGTATTTTATTTCATCTTAAAATGGGTTGATAAGTGTTGGTGCTACAATTATTTTTGGTAATACAAGAAAGTTTTAAAGGAACAGGGTGTTTCAAAAAGTATACTAATAAAATGGTGTAGAATTCGAAATATCCACCATGATTACTTATTAGTTATGAAAAAATATTGGACCGATCCTCGAATAAGTTGGCACTGGGGGCTTAATCCCAGAACATTAAAAAACATGTTTGTCAAGCTTATATGTATGTATAATACCTTTTAAATGAAAAGTATCTCTCTTCTTTAACGACTTCTGTAAAAGTCCCGGTAGTGAATCGAAAAGGTGATAATTAAACATATTCTCTATTATTATATGTATCAGCCTCAAGGAACTCTGTTTCTGAAAGTCCCGTTTAGCATGACTTGGCTAAACTCCAAGGCCGCTGAGGTTAGTAATACTACGACGTATTGGGCCTAAGTGTAATTTATGTGGAGTTATCTAGAAACCGTACCATATCATACCATACCATCGATTTGTATTTTCTTGGTCTTTTTTTCAACCTTCTTAAAAATGTTAACAAACTTTTACTCTTAAATTTATTAACACTTATTTTTGCAGTACCCTTTTCATGGTTTATGATATAATACATCATTTTTAGTTCACTGATAATCAATTCCATCTTTTGTATATAACATTCCACCATAATTTCTAAGATAATAAAAAGTACTTGCTATTACTGCCACAACTCTTATTTCTTTGGATGAGACCAATTCCTATGATTTGTAATCGTTAAATCAAGAAAAAAAATACTTTTTAATGGCGCTGTTAAGTTTTGCTTCGTGCTCTTCTTCAACAAAAATCGCTTCCATAAAAATCTCTAGAGAGGATTTTAGTCATAGCACTTTCTTTTTTACACTCTTTTTTTAATTTCAACCATTAACCTTATTCTTTCCGTTAGCCTCACCATTCGCTCGATAGTAAACCAAATAAAGGAGCAGTTATTTCAGTTCAAAAGCTATTAATATTTAAGTTTTCTCAATTTCGTGCAATTTATTCTTAAACATTTTTCCTTCTTTTTGAAAGAGATTTTTTAATGTCGTATTTGTTGGCGATTCTCGTTTGGTTGACTGCTGCCTGTTAAAGTTTTCATGCTTTTTGTTACCCTCATAAAAGGCATAAATATATTTATGATTTCCAATTCTTATTTATGACTTTTTTCTGGAAATATTATTGCAATTTTTTTATTCCTTAAAGTTTTATTAATTCTTTACTGGTTGGAATTGTATTTGAGTGTATTTATGTGTGTGAGGGATTTTTATTAAAACTGCATTTTATTGAAGCTATTTTGGTTTAAATTTCGTTTATTTGCTGGATTTATAGTTCATTATTTTTTTAATATTCATATATTTTTATGTGGCATTTCTTTTCTTTGCCAAAGTAATCGCGTTTTTTATTTATAATTTTGTTACTTAATTTACATTTTATTTGGGGGGTATAACGTGTTTAATTGAATTTAAGTGAGATCAACTCTACGCAAGTGCTAAATTATATAATTGAAAAATCAAAAGGGAAATAGTTAAAAGTGTTTTAAACAATTATATAAAATTAGTATACAAATTTAAAATGTTAAATCATTATTTTAAAGGAATATTATTTTCGCCAAGTCTGAAGACTTTTAAAATTAATGATGATTAAAATTAAAAAAATAGTCCAAATTAGCATGAATAAAATGTCGTATCGGTCAGCATCTGCAAATTTATGCAAAATGCATAAATCTCTCAAAAGCAAATTTCATATCACATAAATTTAAAAAGGCATATTTTATATGATCAATGATTTTACTTATAGTTGGACTTACAGATTATTGCACTTTGCTTATAAAATTGAGAACTTGCTTTTTTTAAGGAAAATTTTACTAAATTTTGTTACCATTAGAAGGAGGAAGGAATCATCTCTGTCCCCATAATGTATATTTCTTTTCGCATCAAATCAAAATCTGAGTTGATTTAGTAATATCGGTCTGACCGTCTGTGTTTCTGTCCCCCTCTGTTGTTGTTGGAATTTTCACATCCAAGACAACAGTCCCAAGAATTTTTATTGTCCTGAAAATTTTGCTTTTAAATATCAGTAAAATTGGTATAGTATAAAAAATATATAGACCGATATCTGTAGAAGCCTCTTAATTGCAGAGATGATCAACTATAAATTGACAAATTGAACCAAAACAAGTAAGAATGCTATATTCGGCTATGCCGAATCTTAAATACCCTCCACCACAAATTCGTGCAAAGTTAATACGTTAGGTTCCATAGACACACATATACTCACAAATGTATATAACACAGAAATAAAATGTATATAACACAGAAATTGACGAAAATCGATTGAGATTTTGACTTGATGCAAGAATATATACATTATGGGGTCTGAAATAATTCATTCTTAGCGTTACACACAGAATGACAAAGTTAATATTCTCTCTCTACCACTTGTACTGTGGAGCGTATAAAAACAAAAAATATGCTTGTTATAAGCTCAAAACTATTTTCCGGGAAGGGGTTTTATATGTAGCTCCCATATAAGACCCCTTCCCGAAGTTTGGACCAAGATTGTTCATATTTATAATATACTTTTATTATAGTTAGAAAAATCATTGTGCTAAATTTTAATGGAATTAATCTTTATTTAAATGTTTTATAAACTCTAATCCGTTTTCCGGAAAATCCCGTTATAAGGGAGCTATAGGAAAAGGGCAAATTAATATAATATCTTCAGAACAGTTAGCAAAATAATTGTGTCGACTTTCAGTAGAATTGGTCTTTATTTACTCGGGAAGGGGCGTTATAATGGAGCTATATCATAATATGGACCCACAATACAATAGAATTGGTTCAAATCTAAAAGTATTATAAGCTGTAAATCATATTCCGGGAAGGGCCTTATATGGGAGCTATATCAAAATATGGACCCATTTTAATAAAGTTTACAACATATATTTAAAAAAGCTAGAAAATTAGTTGTGCCAAATTTCAATAGAATTGGTTCAAATTTAAGAGTTTTATAAGCTATAAATCATATTCCGGGAAGAGGCCTTATATGGGAGCTATATCAAAATATGGACCCATGTAAATAAAATTTATAGTATATATTTAAAATAATTAAGAGATTAATTGTGCCAAATTTCAATAGAATTGGTTGCAATTTAAGAGTTTTATGAGCTATAAATCATATTCCGGGAAATGGCGTTATATGGGAGCTATATCAAAATATGGACCAATGCTAATAAAATTTATAACATATATTAAGAATGGTTTAAAAATTAGTTGTGACAAATTTCAGTAAATTATCTTAAAAATTGCGGTCCATATGACACAAAGAGTTTGGGGTGTATCAAAATTTTGCATATTATAGCCTATAACTTTTTTCCGGTTAATCAGATTTTGATAATTTTTGGTACGATGATGAAGCACGTGTAATTGTATGCTAAAATTAATTTTTTGTTTTAGTCCAATTACATTTTTAGAAGAAATTAGAAGAGTTCATTTTTGAAATTTTGAGGTTGTTTCAGATATCGGTCTATAACTTCCTTGCTTATAAACCGATATAGCTGGTTTTTGTAATTGTATGCTAAAATTAATTTTTTGTTTTAGTCCAATTACATTTTTAGAAGAAATTAGAAGAGTTCATTTTTGAAATTTTGAGGTTGTTTCAGATATCGGTCTATAACTTCCTTGCTTATAAACCGATATAGCTGGTTTTAAATAGCAAACTGCTTAGGACAATAACAAACAATGTGGCCAAGTTTTATTGAATTCGGTCAATTATTCTAGGCGTGAGAATGTTTCCAACAGACAGACAGACGGACAGACGGACAGACGGACATAGCTAAATCGACTCAGTTTTTGATTTGATGCAATAATATATATACATTGTTGGGTCTGAGATGATTCCTTCTTGGCGTTACATACAGAATGACAAACTTAATATACCCTCACCACTTGTGGTGGTGGAGGGTATAATTATGTAGATATTTAGAACGATGTTTTGAATATCTATTTGTTTAATAAAGAAAAGTAATTGAAACATTTTTAATAAAAACTGTCAAAATTGACAATTATAAAACTACATTGTTTCGGCGAATTTTTTAATCAAATTTAAATTTAAATTTGTTCCATCAAATGGGTTTACAGCTTTTACCATGTGGACCTTTCTTCCAGGTAAATATTTAGTTTTATTTAAGTTCAATGGAATGTTTCAATACTTTTAATCAAAGTTACGGTCGACCAATAGAATCGTTGAATTTTTTCACTAGTATATTCAAATACCGAAACCGGAAACTGGTTAACTAGTTTTACATTATAGAAAACTTACCGGTTTCAAATAATTTAAATTTTCGATTTTTTTTGCATTTCAGACATGAATTTTGACCGTACTCGATACTTAATATTTTCGATTAATCGGCTTTAAAGAGAAAGCACATTTAAGCTTTTCAGCTTCATTTTTTCTAACGTAAAACACTAAAAATACGTTTATATCCCACCGATTTAGGGATTTATACAGCTCACGGATAATTTGTAAAAATTCATTACAAATGTTTAGTTTAAAGTTCCATACAAAGACCATTTTACGGTTTATATTTTTTATTGGTATGAATTTATAATAATCAAACAAAAACCGGTATCGGTTTTTTGACATAAAACAAAATTCGAAGACGGTTTTTAAGAAGTCTGTCTTTCAACTAAGTCGAAAACTGGTTTTCTGAAAATGTTGGTTTTTGAATACCCTATAAATAAGAACAAATGTACATTTTGATAATGGTCGAACCATTATTTCAACATCATTCCATATAAAGACCATTTCACGGTATATATTTTTATTTCTAAAACTCTTAATTTTTCGAATAAATCGAATTTAAATTTAATTTAAATATTTTCATGAACCGAGGTGACCAACTTTGGCAATCTGTAGGCCAAAGTTGGTTACCTCGGTATGAATTAGTATTAATCAAACAAAAACCGGTACCGGTTTTTTTGACCTAAATCCATATTCGAAGACGGTTTTTAAGAAGTCTGTTTTTCAACTAACTCGAAAATCGGTTTTAGGTCTAAAAAATCCAAACTCTTATCTTATACTTGCCTGAAATCGGACTAGTCGTCAAGAATTTATAAATTTCATTTTTCATTTAAAACACTGTGCATCGATGGGTATTAATGCTTCTGGCTTTGACCAGCTAATGGCATCCAAGATCATTTTAATAAGTGCTCATTTACTACTTATAGAAGTTGTGGTTATAAATATAAACAACCATTTGGTATCAATCGGAATTTGAACATATGTTTAAGTTTGATTTTGATTATCGGCCACCACTTAATAATGAATATATGTAATGGCAATCATCACATATTATGAAGATTAAAGTTTTCTTAATACACCATTAAATCTCTCTCTTTCTCTCTACATCATAAATCTATTTCACATTTTTATAGTCATTTTTTATAAACTCCATTTATATGCGTAATATAAAATATACCTTTAAGCCTTTTTTTCGGGGGATAAAAATGTAAAAATAACTTTTTACATAAACATAAACTTTGTGCATAAATATTTATGAAAAAAAATCCTTAAAGTAAAATGTTGCAAAACCAACAGATATTTTGCAGTTAGTTACACTCACACAATTATATATGTAACTGTGCTTGTGATAAAATAATATTTATGCAACTGTTTTTTACATTTTTTTCTTTCATAAATTTTTGTTATTTTATCAAGCGTGCAACAAAAATTCTTACACTTTACCTCTAAGCTCACCCACACTACCACAAACAAAGAGAGTGAAAAGGAAAGAAATATTTTAAAACTGTTATAATTTCGAAAAGTAAATGGAGAAATGTTTATGAGTTTGTTGCAAAACAAAACTAAATAATACAAACCACCATTTTTAACTTAAAATCCTTGCAACACCAACACTACTACCACCACCGTCTTAACTAACAGGGTGTTAGCCTTATAATACTTACATGTATTTGTAAATGTATGTATACATTACGTGTTTTATCTCTTGTTATTGTTGTCTAAAGTAATATTGTTGTTTTTATTTTTTATTCTTCCGCATCATTCTATTTCCATTTCCTTTTTAGTTAAGGGTTAGATTAGCTTTGGTTTACAAGTTCATATGTTCTTGCAACAATTCTATAACAATCCTTTAGTTTAAATTCCCATTAAAGACTTTTATTTAAGTGTGTATGTGTTTTTATTTTCAGTTTCTAATAATATTTCTATTGGATTTGGGTAAATTCTCATTTAGATGTTAATGTTTTTGCAACATGTGGCTTATTGTTGTTATTGTTGTTGCTGTTGTTGTCCTTGCTACATGAGTTAGAATAACAAAATACTATTATTTTTTAAATGTTATGTAAACAAATTTATTGTATTTGAGAAATTATTTCTATTTTCTTTGACCTTAAGGCAAAGTTAAGTCTCAATTTTTAATACTTTTGTTATTTTTATAGCTTTTATAGTTAAACTTTGATCCTTTTTTATTACGAAAAAGAAAAATATAAAAATTGTTTATATTAAAGATTAAAGTTTTTTGTGCACATATGTTCAATTTAATTGCAGTTTCATTAAAGTGAATTTATTTTTGTGGAGGTTATGTTGCAGCAATTTATTTTCTAGAATAAATACATATAAACACAAATTATTACCTTACGGTATTTTTAGTTAAATTTTCTCTTGTTAAGTAGATGGTTTAATTTTAAGTTAGAAATACAGAGTTAAAATTATGAAAACACTTTCGGTAGCATTGTTCAACTAAAAGTATCTGGTAAGCAAAATGTATTTATTTAAACTACTTTCAATAGTGGTGAATAGGACATACTAACTTTTCTCATTCCATTCGTAAGGAGTGAGATCGAAAAATTCTTAACATACATATCTTGCCTTCGCTGACAGAAGTACCTAAGTAAAGATTTTTGAAAATGAAGTTCTGCCGAATTTGAAGTTGTTCTGAAACATTTCATACCGTATAAAATTAAATCTATTTTTTTAACATTAATTTACAAGGAATATTTCAAAAATATGGAAGTAAAAATTGTTCCAACAAAATAGTCTATGTAAATTTTCCTTATTTCTTTAAAAATACGCTTGGAAATTTTTTAACAACGTTGGTAAACCTACAAAGAATTTTTTTAAAAAATGTGTTCACATGAAAATTATTTGATTTGTCTCTCTAGAAAATTCCAAAAAGATATGAACGTTATGTAAATATTTATATGTAAATAAAAATAAAACCACTTAACTAACAGTTTTAATTTTTTATTTAATGGAAATTATTGTTAAAATTTTCAATGAAAATATTTTCATAGATTTAATCAGTAGTGATGACCTTCTTCAGAAATCTTTCCATTACCGTTTTTAAAGAGGTTTATACCACTTTGCTCGAACAGTTACTTCATCTCCACTTGAAATCTACCACAATTTTGGACAAGCTTTTCAATACTTTTCAATTCATTTCATTTCTCTTTTAACAAGAGCCTAATATTTCTCCACCGGCCTTTGTCACGGCGGTTTGAAGCATCTAAATCTTTTGGTACAAATACTACATTACTGTTCATGTGCTGTGCAATTACCCTCTATACTTTTGACCTAACTAAACTGCTTTCCTACCGAACAGGAGCTCTCTTGAAAATGCTTTCTATGTGGCTTTTGAAATATCATATGAACCATTCCTTTTATCCGAACCGAGTTATTTTCTTAAACGGACAGGTTCTCATGTTAATTTTGGAAAAGTTTGACGGCAGACCTTGAAAAGTTTGGGGAGTTATTTGTGGGACCTATAGATAATACTTCGGTTAAAAGTTTTAATGAGAAGTTTATATTAAGAATTTTTCGATCTCTAAAAAAAAATATCATAATATAAGCAGTGAAAACTACTGGGATTTAAACAAAATATGTCCATAAAATAAAGTCACATCGGTTCGGTAAAAAAAGGTTATAATGTTAAATATGCAAAATTTTGCTACACTCCAATATCAGTGACTAAAATTGATCGCAATTTTTAAAATAATTTTCTGAAATGTGTCCATTCTATTTATTTTGATGTAACAATAAACCCCCACCCCTCTCCCCTCCAAAAAAAAAAAAAAGACTCAGCTGAAGAAATTTTGTGATTTGCTCTCATATAAGGTCTCTTCTCGAAATATGATTTCAAGCTTTATCATGTTACTTTCTACAGGCATTGACATGTATGTTTGGACAAAATCTAATACAAAGTTCTTCGCGAAATAAAACTTTAAACTTTGTAAGTCTTTATAATATAAATCAATTATTAAACATTCTTAAATTTGGCTTTATGATGAAATGCACACTGAAACAGAAGCATTATCTCTTTTTTTAATAAATCTGTAATTTTTGTTTGATTTGATGGATTTACACGAAATTTAATACAGTGATATCAGAAGAGAGTATCATTAACACTACATTGAGCTTCATATCATTTGAACCCATTGGAGCTTCATGTGCTTTTAGTGAACTGCCTCGTACATTAATATTTTTAAGGTGTTTCAAATTTTAATTTAATAAATTAATTGCTTTATGAAAAATGCCAACAACAATTAATTTATATTCCCTTCGAAATTATAATACAATAACAATACGAACTTAACAATTCATTACTTAGAGTAGATGCCGGACTATGATTTAAGACGGTTAAACAGCTCTAAATTGTTTCTGACGCATTGAACCTATTTCTACCAATTTAAAATACCATAGGGTTTCTCTCTGTGATTCAATCTTTGATCAACTTTATTTGATGCTACGAATGCTGAAATAGTATTTTTGAGAGAATTACCAAATAAATGTCACTCCCTTGTCTTGAGTAGGCCTCCAATGTTATCGCTTTTACTTTGCTTTCCTTACATGACACACTCCTCGAGAATAGAATTGGTTAAATTCTAAAGTTATAAACTATAAAGAAAAATATTTTTTAAATGAAAATAAATGAAATAGGAGAAAACAGGAGTCCAAGAGTTCTGGAAAAGCATCAGGTTTTCTCAAGACTCTCGAAACAAACACCACTATAATTCCATCCCAATGGGGTCCAAACTTATTCCTCTGCTATCATCATGTTAAACTTTATGAAAATTCAAACGATCAAATGTTTCAGATTTAATTCCAATAAAACAATTTTGCAATGATAGAATTGATCAAAATTGTTTCAATCGTTCTAAAAAAATTAATAAACGTTTCCGAAATACGTAAAAGTCATAGGAGTTTTGACAAAAACCCAATCATTTACAATAGACAAATTTAAAATGCATTGATGAGTAAGGAAATTGGGTCCCATATGAATATGTCCTGAAAGATTTTGAAAGGTTTTTTATCAGAAAAGATACTTCAAAAGATACTCTCAACTTTCCAATCAAAAAACGTTGAGCTTATTTTTTGACTCACAAACAAGAGAAAATGTTTCTGTGACATCTTTTCGAGCGAAAATTCACCCTGGGAAGTTAATGTGGTATATTTATAGGACCAAATAATTGCTTCGTTTTTCTTTTATATACTTTAATATTATAAATACAAAACCTTTTAAATGTTTGCTACATTATGCTAATACTTTTTTCTCAAACATCTTTGGCATAAATTGATCTCGCTAAATCCTTGGTGACTTTCCAAATTTTGTTATATCCATCCCACATTAGAATTTTTTCCTAATCACCATTATTATAATGCAGGCATGTAGTTGTCTATCAAAAGTTAAAAAAACAACAATAATAACAACAAAATTTGTCTAGTATTTCTACGTTTTGACTTCAAAACAATGTCATTAACCCTCACTCCACCCCATATCAGCTGACATTTGACATGTTATCAAATATACAAGAAAGGAGTCCTGTAAGTAGACTGGTATAGATTTTAAAGTCAAACACATTCTGATTTCTAATAATAAACGCCCCTTTTTGATGCATATTTGGTGTTGTAATATCAGTTAAATGGGTGGAGTATTGATGGAAAGTGGTGTGAGATGAATACATTCTTGTTCTTGTTAATGCATACAAGCATAAACAATGATATTGTTAAATAAACATCCATATAAACGTAATATTTTTTGTATGTTTATTCCCATTCAGACATATCGAAACAAGAGTGAAAAAAATAATAATAAATAAATGAAAAATAGCACTTAAACTGTCACGTCTCAAGGTTTTTGAGACATTGAGAGTGACATTTATAAAAAAGGCAGCATGTGAAAGCAAGAGAATCAAAAAATTACCAGACACCCTTAAATACAAAATTTGCTATAATTTTAAGACTGTCAAAGATTGATAACAAAAGGAAATACATGTTTGATTTAAATTTGCCTTAAAGAAAATTTGAAAGTTAATTGCAATCCTGAAGGATGCGGATCGATAAAATTTCAAAGTATCTTTGCTATAAAATTTTTTTCAAAACAAATATGGGGTGCACAGTCCGTACGGCAAAACGACTAAGAACTAGACCGAAAATTAACTAGAACTTAAAAAGAAATGAACTAGAACTGAACTAGAAATGAATTAGAACTGAACTAGAACTGAACTAGAACTGGACTAGAACTAAACTAGAATTGAACTAGAACTGAACTCAAACTGAACCAGAACTGAACTAGAAACTGAACTGCAACTTTTTCTAGATTCTTAGCTAAAATCTCAAGTTAAATCTTAATTTGTGTCTTAAATCTAAACTACAATCTGAAATAGAAACCGAACGAGAATATGAAAAATAATTTGAATCAATTCTGAATTATAATCTGGACTACAAATTGAACCAAAATCTGATCTAGAATCTGCTCTAGAAATATATCTGGAATATAAACTATAATCTGAACTTACATCTGAGCTGAAACTAGATTCTAATCTAGAACATAAACTAGGTTCTGAATTGGAGTCTAAACTTTTATAGAATCTATAATCTGAAGAAGAATCTGAACTATAATTTGTTCTAAAATCTGAATTAGAATCTGATCTAGAATTTGAACCTACAATTATTTTTAAGTAGTTTCAAACAAACTGAACTATCTAAACTAGAAATGAATTGTCATAATATGAGTTGAACTGAAATTCAAGCATTTTCAATTTTCTCCCTTAATTTATTTTTTAATGCTTTTGTCACCATTACAACTTCGCATTTTAAACAAGATGTCATTTAGTGTAATGTTCTCTTATATTTTTCTACAGCTTGCAAACTATTTCCTCCTTTTTCTTAGTTTCTTCTGATTCTTAAAACTTTAACTCTTCAATCAACAATTGAACTGCAAAATTAAGAAAATAAGAAGAAGAAGGAAGAAAAAAGTATTTTCAATTGTTCAATAATGTTTAAAATTGCATTCATTTTCTTAAGTTGTTCATTTGCTCGTCGTCTACGTCTAACAAATTTTATTGTTATTGGTTTTCTTTTCTGTTCTTCGTTTTAATAGTTTTTCCATTTTGTACCTTCTTACCTTTTGGTCAACAGCTAACAAATACAACAACAAAAGAAGGAGAAAAGTTTTGTTGGTTCCCTTAAACAATTTATTTTTCTGCAGTTTTTTTTTCAAGCATCATTAAAGTTTTTGGGTGACACTTCTTTAGCTCAGCGCCATGTTCAGGTTTACATGAAGTTGAGGGGGAGGATTGTAAAACTAAGTTTTCTCCCTCTTTTGTGTTTTTTTTTCATTTATTATTTTCTTGGTAAGAAGTTATAGTGGACAAAATACATAAAAACTTATTAAACTGTAATAAGATTTTTATTTGCAAAGTTGCACAACTACTTCTTTGCTCTATTAAAATATTTATGATGGCATTTGATAATTAGAGCAATTGATTTGGTTTTTATACAATACCACCTTTCAACCGGCATGCTTTGCTGCATTAAAATACTCTTCACTCTCAGATCAGAAGAAATTTCAAAAATTATGACGTTCATAAAAGAAAAATTTTATGCAACAAGGATTTTTCCAAATTCCCCTCACCCTGTCCGTCCTAAAATTTTTCGATAAAATGTGATTTGGATCTAATTAAAAAATTCTCGCTGTTATCGTTTTTTATTTAGCCCGTAACACCAAGGTGTGGGGGCTACCCCTATCCCTTTGCTATTCGTTCTACATTTGGTTCAGTAAAACAATTTGTTAAGAAAAATATTGGGACCAAATTTCAAATGTATCTAGTAAGACAGAGAACTCTCGATGTCATAGTTCTTTAGATATTTGATAATCAATATTTTCTCTGTATGAGAGAAATCTTTCCCTCTACAAGAACTTTTTGGAAAATAAATCCTTGAGAAAGTGTCTTGGACCGTATTTGAAAACTCTCGCCATTTTAATTCTTTAATCTCAATAATCAAAAAGCTTTATCTGTTCTTACTTTTGTCTAATAAAGCAGATCCTTCTTTAAACTATCGATAATACATATTTGCTTTACCCTCTCTGTGATCCTATCGCAATTTTTTACATATGTTACTTTCAAGTACAATTGGATCATTGTGTAAATATTTCAGCCAAATCTGTCTAGTGGTTTAGCTCTCAATAAGTCCAAAACAAACCCACAAAACAAACACAGATTCATTTTTATATATTAAGATTCTTCTTTTATTATTTTTCTCTTTTTCATTTTATTTGTTCTCTCATCCATTATATAATTATTGCTATAAAATTAGTTTCGTTTGGTCCTTGTATTTATTATAATTGTTATTAGTTTTTGGAATTTTACTTTTAAAAGGAGTTTGTGGCAAAAGATTAAGTGTTTGGGTTACTAAGCTCCAGTAGCAGTTAATAATAGAAATTTAATCATTTATTACATTTTTTAAAATTATGATAAATTATTAATATTTTTTAATTTTTTATTTTATAATAAAGTTTTTCTCTTTTGTGCTCAATGATTCTTAGCAAGTAAGAATGTAATAGTCGGTAAGGATGCACCATATATTACCCTACACCATGATACAGATATTAAAAATTATGGATTGTAGAGATTGTATAACAATCAATTTTAAAGGAGGTTAATACCATTTGAGGTGATTTTTGGAAGTGAGAGTTATATGAGAACATTACTTTAGTACTTTATCAAATAAAAGTCATTTTTATCGAGCCAAAAATTTTTCGTAACTGTCTGAAATATATTATCTATTGATCCAAGATATCGCCCACATAAGCACCCTTCCCAGATAAAGACCTTAAGCTTATGAGACTATAAAATTTAAAAAAAATATCTTTATGGATCATCTGCTTTCTGTTGTATAATTGTTGCACTTTCTGAATCCTTGAGTAAACAATATTGAATTAACATTTATATCTATGAAGGCTTACTTAACATTTATACAGTTAAGACTTTGCTTCAAAGACAAAACAATGTTAATTCAATATTTTTTCATAGTAAATGCATAAATTTTATAAATAAGTATAAAAAGTTCTACATATACAATATTATTTCACCCCAAAATTAAGTATATTTAATTTTAACTGAATGAAATAATTAAGTCAGTGTCAAATCATCTATGTTTTCAACGATGATTTTGCTTGAGTCTGCTTTTATATTGGATATGTTCAACTCAAAAACAACTGGCAATATCGGTTTAGTAGGAATACCTCTGAGAATACCTTCATAAAAATAGCTTTTCGAAAATTAACAAGTAAACGTGATCAAATTAAAAACATACATATATTAGAAACCGTTAGATAAGTAATTGCCCGAAACTTCAATATAATTGAATTTATTAGTTTTATAAACTTAAAACTATTTTTCAGGAAGGGTAGTTGTATGGAAATTATATCAAAATATGGACCGATATGAGTCAAATAAATAATATATATTCCAGACAGCAAGATCAAAAACTTCTCCGAATTTCAATAGTTTATATTGTTCAGCTCATATTTAAAGGGAGTTATATGGGAGCAATAAAAAATTTGGACCGATATTAGTTAAATATATAACAAATATTCAAGATGGTTGAGAAAATAATAATGCAGGATTTCAATAAGATCGGTCTTTATTTATTAGTTTTATAGCTTCAAAACTGTTTTCCTGGAAAGAGCTTTATTTGGGAATTATGTCAAAATATGGACCGAGATCGGTCAAATTAATTATATTTATTTTAAAAGCTTGTTTCTTTAGCTTATTATCGTATTAAAATAAAGACAAAATATAATAAATAAATATAGAAATTTTCGATTATTATCTTCAAAAATTGCGACCTTTAGGACTCATATTTTTGGATGTATCAAAATGTTGCATATTTTAGATTTTAACTTTTTATATTGATCCGATTTTTATGACTGCAATAACGAGGAACATATAAATTGATATTTTTAAAGAAAAAATAGACAAGTTCTTTTTCGGAAATTTTAAGTTGTCTCAGATGTAACTCTATAAGTGCTATATGACGAATTCATCTGGTTTAAAATAGCAAGCTCCTAAGGACAACAGGAAAGAGTGTAGTCATTGCCAAATCGACTCAGATTTTGATTTGATGATAAAAAAAATATGTACCTTATGGGATCTTAGATGAATCTTGACATTATACACGAAATGACAAAGTAAATATAACCTCATCGGCATTGGCGGTGGGGTGTATAAATATATTGCTTCTACTGAATGTTTAGGTCGATATGGGAGTTGTATCAAGATATTCTATTCTATGTTTTATATTTCTAGAAAATCGATCCACATATCATCATATCTTCAAAACAAAGCCATTTCCTAAAATAAGTTTAAGCTTAAAAAATTTCTTATAAATTAATCCATCATTCAAAATATATAAATAATGTATTTCTTTTAAATTCTCTACGATAAAAAGAACTAAGCTCTTCGAGTATAAATTAGTTCTGTTCAAAGTTTATTACCTTAAAGCTTTTTGCATAAAAATTTAATTCCGTTTTATACTCTTTTTTATCAACCTTCCACTTTTTTAATTTTTATACATTTTTACACTTCATAAAATTTTGTCTAGTCTAAACAATTTCTTACTTTTTTCATAAACTTCTTTCGCTCGCCTCACCCCATTCCCGGTTGTAATTTAAATGCAACCCTTAAACCAGTTTAGTTCATTTAATCTTTGTTTTTAATTTTCAAGGTTTTAACATTTTTGAACTGTAATAATAATGAAGGTAATCAAATACTTTACTTAACTCATTAAATTTGTATAAGTTCAGTTTTTATACCCTACACCAACAAAGGTGGTTGGGGTATTTTGCGTTGGTGCTGATGTTTGTAACATGCAGAAAAAATAGTGTCACACCCATCTTTATGTATTCCGTTCCACTCATAATCACTTTCTGATTCGATTTAACAATATTCTTGTCTGTCAGACCGTACATCTATCATTATTTTGGCCTATTGAAATTGGCCATGTTTGGCCCAATATTTCAGGTACCTTTCATACAAATGTTTTCCCATAATGGTGTTAAGGTCATTGAAATCCTTAATATAAAGCGATTTGAATGAAATTATCATATTCTTAAACGATGTGCCAAAATATGCGAGATTCGGTCCATTATTTCTCATAGGTCCTATACAAACCCCTTCCAAATAAAGCAAAAATCTCACATTGTTATTCTAATAATAACAAATTAAATATAAGCAAACATCGATGTGCAAAATATAATGGGGGTCGTTTCATAATTTCTTGTAGCTCCCATATAATTCTACCAGAAAGATTCATATTTTTACTTTCTAAGTCGATTTAAGGATGTTCGTCCTTCCATCTGTCGGGCTTGCTGGCTCTCTATGTAAACTTTGTGAACAAAATGCAATCCGCAGTTTTTAAGATATCTAAATGAAATTAAGCACGTTTCTTTATTATGGCCCAAGGACAATGCTTATTCATATTGGTGATAATCCGTGCGTTATTTCACCTGGCCCCCATAAAAATGTTCCTACCGGATTGGGGATTTAAGACCGCAAAAGTCTTAAATATAAAGCATTTTTATATTCTGAAAAGACGTGTTAAATTATACGAGAATCGGTTCATTAATGATCATAGGCGTCATACAACCCCCTTGCAAATGTCACTTTTAAGAGCATATACGTTGGTATTCTAGCTCTCATGTAACGCCCACATACAAAGTCCTTTTAGAACGCATTAATCCAACCTGGATGTAAGTACTGCATAAGTACCTTTAAACGAGGGCGGTTCTTTAATTTTATTGTGAGCGGCCACTTATAACTAACAAAATTTGTAGGGTAATATATAGTCGGCATGACCAATTATAACTTCTTACTTATTTATTTGAATTTAATTTTTTTCAACGAAATGCCAGTATTTCTTCTATACTTATGTTTTTATATCCTTTTTTTCAGTCTTCAACATAAAAACTGTCGGTCTGTTGGTTTGTTGTTTTGTCTGCTATATAAATATCTTTTCTAAAATAACAATATCAGCATATTTCTTGATTTTCATTTCAACAAATATGAACGTTTTAATTTCATGTTGGATTTTATTTTATTTCACTTTTTTTTTGCTATTTGTTCGCCCCTTCTTTTTTGATTCGCTGAATCTGATGAGTTTTTATGTTTAAGGAATTAAATATGATATAAAGGTAAGCAATTCACTTTATTTCATTTCGTCTTAAGGAGTTTTTTCTTTAATTTATAAATGACATGAATAAAATGAAATTATGTTTAGCACGAACGTAAATAAAAACAGCTATAAAATATGGTTTTTATTGTTTTTGATTAAAAGAATTAAATCGATTTTGGAATAAATATGATAAAAAAATATTTGTATTTGGCTACGATTAGAGGAGAAATATAGAATTATGTCGTATTTTGTTAAATGCAGTTTTTAAGCGGATCAATTGCGGAACATGAATGTGAAAGGAATTTGTAGCTTTTCGGCATAACAATAAGAAACCAATAGTTTCATGTAGTTTAAAACCATAACAACAGGAAAAACTAGTGGATCCGTGGTTATATTAATTAGAGGATACTCACTGAACAAAACTTGAATTAAAATCATAGTTGAAAACAAAAGGAGTAACAATCGTTTAATTATTATATTATTTGAAAAATTATGAAACCCAAATTGGTTCCAATGGTCTGCTGTCAAACTGTTTCGAGTGCTATTAAACAGTACTGAATGAACTTATCCGTTGATAGAAATCCAGGTTCAGCGAGATAAAAAATCAAAAAAATCAAAAGAGTTTCCAGCACATTCGGTGGGAGAGCTGCCTAGTTTGCTCACTGTTTGGACTATTGGGTAGGAAAAGTTAAAGCTAATGCAGGTTAAGAACATACAAAGCTCAATAAGATTTTGACAGGATGAATCTAAGTTTCCTTAAAAAAATATTGTTGCTGCATAATTTATGACGAAACGTATATTTTTCGAAACTTACTAGTAAGAATTTTATGTTGCTGATGCTCGAATGCATGTTGAAGAAAAGTCAAGGACCCAAAAGTCAACTTATTTTTGGCTTGACTTGACATCCTGGCACTATTGTAAATAAGCGCTTAAGTGGTACAAAAACTTGGTATTTGTGCCAAGAAGTGTAAATTTTTCATACTGCCTGGAACTAAGTCTAGTAGAGAGGTATTGGGCTCTTGTTAAAAAAAATTTAAGAGCACTAAATACGGTGCCTGAAAGTGTGGTAGATTTTATAACGGATAGCGGCTTTATCAGAAAAAGGTTCAAAGTAATTAAAAGCATAAACATATTTTTTTTAAATTGTAATAATAATTTCATGCAATGAAATAACTATAAATAATTAATGTATTAAACAAATTTGGATCAAATAAATATAGTTTTTGTCTAAACCCAGAAATTTCATGAAGATAACCGTAGCTCTCATACAAAGCTTTTTCCTATATCACCTTAGAGTGCATAAATCTTTAAAAAATAAATTTCTTTCAACCAAACACATCAAATTTTACGAAGGTCGGCAGATAATTTTAGTGCCCTCATCATCTATTATAAATATTCTTTATTTAGCTGTAAATTAAAATTCAACCAATATATCTGGGGGCTGCCAAAGCCAAGAAAGTGGAAGTGTCATGGTTTTAATCTGTTTAGGCAGTAAAGCTAGTCTTATTCGATAAATCAAAACAAAAGTGGACCCTTTGATTTTCAGGGATATTTTGGCCTTTATATGTTATGTTATTGAAGTCTTCATTTTTTCATCGCAATCCCCGGATTTGAATCTGATATAGAACCGCTTTGGCACATTTATTGGGAAAGATTGAGTACGATGCTTGAAAAGTAAGATGTAGACAAAAATCTGCTTAAATTCAATGTTTGAAATGCTGCCTCAACCTGTTCAAGGAAATATAAATAAGTTCATGTTTATATACAGCGTTACGGTTGAGATTTTTGAAAAGTCGCACAAAAAGGGAATTTTTGTATATAAAGTCGCACCTAAAAAGTGATTTGCAAAAAAAATCGCCATAAGTTTAATTTATCAAGAATTAACACTTTTTTAATTGTGAATTTGCACTATTTCTCGTTTGATTTGAAAATACACTTCAGGAGTAAATTAACACAATTCCGATTTCCATTATATATGTCATAGAAGTACCTTTAATGAATTTGTATGCTGTTTCGCTCTAAATTTAAACTTTATATACAATTTTTGGTTATGTCCTCTGTTTAAAGAAATTAATGAAATTTCATAAAGGTTTTTTTCCGAAAATGCAAATTATAAGAAGTAAGAATGCTATATCCGACTTTGCCGAATTTAAAATACCCTCCCCCAATATATTGAAGACAATTATCTATTTGTCTGAATTTTGATGGAATTGGTTAATAATTTATTCGGGAAATAGGACTATAAAGGAGTAATATCCAAATGTTATCAATGATGGTCAAACAATTTTTAAATATTAAAGACAATTTAAAAATGTTTATTGATATAATAGTTTTATAAGCTCAAACTCATTTTATGAGAGCTATAGCAAAATATGGACCGATATTGGTCAGATTAATGACATATATTCAGAATAGTTAGAAAAATGATTGGTACGAATTAAAACAGAATTTCAAAAATGAGACTCATATGGGAGTTATAGCAATATATGATCCGAGATTGTCCAAATTAAAAACTTATATTAAATACAAGTAATTGTGTCCAATTTCAATAGACTTGATCTATAATTATCAATTTTTTTAAACTAAAATCTGTTTTCAGAGAACGGGTCGCATATGGGAGCTACATCATTGTGCTGAATTTTAATGGAATTTGTCTTTATTTACAAGTTTTATAAGCTCACAACCTTTTTCTGGGAAGGGATTGATACGGCAGCTATATAAAATTATGGACCGATATTATAAAAATTAATAACATAAATTTAAATTAATATTTAAGAGTTTTATAAGCTATAAACCATATTCCGCGAAGGAAACAATTTTGTTTCCAAAGAAACAATTTTGTTTCCAAAGAAACAATTTTGTTTCTTTGGGTTTCAGTAAATTTTAGTAAATTATCTTAAAAATTGCAATCCATGCTAGAGACAAATTTTGGAGTGTAACAAAATTTTGCATATTTCCGATTATAACACTTTTTCTATTAATCTGATTTTTATGCTTTTTTTGCACGATGATGAAGAACATATAACTGTATGTCAAGGTTAAGTTTTTTTTTAAATCAATTTATGTTTTGTAAAGAAAATAAGAAAATTTCTTTTTCGGAAATTTAAGGTTTTCTCAGATATCGGTGTATACCTATTTTGCTGATGACCCGATATAGCTGGTTTAAGATAAAAACATGGCAAAATTTCATTAAATTCGAACAATTATTTTAGGCGTTTCCAAAAGACAGACTATGTCCGTCTTAATCGACTCAGATTTTGATTTGATGCAATAATATATATATACTTTGTGATGTCTCAGATGATTCCTTTTTGTGTAACATACGAATGATAAAGTTAGGATACCCTAATCACTACTTGTAGTGGTGGAATACCTAACAATAGTACACATAAACTATTTAAGAGTGTCTTTTTGCTAAAATTCCGATCTGAATCTGGTTTTCGTATATAGAGTACGAAAAAATGCTACGTTTCTTTTATCCATGTCAGACTCTCTCTTCGATAGTGGTCAATCTTCTCAAAGTTAATACTTTGAAGGTCTTTTTTTGAATAAAAACCAATAAATCATAAGATTTCTCCAACAAAGTTACTTTATTATTCCAGTCATCTTTTAACAAACCTTTACATTCCTTTTAAATATTTGCAATATTTCAGCATTAACTGCCAGCAAAAAAGGAATATTTATAAATGCTATAATATTTTTGTAAAATGAAGAAAAATATTCATGTTCACGAACATGTAAATATTCAAGAGTTTCTTACAATAATTTTCTTATATTTACAAAATGACAACAAAAATTGAAAAAGTACACAAAATAATAAAAAATGTAAAGCAAAAACGTCTAAGAAAATAAGTATTTTTATTACCGCGAGACTTATGCTGATTTCCCGTTAAAATAAACATAGACACATAGAAGCAAATACACACAAACATTGACAAATACACAGAAGGAAAAAGGAGACAGTCAATACAGTAAACTTCATGTTCATATTGTCTTAAAGAACTTCCCTTTTCTTGGTTTCCTCTTTTTTTTTGTTTCTTCCTTTTTATTGCTTTTGAAAAACAGTTAAAATAGCATCGTTATTTTACAAAACATATTTACTTAATATTACACAATTTCCATATGACTATGTTTGCGTGTGTGTGTGTGTGTATGTGTAATTGTTGTCTATGTTTGCATAGGAAAATATAAAACGGAAATGAAATTTTCCTTTAAAATGAAATTTGCATTGGAATTCGATTAAATCGTTTATGCAAACAATTCGTTTGGTTACATTTAAGTAAATGTTTTCTTGAAAATTTAACAAACATTTAACTCAAATGTTTATTTTTTTGTCTCTTTCATATGCCATAACTTTTCATATAAAGAAAAAACTTTTTTGTCATATTTTCCGTTAAAAATTCAAATTTTCTTCGTTTTAATACTCTCCACCAACACAAGTGATGATGAGGGTAAATTAACTTAGTCATTCTGTGTGTAACACCAGGAAGAATCACCTCAGACCCCATTAAGTATATTTATTCTTACATCAACTTAAAATAAGAGTCGATTTAGCTTTGACCATTTGTCCGTCTGTACATCTGTTCATCTGTCATTTGGAAACGTTCTCATGCCTAGAAAAATTGTCCTAATTTATTGAAATACGGCGACATATTTGGGACTTTCTAAAATTTCAAAAAATATTTTTTTTTTAATTTTTAAACAAGAGGTAGTTGGATCTAAACAAAAATTTAAGTATAAAATACTGTTACATGTTCACTAAAATCGGATAAATAACAAAAAAGTTATGAGCTGAATAATTCAAAATTTTGATGCACCCAAAAATAATACACCAAATATTTGACCCAGCTTTCATGCAACATTTCTTTACCGGAATATGGTTTATAGTTTATAAAACTCTTATATATTAACCGATTCTGTTAGCACAATTAATTTTCTAACCGATTTGAATTTATGTTATTAATTTCTTCCCGGAAAACGGGAGGAATTTGAGCTTATAAAACACTTAAATAAAGACGATCATGAAATTCGGCACAATGATTTTTCTTGCGATCTTTAATATATAATACTAATTAACCAATCTCGGTCCATATATTGCTATAGCTCCATTTAAGGCTCCTTCCCGAAAAATATTTTTGAACTTATCAAATGATGACCAATTCTATTGAAATTCGGCTTAATTATTTTTTTTATTGCCTTGAATATATATTATTAATCTGATCAATATCGGTCCATTTTTTTGCTATAGCTCCATTTTAACATCCTGGTAAACGGTTAAGAGCTTATAAAACTATTATATGAATATGAACGAATTTAATTATTATTTTTTCTAAGTGTCTTGAATATGTGGTACTTTTTTAGAGAATATCGGTCCATATTTTAATACACCTATCTGACTCGTTCTCGGAGAAAAACTTAAAACTTATAATACTTTTAAACTTGAAACAATTTTGAAATTAAAATTCAGCACAATTATTTTTCTATCTTAAACATTTCTAACCATTTTGACAAATATCGGGTCATATTTTGTTATAGTTTCCATCTAAGGCTCCTTCGCACAAAATGGTTTAAATTGGATATATTTTTAAACTGTTTTAATATATGAAACTAGTTTGATAATCATCGGGACCATAATTGTTTATTACTTTTTTAGCATCCTACTTCCCATTGAATCAATTTCATCGATATTCAGACAACTATGTAATTGTCTTCAATATGGTGGTGGAGGGTATTTAAGATTCAGCAAGGCGTATATAGCATTCTTACTTGTTTTTATACTTTTTGCTTTTAACTTAATAGTTTTGTATGACTTTTTTTGTGAAAAGATTGTTTTCAATTGGAGTTTGAGAAGGGCTTATGTGAAGTTATTTTATATGTAAATTTTTTGAAGAAATGAAAATGACTCTTTCGTTTTCGACTTCCTTTTCAAGGACATGCCTAGAGACAGACAGACAGTTTTATACTCAGATATATTGTTAGCCAGTTAGTGTAAGACATTTACTCGTTTTTTGCCATAATTTTATAATTTTTTTCTTTGTTAACTGAGTTAAAGTGGTAAAATGCTACGTGTTGTTATATTTGCCCCTTTTTTGTCCTGTGGAAAAAATACCCCAAAAAATCCCTTTTCCTCCAGTTATAACTTTCTTGTGTGTATGATTTGTTGTTATTCCTTTTTTTCTTCGGTTTGTACTTTTTGTCAGTTAATTTGCATAATTTTAATTTGTTTGTTTGAATTCACTTTGAGTCAAAACTTTGTTTTCCCGTTGGTATTTATCTTTTTTATTCCAACCCAGGAACTAGACAAAATAAAATCATTTCTTTTTTTCCTTTTTTGCATATGAGTAAGAAAAACCTTCCTTTTATTAATTTGACTTCAGAGACTAAAAACAGTTAAAAGTGTCAAGCTTTTTTCTGTTTCTTTGAGTTAAAATAAAAAATCGGTGATAAAAAGTTGTCTTTATTTGAAAACTTTTTGTTGTTTTTCCTTTTTTTATGTTTATATTTGAATTTTAAATTATTGTTTAATTTAATCAAAAGGTTTTGGCGTATTTGTTTCTATTGAAGATTAATGTTAAAAGTTCGGTTTTTTTATTGCCAGAATTTAAAAGTTTGATATTTTTTTATTTTTTGTTAAAGTTTTTATTTTAAAAAGAACTATAAAAATACTCACATTATAAATTTTTTAATTTGAGAAAATAAGAACAAATTTAAACTCTTTAAGTAAACTAAATAAGTACTTTAAATCATTAATATTACCCCGTTGCTAAAACTTCCACTAAAACTTAACGATCTAATGTTAATTCCTCGCAGCTCTAGGTATTTGTAATACCCCCACTACCACAAGTATTCGGAGGTGGTGCAGAGAGTATCTTATCTTTGTCATTTTGTATGTAACGCTAAAAAAGAATCACCTCAGACCCTATAAGTTTTTATATTACATCAAATAAAAATCTGATACGATTTAGCTATATCCGGTTGTCCGCCGTCTGTCTGTTGTGGTCATGCTTACATTCACAATAATTTATAGAATTTATGAAATTTGGGCTGAGTTTGACTATAATCCTGGAAAATTTCCTTTTTTAAATCAGCATAATCGGTTCTGTTCATCAAAAAATATAGACCGATATCTGAATCAACCTCTAAGTTTAAGCGAAGAATTTTTGTAATACTGTCAATTATAAATCGACAAATTAGAATAAGATTTTGTCGGTTCAGTAAAAAAAACTTGTAGCCAAAACTAAAACTTATTTTTTGCTTTGTTAAGTATTCCTGCGTTGTATTTAAGAAAAACGTTTATATATTGTATACGTTTGTGAGTGTATGTGTGTATACTTTTTATATTATGCGTTTGAGCATATTTCTTTAACGGGCGGAAAAAATATACTTACCACCACATTTAAGTATACCGTTTCACCTTGTGTCACTTCCTAAATCGATTTAATATGTGCGTCCGTCCCTTCCACTGGATGTCTATGTAAAGTTGGTTGTAAAGTATTGATCGCAGTTTGGAAGAACCCTTAATGAAATTTGACACGTACTTTTTTATTGGCACATATACTTAGCTATTGTAATAATATTTCGACAAATTAAGAGAAATAAAAGTCAAAACCGCTGTGCGAAAATATACGGGGTCAGTCCATAGTTTTTGTACTTCAATATAACCCTGCAGAAAAAATCCCTTTGAAATAGATTTCATATAAATGTTTTTTCATAATATTCTATTTTACACTTAAAAATAAATAAGCGTATTACATGAGGGCGTTCATAAACCAACCATTTACACCCAACAATATGTTGTAGGGTATTATATAGTCTGGCTTGACTGACTAACGTTTTCATAAACCCATTCTACCTGCAAGCAGAACGTTCGTAAAAAACTAGATTCATCCTTATAAATTTAAAAATCTCTGTAGGTTGTTTTATTTTGCTTCTTACAGCTGGTCATTCATGGGAAATGTTAGAAAACCGTGTCAACTTCATCACTATGACAGTCCTAGTGAACTCTTATGTTTGTTACCCTGTAACCAGTGATTACGGATACCGATTAGAGTTCATGAGTTATAATGTTTATATTCTTAGCGACCTCTGTATGACGGTATCTGAAAGTAATGCCAGAAGATCCAGCCAGCTTTGTCAGCTTTAGAATATCCGATTCCAAATCTTCAGTAAATACATATGATTAAAAAACGTTAACGAAATCTCATTGGAAGTTGAGATAAAGGAAAAGATGTGATTGTCTAAAAAAGTAACTTCTGATTTCATAATTTACTACAACTGGAACATAAATCTCTATATCATGGCAAGATTGTTATAATGCCAATTTAAGCTATCGAATATTTAAAAAATGTTTATATATCACTAAATCAAGATATTGCTTTGCGGAAGAAATATCAAAAGGATAGGAACAGTGGTACCATCCAGTTTAGTGCTATAAATGTAGAAATGTATGACAGGTGGAGAATAAGGCCCATACACAGTAAATATTAATTATCGAATATATTAAAAACTTTAGATTTCATCACAAGAAACATTTTTACTGGGCAAAATATTGGAGGACTAGTTTCAGGGGGAGAATGAGCTTTTCAAAATTCCATTTCAATTACTTTCCCAAGGAACAGTTTTGCTAAACAAATGTAGTATGTATATGAACACGAGGAGAGATAGTCCGCATGCAATGCAAATATTTGTTTTCGATTTCTTATACAACTTTTACATAGAAAGTTCCAAAAATTGTCCCAATCACTTTCTTCAAAAATCGTTTTTACCGGAAATGCAAAAATCATACAATTTTGTCAAATATGCGTTGCGAAGGATTTTTGTGCAACAAAGCGAAATTATTTAAAGAGAATTATAATATTAACATATATGAACAGTACTATACGAGTGGCGTTCCAAAATTCATTATCTCTGTGTAAATTTTGTAGAATGAGGTTATCTAATATTTTTGTATACCGCCAAGAAAAAAAACACCTAAGACTCAATAAGTTTTACATATATTATTTTGCGAAACCTAAATAAATTTTTTGCAATAAGTACTAATTTTCTTATAACAAAAATAAATAGATTAAGCAAATTTAAGTATTTCATATAATATTTTCCGATTCTTTTGAAATTTTTAGGCATTCATTTTAAAGGTTTCGTTAAAACTGATGTAGGCATCGCTCCAGAATGTGATTTTAGGCAGCCTATCAGCTTCAAATTATTTTTTAAACGTCGTAATCAATCTCTCCCTTTTAAAATGTCAAAGGGGATCTCTATGTGATTTAAATCTGAACATTGCGATGGCAAATCCAAGCATTAAATCGCATTAATTTATAACTTATATTTGACCTCCTTCGTTTTATGAAATGCTGAAACATTTGGCGAAGTGCTTTCATAGCGTAACATATGAAATGTCGTTGAAAATAAGACGGTCCACTTTTTGTTCGGCTTCTTTAAAATGACTAACTACATAGTCCATTTTTGAATTTAGTTTTGTTATTTTTTATATACTCTTCCCGGAAAAGAGTTTTATACCCCTAAACATTTAAATAAGCAATATTTCCAAAAAAGAATAACTTACTTAAAGATTTATCGACTACAATATGGTTCCTGCAAACATGGGGATTCTTTCAAAATACGGCATTCATAGACTCTTTGGCGGTAAATTAATTTTAGCAAAATTTAAAAGTGTTGACTTTGACTCGGCATTTAAATATGTGAAATGTTTCAAATTCATTAGACAATATTTCGTTCTATATTCAATAGAAAATTGCAGAATCGCAATATATTCAATTTGTCGAAAATTTTCAATAATTTAGTAATATTGAGGCTTTATTGTGAATTAAATTCCTTAAAGATAAAATATAGGAAAAATTGTGCGTATAAGTTTTATATTTGTTTATCGCTCATTCGCTGCAAAGTCGTCATAATCCACTTCTCATGAGTAATAAGCAGCAAGAGTTATTGGATATGAAAATAAAACGTTATTCCACATGTGCATCTTTAGTGATCCAGATAAATAAGAATGTTCAATAATGCACAGTGGGGCAGAATCATTTTTTCTAACAAGTCTTTATTATTTCATCGGTTAGATGACCAACCTTCAATAAATGTGTAATTAAGAGACTGATAAACAAATTTTTGGATTTTTCTTAAAATTTTTGGGAATTTATTGATATGATCCAGACGAATATCACGATTTCAACATTGCAATTAAATTTAGCTATTTTAATTTTATGATCACAAAAATATATGTATTAAGGGCTCTTTAAACAATAATTTTATCTTAACACTGAAGAAAATTTTGTAAAATTATATAAAAAACAAACAAAATATTTTTCATTGCCAAATTTCTATCATCTTTCTAAAAAACAAGAAAAGTATTTGTTTGTGTACTCCTCAATGGCAGACGCGCAAAATGTCAAGGGTCTTAATATGATTAATGTTATCGAAAGCATTTGCTGCAACGTCAATCCAGCGGAATGAGCGTAGATTGCATTTATTTTTTGGCAAAAATATTTACACGTCTTGAATACTTAACCAAGGGAATAACGAAATATAAAAGGGAAAAGGATTCAAACTATCTTACCAAAAAAATACATATAAATTTGAACAAATCTCATACTAGTTATGCTTGAGAGGCAAAAACTGATGGTTTTTTTTCTTTTTCTCTCAAAAAATCTATAGGTGGTCTGAGATATTATGATATTTTTGCAAACTACATACACACAGAGAAAGAAAAACAAAAACTGTACATATGTATATGCTTTACAGGATGCAAGCATGCATGATAACTAGCATTATAACTGTGTTCAGTCATTGTTGTTGAACACATTTGCCATTGACATTGTTTAAGCAAATTGTTGTTGTTATTTGTGCTGCTATCCATAACAGTGTTTTGTTGTAAATAACGCTTTAACTGTGACTCTAATACCGACTCTGACATTGGCATTGAGATTTTTGGCGTCTTTTCATTTTCTCAAATGCAGATGACTTATGTTTGTTGTCATCCCAAGTTTAAGTAGTATAATTTACACAAGATTATTAGTAGACATTCGTGCTAGACATGAAGAATATGTTTAGATAGTTGTTTTCACTACCAATAGTCAAGAACTAAAAAAATTGTTAATGTATTTTTAATTTAATGTCATCATAAATGTTGAAAGTAATCTTGGTTTCTGTGGGGAATTTTAATGACTTTCAAAGAAATATTTTTAGAGAACGGTAGTGAATATAGAAATGAATTGAAGGAAATTCAGAGTATAGATATATCTTATAGTACTTAAACATTTTTATATTTAAAACTTTAAAAAATTAATATCGTAACACTCTTTAAAATTAAATCGGGTTTAATTGTAAAAACAAAAGAATTTATAAATTAATACTGTGCGCACGTTGTATTTAATGCACTGTACTTTGTCATTCTATATGAAATGCCAAGAAGGAGTTATCCAATATCCTTTTAAGTAAATATATTATTAAATCAAATTAAAATCTGAATCGATCTCCTTAGGTCTGTCTATCCGTAGTTCTTCTTGTTTTTGCAGTCTGGCATCCAAAATAATTGACAGATCTCAACGACTTTTGACCCGCTTATTTGTTATTGTGCCTCGAAGTTTACCTATTTAAAACAATAGCAAGTTGTAGGCTTTTATTTATATTAACTCAATTATACTGGAAACGATTTTTTGGAAAATTTTCTAATAAAATATTTATACAAAATTTGCTCATGATATATAGCTAATTGTACTTTATCTGCTAAATATACTTTACTGGAATAAAAATTTTAGCCAAAAAGAACGAAAAATTTTATAAATCTTATTTAAAGTCCACTCAATAATTGTATTTGTATGTTTTTGTATTTTATATGTGTTTGTATCCTGGCAGTTTCTAGAGAATGTTTCCATCTAGTATACGATAGTTTAAAGTTGGATTCCACTATTCCTCTACCTCCTCTCCCAAATTAAATTATACCATAATTCACCTACGTTTGTGTAGATGTTTGTAGCGAGCAGAATAAAATATGTTAAAATCATTTAAAAGTATACCGTTCGACTAAAAATCGATTAAGCGATATTCGTGTAATATTTACGATAAAATTATAGGTCATGGTTTTGATGATATATTGGTGAAATATAACCTCTGAACGATGTCAAATAATTTGATTATGATCAGTCCATTTTATGAAATTGTAAATTAAAAAGTGTTCTAAAAATCACAGGATTCTTATGAAAAGTAATGAAAAAAAAACATCTTACGGCGATTAAGTGGTTGAGTGTTTTGCATTTTATTACGAAAACGAACTCAACCCTAGTCCTCACTGTCTCCTTTTATGTTATTGGTGACGAACCTACAATGAATTTCCGGTTGTACCAGAGGTACAGAGTAGATTTATTATTGAACGGAGTAACTGGAAAAAATTAATAATGACAAGATAAAGTAATTTCTTTCTGGAAGTTATAAAAATATCTGTCCTAAAAAAAGAAAACTGGAATAGTATTTTGAAAAAACCACAAGGTCTTCGAGATCGATTTTGATAATTTTTGAACTTTAAGACTGTTTTAAATATAAATCTATAATTTGTTGCCCTCCATACAATGCCAACTTTTTTTTATCAAATATCTACAGCGAGAATTTTAAATTTTGTCCCAATCCGCTTCTTAAGGAAGTGTTTTACGGGACATAATATAGAATGGATAGGAACAGGGGTAGGTGTTCCCATAAAAAGCCAACATGGAATATTTAAAATCTATTACAGCGAGAGTTTTAAAATTTGATTCCAAACATTTTCTCAATGAACTGTTTTACTGGAAAAAACAGGAAAGAATAGAATTGGGGGAGAGGTAGCATCCATACAAAGCAAATAATAATTATCGAACTTATAAATATTTATTGAAGTAAGAGTGATAAGACTTATCAAGTATTATATCAATTGCTTCTCCAAATAACAGTTTTGATGGATAAAATGTAGGATGGGAAGCCTCGAGGAGAGAGATAGCTCCCATAAAAATCTAACACTAATAATCGAATATCTAAAAAACTATTAAAGTGAAGGTATTAAGAACTCATTACAATTACTTTCCAACGAAACTGTTTTACTGGATTAAATGTAGAATAATTAGAATCAGAGAAGAGATAGAACGCATACAATACAAATATTTAGTTTAGATTTTTTAGAACTAAAAATTAGTTTTAATCACTGTCTTCAAGAAAAGATTTTACTTAAAAATTTAGAGCAGACAGGGTGAGATGAAAAACTGATTCTCTATTCTAACTGAAAAACTTTTGAGAAGAGAATTTTCAAATTTGGATAGATATCCGTTGCTTTTTTCCTAATCCAGGACCAGGTGGAGGATTTTTGAGCAGCAAGGAATACCGAGTAAAATCTAGTACTAAACAAAAAAGTTTTCATTAATTCATTTTAAGAAAATATATAAGATAATGAATTCTTACTGGGAAAATATTGTTTCGAACAGTAGTTCGAATTCGAATCAATTTTATTGAAATTTGTTAATTTGGTCCTACAAAAAGTTGGCCAATCATTCAAAGTTGTCCCGTCAAATTGTTGCCAATATTATTAAACAGTATCTGGAATAATCCATATGATGTTTCTGAAGTTAAGAATAATTAAAAGTACATCCAGTAAGAAAGCTGCACTAAGCTAATGCAGGCTTGAAAACATACAAGGCTCAAGACCGCTGTTTAAAATTTATAGTCTTAAAATAAAACATGAAAATTGAAATTAAGTTTTCTAGAAAATATTATTACAGTTTTTGTCCCTAAATACTAAAGGAAATATCGGAAAAAAGTTAAGAAACCAAAAATAAAAATTTCCAAAAACAATTTGTTGGTATTTTTATATACGCAGTTTCGGCAACAGGAACTTATCATTTTTTTAACGAACTCTACAAATACCAAATTATTAAATTATCACTTATATTTGACCTGCCTTGGCTTTCTGTCACGGTGGTAAATAAACTCAATGGAGACAAAACCTTCAAACTGTCCAGTACTAAAGCCAGTCAATAGATATTGGTCTCCACTTAAAATAGAATTGAACAGCATAAAAGAGATGTCCAAAAGTGTGGTAGCTTTTAAAAGGAGTTGTACTACCGATTCGATCAAAGTTGTCGAAAATAAAATAAAGACGTTAAGGTTCAAAATTTTATCACTTGTGAATAAAACCAAAGTAAGAACTTCTTGTAAATTGTATTACTCATTTCAATCAAATAAAACTGCAAATTTGGTGGTTTCGTTTTTATTAAAATATATGTATATTAAGAATTTTTCGATCTCACTTTTTATTATAAAATACTACACAAATAAACGGGTTCCATCAGTTTTTTCGTCAATTATGTATTTGTATCGGGTTTTAGATGGTTCTTTTTGGCCAATTTCCACCAACTCTGATTTAGTAGTTAAATTAAAAATAATCATATATAAACAATTTTTAAATTATTCTCTCATTTGTTCTATATCACTATTAATATAATTTATTTTTTATTTCCACAATTAATGTCATAAAAACAAATTCGTAATAATTTTTATTTTATATCACAAATTGAAATCATATGACAATTTAATTAAATTTGTTTTTGTTGTTGTTTTTTATTAAATATTAAATATTAAAAACAGTACACACCACAACAATACAATTAAGTATTAATTACACACATTGCAAAAACAACAGCAACAATAACTACAAAAACAAGAACAAAAACAAAAATATTACTTACAATTTTGTAAACATATAAAATTAATAAATAACAGATTAATGATAAAAATTATATCGATTTTAAAATTTAATTATGTTTTAAACAAAATAATCAAATGTTGCAAAAAACAAATTCATAGAAAACAAGTAAGAATGTTATAGTCGGTTAAGATCGACTTTATAATACCCTACACCACTTTATAAGTCATAAGTGGAAGCAACCAAAAATCAATGAACCATCCTTGTATAAAGGTATTGTTATACCCTCCGCCAACACAAGTGGAAATGAGGTTGTAGTAACTTTTTCATTCCATGTGTAACGCTGCGAGGAAATCATTTCAGCCCCGTTAATATATTTTTGCATCAAATCAAAGTCTGACTTGATTTAGCAATGCCCGTCTGTCTGCCACTCGCAGCTCCACAATAATTGATATAGCTCAATTTTATTTAGCCTGAGCCTGAGCCTGAGTATTTGCTTGAGTGCTGAGAAGTTTCTTATTTAAAACCAACCAAATCGGTTCAGTATATTAAATGATATAAAATGATATCTGAGGTAACCTCCAGTGCAAGCAAAAAACTTTCGTAAAATTGTCAATTATTTATCGACAAATAAGAATGGAATTTTCCCATAGCATTATATACTTCAATATATACTTCATTACTATTTAAAAATTTATCAAAATCGGCTCAGTAGAAAAAAATTATATCCAAAAAATAAAAAAATAATAATAATAATAATAATAATTTTATAACTCATTAAGTGTTCCGTGCTATATTAAGAAAAACTTTTATTGTATTATGGCGGGAGTGAATGTGTGAGTGTGTATGTACGAAACATAACATATATATATCACACGCATTTTTGGTGGAGTGTATGGAAAATTTGGCATAGAATCTAACATTCTTGTTTATTTTAATGGAACTAACATTCATGTGCAATTAGTGCGTTCTAAACAGATTTTTTCTTTTGACTTTATATGGCATTTAGAAAATATTAAAGGCCGACCCTCGTAAAATTTCACATCTATTTATGTTTAATGATTTCATTTGTCTAAATATTATTACAATTCCAACGTTTTTGTGAGATTTAAGCCTTTAAAAGTAGTGGGACCTATAAAAAAAATAAACCGATCCTCGTATAACTTGGTACATTCCCTTAGAATACCATATGACTAATTTGTGCAAATTTCATTTAAATCGCTTAATATTTAGGACTTTTTAACCTAAAATCACTTTACAGGAAATAACATTTAAATGAATTCATTATCTCCAATTTTAAAAGGCATCGTCCTTGGACCAAAATAATGACACGTGACAAACTTCATTAGAATATCTATAAAATTGCTGCCTAAAAGTTAACCTGAGTCTAACAGTATACTCAAAATGACCGTTGTTGTAACAGTTCGTCAGTAACCGATAATTTTTTCTTTGAAAAAAAACTTTCGTTTGATACAGTTGCCGCTTGATTGACAATCTTTGGCCGAGTGTAACTCGGGTAATTCCGGAACGGAGATTCAATTGCCATGGGAACGTAATTGCCCATTACCTGTCATGGTGTAGGGTATAAAAAACATATAACAAATAAATTTAACGTTTTAAACATTTTAGAAAACATTAAAAAAGTGTAATAAAATTTCAAATCACAATTATTTGAAATAAAATTGTTTTTTACTTTTCATATTAAAGGTGGAAAAATACATAAAATAAATTTCGAAAAAAAAATTATAAAACAGAAAACAAATGGAGGAACCGACAGACAGAGACACAAACAAATGAAACTGCCACCAATAAAAATTTGCATTTATAAATTTATCGTTTTGCATATTTTATGAACACAACAACAAAGTTTGTCATATAAAAACACAAATTCAAATAGCAACAACAATAACAAAAAATTTGAAAAAAATATATAAACAAACAACAAAAAAGACGAGCAATTGTTATGGCTGAAATATGAAATAACAAAATAAAATAAAATTTATGGCACAGTGTTTCGAATCCTTAGAAAATTATGTTAAAATACAAACACAAAACTACTAGAATTGTGGAAGAAACGTGAGACAGAAAATAAATTAAATGCATTTTGGAATATGTGTTAAAATCTCGAATTATGGGCAAAAATCGTACGCTGTCTTTTATTCCTGTTAAAAACTTTTTAACATAAAAGTATGCTTAAAGCCTTTATTGGCTGTTACCTATGCTTATCGTGCATAGTGGCCAAATGTTAAAGCTTAATGTTGAGGTATTAAATAGACTTTCATGGGTAGCGCTACGGAATATAACGTCTGGCATAAGAACGATGCCGACAGTAGCACTGGAAATCATTACAAAATTTTTTACATTTGGATATTCACCTTTAGGAGTTTGTTAAGAGCACATTTTGAAAACTGAGACAGAAGGACTTCCTGCAAATGAAATGGGTGAGTTATGTAGTAACTATTAGTAACGTCAGAAATTACTGTGCTACACACTATTCGACATAATATTTTAGTAAATAAAAAAGCGGACGAACTGACAAGGAAAGATGCATCTCTTTCTGAGGACTTGGCAGAAATGGATATTTTCGTCTTTAAGAATATTGAGCAAAAATCAAAAATAGAGTGGCCTAGTAGATGATATGTTACATACGAACCAAGCTTCTTTGGAATGAGAAAACTTAAAGAACAGTGACTCTCTTCTTGGAATGAATCAATTTAAATACACACAATACCTCGTTAAGCATATGGTAAGATTGTGTATTTTAGAATACGATATATGCAGGTTGGTCTGGACTTGGACTGTTGAGGACAGTTTTCACTTTTTATGTGAGTGATCAGCCCTATCTATACATGTAAAGAAAAATATGTTTGCGGTAACCATAAACAAGAACAAAAGTATTATTGTTATTATACATTGTTACTGTAACTAAAATATTTGTTTATTCTGGTTTTACATTTATAACAATAGTTATTTTTATTACCTCAAATAATATTGTTATTCCAATAATATAAATTTTTTATTTGCATTGATAACAATAGTTATTGTTTTCGTCACGAAAAGTATTATTACCGCCACTAAAATTATGTTTATTCCAATAAAGATATTGCTAGCTCAATAAAAAATTTGTTTATTCGCATTATTTTGTTATTGGGTAACAATATTTTCGTACAAAATATTTTATTTTAGGTTTTCAATGAAAAATAGTTACTTCTATCATTTAGTAATATCGAATTTATCCTTTTTCTCCATTTCACATTCAATTTATATCAATGTTCGTTACACTGTTTTTGTTTTACCAAAAAATAAATTTATTTTTGTATACAAATACAATATGCAAATATCGAAAATAAACAATAAAAAAACCAACAATAACAAAAATATACACATAAATGTCCAAACATAACAAAAAGTAAACATTTATGTTTTATGTTAATGAGAATATTCTGTATATGTGTATGTAGATGAATATACATGATTCTTCATAGACATATATATCTACATACAAACGTATGTAAATAAATGTAGGTAAGAATTGTTAGATGCATATAAATATATTTATATAGGAATTTCTACAGTCAGCGAAAAGATCACATTGATATTTTGCAAAGAAATATTAAGCATACGCAATGATGTTCATAAAGTACATTTTAGAATTAAGGATTTTAGGTTTTTGAACAGCGTAACTGTTGAGATTTTTATAAAAGTCGCTCAAAAAGGGGATTTTTGAAAATAAAGTCGCACCTAAAAGCTGATTATTGGAACTAAAGTCGCCAGAGGTTAAATTTCCCAAAAATTAACACTTTTTGAAATGTCTTAAATTATAAATTTGCTCTGTTTTGAATCATAATTGTATAATAGCAAACTATTATTTTTTCTTTAATTTAATACTATTTCGATTTCTATTATAAATTTCGCAGAAGTGCAGTTGATGAATTTTTATGATTCCATCATTCTAAATTTTCATCCTTTCATCCACAATTTATATAAAATTTATTGATATTTCCATAGTTAAACCGAGTTACCGAAATTCCATGAAGTTCTATGCCAAAAATGCAAATTATAAAAAAAGGACAAAAAGGGAAAATTTAAAAAGGAACACAAAAAGTCACAGGCAGTTGAAAAAGTTGCAATTTGCTACTAAATTCTCACCAACGGTAACACTGTTTTTGAACATAACCTATATGTTCAATTTAAATCAATTGATCAAAAAACCGACCCGAATTTGAGAGGATATGTACTCTACTTAAAATTTTTGGATACGACGTTAATATTAATTTTCACTGGGTACAGATATCTTAAGTCAAATTAAAGTTCTTTAATAAGAAAGTAACCTAACGGTACACTTTTCTAAGTTAACAATATTTTATAAGTCCATATACAAACAAATATGTTTAAATAGTCAAATTGGTAGTAAAAATAAATGCTCCGAAAGTGTTCTGAGTATCTTCGTTAAGAAAGGAAGAAAACCTACAAAACGAAATACAAAATTAACAAAAAGACAAATTTAATCATCCAGGGACTTCCAAAGGCGATTCACATTTTACGAAGTGATGAAAACCTAAAATGTTAAAATCCAAAGTGTTACCCATTTTCAAAAAATATCATACAGAAAATCGACTAAAATTTGCATTAAAATACAAGAAATGTACACAGAAGTGGAAAGGTAAGCATAATTTTGGAGGTGGATGGTGATCTAAAAGACATAAATAGCACAATTTTTAACTAATTGCTAGAAGATGTTTTCTCTCTTTTATAGATGCAGATTCAATGCAGTATTTAAGCCCAAAAAGAATTTATGGGGATACATAATGCCGGAAACTAAAGCAAACTAACTTAAAGAGAGCTAAAACTAAAAATAAAGCAAGTTTCGGAGCAAGTTGTTTATGATCTTCTCAATAAATTAGTATTAATACCAGACCGATCGTACATTATCAACCCATTATTATTAATAATACAGAGACTGGTAACTTAGGAGCCTGGTAATTTATTTTGTACACATAAGAGTGCTCTATAACACCCTCCACCAGAAATGCATTTGAATTTATACGTTAGCTTTCGTACACACACACGCGCATATCACTCGTAACTTATAAAACATATAAAAATTTGTTTGAAATATAACAAAGAAATACTTAATGCATCATAAAATTATTTATATTTTTGACTAAAACTTTTAAACTGATTTTGATAATTTTTGAAATCGTAATGAAGTACATATAACTTAATGTTATCGCAAAATGTTATTTTAATTTGCCGATTAATAATTCACAATTTTGTTCAAGTTTTTACTAGAACTTATGGCAGGTTCGAAAATCTGTCCACACCCTTTAACATATTAAACCGATTTTTGCTGGTTTTAAATATGAAACTTCGCAGGACTATAACGAATACTCAGTCTAATTTCATTGAGTTTAGAATTACATTTTATGTGAACTTAATGCATTCTGAATTAAATGCTTCATTACAAAGAATTTTTATGTTTAAAATTTGTATCGAAAATCCTTATAGGACTAAGTCCATACGCTCTCCAATTTATCAACCAACATTTTCTTGTTTCAGTTCTAATATAAATGTGGACTCTTTTAAGTAAAAAATTAATTTTTGTTCTTTTTATTCTTCTCATTTTTGTGAACATAAAAAATGTTGTTATGAAATAAGTTATACCAATTATATAAGAGTAATGCGCCCACACTATTAGCATTTGACATCTTCGTTGCCAATTTGTCATTGTCCCATATTGTTCGCATTGTTTCCTTTCTCATTTGTTACCTCCTAAAGGGACAAACCAGTTATCACCCATGTAGTCTCCAGTGATTTTGATCTGCAGGCAACTCTGATAATACTTACTAGCGAGTTACAAATAGCGCCGTATACAATATTATCTACATCGTTAGCCTCGAAATTGGTCCTAGAAATAATATCATAATAATATCAAATAATAACATGTGGACATTGAAGTTTGGCCAATATTCATTCGTGTAAATCCGACAATCATGGATTTTTCAGGTATAATCAATTATGCATTACGTTTTACAAAATGGACCGATAAGCAATATTGAGGTCTGGTAGTATTATATTACAGTGTTCTTTTCCTAAAGTAATTGCAGATTCCAAGGACCACCATAATAAGAATCCATCATAATATGATTCTACCATAATATTATGTTCAAAATTACTATCACATACTTCTTCCATTTGATCTTTTGATCCCAATTACTCAGAGATTATATTTAACTTTCCATAGACCATAATAATCTACTTTATATTATAGCTCCTAAAACCTTCCCAACTGTATCCCAGAAGCATATAGAACGATAGTTCTTCAAGTATTTCCGAATATGCAATAATAAATACCATACTGGACATGATATTAATACGTTTCGACTGGGTTTCATTAACTTTTCTGTAGTACTGAACCTTTCGACCAGGGAAACGACGTAGTCGTCACTCTCCAATTCTTATCTGTCCTGTGGACACTCGCGCTGTTACAGGTTTTTATAGGGTACATATGACTATTTTGGCACAAACGTCACGGCAGTATTGCTCCCTTTTATTTTCTCCTGAGTATTTCCCTCATAACGACAACATTATCTTCTCCGTATAACAAAGTTAAGGGAGTTAACTGAAGTGTTTCCGTCCGAACATTCGAAATTTTGAAAATAAAATTTATAAGATTTTTCGAGATAAGATTACTTAAACAACAAAAAAATATAATAATTTACGCACTACATTTACTTTTTTTCTAAACTTAATTTTTTAAATCTTTTTTGATATTTCAGATTCTCCTTTTATTTACAGTAAAAAACGTTCATCTGGGTTTGGTTGTAATTTGTAATGATCACATTTAACCCACCTTCGAGTGTATCTTGAGGCTACCGCTACATATATGCTAGAGTTCTTTACGAATACGATTAGTACCCTGATAGCAAATTAAGATAGGGGTTTAGGACCATTATAGGTCTCTCATGATTTGTACTTTGAGTGCAGACATTTGTTGAAAGAAGCAGCAAAAATTATATTAAATAAATGCTCCCTTTGTTCAAATTAACGGAGAGAATATCAGTCGTTTATAGTGCACGTGTGAAGTAATCAAAATTTTGTAGTCTAATGTCGGGAATCAGGAAATCTGTATTTTAAGGGTAGTGAAATACCAAATTGAAACTATTATAAGGTAATACTTACTAAGACATCTTTAAAATATGTATAATACTACAAATAATTACTTTGGAATAATATGGACTAAATATAGTTTATACACAGGTTTTTCAAACATTTTTCTCACAGTGTATTTCTCATGCAAGTGTACATGTGTATAATTATGCAAGTGTATGTAAGTAATATTTTTGTGTTTTTTTTTTTTGCATATTTAAGTGTATAAAAATAAAATACATTATTTTCCTTCTTGTTTTTATTATTACAGTTACTTTTTACTGATTTACAATATACACACACACACTCATACACACTTTCAAGTTAACATGACTTTTTGGTATTTGACCAGTTTTTTTTCTTGTTGTTTTTATTTTCCTATACTCTTCAGAGATACTGACACATTTACATACTTCAACATTTTCACTTGATTATGTATTCCTATGTGTTTGAGTGTGTGTGTGTATGAGTGTTAACTTGAATGTGTAAATATAAAGGAAATGATAAATGCGTCGGCATTTTGTTAGCAACATTATGTGGTTTGCAATTTACATAATTTAACATAAATTTTTATTTATTTCTACATTCACTCCACCTTCTCTATAATCATAAACGACATTGTTTTTTCGATTTTGTTATTTTTGTCCCGGTCATATCTTTATGTATGAGTATGTGTGGTGGCATGTATGTATGTTGGTGTGTATATTTGTGATTATTTATGTCTATTCTATACATGCATGTAATTTTTTTAAATATTCTACAAATAATAAAATGTGCATAATGGTATCATTTATATTCACTATTAACATAGACATAAGAGGTTCGTTTGAAAATTCTTTTAAAAGATAATGAGGTTAAAATAAATAAATAAGTAAATAAATAAATAAATAAATAAATAAATAAATAAATAAATAAATAAATAAATAAAAAGTAAATAAATAAATAAATAAATAAATAAATAAATAAATAGAATCATATTGATTCCAGATGCTCATGAGGACAACTTCTTTGAGAAAACCTCAAAAGCTATGTGGACTCTAAAACATTCAGCAAGATTTATGTGGCACAAGATTTATGTGGCACAATAATCGAATCAATAAAAATCAATCAAGAATTCTCAAATCGGTTGTGCGGAATTTTAAGTATTTTTCTTTAACTAAAAATGCATTAAATATAAATTTCGCAAGAGAAATAATCAAGTGTATCATTTGAGAACCTTTGAATAACAGTTGAGTCAAATATGGACTGGTTTTCTTAAAGTTCGTTATCAACCTTAATGCCCAATCAAGTCTATTATTTTGCGTTTTTATTTAAATAATTTAATACTATAGAATTCATTCAAGAAGCGGGTTTTATGTTGAAGAATTTTCTCACAAGTATTAACAAAAACTTATTAGTGAGATCAAAAAATTCTTAGCACACGGTTTTCATTAAAACTTGTGGCCAAGAAAACATTGGCCAAGTATTCAAAGACCTGCCGTCGAACTGTTTCCAATATTATGAAGCACCGGAAAAAACAGTTTAAGGGCCAAAAACAGAACACAGAAATTGAAGTCAAGTTTTATAAAAATATTTTCCTGCTGCATAATGATTGATGAAACGTATGTTCTGGCAGTTTTTTTGCAACCACCTGATCAAAAAATTTGAGTTGCAGAAGTACGAGGGAATGCTAAAGAAAAGTTTACGATACAAGAGTTTTTGGTATGGTAAATTATATGCCAATAGGCAATCAATTATTACAACGGGCTCTATAAATTCCGAAAACTACATCCAGGAATGTTTGCAAAAAACATTAAATTCACATTCATGAGAATTCATAGTGTGTTGACTTATTACTGGCTTTACTTTGCATTCTATCACTATGTTTAACAAGTTACAATGATGTATTTTTACCAGGAGGGGATTATTCGAACTATATATTAAGAATTTTTCAATCTCACTTCTTGAAGTAATATTTCTGAAAAACTGAGTACATATACGTGTGTTATGAATGCTTCACTCTTTACGCTGTAGAATAAACCAATTTAATTGACTTCCAAGAACTCAAATTTCGTTTTGCCTAAAAAAATTTAGATCGTTGCAAACATTAGTGTTGTATGTCTTTTCCAGTAAAACAGATCTTTGAGGTAGTAGTTGGAATCAATTTAGAAAACTCTAGATGTCATAGTTCTTTAGATATTCTTTAATCAAAATCCATAACTGTCCTATATTTTTTCAGTAAAATATTTCCTTGAGAAAGTTGTCGGGACCATGTTTGAGAACTCTCGCTGTTACAGTTCTTTAGTTATTCGATAATAAATATTTGCTTTTTATGAAGGTACACATCCCCCTGCACCTATCGGAATTTTTCATAGCCCATTTTACTTTCGGTACAATGGGATCATTCTGTGAAAATTTATTCGAAATTGGTCCAGTTGTTTTAGATATATGTTACATACATACATAAATACATACAAACATACATACATACATACATACATACATACATACATACATACATACATACATACATACATACATGCATACATGCATACGTATATACATACATGTAAACTTTTAAGTTGGCCTCGATTAACTAAATATGTATTTATAAATTTTTTTTCTGTTTGTTTATGTGTTTATGAGTATTTTCTATTGTACTTGTTTTTGTTACAGTTATAGTTTTTTGTCCTTCTTGTGGCATTGTCCTTCTACTGCCACAACTCTTAAGCGTTTAGTCTTTATTTCGTTGTGTTAGTGAAAATGCATAATGACTTTGTTTGGTTAGTTTTGTTTACACATGCGACAGACCTCTTCTTCCCTCTTGATTATTACACGCTCGCTGTTTGTAACCTTCATTCTTTATAAAATGTGTATATTGATGGTAATTTATTTTATTTATATTTTTTTCTTCCGTTTTTTTGTTACTTTTTACCAACTTTAGTTGTTACTAACATTATTGTTGTTATTGTTGGTCTTTATTGGTTATTTGTATTTATCATTAAATATTCTTCCTTTTTTTGTATGTGTGTTGTTTTGTTGCGTTGTTGCATACTTTTGTTGTAGTTCTTCGTTGTTGTGGTTATTTTTGCAAATAATTGACAATTTAATTTATTTAAGTGGTAAAACTTTATATTTAACATACATATACACACACACATTTGCCAATATTTTCACATTTATATTATTAATGTGCAACAACAACAGCAACTATAGAAAAATTACAATAACAACAACCAACAATCAACCCAACCAATATGACCATACAAACAACCAATAAACATATTGTATATGTGTTTTGCATACAAATGAGTAAATATTGCAAACACATTTAAACGCACTTATTTCATATGCACATGTGTGCATATGTATGTTTCTTTTGTGAAAGTATTTTTATATTATTTTAACATTTATTTAAAATTGTTTTTCATTGATGTTACGTAATTAGTGCGATTTTAGTGTAATTTTTCTATCGTTTCTTTAATGCCTTAATTAGCTTAGATAAATAGAGAAATTTTAAATAAATTGTTTATTAAAAACTTCATTAAATTGTTACTTTTGTTTTATAAAAAATAACTCAATTTAAGAGAAAAAACAAAATTTTCCCACTTGCGTTCACTTGTGTTCACTTTTATCGTCAGAACGATATGTTGGATTACGTATATAGATCTTGCTTGTTGTTTTATTTGTTTTTTACCTACAGAAAGTTAAACCACTGAACCGATTTTCTTGCAATACGGAATGATACGAATATGTAGAAGCCAAAAAAGGAGTTTATATTTATTATATTAAGGTCCTTGGTAGAAGTACAAATTACTGAAATAGTTTATTTAGTAATATTTTTATTAAACTTTTTTCTTACTGGCAAAATATATAGGACGAATATGACCAGGGCCTACATTCGAAGCATTCGTAATAACATATATACTTATGAATTCCTTATCTCTTTGTAAGATATTTCATTATTATTGTCTACTTTTCAATTTTTCACCATTTCCAAATTCATTATTTGGAAATTAGTGGAAATATGTTAACTTGTTATATTAAAAGTCCTTGTAAATATCTATAAAAATATGCTTTCATGGATAGACTATCTCTTATAGTTTCCGAGATATGGCGGGCTTAATATAAGTTTTGATTTTAGTCGACAAAAATTGTGATACATTACATAATCGGCGTGCGGCGAAGTTTTCCCAATTTTGAAGAAAACTTCCTGATATTTGCTATATATACTTCTCTTGATATAATAATCACTCATTTTGCTAGGGCTATTATTTGAACAAGTTAGCATATAAAGCTTCTTCTGATAGATATGTTCTTTATTATCAGGATAGCAAGACGTAAAGGATTCTGGTATGGAAAAAGGATTCTGATATTCAGAAATCTTCCAAGAGAAATATAATATTAACTAATCAGTCTTTATTAGACTCATAAATTGAAAAGAAATCTGTAAAAAATTGATTTGTACACAAATAAAGAATAAATTCTATCCTCCTGTAACTTCTTCACACGTTGCTCTCATTTAGAGATTCAAACATAATATGGAAGAAGCTAAAGAGTAAGCCAATACCCAGAAAAGAGCTTAAAGAAAATAGTAAAAAAATTCGTACGAAATACATGAAGCGGCACAGAAGCGGAAAAGCGTAAATTTTTCTGCCCAAAAAAAAAAAAAAAATAATTTGAATGGCACACACATGTCATTGTCCCGATTTGAGACCAAACAATGTTCAGATGTCAATATATAGTTTTGGCGATGGTAGCGATGTGGTTTGGGCAGTATTTTCTACAGATGTCAAACCTAAAATTTGTTTTATTCCAGCTAGAAAGGAATGTCACAATTTATATCGAACTGCTGTTAGATGCTCTTGTTTCTTTATGAACGAAAAAATCATCACAAGATACCTCTGTTGAACTGGACGTTTTGCATTCCTAACTTTAAACATAACCATAACAAGACTAAAAAATTAATTAAGTTTGGGAGAAAATTGATGCCGATTAGAAATTAACAAGTAAGAATATTCATATAATATTCATCTGTGAAAAATTTCAAATGTCTTCCACCACTATATTGAAAACAATGATCTGTTTGTTTCGATGGAATTGGTTCATATTTTATTTCGGGAAATGAGTAGTATAAATGATAAATATTCAAAAATGGCCGATGATTGTCAAAATATTTTCATATATTAAAGACAGTTTAAAAATGTTTATTGATATAATAGTTTTTGTAAGCTCAAACCCGTTCTACGAGCAGGGGTGGGTGCTTTAGCAAAATATGGACTCATATAGGTCAGATTAATTACATATATTCAAGGCAATTAGAATTCAAACAGAATTGAAAATTTTTAACTAGTTTTATAAGATAAAAAATAGGCCTTATATGAGAGCTATAGCAATATATGGACCGAGATTATGTAAATTAATAATTTGTATTAAACACAGTTAGAAATTTAAAACTGTTTTCTGGGAAGGGATTTAATATGGGAGCTACAGCAATATATATGGACCGAGATTGTCTGAATTAATAATTTATATTAAAAGCATTTAGACTAATCAGTATGCTGGATTTCAATAGAATTCTTTTATATTTAAGAGTTTTATAAGCTATAAAACATATTCCGAGAAAGGGTGTTATATTGGTGCTTGGTCAAATACTGACCCCAGCACAATCTTTTCTTTTGAAGTTGTCTCAGATAAATGTCTTAAACATTTTTTCGAATGATTCAATATAATTGGCTTAGGAAAATATTAAACAATGTGGTCAAGTTTCGTGTAATTCTGGAAATGATTCTGATTGTTTTCAACGGACAGAAGGAGAGACAAAGAGACAGGCAGACATTAAATCGACTCAGATTTTGATTTAATGATTTATGCTTGGCGTTAAACATGGAATAACAAAGTTAAAATACCCTTTTTGCCATTTGTGGTATTGAAAGGTAGAGAAATGATTTTCATTTGAGGGTCTTGTCTGGTAATCAAGTAGATAAGTGAATTCATAAATCAAATCAGTCATTTAATTTAAAATAGATTTGCAAAATTAACAAGACTAAAAAACAACCATGCAATTTTCTAAACCTTATTAACAAAAGTCTTAAAACACTCTTAAAAACTTAAAATAAAAAATAAAAGTTTTATTCCTAAACGGAAATCAGTTTAAAAAAGTGTGAACACTAAACTTCAACAAATAAGTTAATGTACCAATTTGTGACAGCATAACGGAAAAAATACAAAATAGAGGACAACAAAGTTATTTACAAAAAATAGTGATGAAATTTACCACACACACACAATCAGCCAAATATGACATACACAATGACAGGCTTATAATCAAAATATAGAAATATACTCACACATTTACATATAAACTGACATACACACTCATATTTAAGAACCAGCCGTTTCATTTAACCAACAAGCAACAAACTGTTTTTAGCATGACATGACCAAAAGGAAGAAAAAGCAAAAAACAGCCACAACTCTAGAAAAAAATTGAAAAAGACAAAAGAAAATGAGGAAAAAATGTTAATGCTAAAATGATGACAAGCATATTTACGCCTAAATGGAAAATAACATCTCACCAGTAAAAACATAAGAAAATGGAAATTTCTTTTATTCACACAAAAAGTAAAAAAGGAAGAAATTACAAAATGGCAACAATAATTTGTTTCAGTTTTTTTGTTCCTTCTATCTTTCCACTTAAGGATATTTTGTTCTGACTACACGACTCGACGACGAGACGTAAATGTTCAATTTAAGCAAATAATGAAAATGCGTTGACATTTCTTTTTCTTCTATGATTTTTATGCAGCTTTTCATTTTTGAAATTTAACTATAACAAGTAAAAATGTTATTGTGGGTCAATCCCGACTATGAAATACCCTACCCTGTAAATGACTGTTACGAAATTTATGCTTTATAAAGAGAACTTTCCTGGAGGGTTACATGGGAATTAGATAAAATTATGGAACGATCCTCGTATAATTTTGAAAAGCGGTTTTGCCTGTTATTTGTCGTATTGTGACTTAATATTTTTATATAAATATTTGTGCGATTTATGAGTTTGTAAATGATATTTCAAAGGGTGGTTTTAGGGGATCTATGAGAAATAATGAAGTGATCCTCGTGTAATTATTATTTACTTACTTTCCTAAGACTTTGATAGAATTATTTTTTATTTAGTAATTTTATGGACTAAAACACCCATTCCCCATTCCCATTTGTATTGGTCCTACATAAAATAACAAACTGATCTTAACCAATTTCAATATTGCGATCTGTACTTTAGCCAACAAGCTTTTTATGGACATGCTGCCAGTCTAATGGACATGATTAAATCGACGCAGGAGTGATTTTGAGTCGAACAGTAAAAGTGGGGGTAGGGCTATTTTTCTGCCCCTTAAACATATCTGCACAAACACATATAGTGGTGTAGGGTACAAAATTACAATAATAGAAAATGGGTGTTTACGAATGTCTATAGAAGAGAATAAAACTGAAAAGGAGTTCTTAATTTAACTGAAAAAAACGAGGTTTGTTAATTTTTTTATATTAATTTACTTTGTGTATGGAAAACAATCGTTTAAATGCAAATTAATTCATTTATTGTGATTTATCACTCCAAAAATATTTGGGTCTTTTAAAATGGAATAATTTATCTAAATCTAAATCTATAGTGATTTAAAATATTACACAGTGCTTCCATAACACTATATGCAGTAAGCTATTTGGAAAATTCTTTTGAATGTTCTAAAATCGAATATTGATAGCCATTCTTATTACCGACCAGATGGAAGTTTGAATTTTGTAGAAATAAACGAAAATATTTTAAATAATCCAGATTAGTTCCGTAATATTTCAAATGAGTTGGGATATAAAGAATCTGAATCTTTTAAGCATTTTTATGACCCGAGGTGGCCAAATTTGGAACATATAGATATGCTACCGTCTAAAGCATTGAAAGCATTGCTCTTGATCAAATCAATTTGCTATGAATTTAAAGCTGTACCTGTGGCGATTTGCTTACAGGCATTAAGAGAATGAATAACCCAAAAGCACACAAAATATTATCATTAAGTAACTGGGACTCTAGAGTAAACTCACAAAGTGTAAAACTATCCGAAAGGATTCCAGCTTAAAGGTTGCATCACGGTGATACTAAAAAACAACTGTTGAATGAAAATAAGAATTATAGATGCTTGTAGGGATTCATTCTTTTAAGTATGGTAAAAGAGTGGAAATGAGGCTCTAAAAAAAGTTTCTGATGGGTTAACTAACCAATGAGTGGTTCGAATTTTATTTTGGCCATCTTTCAAGAATAAGCTCTGTATCATAATGAGAAAGTCGCATACAGATAAGAGTTAAACAATATAATTTTGATTGGAATGATAGGCAATGCAAGGTATGTGGATAAATCATTTTCTAGCTTCAGTAAATTCATGTTCCCAATATTTGCGTGAGAATATTTTCGCAGTCATAACTACACTTAAAGGAAATTTGAAAATGCTACAGTTGTTCTATAAATTAATAACATGTTTTGGTATTATCGTATCGGTGATTGACAAATTAGTCGGTATAGTGTGAGCAATTCAATCACTTTATGGGTGAAATAAAGTAATAATTTACTTATTCCATATTTCTTGCTGGATTAAATACGTCTCGTAATATTTTTCTCTAAATTCGCAACTTCATTATTATATTTCTTATTAAATTTTTCTGTCATTACAATTTAGTTGAGTCTTTTAATTCACGGACAATTTCAACACAGGAATAAGTGCCAAAAAATTAAATCACTTATTTTGTAGTTTTTATCCTGTTGACTTGTTTTTATTTTCTTTTTTTTTTTTTTTGTATCATTTTATAATTTATAAGTGACATTTCTGTCTGTAGGACTATGGTGTCTAGCGGTTAAGTATGATGACCATTTAAATGGTTTTTAAATGTTATTTGAGTAGACACGGACACAAAAACTTATCGTTTTGAACAGTGGGTAAAAAGAATAATATGATATTTTAATAAAACACAAAAATTTGTAATACTGAGATAATAATTTCAGATATGCGGGTTGAGATGTCTTTTATTATTCTCGTGCATTAATAAGGATTACAAGTGGTACAGAATTTAAATAATTTTTTTTGTGACTCCATTTAGTGCCCATTCACTGTATCTAGCATTCAATGGAAACAAACGTTGAACCTTTCCAGGAATTAAGTAGTTGTTGGAAGAAAAATTTATTGTATACAATATTTCAAGTTCATATCAGATAAGGTAATTGCCTCACAGATTACGTTGACACTTGATAGCTGTTAAATGAAAAAAATGTCCAATGTCACCATATATAGCTTTGTAAGTTGATTTAGGATGTAATGGATAGGGACTACAATGATTTAACACGGTTGAGCCGATCACTTCTCAGATACCCCAATAACCAAATAAAATTTGTAACAAAGTAAAGTATAATTTCTGGTACTTGTATAATTGAGAAAATTTCTAGAATAAGTTTCTGCACAGTGTGTCAAAAGCAGTTTTATGATATTTCAGGACAATTAAGTTTCAAAGCGTGTACAGACTGGAGTCGCTTCATCAATCACAACAACGCCTGTAATTGGAATCCCGACACTAGGATTGATATCCATATTAAAGCAGCTGAGATAACCTGATGAGACAAAACAATATAGTTGACCCTGCAATCAGGGAACTAAACTGATGAGTTACTCCATTCTTCATAGTTTTGACAATTGTAACATTCTCTATAAACACCGAGTCAAGATAATGATTAGACGTCGACTTCATAATCTACAATCTTAACCAGCAAAGAACTCTTCAGAATATGCCAGTGGCCATCTATTTAACAGGATACCGTATCTATATCAGGACTATTCTGAATGGAAAACCCAGATTAATTCTTTGGAACGCACCTCTATTAAGCAGAATAAATGGAATGCACTGGATACAGTTCACCACACATCACCATAACGAATAATGGTCTGATAAGCTGCACAATGTCACGGGTAGCACAATCTCTGGGATCAAAAAATCTGCCCACAGTTGTTTTGACTAAAGTATTCCAATGTTTTAATCGGCTCTGGACGCAGCATATACATGAACCAAAACAGTCGCTCGATTCGTGCTAGCTGGTAGAATATCCGTAATGCGCCCGCATTTTCATGATGAAGTTGCAAGTTTGATGAGTTCCGCAATGCCAATTCCTTTAACCCAAGAATCGCTGTGCTGAACAGCAAAATCGACATGTTAGTAAAAATTAATAAATGGCTAGAAAATCTATTCAACATGAATTATGGAATGAAAACATTGTCATCGACTATATAATCCCAAGAAGACGGATGATAGTTTCGCGACTGTGTTTATAAGTCTCTTAATATCCGCTCCAAAGGATCGCTCGTGAGCTTTTTAAAACTGATAACATAAAATCTGCCCAAATTTCCTTAAATTCGAAGTATTTATGTATTCATGAGGATATTTCAACAGACGGACAGACAGATATATCTAAACATATATTCATATTAGAATTAAATTACTAAAGCGTATTTACTTCTGAATGATCTCATTTAAATATTTATTTCATTTTTAAGGTTTAACTTAAAAAAATGTTTTATTTTAATTTATCTAAATGTAAAAATGCCATATTCCTTAACAATTGAATGATTTACTCTAGTCGTTTCACTTGAGCTCACTCACACAACAGCAACAGAAAAAGTCAAGTTGTAAACGTATGATTCGTTGGTTTCTTTTTTGTTGTCCTTTCTATATATTTGTGTTTGGATGTTCCTTTGTTTGTTATTGTCGGGAAAAGAAAGTAAAAAATATAAATAATAAGAAGACAAAAATTATTGCCAACCATTTAGAAACGTAGTAACAGTCAACCAGTCCAACAAATATTTATAATGAAAGTTAGTAAATTTCACAGTTGACTGCATATTTCCTCTACTCTCTCCTTATTTCTCACCCTTTCTCTCTGGCCAGATCCATATCCATTCCATTAAATGTTAACTTATTCTAAGCAAAATCATGCAATTGTTTGTTTCACTATTTAAATCCGGCCAACAAAGTAAGACTTTCTCTTCCTTTTCCCTTCAAAAATTGCAAAAATAAAGCAAGAAGAAATTGTATTTTTCCCAAAAACTTCAAGTCTAAAGCTTGAGTTGACATAAAATGGCAGTTGGCATATTTGTGAAATCAGTTTGAGTTGTTAAGTAGTTCGTAGTTGTTGGTTGTTGGAAGTATAAAATCCCCAGACGACAGAATGGTTTTATAATATGAATTCACTTTTTTAATTTTTTTCTTTTGCATTCTTTTCATTTATTTATATATTTTTTGGATTTTCATTATATTGCAAAAACAACAAAAGAACTAAAAAGTGAACAGAAACAAAAAAGAAATAAGTTAAAATAGAAAATGACTAAAATATGAGACTGATAAAATTTTCATGCTGGTCATGATAGTTAAGGTAAAAAAATAAATAAACCTCATATTTATCTCTGGCTGTAGAGACAGGACAAAGGTTTAATAAGGACTTTTTAAAAGTTTTACGTCGGACATGTACCAGTCAAATGAGCAAAAGTGTTAACAATTAATATTTATTTTAGTTTTTTTATTTAGTTTAGAGTTTAACACGTTTAAGTAAATTTATTAAGTCATATTTAATTTGGACAGAAGTTTTATTAAGAATTCGTTGAGGATTCTTTTTGCTTATTTTTCCTAGAAAAAGTCATTTATTTTAATGGCGAAATTAGACTGATTTTTTATATATTCAAAATTCTATTTATTTTTAAAACATCCACCACTACAAGTGTTGATTGAGAAGGCCGGGGGAGGATCACTTTTTTCGAGAGCTCGGATATAACCTCGTATACTAACAATTTCGCCCGTACTCTCTCGGCCTCGAGAGGAGCTACGAACATATGCTTCTTTGAATCAATCCATAGTTATCTTGGAAATAACTATGCAAAATTTCAATAAAAATAGTTAAAAGTTATAGAGTTATTGAACATTACACGCAGAATATTGTAGACATATTCATACGGGAAATGCGCAAATGTCTGGGGAGGGGTCCCACTTTCAGTAGGTTTCTGATGGGTGGCGTACAAGTTTTATAAAGGTAGTTAGTATAGTTGAAAAGATAATTACTTAAAATTATTTAAGAAAAATATCTTGAAAAAATTTGTCAAAAATACAACAATTTTTATTTACGGTGAACTCATGTAAAATTGTCAAATTGTAATAATTGTCAGTAAATAAATTTTTATGAAATTTGAATATAATATGGGTAAAGTTGTCCTTCATGTAGGTCTGTAGAAATATTTTCACTTTTTCATTCTAAAATACCAAAAATTCCAATCCGGAGAAAACTTGTCTTAGAAATTCATTAAATTTTTCATTAAATTGCTCATTAAAAGAGGTTTGGTCCTGTACAGATTTTTTGAGTCGGTAGCTAAAGAATGTAGCTATAGAAACTTGACTTTCTCCAAATGAATTGGAAAACATCTCGATGAAATTTTATTTAAAAATATTCAATAGTTCCAAAGTTACAGAATTATTTGCAGAAAACGGTTTGGCGCCATTATTTATTACCCTAACAACTTTCCTACTTGAAGCTGCCAAGGTCGATTCGGCGGAAAAAAGTTATAGACAAAAAAGTTTTACCATTGATTATGACTGGCATGGCCTTTAGTGAAACAGTTTATATCGCATATTTATCTAAATAATACAGAAAATAATACAGAAAATAATACAGGAAATTTAACACATTAATAATACTTAGTGGAGATCACCATAGACTACAAAATTTACGAATATTTCTAAGTCGATCCTGGTGGAGGGTACCTAAGATTCAGTACAGTCGTTGTGAAGGTTATATTAGGGGGCGATAGGAAATTTATAACTTCATAGATGTTTGTAAAAACTGGTACAAAATATGGTTGTTGCATCGAATCCATTTAATTTAAATTCATCTGTATTGATCGGTTTAGGTTATTAAATAATTTAACTGCGAATAAGTGTGGATTTAAAAACCCAAAAGTTTGAACTCTATGGGCAGCGTTACTGGTTCTCAGAAACCAGTTTATATTTTTTTAAACCTTTTTAAATCTTAAGGTTTTTGACTTATTTGTATTTGAGTTTTTAACTGTCTGAATTTTGAAAAAAATTTTTAAAATAGTCTGTCGATTCTGATCAAAATTTAATATCAAACATATGTTTTGAACCATGTATGGTATCATTGGAACACTTCTCCGAAATAGCTTTTACGAGTTATAGACATGGATCAGTTCTATTAAAATTCGGTAAAAATTCTTGATATTAAAATATTTCCATATAAAGCATTTTTCAGAGTTTTTTGCTGTGTTCGTTAACAAGGTAGGGTGTCTATGTTACTTCTATAATGCTTTCTTAACTTTTTTACGCTTAGTAAAGTCTGAAATAAATAAAATTATAATAAGTTCTTAAATGCATCTCACATAATTACGCGTCTTATTAGCTACGTACAAAAAAATAAAAGTGCTAATTTTAATTAAATTTGATTAATGTATAACAGTTATAGAAGCACAAAACTAGTTTCCGGTAAGCGGCCTTATATGGAAGCCATAAAAAGAAATGGAGCACACTTAAAAAAATAATTGTGCTGAGTTACTATAAAACTCTATTTCATTAAAAATAATATAAGCTTTTCCGGGAGGTGCCTTTTAATAATGCTTTAAAAAACTGTGACAGGTAATAGTGAAATTAGTGATATTAATATAATTTATTTTTTTTTTTCAATTTTGTTTCGTTGAATAATATTATTTATTAATGTATATGTTAAATATATATATATTAATATATATATGTTCAGTATATGTTCAATATTATTTCATCACAAATGTAAAAACGTTCAATTTAAACTAAACTAAAAAAATGTATTCAATATTAAATGAACTATGTTCAACGTTGATTTTATTTCATGCTTTTTCTCTGTGTGTTTAATTTGCCCAATAAAATTTTTCTAGTGATTCGATATTTTTACATGCCATAATGAATTGCATGAAGCTGTGTTTTATGTATGTATTAACTTGTTTATGTATACATTTTTTATGTATAAATTTAAGAAAAATTAAGGTTGCTTTATATATCGGTCCATAATCTTTTCGTATTGTACCGATATTGTCATAATATGATAAAAATATCGGTACCAAATTTTGTTATTATCAGCACATTGTTGCGCACTTTAAATTCGCAAGAATTTCAATTTCCATTTTTCTTGTACGTATGTATGCACTTTTGTCCATGATATTAATTTGGAAGATATGAAATGAATACGCAACCAAAGCTTTTCCTAATACATATTCTAGTGTCTGTCCAATTGCTGCAATTGTATACATGGAATTCTACGCGAATTTTACTCATTCAATTGTGAAGTGTACACATTCTCTTGCATGATGTACTCAATATGAGTTCCAAAAGGTTATCTTTGTCATAAACTTAACAACTTGTATTTTCCTTATATTGTAACTGCAGTATCCAAACTTTTCCCAAAATATTGTACTTTAGTCTTCTGTATAGTGGTTTCACGTTTAAAATATCGCATATCACTAAAACTCATGAGGATTAGAAGCCCTCACATATGTTAAAGTTCACATTAATCACTGAAACATTATTTCTGAATCGAATAAATTGTTAAGAAAATATTAAAAAATATTTTTCACATTAAAGTTATTTTTCGAAATGGAATATATCTTTACACTACAAATAGTATAGAATACAACTAAAATGGAAAGAGTAGAAGGCCGATATATCTAAATAAATACGTCGACTGAAAGGAATTTAAGCTAAAAAAACTTTGTTTTAATTAAATTCTTGAAATCCTTAATATTCACTTTCTTATACAAAATTATTCCTTTTTGCAAAATATTCCCTAATTAATTTTTGCCATAAAAATAAATCCTTAAAAATGACTGTTTCTTCTTAAGTGTTTATGCTCCTATAGTTATGTGTTCCCCCTCCCTTTAAATAAATACTTTCTACAATTGGTGGTCGTTTAGTTGAAGTATAAAAATGCGGTTGTAGATGTGGTAATTGAAATAGAAATATAACAACATACAAAATCCAACATTCCACTCATCATCATCTAACTCTGTTAACTGTCTGAGTGTAAAAAAAAGAAAAAAATAAAAAAAGAAGAAGAAAAAAGACTAATGGCATTTCTAGCCGGGATAATATAATTTAAGTGTCAATTTTTTCTCTGTTATTATTTTTGTTGTTGTAGCTGTTATGTTTTATGTTGCTACACTTGATTACCGTAAGCGTCCTTGTTATATTTGTTTGTGTATGTGTTTGTAGTATAAATGCACATAAATGTGTATATGTGTTTATGTTAGAGTATTTATGGTCGTTTTTAATTTTTGTTTTGTTTTTGTATTTATGTCGTTTGATGACGCCGAGTCCGAGTGCCATAAATTACAACGACTATTGCCCCAACTTTCGTTATGCTTCTCCTGCTATTTAGTTTAATTTTTTTAGTACTTTAACATGATCATTTAACCATGTATTTTGGTTGTTATTGTTACTGTTATTTTGCAAGAGGGTTCCTATTATTTTTTTCTCTCCATTTTTCATTCTTTGGTGTGAGTTTATGTGTTTTTGTCTGCATACGGAGTGTGCTAGTGTGTTGGCCTCTGTATGTGTTAATGGAAAACGGAAAAAGGCTTTGTAGTCATTAAACGTATGTATTAGTGTTTTTAGTTATGGTAAAACGGATATGATGATTTTTTTGTATTTCAAATATAAATAAATGATAATTACATATGTTAATGGAGGGATTTTCGTTTAGTCTATGTTTTATATTAAAGTCTAAAAGTATATTTTTTTGCTGAACATTAAAATTAATATTAATATTGGAAATTTAAACTTATAATGTAAGACATGGTGATGTTTAAAGCAATAAGCGTATTTGAGTACCTTTAAATCTTGAGTTTTCGTTTATTACAGGATGATATAATTATCCCATAAAGTATGTATATTTAATATTAAAATCCTAATATATATTTACGTTTCTCTGATTTCATATCATTTGATTATATGATCGATGTAATGATATTCATATTGATGTAAATAAAGGAATCAAATTTCGTAATAAACAATAATAGAACAGATACAAAACCTGTAAATTGATAGGTTCTCGAAGTAGAATGGATTGATAAGTTTCAGAAGAAATTTCATGGGCTAGAGTCAATTTACCTCATCTGTCCAAAAGTATCATTACGCGTATCGACGTTTTGTCAGCTTTAAATTTCTGAATATGCTTTCGTTTCAACCGGGGCATATCAATAATATTATATTATTTTTGTGATCGTGCGCACCAAAATCTCAACAACAAGTTATCTCTGTGAGCCATCTATGATGTTATACAGCTCATAAGAAATCTCAACTGGAGGGAAAACTTTAGACATAAAAAATATAAGTTATATGTCACTTTGAATCAATTCGCCAACACATATAAATCTACAACTTTTGATAATGGTAGTAGATAATTGTATCACTATAATTATGGAAGATTAACCCATACAATATTTATGTGTGTTACAGATGTTCAAAGTGGGCTGCCTCAGACATTATTTTTTAGCCAAGTGCCTAATGTTTGATGTTTATTAAATTTAAATTTTACTATTTTATGACACTTAACAAAGTTTTGAAGAATCGTTCTCACATGTGTAATTTTTCTCTTATAATTTTGGATTTATTTGCATTATTGTTCTTAAAAAAGCAACAAGTAAATATTCGACTGTGCCGAATCTTAAATATCCTCCCCCATTATATTGAAGACAATTATCTATTTTAATGAATTTCGATGGAACTGATTCATATTTTATTCCGGGTAGTGGGATTATAAAGGAATAATATCTAAATATGGCCGACGATTGTAAACCAGATTTATATATCAAAGATAGTTTAAGAATATTTAATGAGATAATAGTTTTATAAGCTCAAAAACATTGTTGTATAATATGGACCGAAATTGTTCAGATAAATAACATATGTTCAAGACAATTACGAAAATAATTGAGCCGAATTTCAATAGAATTGGACATTATTTACTAGTTTATTAAGATCAAAATGAGGCATTATATGCAATAGCAAAATTTGAACTGAGAGCTTTCATATTAATATACATTATAGATAGTTAGATATATCATTGTGCTGAATTTTAATGGAATTGGTCTTTATTTACTAGTTTTATAAGATTAGAGCCTCTTCTCCGGCAATGGGATATGGGAGCTATATTAAAATATGAACTAATATTAATAAAATAAATAAAATATATTTAAGACAGTCAGAAAATTAATTATGCCATATATCAAGAGAATACGTTCATATTTAAGAGTTTGAAACCATATTCCGTGAATTCTGCCTATTACTCCTTTTTTATTGATCTAATTTTAATAATTTTTTTTACGAATTGTTAAATTTTTTCAAATCAATTTATGTTTTGTTGAAAAAATAAGAAAACTTCTATTTCAAAGTTTTGAGGTTGTCTTAGATATATAGATGCTGATGACCCGATATAGCTGGTTTAAAATAGGAAATTACTTAGGACAAAAACAGATAATGTGGCCGAATTATATTATTCTAGGCATGAGAATATTTCCAACAGACAGACAGACGGACATATCTAAATCTACTCATATTTTGATTTGATGCAAGAATATATTACACACACGGAATGACAAAATTTATATACCCCCATCACCACCAAAAAAGTATTAAACAAATGAAAAATTTAGTTTTATCCAATAATCCAGTACTTAATTAACAAAAAATAGAAATGGAAAATAGTGTACACTGATTTTCATCTGTAATAAAATTTTTGGAGACTTTGATAGTTTATGTCTTTCCTGAATCTTAAGCAAAACTATAGTTTTGACATTTTTTATATATTTACTAATCCTTTAGTAACCGATTTTTCCAGACCATTTATAAATGTGGACTCTAAAGACTAAAATCCATAAAATCACAATTTTGGAATTATCCCAAAATGCAAGGAAATTCCTACATCAAATCAATAACTTTTTGAACACTTTATTTAAAATTATAAGATTATTAGTCTCTCCAAAATTTGTAAATAATGGTTAAAATTTCATTTATTTCCAAATAGTGAACAAATTTTCGATTAAATTGCTGTACTTTTTGGTAACATAATGATAAATTAATTAAACGAAGATAACGCTTTTATTCGATTATTGATAAATCTGTAACAATTAATTTCTAAAGCAACTGAAAAGTCCGTCTATCCCACTGTCTGTCCTTCTCTCTGTCCACCTGGCTGTCATTCTGTCCGTTCGTGTGCTCATCTGTGCGTCTGTTGGAAAGATTTTCACATTCACAATAACAATCTAGTCCTAACGAAATTTTGCAACATCGGTTCAGTAAGAAAGAAGTCATGGACCGATATCTGAGTCAGCATTGAATTAAAACAAAATTAATCCATAAAATAAAGCCTTCATACTTCATTATCGTACCAAAAATTATCCAAACTTTAGCAAATAAAAAAAAGATTATATGGTAAAATAAAAAATTAAAAGGCAGTATAATTTTGAAGTTAATTTCTGGAACTTATCACATAAATTTATTATATATAAAAATAAACAAAAAAAAAGTAAAAATAAATAAATAAATTGTGCAAGGGTCATTACTTCACCTGGCTCCCACTAAGACCTCTTCCGGAAATATCATTTTATGTTCATAAAACTCTTAAATTTTGAACAATTTTATTGGAACTCAACACAATTGTTTATCGTACTTTCTTTTATATACGTAAATAATTTGATGCTTATCGGGTCATATTTGGTTATAACTACCATATAACTTCTGTTCCCGGAAATGAATAAAGGTTTTTAAATATGAACAAATTTCATAGAAATGTTGAAGATTATCTTCAATATATGGAGATTATTTCAGTAGTATTGTGTCCATCAACTATATTTAACTATTATATAAGTCCTCTTTTCGGAAAAGAGCTTTAAGCTCTTTAATGTTAAAATATTTCAATGAGTTTCGACTATACTAATCTTAAATTTTTTTGTTTTGTAAAATTTTATGGTCAGGATATAGACAATTTTTACTATATTATATTCTTCTACTTGACATTGCATTAAATTTTCTTTAAAAATCTCCAAATTTTTCATTTAATCTGTTTTTCAATTCCATCCCAATTTAAATTTTGATTTAATTCATAAATATTTTAAACTTCCGTTGTTCGATTTTATATAAGTTTTTAAATAAAAGATCAATACTACTATTTTATATGTATGTTTTATAGTAATTAACTTTAAAGGAAATAAATTACATATTAAAATATTTATCTCACTGAAGGTTACAAACTGTCAATTAAATGACATAAATCTTTTTAGCTTTAATTTAATGTTTCCCTCTCCTAATCAACTTTACTAAAAAGTCAAATATGCACTAAAAATTTATCTCTTAACCAATACCACCAAATTAATCCAAAAAATAGAAAACTCTAAATTATTCTTTATAAATTAGATTTTTGTTGATTTCATTTTTTTGTTTTTGTTTTTTGGTTTTGCTTGCAAATAAAACTATTTAGTGAGAGCTTAAAAACTTATGGCACCATAGACGACATTTTTTACTTATTTTGCTTCTTTACACAATGTCTCTAAGAGTACATGTGACTGTGTGTGTTGTAATCATAAACTTTGTTTATGTGTCTGTTATTTTTTTTCTTTCTTTTTCTATATATATTATATGGTTTGGCTGCAACTGTTTAGTAACTGATACGGCTGCTGGCCATCAACTAATACTAAAAGTCGTTACAACTTTACCACCATCGCACTATTTTTTATTACCAAACAATCCCCCCCTCCCCCTTCCACCCTTCACTTATTATATCCCAATGGTGCTTGTAAAGGGAGTTGAGTTTAAGTCAGTCAGTAAATGAATGATACAATACTTTAACCTAAAAACCATAAATGTTTCGCATAAGTTTTATGAAACATTTTATTATACTAATTTGTACAATGTTGGTATGGTAATAACTTTATATACGTTATAAATGTATGTAAGTACGTAGTTATATGTATAAAAGTAAGTACTTGAAAATATATATGTATTAGTGTTAAACTTAAGTAACAAATAAATAGATGTACAGTGAAGGGAAAATATTGCTGAGAAATATTTTTATCACAAAAACTATTTTGTGAATCGTGGCAAAAATTGCGATTAAGAGGGAATTTATATATTATAGTGATACTGACATTCATGTGGGATAACTGCTAAAAGGATTTGACTAAGAGGTGTTATATGGAACCTATGAAAATAAGGAAGCGATCTTCGTATTATTTGGCATAACCTTTTGGAATAATATAAGTCTAATTTGAGTCCAATTTAATAAAAATCACTTTATATTTAGGACTTTTGTAACCATTTGAATGGAGAGTAGGTGAAATAATAGACCCACCATCACCAATTCCATTTTGTATTGTATTTGTGATATATATCAAAATATATGAAGACATTATTAAAACTGCGGTTTGCAGTTTAGCTACATTACTTTATAAACTTTAAAATTTCTTTAATAAAATCTAATCAGCCTTGACAATTTTGAATTTTTTTGTTTAGAGTTCAAGTTCAGGTTTTGCTGTTAAACGCCTCTTAAATAATATAAAAAGTGCTTTATATGGATAAGAGTTTTTGATATTTCTATATTTATTTTTTAACCATCTGGTTTAAGGCCAGTGGAATACCGCATTCAGAGACCAAGCTTTATCTTTATTTATTATAACTTCTGCTTAATATAAACCAATTTTTTAATTTCATTCAAATATTTTGATATCAGATATGGGGTATACATGTTCATTCGACCAAAATGTCTGAATTAATTTCAATTATTGATCAATTGCTTTTAAAAGTTTAAGGTTAAAATTCTCTACCGGCGTATAAAATTAAATAAAAATAACAAATTGTTTTTAAAGTTTTAGCCTTAGATTTGGAGACTATCAAAATTTTTTATGTTTTTAAACAATAAAATTTTTTTCTTCTAAACTGTAACTCCTTTAACTCTTTCCTGTATTCACTTACAAATATTGGTGACCGAAAGGTTAACTTGTAATTATTATTTTTCTTCTATTTTGAAGTTTCATTAAATCATTTGAAAATATAATGATTGACATGATACGTTTGCTATTACACTACACCAATAGGTTGGGTTTGGTCATAAGAATGACAAGAATAAAATCTATTGATCAGTATCCTGCACAGAGATCTTGTGGTCCATTATGATTCTTTGGTCTGCGCTTCCAATAAGCTGGTTTGATGAAGTGCAAAAGTAACCGTGGATTAAAATCTTTGTCATCAGCGAAAGTTTTATTGATAAGCTCCAAATATTTGATATTGTCTATGGGATGCTTGGTTTGAAAGTAACCATTTGCCATCTATAATACCACTCGATTCATGTTCCTCTGAAAGACAACAGATAATGTTGGATTAACATCAATTGCAAGTCCTGAGAAATAGATGCAGAAACTTCTGCTTGGAAAATATTACATTCTGTTCTCAATCAATATCGATATCAAGATTTTATGATATTATTTTGAACTCATCACAGGGATCTGTATTATATATTTTTCAAACTGACACTTTTTCCCTATATTAAATATTTTTTTTTTTATAATTTAAAACGATTCCTTTTCAAAAATTCGTTTTTTGTTAGATTTTTCAAAAACCTGAAACGGTAACCCCGTATAACTGTAGTTTTCAACATTTTGACTGCTACTAACTTCAAAAAAGAATTCGACTGCATATCACAATTTTACTTTACTGTATCCATTTCAATTCCAAAAAAATCTTTCTTCAAGCAGTATGATGGCATTTTGCCCATACAATAAAAATGTTGCATTGTTTTTTGGAAATTATTTAAAATGTAGCAAAAATCAAAAAATGTATATGATTTTAATATATATTTTTAAATCTGTTGCAGAAATATAAAAGGACATATATCAAATTGTCATAATATGTGTGTGTGATTTTCATATTCTTCAGTTGTACAAGCGCATACAAAGAAAATTAAAAAAAAAATTAAATTTTAAATGTTTTGTTTTCTTCTTTACAGGAAAAAAAAAAACAAATGAGAATGCAATATTCAGCAGTGCCGAATCTTAAATACCCTCTTAAAAATACTACTTATATCATGCAAGCATTTGTGTAAGTTCAAGATATTGAACTAGAAAACTAATTATTAAACCCCGATTCTGGAAAAGAGTCCTTTATAAATATCACCTATATTGAAAACATTTAGATAAATTTCAGAATTTCAATGGTATTCATCAACTTTTCCCAGAAGTAGTATTATAAAGAATTTGTTACCACACGTAAATAAAAAATATGTTGGCAGTAACCATAAACGAGTTTATTGTTACTAGATATTGTTAACGTAGCTAAAAATTTTGTTTATTCACATTGTGACTTTGCATTGATAAAAATGGTTATTGTTATCGCCACTAAATTTATTGTTATTCCAAATAAAAAATACTGTTTGTTCAATAAATTTTTTTGTTTGCATTATTTTGTTATTGAAAAAAATATTTTCAAATAAAATATTTGAAAACCTTGGAAAATATGTAAACATTATTTGAAATGTTAATTTTATTTATTTCAATTGTCTAATTTTTTTATAAAGAATGAAAGTATGACTTCAAATGTGTATTATTTTCCTTGTTAACACAAATTGTAAAAAAAATATTGTTCATATTAGTTGTCAGTAAATTAAAAATAATATTTTGTCTTAATAAGAATAGTTTTTTTATAAGAGCTGTTAAAAACAATAATATTGTGATCAATCAAACATATATCCAAACATGTTGCGACCACAATATTATTTTCTTTTATAAAAATAATTTTATTACTGCAACGAAATTATTATCAAAATAAAACAATAAATGACCATAAATGTTTGCCGCGAATGTATAAGTATTTGCGACGAACATATTGTTAAATAACGTTCCTCAGCATGAAAATATCAAATTAAATTATATTCAATATTAAAGGCAGATTAAATGAAATAATTGTAGCAAAATTCGATAAAATTAATTTAAAACTTACGAGTCTGAAAATTTTTTCGTGAAAAGAGCCTTAATGGGAGTTATAGCAATATATGGTCAAATAATCTTAATATTAGGAACAAATATTCATAATAACTGGAGAAATAATTGTGCCGCCTTTTAAGTTTAATAGTCTTATAAACCGTTTTCAGGGAAGAAGCCTTAAATTTGAGCCATAAAAAATATGGAACGATATTCCCCGAGTAAATAACATGCATTTGAGATAGTTTGATAATTATTGTACCGAATTTCAATAGAATTGGTCTATATCTAAAAAGTTGAGAAGCTCAAAACTCTTTTCCGTGAAAGCTATAGCGATTTGGAATTAGATGTGTCAATTTAATTAAATATATTCAAATGGTTCCGAATTTCAATAAAATTTTATGTTTTATGTTTTTTTAACCTTAAAGCATTTTACGAGAAGTTGCCTTATGTGGAAGCTATAGCAAAATTTAAATCGAGATTGCTCAATGTAATAATATATATTCAAAACATTTAGAACGACAGCAGTTGAAAATATCAAGAGAGTCGATCCATATTTAAGAGTTCTATAAGCTCAAAACAAAATTACGGAAGGTGCCTTGTATGCGAATAATGTACCCATCACAATCTATTTCTTTTGAGTTCATTATTTTTTTCAAATAAATGCATATAGAAAATTTCTGAAAATTATCATCAAAATTGCGGCCAAATTGGTTTTGGGGTGTATCAAAACTTTGAATATTTAAGCCTATAAATTATTGTTGTTAATTCGATGTTGATGATTTTTTGTTTTGCTTAATACTGTATATCATGGTTAAATTCCGTTCACATCCGATTAATTTTTGTTTTTCTCTGAAGTTGTTTCAGATATCGGTATTTAATTTTTAAACTAGGAAACTGCTTAGGACAACAGCATACAATGTAGTCAAGTTTAGGTTAATTTGAAAAATTATTCTAGAAAGGAGAATGTTCGTAACAGATAGACAGACAGACAGACAGACATAGCCAAATCTACTCAGACTTCGATATGATACAAGAATATATATACTTTATGTTGTCTTAGATGATTCTTTCTTAGCGTTACACATGGAATAGCAAAGTTAATAAACGCTCATCACCACCTCAAGTGGTAAAAAACATAAACATTTAATTTTTTTAAACTTTTAAAATTTATTTCCTTTTTAGCCACATTTTAAGACTTTTTTGATTGTAAATTAGTTATAGTGAAAAAAGGAAAAATATGGTTTTAGTAACGTTTTTATTTAAGCTTTTTACATGTTGTATCTTTTAAATATTTAACATTGTTTGTGGTTATGTTCTTCTTCCGCAATTGAAAATTTGGCATATTTGCCAAATAAATGTGGTAGAGGTTTTTCTTTCTTATTGTTAAGAAATTTTTTCCCTTAACTGCAAAAATTAACCGGAAGTTTTTATAATTCTAAGAATCATAAAATTTTAAGAAATATTTGAGTTATTTTTCCCCCAAAAAAATATGAGATGTTCTAGATTTATTATACTAAAATTAGGTTTCATTTCTGCTACATTATAAAAAAATGACGGTCGCTGCCTCTTGTGATAAATGACTTTTATAAAATTTTTATTCATTTGTGGTAAAAGCGTTTGATAATAAATCTTAGTGTCTTTAATTTATTTGATCCCTCGTTTTAATGTAGTTAATGGCTTTAAAATTTATTTATAATGTTCTTCTATTACCAAATGTAAAATTAAAAGTTTATATAATGGAGGATTTTTTACGTTAAGAGGCGGGTTTCCCACGATTCTACAGTGGGGCGAGATCGATTTTTTGTTAATAACCCAGTAGATTTGTATCAATTAGATTTATTTGCATAAAGTTTAACATAATGGTAACGGAGCAGCGTAGCATTTCAACTTTGACAATTTGGAATCCATTAAAGCTCCGTGGCCGAGTTTTTTTAAACGCTTTCAAAAATTTTTTGTCCCATTTATATTCAAAAGTTCTTTCACCAAGACCAATAGGTGAGACCTTTAAAAACATGCTTACAGTGATGTTCATCTCTTAAAGTTTTTTAATTATTTGGATTTTATTGTTTAACATTTAATTCAAGATTTTGCAAGATCTTCAATATTACACCGATATTATTTCCAATTTTTTAATATTTAAAAAACAAAATAATATATTTAATAAATAAAAATTGAGTTCAATATCTCTACCAAGTTTAAAGATATTTAATTTTTAAGCAAGATTTAAACATTTTGTTTTATTATTTTTATTATTTTATTATTATTATTTTCATCTAAAAGAATTTTTTTCTTGAAAACATATATAAAATAATGTCCCATTTTTAACTTTTTAGCGAAGAGCTCTTTTCGGCTTAGTGCAAATCTGCTCGAATTCGACGCTTTTTTAATCAAAATTTTTATATTTTAAACTTTATGCACAAAAAATCGAAAGCCTTAATTTAAAAATATGTTTTTGGAAATTATTTATAATTGTTTCCAGATCTCAAATAAATGTATAATCTATTGGCCAAAAACCGAAGAAAATTTTGGATTTTTCCACACATTTTTGAGAAAACAAATAATTTTTTATCAAGCAATAATGCTCCTTAGTACCACATTCATCTCCTATCGTTGTGTTAAATATCTTAAAATTCATAAAGTCTATCAAAAGTTACAGATTTATTTCCAAGACATTTTTTGCCCCACTGTGGATTTCAATCTAATTTTATTACCGTGAAATATAAACTTCAAAACAATATTAAAGCTCAGTATTTTGCTTCTATATTAATTTATAGACTTCAATTAAAAAGCTTAGATTATTTAACAATGTCCGTCCGCTTGTACGGATGAATGAATAATTTAGTTACTTAAGCAAAAAACTATTGCAAATATCGGAGATATTATGATAAAATGTGACAAGTCCATTTAACTAATATACAAATGAATGACAAATTTAAAAAATCAATATCAATACAAAGTTGGTAATGTATTCCCGGGTTATAATATTTCTTGAAAAATGTATTTATTATTGTTAAATATTCAAAAATTGCTCCATAATTAGCCACTACTCTTTTAGCTTCTGGAAATATATGGATATCATACCAAAAACTCATTTGCGATTTTGAAGAACTGAAAGAATCAAGCCGAATTATGAATTGAGCATATTAGATTATATTTAAAGGTGTACAATTCAGGAACATAATACTTTAAGAGTAATAACATAAGCGATATTTTTGGCTATAATTTTTTTTCACTGAACCGATTTTGATATTTTTTGAAATGTTTGATACTTATTAGTCTTATACGGGGATTGATAAAGTTAATTAACACTCTTCACCACTTGTGGTGGTAGAAGGTATAAAAATCGCCTAAATAATATTCATGATTTGTCCGAAAAAAACTTGTAGTCCGTCCAAGATATTCTCTACAGTAATACGTTTATTTGTGTGGGATTATTTACATGCTTTAAGAGGTATTGAGATTCTTATCCATTTCTCATTTTTTTAATAAGGGTCCAAAAAAGTTGGACAATTCTAAAATTTAATTTTTGAAACAAAATATGATTAATTTTTTTTTAATTTTTATCGCTTTAAAATCCATTTTTTGACTTCAGAATTCAGTAAATTATCTTTACAAATAAATAAATAAATAAATAAATAAATAAATAAATAAATAAATATATATATAAACTTATTATACAATTATAAAAAGTAGTATATTCTTCGCTTAAAATGGAAATATAAAAGAACCTTTTTCATTTATTATTAAAATACAGATTTACTTTCAGAAATTAACTTAACACGCATGCGCACCAATCTACTTTAGACAAACTTTGAACGGAACATAACGAATAAGAGCTCAGCTAATATGATCTAAGTTCCTACATAAAAACGGAGAAACGTTTAATCAGAAACTATAAATAGATGTTCAATTATGACAGTACGTAAGAACTGCTTGAACAAGTTAGAAGTGCTGTTTTTAATGAAAGAAAAATGTTGTATTAAAGTATATTCATTCTATGAGTTTGGAACACTATTCCAGGAGGACATTTGTGTAGGACCTACTTAAAAATTTGAACTGGCTAGACCAATTCTAATAGGTTTTGTTCTTTACACAAAAAAGTTTTATTTACAAAGTTTTTATTACATTTCTAAAATCGAGACCTGTATAGATAAATAGACGGAAGGACATCAGCACAAACTACTACATTAAAATATAAAACAAATTGTATTCAATTCATTCATGTATTCTATATCTCCATAATATTAAATAATTGGTCACGTATTACTATTTCATTTTTTATTTATTCATGTTACCACCATTAGATCTTTTAATAATTTTATGCAAATTTATATTTAATCAAAAATATTATAACGCAAGCGCAACAACTTCTTTCAGTGATGAACAGATTGCAAGTAAATCTTTAACTCACTAAATGAACATATTTATAGTAAAGCATTGAACGCATCTTATGAACATATTTTTAAAAACACCTGCATTCAAACACGACAACCAAACAATACTTAAACAAAAGTTATAAATAAATGTGATTTTTTTGTTAGTCGATAGAAACCTCCAAAATAGGTTGGTTGACTGTAATGTTCCATAGTTGAGTGTTGTTTTTAATATTTGCTCAGTGTGTATAAAAGTTGTCAAAGTAGTTTTTTCTCATTCGTAAAGATGCCAAGAACTTGTTCGTAATAATTGCATACAACCACAATGTTTGATGAGTTTGTATTAAGATTCTCTGATATGTATGATTGATATGTTGTAACGTTAAGACTAAACGAATATACTTGATAGTAGAAAACGAACAAACTTGACGCGTTAACGACGTACTCAACAGGTTTAAATTAACTAACAACTTTTTTCGTGTATTTATAGTTTTTGTATGAACCTTGTTTTGAAAATGTACTTAACATTATTGTTTTTAGGCGATCAATTTAAATGTTGTGTTCAATGTCTTAGTATAAATAAGTTGGATCTAACCTTTTAGCATTTCATTGTTATTTGTCATCGGAGCAATGTAGTTCGTTGCGCATGTGTAGTAGTTTCTTTTGTTAATTTATAAATATATTTTTATATATAAATTCAAATAATGTAATATTTATTAAAATTGACATTTAATTTAATTTTAAGTTTTAATAAAATGAAAAATATAATTTGAAAATGCGTTATGTAATTTTAAATAAATTTAAATAGTGGGAATTAATTATATTTTAAATAATATGAAAATAGTGATATTATTTTTTGTAAATATTGAAATATTTCTGAAAACATTCGTTATTTTGTAAAGGGGGTCAAAATAGAAAATTTAAATATAAGTATAAGTCTAACGAAATTTCATTATTACCTCTATAATTAAAGAAGATAAGCCAGGTATTTTTTACCAAAGAGGTAAAAATTCAACGTCTATTTTTAAACCACTAGACGCACAAATAAGATTATTATTAGGACATAATTTAGCAAAAGTTTAAGGAATCTTTTATTTTTTATATATTTAGAAGACTGATATCAAACATAAATGGTACCAAATTAAAAAGTAAAAAATGGAGCTTGTAATTAGGAAATATAATTCCTCTTTTTCGAGAAGGAAATAATGTGTAATATATTTCAAATAGGAAGATGTGTTCTGTGGTACTTTTTTTGGTAATTAAATTTACATTTTGAATTTATTTATTAATTACTAACATTTGGTATGTTTTAAATAAATATTCGTTATACAAAATTTCGTTTAGTGTATGATTTTGCTTTAAAAAATTCTTAAATGAAAATGTCTCAAACATTCATAGTGCACATGTAAAATACGTTGCGAATCGATAAATTTGAATTTTGAGTAAAATTTTAAAAAGTACATAAAATTTGAATAATTTGCAATTTGCGACTAAATTCGTACCGACGGTAACACTGGTAAGAATGTATAGTCGGCTGTGTAGAATCGTTTTAAGAAACGATTTTTATAAAAAGTGCGTCATTTTCTAAAATGATTTGTTTTAAGAAGTCCGAGTTATCTGTAAATTTTATTTAAAACTTACACTGTACCGAATTATGATAGAAAAAATTCATCTAAGACTTTATGGGTCTATTACGGTAAGTGATTTTATAAGGGACTCATTCCTCGACTTCTTTACGTATATTAATGGCATCTGGAACAAGTGAGAATAATATTTTCGCTCAAATCCATAATGTCCAGCAAAGCTATAAAATATTAAAATAACATTTTTATAATAAATAACTTTTATGATTCTCAAATACAAATTTGATACTTTTTGTTTACATTTTTAGGTTGTCAAAAATATTGGTCAGTAACCTATTTGCTACTTGACACATTTTACTATTTTAAATAGAAAACTGCTAAGGAATGTTTCCAAGCTGAATTGAGTCAAATTCTAATATGATGCAACAATGATATGGAGTCTAAGATGATTAATAAAAACGAAACCTTTAAACTTAAATTTTTTTAATAAAAATATTTGTACAATTTACAAAAAATCTATTTGTATATTTCTAATAACAAGTGAAGAATTTTTGAAACTTTTTCGGAAACCCTACCATTATTGTTTTTATCTGGCACATTTTTTATACATTTTTGTGTCATTCAATTCTCTTTTAATGTACTTTTAATTAGTTTCAGGAATTTAAAAGTATTTACCTTTCTTGGTGCAAATACCACATTGTTGTTCTTGTTCCACTCAACTGCTTGTTTACCAAGGCAGGCCAAGGCAGGCTAAACATATAAAGTCTTATGAATGAAAGCGGCCTTTTTGTTAACAATCCTTGATTTTCGGTATTAATAAGGCTTGTTGTAAAAAAATATTACCTTCTTTTGCAGCAACAGCATATTGCTTCCTATACTAAGAGCCATTCCAACGAGAATCAGCAAACATAAACCAGGAAGTTGCGAACAAATCGGTCAGAACAAACGTTTCCATATCTATTATGCAGAATACTTTTTTAAGAAACTTGACTTCAATTTCTGTGGTCTTTTCGTGGCATTTTTCTGCAGAGTCTTCTCAGGAACTTTTTGAGCCATATATGTTTTTAAATCTGCGTTAGCTTTAACATTTCGTACCAAATAGTGCGAGTACTGAGCTAACCGCTTTGCTTTCCTACCGGGTATGTTAGGAGCACTTTTGAAAAGACTTTCTATTTCTGTTAACGGTAAAGCTATCCCTTTACTGTTTAAGAACATTGTAAACAGTTTGATGGCAGACCTTTGAAGGCGTATGGAACTTTTTGTAGGACCAATATTTAATAATTTTAAAACGTACTTCCTTTTGGGCACTCTTTTTAACCAAGTTAACAATATATTCATTTCTCTGACATTAAACATAATAACTGAAATGATTTTAAAGGCAGCTTTATAGCTTGCACGCAGAGAAACGTCATTTCGCAATATGTTTGTCACAAACACTAATATGTTTGCTGAAAACATTTATTATTATCACCAACAAGTTAGTTGTTGAATTTATTTTATTTTGATAACAATTTCATTGCTGTAATATAATTAATTTTATTAAATAAAAAAATATTATGGTCGCAATATATCTGCAAAGATGTTTGACTAATCACGATTTTATTTTTATTAAACAGTTCGTTATAAAGAAAATTATTGTTATTAGAACAAAATATTATTTTCGGTTTACTGACAACCGAATTTGAACAAATAATTTTTTTTGTTAACATGTTTATTTTGTTAACATGAAAAATGAAAAATATTCAATTAAAAAAATATATAAAATTATATGACGAATAAATAAATATAAAATAACCATATTTTTAGTGGCGATAATAATATTTTTGGTGACGATTACAATAACTGTTATTACGAATGCAAACAAATAAACGAACTTTTTATTGGTATAACAATAAATTTAGTGACGATAATAATAGATATTTTTATTGATGCCAAAATCACAAAGTGAATATTTTTAGTTACGGTAACCATATCTAATAACAATAGTATGTTTCTTCTCGTTTATGGTTACTGAAAAACATATTTTTTCTTTGCGTGTGTGTTGAAGGTTTTAATGACAATTTTGTGTAAGGAATTTTTTGATCTCACAGTAGCGATTGACTTTTAATTTCCATTTTAAAATTGTTATATTTAAATATAAATATATTATTTCATTTTAAATGATCTAAAAATTCCTTCCCTCTTGTACAAATTTATTTAAATTGTCGTACATAAAATAATAACCAAAATACAATTTCACGTACGAAATGGTCAATTTGTAACTTAATTACAAAACTAAGGAAAACTTAATTTTTATTGTTGTTATATTTTTTAACATTTTCATTAAGCGGTAGATAGTTACATAAAATTTTATTCATACATTAGTAAAAAATGTACTGACAAGGAAAAAAGGAAACAACAAGAAGAACCCTTTTCAGAAATATTAAAAAAAAAACTTATACACATTCATATTTAAACAAACACAAGTTGAAACAATTTACATAAAGTGGAAACATGATTTTTAATTTCTCACCCAAATGTACAATTTTAAAGACCGCTACGCAACACAAAACATTAAGGAGCGAACTACACTCAACACAACTCCATGTTGTTGTTCTCATCGTACATTCAGAAGGGAGTTGTGATGAGTTTTTAGCTTAAAATATAGTTAAAAAAACAAAAAATGGGGAATAACAAAGGAAAATGATAAAATGTAGAACTCATAGTAAGAGAAAGAACTAATATAAAACGCAATAATACGTGCAGCAAATATACATACAAACAAATGTTGAAAATTATGAAATGGTATGAGAACAGACTGATATTGAAGCAGACATTTAAAAGGTTCTCGAATGTCCTTTTATTAAAATACTCTGGGTGAGTGGGAACAGTAAGCCCTCATGAAACACAGTTTCTAGCGTTAGCTGTTAGGCTATGTGATGATGATCAATCGGGCAGTCATTCAGCAATATAACGCTTTAATATAGAGATAAATAAATTAAACGTCTATTCCAATATGTAGAGGATTGTTGCTGCAAAGAGTGTTAAATTCGAAAAAATTCTCTTTAGGTGTTTACATTACCTTATATAATGAGGATAATATGTGACAAATTATACTCATGATCATATACATTGAAGGACGGACGGAAGTCTTTAAATTCACTTAGAAGCTGAGCAATTGGTAATTTTAAAAACTATGGTGATGTTAGTAAATAACTATTTGCCATATGGCTCTAGTGGTGTGAATCAAGGCAAAAAAACGAAACCGGTTAAACGGATTTTTTCATTTCAGAAAATCAACCGATTTTGAATTTCTATTTTCAACTTATTCGAAATGCCTCTTTTTCAGTCGATTAATCGGTTTTTACTGTAACTCCCTCTCAAACTTTTCACTATTAGATTCAGCTTCCTTTTTATATATATTCGCCATGACTCGTATCTCGACACATTATTTTAAATACAAACAAACAAACTTTTATATCCAACTTATTTAGGGCATTATACAGTATAATGATAATTGATTTGAATGAAATTTGTATTAAATGGTTATTTTGATATACCTTTATATATATTTCCATTCGTTAAACTCTAGAAGTCTATTAACTGACGAAAATATCCGAAGATACAAAATTCCAAAATATTTAAGCTGAACTTGAGAAGAGATGATACAAAGAATACTTGAATTGCAGTGCGATATTAGAATATTTTGATATTTAATTTGGGTACGTGTCGTATTCCATTTAGCTTTCCTGAATATATCGATGTAATGATTGTCATGTATCTTATCATATTTTAGCTAAATTGTGCTTAATCTATGAACTGATATTTCAGACTATAGATTGCTTCATTTATGTGAAAATGGTGGTTCCGCAAATCAAAGTCAAAGTCTTTATCGTGGTCCCCTTAGTAAGTGAAAAACTCATGGTTATTTAGTCGATTGGCTGCTCCTTTACAAGCTTTTAACCTCACTTGCCTACAATCACCTTATTTATTATTTTACAAAGGAAGATTTCATAGCTTTAAATATCCCCATAAGTCTATTCTAATTTTCAATAAAGAAATATTCCCAGATGTTATACAAATATCATTAAAATTCTGTTCTGTGTACCCTAAATCCCTTCTTTATGTACTACCACGTTTTTCTGGTGTCCTCTGTTATTTTCAGCTAAAGGACTATTAAATAAAAATTCAACAAAATATTTAAAAGCGCAATTCCATGGTAAAATAAACCAATTTAATTTGTGTTCCCATTGGAATAACAACAAATATAACAACACAAATGTAACAACAATAACAACAACAGACTTTAGAAATAAGCACCATCAGTATCATCACTCTGGTCTAAAGCGTCGTCCAATGTAATGTTGGGAAAAATCTAAACTCTCACACACACACGCAAACACATGCACAAAAAGAACTCTTCTCCTTATAGGACTCCTTTTTTATATATTTAAACGAATGAGTAGACTGAAAATGAATGAATAAACGGTTGAATATTTAAATAAATTCAAAATAGAAACCCAAAGTTAACCACGACTAAATAAAAACAAAAATATAAAACTAAATATTCTTTTCTTTTTATACCCTTCACCTTACAAGGTCCGAAGGGTATATATAAGTTTTTCATTCCGTTTGTAATTTCTGCAATTTTCGACTTAGCCCCCAAATGTATATAAATTCTGGATCAGTATAAAAAAGAAATTGATTGAGTTATGTCCTTCCATCCGTTATGAAGTCGACCTGTAGTTAACATATATAATATGATATGCTGTGATATGATATGATATGATATGATATGATAATGATATAAACCAAATGATTAAAAACGCTTTACTATTGAAATCCAGGGAAATTGGTTCATAAATGGCTCAGATAATAGCAAAAAACTGAAATGAGTTAGAGACTTAATCTCTGATAGATTTCAATTAATTTAGCGGATTTATGTACTGAAGACTTAAAGTGAATTGGACATTTAGTTCCTGAGTTATAAGTAAAAACATATTTTCCTATATTTTGGACCCCTATGACACTTATCTTCTTGGTTATGGTACTGATTGATAACAGTTTTTTTCTCGATTTAAATTCTTTTCGCTATTCATATAGGTTTATAAACCACCGAGATATGGCCAATTTTTTGTTTTAATTTAGTTCCATATGATTGTTGTTGTTTATATTCCGGTAGTTACAAACAATAACAATAACTAAGTTTAAAATAATATTTTATTATATTATTGCTAGATATGGGGAAAAACCTATTCTGACGCTCCTGGGGCAGCTACGGACCCAGTTGCCACACAAGCAAATAACAACTTTTTCTCAAATTTTGTTTTTTTCTTTTTAATTTTCAAATCGGTTCATAAATAGCCGAGATATTGACAATTCTTTATTTCCTTGTGATTGTTGTTGTATATAGAATTGAAAACAATAACGATGCAAGGCAAAGTAATATTTTCGCCTTTTTGAGCGTTCTATTAAAGATAGAGACATAATTTTTTACTAGGAGATTAGAAATAATTAGGAAAATTTTTGAGTTAAAAACATAACAGCAATCTGTCCTTCAATTTTTTTCAAAATTTTGGCTTTTTTTGAATTTTCAAAATAGGCCCATAAATAGCTCTTATATATTTATATAAGTATTGTTTTAGTAAAAGCGAAAACTAACTAAATTTGCAAGCATATTTAGTGCTCTTGAGTCTCTATGTTGACTTATATAAAGACTATAGGAATGGCTGTCATTTTTTGCTTCTTCCACATGGACTTAAAGTTAAAAAAATAATATTCCATATAAGCAAAGATGAAGGGTATAGAAAATTCGGCACGTCCGGATTTAACACTTTAATTTAGTTTTTTTGTACCATATTTTTGAAAGAAAATTAAACCCACAGTATTTATTCTAGAGTGTCCTAACAGGTGGTGGTGAGGAGGAGAAATAAGGTTTAAAAGAAATTTAATAATTTGAAAATTTTAACGACCAAATAAAGAAATAGTTGACTTCTAAATGTCTGCTGTCTGCTTCTAAATGTGTGTATCAGAGGAATAGCAGATTTAAGCAAAAAAGTTTAATTTCCCATAATAAAATATTATAATATTTGAGCGCAAAATTAACTTAAAAGTAAAAGATCAGTGACAGTTTAATTATTCCATTTGGTAGATAATATCAAATAAATATATATTTTGCGAAAAATAGAAAATAATTTTAAATTAAATAAAAGTAAATATAAATTTTTAACTCTTCTATTAATACTTTTCTGCATCCCTCGATCGTAAGTGGTTAATGTCTATTTTTAAATGGTGTTCTTTTCCGTCCAACAATTTAAAAAGTATAAATTTACGAAATATCCATGGTGATATTTGTTGTTGTAACAGTTATACAAAGAATGTTTTTTAGTTTATTTGAGTTAACTACAGGCCAAGATATTGTGCAATCACTTTTGAATTAGTCCATAGCTCCTCTGGACTCAAAAAGTTAAGGTCGTCTTGGGAGTTAAACAAATGTCATATAACATATGGTCAATACGAGTTCAGTAAGAATTGAGGCTGTTGCTTTATTAAAATTTAATTAATGCCAAAACTACACTTGTAAACGACGTTCATATGATAATTTAAAATGCGGAATTTGTGGTGTTCGTACACAGAAAAAAATAAAAAACAAGAAAAAATGTTATAGTCGGTCAAACCCGACTATTTAATACCTACACCACATTGTTGATTGGAAATATCTCTTACGAAAAATTTATGAACGACCATCGTATAATTTAATTCCAATTTTACAACAAATGCTTATCTACAGTGGTGTGACCTTAGAAGATTAATAGGGTAACAAATGTAACCACCAAGGAGAAGGTAAAACTTGTATGCAGGTGATAAAGACTGCAGCTGTTATCTTTGCTTTTGATATTTCCAAGGTATTTTCAATGAAGAAATTGTGAATCTCGCTGAAACAACCATTTACCAAACCGTAAAAGTCGTCAATTGGGGCGCTGTGAATTATGCAACTAGATGCTAAACCAGAGTAATGTGATCAATTGTTTCAATTTACGAGGTTTTGAACTATTTAGTCTCGATTCCATATGAACGACTCTTGCAACTCAAACAGTTTAAAATCTATCTCTTTGTGACAATGTGGACTGCAGAATGGGAAAGAACTTTGTGACTGATAGTATCTATGGCTTTTTATAGATCAACTGCCACAAAGATCTGTCATTTCACATGACCTTTGTGAGTTTAGGTAATATTCCTTAAATATTCAATAATTAATATACTCTACACCACCGAAGGTAGCTGGGGTATTATGCGTTTGTGCTGATGTTTGTAACATGAAGAAAAAATGGTGTTACTTCCAGGTACCTCCAATACAAATGTTCTTCCTGGAATGGGGTTTTAATCTCATAAAATTCTGAAATACATAGAGAAATTTGTCACAAATACGTCTGATAATATTTTAAAATGATGTGAAAAAATATGCGAGGGTCGGTCCATTATTTCTCATAGCTCCCAACAATTTAATGTTCAATAAAACAAAAATAAAATTTTGGCAATTATAAAAGTCATACCGCTAGATCAAAAAGGTTTTCCGAAAAGGGGCTTATGAAGTAGCTATAGCAAACTATAGACCGATATTGGTAAAATTAACAGCATACATTTAAGACAAATAGAGCGAGAAATGCTTCAATTGTCAATATAAATGGTTTATATTTAACATTTTATCAGTTTAAAACCATATTCCGTTAAGGGGCCTTATATCGGAACTAGGCCTAATGAAAACCCAAGCGCAATCTTCTTGAGTTGTGTTTATTATATCAATATACTACATGGGTTACAATATGCTTATATCTCTTAATCCAATTTTGATAAATTTTTATTCCAAGATGAAGTGCATGCAACTGATTGTTGCGATTAAATCTTGTTTGAATCTAGTTAATTTCTGGCGAAAAAGATGGTCTCAGATATCCGTCTATAATTGTTTTACCAATAAAAGCAAACTGCTTAGGACAATAGCAAACAATGTGGTCAAGTTACATTAAATTAGGATAATTATTCTACGCGTGATAATGTTTCCAATAAGAGACGGACAGACACAAAACACACAATATGACAAAGTTAATATACCCTCGTCACTACTTAAGGTGGAGGAGGGGAAAAATGAGACCTCAATTTCTTTCCATTGAATAAATAAGCTTTTAACTTTAAAGAAAAATTAATAAGATTGGGACGATACTTTTATATATGTATTAAAAACTGATACCTGATCTTTAGAAGCATGCTTTTATAACATATTTTTTACAGTATTTTTCAAGGGCTAAATGATGGAAAAAATTTGTCAAATTGAAAGAAAATCATATTAATATTTTCTTACGATTCAAGAACCTTAAAGTGATTTTTAGAATCGGTTCTTTATAGGAACTTTAATAAATGTTTAACCTAAAAAAGTGTAGATACCCGTATACTAAAGGAAGGGTATTGCTGTAGAATTTCAATATTCTTTCTGAGTATAGAAATACTAAATTTCCATTTAATTATACACACAGAAAAAATAAATGTTAAATAAATTTAAAGGGAAACAATTTAATTAGTTTATGATTTGCTTCACAATAATCACAGTAAATTCATCTGCATCTTAAACATTTGACTACTTGGAATTTTATTACTTAAACGTAATTTAAAAAAATATATAGTTTTATAGTTTTATATATTAATACCGAAAGATTCTAATATGTACAATATTATTTCAACACAAAAATAAAAGCGTTTAATTTAAACTAAATGAAAAAAATATTCAATCTAAAATCAAATATGTTCAACGTCAATTTTACTTCATGTTTTTTTTTTTCAGTGTAGACTTATTCATTTTAATAAATATTCTAAGAAAATTCATTAAACTTTTCTCTTTGCCATAATTTAATTTTCTATTACATTTAAATGCCATAAAAACTAATTACTTCCTGGAGAAATATAAAAACCATTAGATTTCTTAAGAGCCTGGCAGGCTAAAATTTTATATAATTTTAAATACTCAAAAAATAACTATTTTTCCGGAAAAAAACACTTTGGAGAACAAAAAACTTAGACTGTTAAAAGTTTTCCAAAACTTTTGTCACTAAACACACCTGTTACGAAATAGAAGTTTTAGTATTTTCCTCTTGAAGAAAAATAAAAAATAAAATAAATATAGATTTATATATTTTCCACATTGATTATTTAACTCCCGCCACAAGATACAAAAAAAATCAACAAACACTTCACCACACTCAGATGATGTCTGGACGTCTGGTGAGGTTTTTTTTCCAGCTTTTCAAGTTTTGAATTTTTTTCTCTGTTTGAAACAGTAACCATTCGGTTAAAAAGTGCTTTTGAGTTTTGTTTTGCTTTGTACTTGAGTACGAAACATATATATAAAGATTCATTATATGAAACGTTATTTTAAACTTTTTAGTTTTCATTTTTTAACGGAATGAAAAAAGTTGCAATACTAGAGGGAATTAAACTTATGTGTGTGTGTGTGGCCATTTCTTATTTTGAAATTTTGGAAAATTTTTATTAAGAAAACGAGACCAGAAGGAAAAACAATTTAATAGAAAAGTTTGATTTTATATTTTGGAAAAATAACAAGGGAAATATTAAATTGAAAATGTTTTTTTTTTTTGTTTTTTTTGAAGAAAGTAAATTTTTAACGTTTTTTCATTAGAAATAAGTGAGAATGTTACATCTTTGCTACAAATAATTTCAGATACCATTCAGAATAAAATAAAACAAGTAAAAATGCTATATTCGGCTGTTCCGAATCTTAAATAGTCTCCACCACAAATAAGTGATACGCACTCACATATATACTCACACATACACTCACACATCTTTACAGTACGTTTTTCTCATGTATAAAACAATAACACTTAATGAGTCATAAAATTAGTTATATATTTAGTTATAATTTTTTTCTGCTACACTAATTTTGATCACTTTTGGAATGGTATAAAGTATAACTTAATATTATAGCAAAATTTTATTCTATTAATAAGTTACAATTTTACGAAAGTTTTTCGCCTGAACTTAGAGATTACCCCAGTATCTGGGTTATATATCTATCTATATCTTTTAACAAACTACAATGATTTTGCTGGTTTCAAATAGGGAACTTCATATGACTACAAGAAATACTCTGGCCTAATTTCATTGAGTTCTGTCAAATATTTTGGACGTGAGTGTGCCAAAAACAGACAGACAGCTAAATCGACTCAGATTTGATTTGATGATGAAATATATATATACATTAAAGGGTCCGAGTGGTGGAGAGTATAAAAATATAAAATCTGATGATAACTTCAATTAAAATTTTTATAATGATATCCGAAAATCGAAATATATTGGAAAATCTATAATACTGGACACGGGTTTTCCAGAAATCCAATTCATGTCTGAAATTCCTTACCTTGTACTGTCTGTACCAGACACTCGAATTATTGATTAAGTTTTTTTTAAACTTCTCTAATTAAGCCAAAGATATGGATTCAGTGAATCAAGTTGAGAATTTTTGTTTGTCCATTTGATAGTGGATTTAGAGGTCAGTTTTAGTAATATACAAATGTTGTATAAGACATGAGTGATAATTTTGCACATATTGAAACAATTTTTTTATATATATAAACAAAAGCTGCTGATATACCAAAATTTTTGCAAATACAACTTTTTAATTACACTTAATATTACTCACTTAAGATAATTCGTATTTTAAACAAAACTTGTCTAAACCGCCTTTTAACACAAGTGGCGAAGAGGGTATAATAAGAATGGGATCCAAGTTGTAATGCTATATTCCTCTGCTAAAGTTGTGTCAAAAGTTATAGATTTTCTTCAAAAAATTCGACTCTGCCCCACTGTACAATGCATATATAATATAAGTCTAAAAGTCAACAAAGATTCACTTGGATCTAATCTCTGTAGATATTATATGTTATTTTTTACAAAAATCGGTTAATCTGTATGTTCACCATTGCGATATTAAAGACGGTTTAAAAAATCAAACCATTTTTTTATGTTTAAAATCTTATAAGATTTTTCCGGGAAGTATTTCTTATATTTAATATTAAATTCTGTTAGAAATTTAATAGTGATAATTTTCAACAAAATTAGTTCATACATAATATTAGTTACGTAAACTCAAAATAGCTTTGGAAGAAGGGGCCTTATACCAGAGCTACATGAAAATATGGAACGATATTGGTAAAATGAAATCATATTCCCCAGCCTTAAAAAGAAGCCATAGCAAAATATAGGCCGATATTTCCCAAGTAAGTCACGTGCAACATAGAAATTTTGGAAAATAATTGTGCCGAATTTCATTTAAATTTATATATTTAAGCTCAAACCCTCCATCCGCGAAGCTGCTTTATATATCAAAAATGCAACCTACATGACACACTAATTTTAGGGTGTATCAAAATTTTGAATATATAAACTTTGCATACTGTCCACCACCACAAGTGGTGAACTTTATAATTCCGTATGTGACTCTAAGAAGGAATTATCTAAGTCGCCATAATGTATATATATATATATATATATATATATATATATATATATATATATATATATATATATATATATATATATATATATATATATATATATATATATATATATATATATATATTATTGCATCAAATCAAAATCTGAGACAATTTAGCCATTTCCGTCTAACTGTCCGTCTGTCTGTTTTTGAAAAGTTCACATCGATAAAAATTGACAGAGCTCAATGAAATTTTTTATGGTTCTGTTATAATCCTAGTTAAAATCATTTTTTATGGTTCTGTTATAATCCTAGTTAAAATCAGTAAAATCGGTTCAGCATATCAAAAGAAATTGAATTGAAATTATTAAAATCAGTTCAGAATAAAAAACTTATAGCCGAAAATATAGCTAATTTTATGACTCATTAAGTGTTTCTGTGTTGAATTTAAGTATTTACTTACACGCACTTGTGATGGAGAGTATTAAGATTCGGCATAGCCGAATATAGTACTCTTATTTGTTTTTACTAATCCGATTTTTAATTATACTTTTTAACTCAAATATTTTAAAATCACTTACCAACAAGACTCTTTAAATTGTTTAAACTTTTTTTAATATTTTGGTATTTTTTTTTTGCCCGAGATATTCCTTTGTTATGTCTAAAGTTCACCTTATCGTAGACAGTAGAATCAACTGAATTTATATCATTTTGTACGAATTCATAACCTTTTTTATATTTCAGCTCTTTCTTTCATTTTATTTTTATCGTAAAGAATTTTTATGGCAATTTAATCTTTCAGGAAGAAAATAAGTGATATCAGCAGCACATAATAGTATCAATCTTATTTTTTAACAATAAACCATAAAATATTAAAGAAATGCATACATACTTACACCAACATATATATATAAAGATTCACTCACACATATAAAAAGCTGAAAAGTGTACTATAAAAACATTACACATGTATAAAGATTTGAAAACATTTGCTGGAATATTATGGTAATACAAACCTACATTTATACCATATACATATGTGTGTGTATACCGGTATATATATATATACAAGGAGAAACGTTTATAGACGGAAGCAATTCAGCATCCGACTGCTACAAGTAAAAACGCATTCAATACAAGACACTGTTTTTTATGAGCCATAAAGGAAGTAGAACTTTAGACCTACAAATACACACATACGCATTCTAAAATACTAAATAATATAAATTTATATACACCCACATTTTAATACAATTCAAGCGAATACAATAGAAATGGACATACCCAGCAGACTTTGAAATGTTTAGGCTAAAAAACAATAATATTGATCGTTTTTCAATGACAAATAACTCAAAATCATAACTTATATAATAAATATTATAATAAAGCAATAAAAATATGTAACTAAAAGTTTTTTGAAGTGATTTGTATTTAAAATGCGAAAAATAATTTCTAAATTGGTTTAGATTCCTTGATATGTTATACGTATTTATAAATGTTTGCTGGGTTCTTCAATGTATGTGTTTTTAATAATACTCCTCGCATAATAACAACAAAATATATTTATGGTCATTTCAAAAATATGTATTTGTATAGGTCCGTAAACGATACAAACAAAAAAGTTGGTATTGTACTTCAACTGCTTTTCCTTTTTTTCGGTATAAAGGAAGATAATGGAAGTAAAAAACTCTCTTTATTTCTATTGAATACAATAGATTTTTATGTATATTCAAGTTTTTACACATGTTGCATATGAAAAAAAAACTTTCTTCATATATTTACAACTTTTCTACTTGGCTGTCATACGGATGCTTTTATATTTTATTATCCAGAGGATACCAACATGAAATCTGAAACGGTTAAAAAGAACAAAAAAAAAAAATTGGAAAATATTGCTTAAGAGCTCACTTTAACGATTAATTTCCTACGACAATATTTTCTGGACCAGTATTGCATATTCCAATAATCTGTACTAGAATCTGTACTAGAATCTGAACTAGAATCTGAACTAGAATCTGTGCTAGAATCTGAACTAGAATCTCAACTGAAATTTGAACTAGAATCTGAACTATAATCTGAAATAGAATCTGAACTAAAATCTGAACTAGAATCTGAAATAGAATCCGAAATGGAATGTGAACTAGAATCTGAACTAGAATCTCAACTGGAATTTGAACTAGAATCTGAACTAAAATCTGAAATAGAATCTGAACTAGAATCTGAACTAGAATCTGAACTAGAATCTGAAGCAGAATCTGAACTAGAATCTGAACTAGAATCTGAACTAGAATCTCAACTGGAATTTGAACTAGAATCTGAACTATAATCTGAACTAGAATCTGAACTAGAATCTGAAAAAGAATCTGAACTAGAATCTGAACTAGAATATAAAGTGGAATCTGAACTAGTATTTGAACTAGAATATGAACTGCAATCTGATCTAGAATCTGAACTAGAATCTCAACTTGAATTTGAACTAGAATCTCAACTGGAATTTGAACTAGAATCTGAACTATAATCTGAACTAGAATCTGAACTATAATCTGAACTAAAGTCTGAAATAGAATCTGAACTAGAATCTGAACTAGAATCTGAACTATAATCTGAACTAAAATCTGAAATAGAATCTGAACTAGAATCTGAAAAAGAATCTGAACTAGAATCTGAAGTGGAATCTGAACTAAAATTCTAGCTAGAATCTGAACTAGAGTCTGAACTAGAATATGAACTAGAATATGAACTAGAATATGAAGTGGAATCTGAACTATAATCTGAACTAGAATCTGAACTAAAATCTGAAATAGAATCTGAACTAGAATCTGAACTAAAATCTGAAATAGAATCTGAACTAGAATCTGAAAAAGAATCTGAACTAGAATCTGAACTAGAATCTGAACTAGAATATGAAGTGGAATCTGAACTAGTATTTGAACTAGAATATGAACTGCAATCTGATCTAGAATCTGAACTAGAATCTGAACTAAAATCTGAAATAGAATCTGAACTAGAATCTGAAAAAGAATCTGAACTAGAATCTGAACTAGAATCTGAACTAGAATATGAAGTGGAATCTGAACTAGTATTTGAACTAGAATCTGAACTATAATCTGAACTAAAGTCTGAAATAGAATCTGAACTATAATCTGAACTAGAATCTGAACTATAATCTGAACTAAAGTCTGAAATAGAATCTGAACTAGAATATGAAGTGGAATCTGAACTAGAATCTGAACTATAATCTGAACTAGAATCTGACCTAGAATCTGAACTATAATCTGAACTAAAATTCTAACTAGAATCTGAACAAGAATCTGAAGCAGAATCTGAACTATAATCTGAACTAAAATTCTAGCTAGAATCTGAACTAGAATATGAACTAGAATATGAAGTGGAATCTGAACTAGAATCTGAACTATAATCTGAACTAGAATCTGAACTAGAATCTGAACTAGAATCTGAACAAGAATCTGAAGCAGAATCTGAACTATAATCTGAACTAAAATTCTAACTAGAAACCTTACTAGAATTTTAACTATAATCTGAATCGGGATCTGAAATGTAATCTGAAATAAAATCCATACCAAAGCTTTAAATGTAATCTGAATTATAATTAAGCTAAAATCTGATTAAATTGAGAAGGATCTCGATAAAAATCTGTACTACAATTTTGACTAGGATCTAAAGTGTGATCTATTTTTTAATCTGTCATAAAAGTTTAACTTGAATATTAACACAAAGTTAAATTCATTATAGAATTTAAAACTTTATCAATATTTTTATGTTTGTGTTGATGATGATATTTTATGCCATTGTCACCTCTGGGTTGTACTCCTCTGCTGTATTTCCCTACAACACTTTAATATTTGTCGATACATGACATACAAAAAATATCCTTAAACATACATACTTTCATGTACACTCTTATGGTTAAGTATTTTATTCCTATAAGTACATACATGCTCACAATCATAAATTTATATAGACACACACACATATACAACCGATGCCAAAATGCTGATTAAACTTGATTGCATTTTGCTGCGTCAGTCTGGCACTTTTTTAAGTAGGAGAATCATTTTTTGTCCATTTAAACTTTCTTTTTATTCAATCTCTGAATCCTTGGAATATACGAATGCCATTTTTACTGCTTTCTTTTTTCATTGTTTAATTTTATTATCATATTTTTTCTTTCTTTTTTTCTGAACATTTTTGAAGAATCATTTAAAAAGCTGATAAAAAAACATAAGTTGACTGAATTTATACATGTTTGTAGAAGCAGTTGTATTGTTCTCTTAATATTGTCCTTATTTATTGATAAATATTTTTCTAAGCGAATAAGACGGACATATAGATAACATAATGTTAGTCCATGACCATTATTGTAAAAGATTATTTTTTGTTCAAACAATATAGTATTTCATATTAATATAAGTATTGATGATATGAGTGTGTGTGTAAATGTTGAGAAAAATATGAGTTTTCTTTATAAAATTATGATTTGTTCTCTTCCGCTTAGACATCTTTTATTTTAGTCTATTTTATTTTTTGTGCTTTATAACATGATTTTATGACACCAATTTGTTTTTTTTTTTTTCTGTAATTTGTGTGACATGCACAATTTATTTCTTTATATTTAAGAGATAATAAATGAAATTGGAACAGAAACTCTAATATATTTAAAGTATCCAGAATATTATTATAAGATGAAGCTTGGATAAGGATATTAGAAAAGTAAAAATATAAGTACCAGAAAAATTAGTTCAATATCATAAAATCATTTTCTATGGGATATAATGGAACAAATCTTAATATACGTTATTTCTTCATACTATTTATGCAAAAATATTAAAACTTTCTTCGTTATATTGTTATATTCGAAATGTATGTAAATTATTTTTTTATTATATGAAGTGCAAACATAAAGTACAAAAAAATGCACTAACAATTAAGGTTTCAGTTGGTGTATTCAAAAGCCGAAACCGGAAACTGGTTAACGGGTTTTTTTGTATTCAAGAAAACCGAGCGGTTTCGAATAATTTCCGTTTTCAAGTTATTCGGATTACTCTTTTTCAGGTTTTTAATGCAAATCACTTTTTACTATTTTATTCAGCTTCCTTTTTATATATTTCGCCATGAATAAGCATGCACAATTATTGTGTGTAGCTTAGACGTCATATTTTAAATCGACTTTGCTATGTCCGTCTGTTTTCGACATTAATACGTCAATGAAAATAATAAAGTAAGAATCCTGTGAAATCTTATAGTTCAGTAATATACATGATTTAGGTAAAAAGATATAAATATATAATTTATATATCATATTCAGAAATTAAATAAATTCGATACCGAAAACACAATTTTGTTTGTTTAGGGCATTATACAGTGTAAGAATTATATGATGAAGTTTTTCAAATAGTTATCTTTATAAGGAACCATTATTTTTACTTCATTTCACATGGAGATCATTAAACGATATATGTTTTTATTGGTTAAACTTTAGATTTCTGTTTAATTTTTTTCATAAATTTATAATAATCAAACAAAAACCGGATAACTGTTTTTTAACAAAAAAAAATCGTATTCGGAACCTGTTTTTTGAAAATCCTACTTTTTGAATAACTCGAAAAGCGGTTTTCTGATAATGTCGTGTTTTTGAACACACTAGCTTCAGTATAAATAAGTCCTAAGATCTTTAATTTTCATCTATTGAAGAAATTTGTACATCACATTTTTCTGAAGCTGTTACGGATAAAGCATGATTTTCGATAAAGCATTTTGAGCAGTACAAACGAAGCATTTATAAATCTTATATTTCTAAAAAGGTATATCCCTAAAGCACTTAGCTATTTAATTTAAAGCTACAACACCCAGTTCCGAATATCATGGTATTGGTATTGTATCTATATTTACTTAAAATAAGATAAATACACAGAACAGAAATCGAGAATCATCCTATAATTTCTTATTATTCCCATGTAAGACTCCCGGAAAACGCATAAATCTCACACAAATCTTATCTTTCTCATAATACCCAACAATGTTGTGTAGTATATATCAGAATCTGGTTTGACTATTAAATTGACATTAAATTGGTCTCAATTTACTCGTTTTATAAGCTGAAAACTGTTTTCGGTGAGGGACCTCATATAAAAGCTACATCAACATATGGACCGAGATTGTTCTAAATAAAAATATACATTAAAAATAGTTAAAAAATGCATTGTATCAAGTTCCAATGGAATTAGTTTTTATTTAATTGTTCAAACCCGTTTTCCGGGAAGGAGGGTTATGTAGGAGCTATATCAAACTATGGACCTATATTAATAAAATATATAACATATGGGAGCTGGGTCAATTAATGATCTCAGAAAGATATATCTACTTTGGATTTATTATTGTATCAAAATAAGTATATATGAAAAATTTCAGTAAATTATCTTAAAAATTGCTGCCCATACACACACAGACTTTGGGGTGTATCAAAATTTTGTATATTATAGCCTATACCTTTTTTCCTGTCAATCACATTTTGATGATCTATATTATTGTCTAATGAATTTGGATTACCATTGTTGGACTTGCTAGTCTGCAGTCCATATTTAAACTTAATGAGGAGCTTGTGGGATACAAGACCCGCTAATCCCTTTAAAAAATTAAGAATACCAATAGCAGTCAATATTTTTTCAGATAATCCACAACAAAGGAACATCCACTTATTATAGCGACTACAAAACTCATGTGCGTTTTTAGAAAAATACAATTAAAAATGTTAACTGACATTTCTCTCTTAAATTTAGTTGAAAAATATTATAGTCGGTCAAGACCGACTATTATTATGCACATACGCATAATACCCCACCACCTATGGTGATATACTCTACATCATTGGTGGTCGTTGCGCCTGTGCAAATGTGCTTGTTTTTTTCGGTAAAATATTTCTATAACGATGTAATTTAATTTGTAGTTTATACTTCTTTATGTCCAATATTTTTTGATATTTAGAAGAAAATTGTAATGGACCGATGATATATAACGAAACGGTCTTCGTATTATTTGGCATATCATTTTAGAATATAATAAGACTTATTTGTGAGAAAAATCAACAAATTTATATATATGTGAAAATAACTTTGCATTTAAGTTTTTTAACCATTTAGAGGGAAAAATTTCATTTCATCTAGGCGTCATCCTTTGGCCAAATTTAATCTAGATACCTGTAAAATTGCAATTTGTTCACTAGGTTAACGTGGACAGCCAGTCAGACGAACGGTCGGACGCACTGATGGACGTTGTTATATCGACCCTGAAAGTGATACATCAATATAAAACATTTTTATATTTTAGAACACGTTTTCGGGACCTGTATTCATCCGATAAGTTATATTGAAGATAGAGAACTACTTTTGCCAAATTTCAATACAATTTATATATTAGGAAATTAAAATTCCTGGAAAGTGTCATGCATGAAATCAAAGTTTTCCATATTTTAGACTTTAACATTTTGTCTGTTGATCCGATTTTGAAGGTTTTTAATACGATTGTGAAGTAAATGTAGATTTTTGTTCTTTTTTACTCCTCATTGTAAATTTTAGAGAACTTTTTTTGAGGACGACTAAAATATAAATTTATCATTTTTTATCTAATGAACCGATATTACTAGTTTTAAATAAAAAACTGGGGAGAACTTTCGCAAGGACTTCTTATGTGAGAAAGTATAATAATTTATCCGTTAAATTAAATTTAATTTATTTAAAAAATATAAAGGAAAACTTAATATTTATTTAGTACCCTTTAAATAAATTTAAATATTTACACATATAAATTTCACTTAAAAATACGTAGTTAAGTATTAAAAAAGAGTATTAATTAATGCTGGTTGTAGTATAAATGTCCCTGTTCACATTAAGTAAATCCTTTTTGGTTTTAATTTCGTTTTTATATTTTATTTTATTTATTTAATTTTTTTTTTACACAGCATTTTAATACTTTTCTGTTTTATTTGGATTATTTTTGCTGCTTTTCATTTTCATACTATGAAATCCATGCTATTATCCATAACAATATAAGCACTATGACGTCGCTTCAATGGCCAAATGGTTGCTGAAAATATTTAAAAATAATATTGTGAAAAAATAAATTTATTAAATGAAATTTATTAACAAAAGTAAGAAAAAATTCATATGGATGACTAAATCCCTGAAAGCAACTCACATTTACAGTGCAAAATATTTTGAATGAAAATAAAAAATGAATGTTTGAATTTGTATTACACACATACTTACAAATCATTTAAGAATATTTAATTTTATTTCCTGCTATAAATGGTTTAGCATTTTATACAATGACTTTCAACAAGGTCAATGAAAGAATTTAGAACAGGAATACTAACAAGAATTTGTAATCTTAAAGAATTGTTATTACCTTATAAATAGCTGAATTAATTTCCAAAAAATTAGCATGGAAAACCCCCGCAAAACTAACTTTGTCAAATTTCAAAAGAATTTGTCTATATTAATAGTTTTATAAGCTTAAAACATTTTTCCTGGAAGAAGCCTTAAGTTATATTTAAATTAGTTAAATGGATGTAAGATGCTGCCGATTCTGCAGCACTCTCCACCACATAATCACATTTTACAAATTTATAATCTAATACATCCATATACATACTCATACATTAATACATAAGTTAAGGGGTCCTGAAATATGTTTTTGACTATAACCTTTTCTCTACAAATTCGATTATTTTAATTTAAAAAATAATGATGAAGTGTATGACTGAATTTTGTTTAAATCCCTTTAATTAAAAAATGTATGGAATTTTGATGCTGTCGCAAATAACGGTCTATGGCATTCTATGTCACCAATAAACGATTTTAAAAAGGTATTTGCGTAGGATAATGGTTAATATCTTTGTAAAAATTTCTTTGAGCTACGCTCATAAATAGAGAAGTGGACGTGTCAACTACAGTCAGACAGATACACAGACAGATATACAGGCAGACAGAAATACAGACAGACTGACAGACAGATAGTCAGACAGACAGATGAACAGACCGACATAGATTATTTTGATTTGATGTGATGTCTTATGTATGTACTTTATAGGGTCTTACATGCTTCTTTCTTTATAGGGTCTTACTTGCTTCGTTGCACCCTGAGAGACAAAGTTTAAATACTCTTTTCATCACCTGTGCTGGTGGAGGGTATACAAATAATTGTACCTTTTATTTTAAAGAACTGTTCTTAAAAATTGGTGATACAAAAGAGTATTATAAGCTTAGAACCACATTTCAGAAATGGGTGTCCCATTCTGAAATGTGGTTCTAAGAGTGGCCCTCTCATAATCTACCTTTTTAATACATATAGTATTTCTGGAGGTAAAGTCTCTGGAAAAAAAATATGTAAACTACACATATTATCATCGCCGACACAATGGATCTCTAAAACATTATCATTAATGAACTCATAGTAAAAAATAAAATGTAGGAATGGAAGAAGGACTAGCTTTAAAGTATTACAAGAATAACGTTTGAGTAGAATTCTCAAATTTAAGAAGACTCGGTGGTAAAGAAATTGGTCAAGACTCAATAATGTAGGATCTAGAGATATTTTGTGGAAGTATACTTCGTAAAAAGTCTTAAACACATTACTCCTTTAACATTTTTTAATCGATTTGAAAATATTGAATTTCTGATTATAGATCAAATATAGAGCTAGAGTCAAATATGGTCTGGTATTTCTTTTTTCTGAATTTTCACAAATGGTGCAAAATTTTGTGGACCGATGTTCCTGAAGTTTTCTTGTAATATCTTTAAAATATAAACAATTTTATAAGCATAAATTTCCGCTCTAGGGAGAGCCATTAAAGTGCAGTTGTGGCCAAATGTAGAAATTGTTAAGTTAAGACAGAACATTGAATGAGAAATGAAATTAATCCGTCTGTTGAGCTCCAATAGGGTGTAAACCTCTAGAGTGAAAGAATAGTTGATGCTTCAGAACAGTCAACAGGTCGCATTTTTGTGATATATCGACGAAATTTAAAAAGGATTTAGCCTGTTGAAATTGACAGGTATCTCATACAAATAATCCTCCCCGAATGAGTGTTTTAGTTCATAAAGGTCCTATATATATATATATATATATATATATATATATATATATATATATATATATATATATATATATATATATATATATATATATATATATATATATATATATATATATATATATATATATATATATATATATAGGACCTTTATGAACTAAACACTCATTCGGGAGGATTATTTGTATGAGATACCTGTCAAATAATTAAGATTGATATAAGCAAAACTCAATGTACAAAATTATACGAGTGTCGGTTTTTAATTTCTAGTAGTTCCCATATAACCCTCTAAAAAAAGTATTTTAAAACGCATAAATTTAACATTGATGTAAGTGTCAAAATAATGTACTGTACAATTTAGAATAAATCAGAAAATCAAATTATGCGAGGGTAGTACATTCATTTCTCATAACAACCTTTTAACCAACTATGTGGTTTAGGGTTATTAGATAGTCGGGTTTACTTGTTTGTGTATAGAGTTGCCATTCTAAGTCCAATCGAAACATATTATACATTTTTGTTCATGAGTTGAAAACTGTTCTATTTTCCCCTTTAATACTTTTTTTAATCTGAAATCACCTTCTAGTACTCACTTTAGTACTTCAGATGTAACCTCCCCTAAGGTCTTACTATTTGCGAACTATTTGACACAGTAGAAAAAATGGTTAAAACATTATTTTACTTTCTTCGACAATATAAGAATTTTATGGCGATTTAGTGAAAGTACATTAAGCATTATACAAAAGTATAGTTTTTACCCGTTCCGCTTTGCTGCACAAACATTTTCCTCATTCAAAGATCTCGAAAGAAATTTCACAAATCACAACGTGTATTAAAAAAAATATGCAATGGACACTTTGCCAAATGCCCTTTACCCTGTCTCTTCCTTTGGCCTATCCGTCCTACAGTAAATGATCCTTTGGAAAGTAATTGGAATCAATTTGGATTCTCCCAGTTTTACATTTTGTTTTATATGGGAGTACCTTGCAACTTGGTCCTTATGGTTTTATATTTTGATCTGTAAAACAATTGCTTGAGAAAGTGTTTGGAGTCTAATTTGAGATCTTTTGTTGTTATAGTTCTTTAGATATTCGAAAAATGTATTGGGACTAAAATTTCAAAACTCTCGGTGTTATGGTTTTTTGATATTCTATTATCAAAATTTTCTTTGTATGGAGGCTACCTCTCCCCCTGATTCTATCTGCCCCACAGAGAAACAAACACAGATTCATTTATGTATTTCTCTATTCATATAGATAGAAGCACTTTAGAATGAAAGAATACGAAGTCCCTATAATCATTAATTATGTTGTTCAGTTGGACAAATTCCAAATTGTTTTGTCAGTTTTTAAATAAAACTTCGTTAAATTTAATTTTTCAATGATTTTTCATTTAAATTTTTATTTTTTAATTCATTTTTTATAGTACTTTTCAGTTTTTTTTTCAATATCATATACTAAATTTACAGTGCCATTATGATTTTTTAATTAGCAAATTTTTTTATAGTTTAAGATTTTTTTTACTAAATTTTATTTTAGCATTTAGTTTTAAATTTTAAGGTATTTTTTACAAATAACAGCCTTATTATTTAAATTTTTTTAAAGTGTCGGTTTTTATTGTTATTTATACTACAAAAAATATTTATGTCAGTTAAGTTTCGTTAATATTTTTTTTGTAATTATTTTTCAATTTATTTTATTATTACGTTTTCATACCCTACACCATAATAGGTGGTTAGGTTATACTGTGTTTATGCTTAAGTTTGTAATACACAGAAAATGTATTGCTATCACCACCTTTAAGTATACTGTTCGACGCAGAATCACTTTCTGGGTGGATTTAACGATGTCAGACCGTCCGTCCATCTGACAGTTCATGCAAACCTTGTGAACAAAATGCAATTTTAGAGATGAAACTTGGTGTCGTTACTTCGGCCCAAGGACCCATACATTTCGCATTCAAGAAGATAAATCTGGTATTGTGATTAGCATTAGTCAAATAAAGATTACTATAAGCAAAATGCGATGTACGAAAATTTACGAGATTCGGTCCCGAATTTCCTCTAGCTCCAGCTGTATTATCCTCCTAGAAAAAGTTCCTTTAAAGCGCACAAATTCTACATACATATAAGTATCATAATATGCTGCCCTCTTAAACGCAGATAAGAATGTGGTGTAGGGTAATAAATAGTCGGAATTGACCGACTATAGCTTTTATTTGTGTCTTTTGCATTTGTAACTTTACACATCCTGTTTTAATTATTTATTTTATTTAATCGGTGTAATGAATTTTTTCTTTCTTTGTAATTTGTTGTTGTTTTAATAAATTTATTTTTATTTTTATTGTTTAAGTTTATTTTTTCTCTCTCTCGAATAGTAAATGTGTTTTTGTATGTGTGAGTGTGTCAACAAAATCCTTCTTTTATTTATATAATTTTTAATTAAATTTTTATTTCTTCATTATTTACTAGTTCGCTGCTAATTTAGTCTCTATTTATTTATAATTAACTGAAATTTTGTTATTTTTTTATATAAATTTTTCGTATTTATATTAAGTTAATTATTTAGTTATTTATTTTAACTTGTATATTATAATAGGTAATAATTAATGTTATTATTTTTATTTATAAATTTATTCTTTTTTTTAGTATTTACATTGTTCATTATACACAATTTATTGTTATTTTTATTTTTATTACAGGTCGTTATGGACTAAAGGATTCGCAGGAAAAATCTATGTAAAGAGAATGTAAGTTTTTTTTTTTGGAGGAAAAATTAATTAGAATTGAATGAGTTTCAATGAAAATGATTAAGGATGAAATATGTTTATTATGACATATTGAAAATGTGAAGATAAACTTGGATTCTGGAGGATTTGAGGGATTAGTGTACGTTTTATATGTTTTATAGTTCCAATATTCGTCCAGTCAGAATAACACTGGACTAAACTAAATGAGTTATCGCCTAAAATATCTCGGTAACCAATCATAATGTTAAATTAAAATGTTACTCAAAAATTAAAGGTAAATTATCAATGATATTAATGATCATATAAACGATTGTCATATAAACGGAATTTATACGATAATATATTGATACTTCAGACTTGAGGTCATTGTTTTACTCAGTCTTTTTTGTTGTGAATATATAAAAATTTAAAGCGGAAAATTATTTAGTTGATTATTTAGTTGTTATAAGATCTTTATAAGATTGGAGATATGATTTTCTCTATTATTTAAACCTTTTGAAAAACCAAAATATTTCAGGTATACGACTGAACTTTAAAAGAGGGATTTATTAGCTTTTTTTTAAGGATTTATGATGTACAAAGAAGTAACGCAAATAATTTAAATCGATGACAGTTTTTTAGAAAGGAACACATTCTACCTCTATTTCACAAGTAAACAAACTCTGTTGTTGAACACTTACAAATTTATTACATTTTGGAGACTGAATACATCGTCATTACTCCATTATAAAGAAAACCTTATAATTTACCTTCAATAACAAAAAATAGAAAGTCTTAGGATTTCAAAAATATCTGAAAGTTTTAAATGTCTCGAACATTCCAAGTTCGAAGATAATTTATGAGGCCACCGATACAAATCCTGTAAATTGGCAGGTTCTTTAAAATCATGGACCAGTACTAAATTTATCACTTTACAAGAATTGTCACTTGTCACAAGCAGGTGTAAATTGACCTTTAATCCTCGTACCACATATTACTATACCCTGTTTGTAAATTAATATAACCTTTTCCTCACTAATAATTTTCAACGGATTAAGAACTTATTATCTTGATATAATTTTTAGAGAGATGTACTTATTAGAAAGCAAACTCATTGTGGCACGTGACCTGACAAAAACTGAAACCCTGAACATAACTTGAAACTTTTACCAGCAAAGTCGTCAGAAATACTCTTCAGCATCTGGACTTATGAGCTAAATATGTTGCCTTTCCCAGAAACGCTACAACTTCCTCGGTTTCATGTTACCGTATAAATGTCGCACTTGGAGAACATTCACCTAATATTACAAACATTGATTAGAATCTCTTAGGGTTGGAGCTCTAGGTTGAATGCCAACTGATCTCATTTTGCAGACCGTAAAAGGAGTAAAGACCTTGGATCGAACTTGAAGAATTGTAATATCTAACGAAATTCCTGACTTTGCACGAGTTATGTAGTTTCCATAGTCAAAACAATAAATGCGAAAAATAATATGTTGTCTCATATATAGAAAGTAGAGCTTCAAAGCATATTATTTAACTACAAGAGTTGAGACTTAATTAAAATGGTTGATTCGAATTGAAATTGTTTATTGAGATCTTATGGGATGTTTCAGTCATTAAGGGATGATAATATATTATGATTGTGCCATCATAAAATTACACTTGAAAACAAAAACATAATTTCAAAAGTTGCAACAGATCCAGTCTTATAGTAGAGTTTTCATGCATCCGAAATTGTAAAAGTTCTCCTACCAACTTACCTTTTCCAATAGTCCCGATTAACTTACATTCCCTTTGATTTTTCTCACAAATCTTTAGACTCCTTGAGACGGAGATATATTTTTTAACTGACTGATGAGCACTAGACGTTTTTTTTTTCATTATACATAATAATTATTTTTTCTTCATTAAGATCACAATACTGTACATAGTTTTATTTCATTTCTTCATTATTTTTATAATTTTATATAACTTGATTTGAACATTGACTATTCAGAATTTTAATTCATTCAATTATTTATAGTATTTTTGGATTATTTTACAAAATAAGTACAATATAAGCTAAAAAATATTATTTTTCAGAGTTTTAGCAGATTCTATTTTCATTTGGTTTTCTTTTAATTTATTAACTTTACTAAAATGTATTTTTAAACTTACACATTGGCTGTGGGACCAAAACTACTAAAATACTTATTATTATGACTAGACATTAAATTATCGCTAGCGGTGGTGGTTGTTGTTGTTGTGTTGGAGGAGGAATTTAAATTTGAGCTACTACTGCTGTTAATGTTGCTGCTGCCATTTGATACTAGATTATGATTACTATTTGTATTATATAAACTATTTAAGGGGGCAGAGGTGGAGGAGGAAGCAGAGGAGTTGGTGGTATGAGAATTATTGCTGGAATTGTTGTGACTTGGGGAAGGTTGTAAAAGTTTATCACCTGCAGCATGAGCATATGAAGGAGGTGGCTGCTGTTGTTGTTGTTGCTGCTGCTGTTGCCTAAAAGCTTGATAGGCATCTGAGGATACAGCTGACCATGTACCATCTTTAGATTTTATATACAGATGTTGTTTGTTTGGCTGTTTACTACCAAAATGATAATCTGTGGCCGCTATTGAGGAATTTGAAGCCCAGTCATTGAGCAATTGATTGGTAGATGTACTTATGGCACCAAAATCATTATCATTAAAATGATCTGTATGAGAATTGGTTAGAAAATCTAAATGGGAACCCGTGTTATGATTGGTATTGGACTGTTGTGAACTATTCGTTGTAGATGTTTTATTATTGTAGAGGCTGCCAAAATTGATATTATTTTCACTTTTGAATACTTTATTATTGCGTGGCCTACGTAAAGTACCAGCACCACCACCACTTATCATTTGGGTGGCTAATGTTGTGTTGGCATAAGCTCCCAAACCCTGTTTTAAGGCATTACTAGCAACCAGTAATTGTTGTTGTTGCTGCTGCTGTTGTTGTTGTTGTTGCTGACGTTGACTTTGTGATTGCATACTATTGGAATTGAAAGGATTTAAACGTGTTGGCTGTAAGGGTTCATTATTCAGTAAGTCAAAACGATTCTCTGTTATGTTAATTTTATTTGCACTCAATGCAGTACCGCTAGTATTTAAATTTGTCATTGATTTTTTTGTTGCTGCTATTGTTGTTTGATGTGTTTGTGTTTTTGCTGGTGATGAGCTTAAAATAGCCGTTGAAGCTGTACTCGCTGTCATTTTATCCGGCAATGTTAACATATTGTTGCCAAAGGGATTGTTGTCAATATTACCAAAACCAAGACCAGTAACAAGACCATTACCACCGCTACCACCAATACTACCACAACCACTGCTACCCATAGAATAATGTTGACTGGGTGGCGCTGAATAGAGACCTGATGAAATGCTACCCATTGTCGAACGATAGTCATCGTTGTTGATATTATTGCGTGTTGTTGCCGCCGCTGCTGTTGTGGAGGCTGTCGATGGTGAGATTGAGCATAATGATGATAATTTTTGTTCATTTCCTGCTCGTAGAGAACCCTCTAAATTATCACTGTTACTTTGCATTGTTTTAATTGTTGAACTTGTTGTATTATTTCCATTTCCGGTTGCATAACGTTGTGGTTGCTGCTGTTGTTGTTGCTGTTGATGATTCTGATATAATTTTGCATTTGCTACAAGATTTGTTGTTGCATATGCCCCACAACTATCATATAATGATTGCTGTTGTTGTTGTAATCCATTGTTTGTGGTCTGACCATGTGCTGTTCCGTTTGGAGTTTTAAATGTTGAACATGCAACTTCAGCATAATCGGGCATATTAAGTGGTGTTAGTCTAAAAAAGAAATATATGCACATAAAAAGGGAATTAATTTCTTTTTATTGAGTATTTGATTTTGTGAAAAAAAGGAAATAAATAAATATTTAAATCGTTAAATGAAGAATAATGGAAATAAATTAAAGAATTAATTGTTTACAAAATTACACAATTTTAAAGGAAAATAAGTATTTTAAAATATAAATGCATGAGTTTGCGAAGGCAAAAGCACGTGTGAGAGGAATAATTGAAATCGATTTAAGAATAAATACTTCATCTGAACTAAATCAGTTCTGATTTTAGTTCATATTGAAATTCAGAATCTAGTTCAAAATCCAGTTAAAGATTCAACTTCAGTTCAGATTCTACATCAGATTGTGATTCATATTCTAAATCAACTTCCATTCATACATCAGTTTAAGTTCAAGTTCAGTTTCAAGCTGAGATTTTAGTTCATAACTTAACTTTGATTTTATTCATTATTACAGTTCAGATTATATTTTAGATTTCAGCTCACTTCTAGTTCAGTACAAATTCAGTTCTAGTTCAGTTTTAAAAATTTAAAACTTTAAATAAAAAATTTGTTATATGAGATTTTAGCTTTTTAATGATTGAAACCCCATTGTACTGACTTTCTTTTATCCAAATTTTAACACAAAATTCTTAACTTAACACAAAAAAATTTTTAAATTGTTTATATATTTCATTAAAAGAAAAATAAAGGTAATTTTATCTCCTCCAACAAAAGAAAAAAACAATGTATCCAACTTTCTTTTCTAACATCAACATAAAATAATGTTGCGTGGCAACATATTTTCTCCACGCAAAATAATAAAATGCCTCATTTGTTGTCTAGAAGAAATTATATACCACAAAATTTGCTTCTTCTTTTTTCTTATTTAACATATTTTTCCAAATGTTTCGTTATTTTTCTTATTCCATCAAAATTCAACTAATTAAAAACCACTTAAGTAAAATAACTCACAAGTACTCGAAAAACACGGCAGCAGTGTTTCAGGAGAGAGTTTCTTAGCAAAACAAATGAAAAAAAGGATACAAAAATAAACTTAAAATATGCAAAAAATATTTATTTCATCTTTTCTGCTTTTTTTCTTTTTTAAGCTCTAAGAACTCACTTAATTAAGAAAATTATACCAAAAACATAACAGCAAAGAAACACCAAAGTGAACGAAATGAAAGAAGTTATGAAAAAAACTGTGTAATAAAATTTTATATTTCCAGCAAAGTCTGAATTTCTCAACGGCAACAACAACGAAAATAATAAAGAGAAAAAGGTAAGAAAAATATTTTTAAAAATAATAAGACTACAAACCAGATACCTGAGATAATAGAAAATTATTTTTACTCTTAAATTGTGGAAGAGTTCTTTTCTACAAAAGTATCTTAATGAAAAATCAAATTTCAAGTGGGTTTGTTTCTTATGTATTTTTTTTCAACACACTTCAATAATTATTTTATTTTGTTTTTCGTTGTTTTTTCCAATGAAATTTAATGTGGCATAAGAAAAACAAAAACAATTACTATAAAAACAACAAATGTTGCAAGTTCTACGCATTTAAAAAATTTATTATTATTAGAAGTTCTTAGAAAACTTTTTTGCAGATTGTTTTTTTTTAACGAAAAGTTCGTTAGAAAAATAACAAAATTAATTGCGTATTTCAGATGTTGTTTTCAAAAAAAGATAGGGAGAGATAGAGAGAGAGTGAGGGACTGCAAGAAAATCGCATTTCCAGTTTCTCCGCAACCAAGAAAAAATTAAAACTGTAGATTTTGATACTAAATTTTAATAGTAATTTTCGGTATCAATACAGATATTATTTGAATTAATTATAACTAAAATATTATCATATGTGCACCATTATTAACAGAATTTTCTGGTTAAAATTACTTGATTTAAGAACACAACTCAGCCTTGGAGCTATATAGGTCTATTGTGCCTGAAAATTATATCTGTTCGAATTATCCTGATTTTGTAGAGTAGAAACGGAAAGTATATGATGATTTTGTCATAATGATATCATGACTGGTGAAGCTCCTGGTGGGTCAATACCTTACTACCAAACCCATATTTTGGAAAGAAAATTTACTTTGTTGTGTACAAAAGAGAAATAATATTTTTCTTCATGTAGTGAACTTCCCTTGGTGTTAGACAATTTTGGAAAATTTGGAAGAGATGAACCATAAAGTACTCATGGTTTTGGAAAAATTATTTTTATTTCCATGGTTTGCTGTATACGGTTGTATACAATTCCGAAACCTATACCCTCATATGTTTATTTATGGACATGTGTATTTTTGTTACACTATTGATTATTTTTGTTGTAATGCAGAATCGTATCAGAAACGGACCTTCTCTTAGTTATTTTGGTTAAAACCACAGCAAACATGCATTTCAATATGATTAAGAACCAGTTCCATATAATAAGACCGAATAAATCTTGCCCTATCAGGAGCAACGGGTTTCCATGCTACTAGACTTATGTCACAAGTAAAACTCTTATTTCCCAGTTTCTACGTCGGAAGTCTAAATATTCCTTCAGACTATCTGTACATTTCTTATTGAACAATCTATAATACCTAATAATTAGGAGGGACTTATCGCCAAGAATATTGGCGATAAGTCCAATATTCTTGGCGATAAGTCCCTATGAACCAATATTCGCGGGTGCAGTCTACAGGTACTGTAGATAACCACGAAAGACTTGAACTCATGAACTCATATGCTAAAGTATTTTTCAATATTTTTAAGATTCAAACCATATTACTTTTGTAATTGTATACGATTATTGCATTTATTTATCATCATTTACTTGGCGGTCAGTAGGAGGAATTATACCCCTCCAATCTGTCATTATAGCCACTAATAATTTGCTCTTATTGTTTACGTCCTGGAAGATGTTTCTCAATTAATTTTATACATTTGTTTTTTTCTCTATTTCCTGCCATTTATCTCTTTTTATTTCATTTTTTATTTAAGTTCATTAAAGTAACTTTAATAAAAAAAACTCTTTTAATTTCCGTTTTTAAATTTTTATTAATTTCTCTTATATCCGCCGTTTTATATTTAATAAACAAAAAATCATTTTTATTGTTTTATAATAAAATGAACAGGAATAATTGAACGGGACTCAGTGAAACAAATATATAAAAATTAATATTTAATTACAATATTATTTATGACAATAGAATTACAAATTTATTTAATATGCTAAAAATGTCGGATTTTAAAAACAAAGAATTCATTATTTATTCCCATTACGAATTCCTGGGAATGGTGGACCCTAACAACCTTTAAAGTATTATTAATAACGAAGAAAAAAATATCCTCAATTTCCCCTTTTTTGAATAAATAATGGTAATAATAAATATTTAGTTTATCACGTTTTCTATACATTTTATATTATAACCCTTTTATTCATAATTCTCTTCTATGTTGCATAAAATTATAATAAAAGGGAAAAAGAACAAAAAGATGGAAATTATAAATGAATGATTGAAATTGTTATGAATAAAATGTTTTTGTTGAATTTTTGGCTTCTCCATTACTTACCTTTCATAATCTGGCAAAGGCATGTGGTGCTGTTGCTGCTGTGTTGATTGTCCTGCTACCTGGGAATAATCAGGTAGTTGTTCTTTTGTTGTACAAGATGTTGAATTGGCCTGACGCCAAACACCACCTGCTGGATCAATCCAAACACCACCACCTCCATTGGCATTTAATGGCAGCGTAGGGAATTTTCGCACAGCTCCAATTGCGTGATTTCCTAAAATAAAATTAGAAATAAAGAAAGAAATGAGATCAAATAAAATTCGTTTAGACCAAAATAGAAATAAAATAAAAGAAAAAGAAAGAAATAACAATAATTCCTTTTAGATTTTTAGTAATTTAAGCTGTTTTTCTCTTATTGTTATGCTTTTTATAGGAACTAATTTTTCATTGTTTTATTTTCCACATTCTACTTCAACGAGACTGATGAAGGAGATATGTTAAGTAGATTGTTTTGTATGTAACACTTCAATACTTAAAGCTACTAAAATCTATTTTATAGTTTTTGAGCAGAATTTCCATATAAGTCTACTTAATTCAAATAATTTCATTTTAAGTCCCATAATATAGTGTAGTTAATAATTTAGTCGGTTTTATTATCCCTTTTGATACCAACTACCACCATAAGTGGTGAATAGGTTGTATTAACTTTCTCATTCTGTGTGTATCGCTAAGAATAATCATCTCAGACTCTATAATATGTATACATTTTAGAATCAAATCAAAATCTGAATCGATTTAGATATGTTCGTTCGTCTGTCTGTTTTTGGCACGCACACATCGACAAAGCTCAGTGAAATTTGACTTGAGTTTTCGCTTTAGTCCAAAGGAAATTAAAATTTAAAATCTGCAAAATCGGCAATGTATATCAGAATATATAGATCGATATCTGAGACAACCTCTAAGTTCTAGCGAAGTATTTTCGTATAACTGTCAATTAAAAATCGACAAATTTAAATAAGATTTAGGCATATAGTTCTATAATTGTATGTACTTCATTATTGTTCCAAAATTTATCAAAATCGGTTAAGTAGAACAAAATTATATCCAAAAATATAGCTAATTTTATGACTCAATAAGTGATTCTGTGTTGTATTTAAGAAAAACGTTTAAATATGTTATATACTTTTGTGAGTGTATATGTGAGTGGTGGAGGGTATTAAAGATTCGGCATAGCCATATTTAGCATTTAAACTCATTATTATTACTTTTTCTCATTAACATCTTTTTACACCCTCCACGACAAGTGCGTTTAAGAGGAAATTAACTTTGTCATTCCGGATGCAAATCCAAGAAGAAATCTTCTAAGACCCCATAAAGAATATTTGTTCTAGCATCAAATCAAAATTTGCGTCGATCTAGCTAAGTCCGTCTGTGTAAGCAGTTTCCTATTTAAAACCATCTATATCGGTCCTCTAGCCAAAGACTTACAGAACATTATCTGAGACAATATCAAAACAAAAAACACTTCTCCAATTTTTTCATCATAAAGTAAATGAATTTAAACAAAATTTCACCATGAAATACAGATGCGTTATCGTATAAAAAATTATAAAATCGGATATTATAAAGGTCGCAATTTGGAATTTTCTGAAATTTGGTATATATAGCAAACAAACATATAAGGAAACTTTACGGAATATGATTTAATCATAAAATTTTAATTAATTTAATTTATGCTTATTTATGCTTATAAAACTCTTACATAATACCCAATCGTATTGAAATTCGGAACAGTTGTTGATCACTAACATTTATTATTATTTTAATAGATCTCGGTATATAAGCTGAATAATAAGTTCTTTGTGCAAACAAGGTAAGTGATGGAGGGTATTTAAGATTCGGCACAGCCGAATATATTATTCTTACATGTTTTTTGTTTCTTTAATCTTCCAATGAAACGTTTGTAAATATTTTTATAACTTTAATTTTCTCATTTCCTTTTTAATTTTTAATAGTCTTTTTTATGAAAATTGTAATAAATATTTGTGCATTTCTGCTTTTTTTGTCTGTTTTATAATTATTTGAAATTTATGAATGTATCTTCTTTAGTAGTCTTTTTTTGTTTGTTTGCCATCTCAATAAGTCCTTAATTTAGTCCTTGTCAGTTGTTGTTTCGTTATGTATTTTTCTCTTATTGTTATTAAGATACCCATCGCGTTTATTTTTTATGGCGCATTTTTGTCTGTTTTTTGTTGTCCATAATTGATGTGATTTTCACGTGTCGTTAAATAATTTACAAAATTCTATTTTTTGTTATTTTATTATGATGAAAATTTTATCTAAACTTTATTTAATTTTATTTTATTTTAATTTATTTTATTTTTGGCAGTTTGTTTTTGATGTTTGCTGAAGTTATACAATATGAGTTAAAATCAATATTTTGTTATAAATTGTTTTCGTTTTTAGGTATCTAAAGATAGAAAAGAAGTTATGACCAAAAATTCGTATGCTTTTGGATTATTGATTGGATTGTATATATTAGACATTCTTGTGCATTTAAACTCTTACGTGATAGTTAGTTAAAATAGTGAACATATTAATAGCAACTCCAGTACAATTTATCTATTCAGATTTTTCTAAACAGAAAAATAATATTATATTCAGCTGTGCCGAATCTTCAATATTCTCAACTACAAAGGCATGTGAAGTAAACACGTTAGGTTTCGTACATACACGGGTAAACATACGCTCACAGAAGTATACAATATTAACAAGTTTTTCTTAAATATAATACGGAACACTTCATGAGTCATAAATTAGTTTTTTTGCTATAATCCTATTGAACCGATTTTGATTAATTTTTGGAATATTTACGAACTACATACAGTCTAATATTATGGCAAAAGTCATTTGAATTTATCGATTTGCAATTGACAAATTTATGAAAGAATTTTGCTTGAACTTAGAGATTGTCTCAGATATTGGTCTATAAATTTTAATATACTGATCCTATTTTGCTCGTTTTCAACAATAAATTGAGATTTGTCACTTATTATGGATGTGAATATGCCAACAACAGATAGATAGACAGACAAGCGGACAGACATGATTAGTTAGATTCAAGATGGGGTCGTGATGGTGGAGGGTATAAGACATTATTGCACTCTACGAATTTGAATGTTCGTCCGTTGTAGATACTCAAATAATATATTGAAGTTCTAACAAAGCCTTATGAAAATGGTCAATGGTTTGAATAGATTAATATAACTTTCCCCCCGAAATGAGGTTTTTACCTTATAAAACTCACAGATATACATTTATTTTAATTAGATATGGCCTAAATAGGTGTTGTATCAGTCTTAAACCTATATTAAAAATTTCAAGATGGTCGGACCTTAGCTCCAGTTGAAACTCACTACAGAAATTCGTTTCAAGTCTCAAAAATGTTAATATTGTGATGATATGTATGCTTTTAATCCATATAAGCGGAGAACAACAAAAAGATTTCATATAACCTCTTCTTCCGAAAATCATCTTAAATAACAAAAATCTCTATAGTTTATTGTGAAGTCGGTCCTAATCGGCTCTTATGCATTTATTTCTTATATCCTATACTACCACAAGTGATGATAGGGGTATATTAATTTTTTCCCTCCGTGAATTATACCCAGAAGCATCATCTAGCACATTATAGCAAAATCTGAATCGATTAAGCTTTGTTCACCGGTTTGTTGGAAACATTCTTACGCCAAGAATGGATAAATTCAATAAAATCTGCAAATTGTTTGTTGTTTTAAGGTAATTTTTAATTTAAAACCGTCTACATAGATCCGTTAAAAAAAGTTATAAATCGATACATAAGACAACCTCAAAATTTCGAGGAGTAAATTTTTAAAATTTTTCAATAACAAGTCTCTGGATTTAAACAGCACTTAACCATTACATTTACTTCGTCTTCATCGAAAAAATATCCTCAAAATCGGATCTAAATTTAAGCTAAACAAAAACGATAAAATTTAAAACAATTCTATTGAATTTCGATGAAATTTTTTATCTGTCTTAAAATAAAATTATTATTTTCATAATGCTCCCACATAAGGGTCTTTCTAGTAAACTATTTTAAGCTTATAGATTAATTTTATTAAAAATAGTCACTATAATTTTCCTATCTTGAGTGTATATTTCTAATTTCTCTTATATTGGTCGATTCATATTTTTTTAAATCCCTCATAAGACTCTTAAATATAACTTTTTACAATTATTTTTTAAATTGTCCATCAATATATGAATCTAATGTGGCAATTATAGGGCCATATTTGGTTACAACTCCTATTTAATCCCACCTTCAGGAATAGTCCAAAAAAATTACTATTACGCCCTTTTTAGGTCATATTAATAAAATTGTTACGCCAAAAATTCAAATTGTAAAAATTTAGTTGCAATTTGGATCTTTGTCTATTTTTGTTAATAAAAAATAATTAAATAAATAAATAAATAAATAAATAAATAAATAAATAAATAAAAAACCTTGTATATTGCTAATTGATTATTTCATTTTATCCTCTCGAATGTTTAGTTTTATATATAACGATAATTTATTTTCTTCTTATAATTAAGTATTTAAGTAACATTTATATTTTTCTCTTAAATTTGTTACAATATTTAATAAATTCAGTTTAAATATTATAATTTTTCCCCGAATCAAAAGTTCAACAAACTGTTCAGACTTTTTACACAGATACACACAGACACAGATAAAAAGCTAATATCATATATAAGTATTGAATAAAATTATATTTGATTACGTGACATATGGAGCAAATTAAATTTGTATTAAAATTCATAACAAAATATGAACATTATGACGTATGATTAATATTAAATTAATGACGAAATAATGTTAATCATACGCACAAGAGGACGCCCACATAAACAGGAAATAAATAAATTTTTTTATTATTTAACATAAACAAAAAGTGGCAAATATGTGAGAAATTTTTTTTAAAGATAAAATATTGAATTAAGATAATAATTTTTGGAAGAATAATTTAAAAAGAAGTCTAAATAGGAACTTGTATTATTAGAATATTTAACCGGTTATTTTATACCTCCCATATTTCTATATTTGATTAAAGGCATAAATTCTATAGTAAACTTTTATATGATCACATAAATTTATTATAATTTTCGTATAATCTTCTTTTCCAGCCACAAACTTACCATGTAAACTACCCAATGAAGTTTGTTTGATAAATTGATAACGTTTAAATAAAACCAAAGCACCAAATAGAAAAACTATAATAGCTATTATGGAACCCAGTAAAACGATAAACCATGTCTGAGTTAAAAAATCATCCGCTATATCACGATTGATGGGGTATCTGCAAGAGAAAAAAACGTAAATTGACAAAAAAAAACCAACATTAATTTACACTGCTTTACATTAAAGTCACCTGATATGAGTGACAACATTTAACTACAAAAAAAAAAGATAAACTACAATTTCTATTTGTGTGTATAATACACAAAACACACACATATATATAGCTATATTCATAGCATACAACTCACCTTGTGTATCCAGTATCTAATGATTGTGTTCTGGGATCCATACGCAACACTGCGGGTTTACTAAAAGGACCAACACCAACTTTTGTGGCTGCTGCTACGGCAATATAATAGGTGACACCTGTGGTGAGATTGGCCAGCAACAGGGTTGGCGAACTGGCATCTATTGTCATATTTTTATAAATTCGTGTTGTATTATGAACATCTAAACCTTTGACAATCACATTGTAATTGGTTAAAATACCTAAATGTTTTTGTTGTTGTTGAAATAAACAATGAGAAGAGATTTAAATGAATGAGTGAAAATTGAGGCTCAGAAAGGGAATTATTTAAAATATAAATTTTGTTAATAGTTCTTACCATTTCTAGTTCTATTGGGATAAGGTGGCTGCCATTTTAGGAACACCGAAGTGCGATTAAATTGTATGGCCTCCATGCCATGTGGTGGAGATTCGGGGACTAAAAATTTAAGGAAATAAATTTTAAAATTTAATGAAATTTTATATGAAACTTAAAATTATTAAATTTTTAATGTGAAATAAGATAAATTCATCAGTGTTATTATATTATATACAACTAAGATATCTAAGCTAATTAATGAAGTTGTAAAATATGTGTTTGGTATATATTAATTAATTTGATACAAATTAAAAATTATCTATTATGATCATATCATATTTGGGATTAACTTTGAAAAAACCAGATTTAAAAATTAAATTTATAAATTTTTAACCGAAACTCATTTAGGAAAAGCGGAGGATTTTAGCAAGATTATATTCATTGGAAAGAAAAACAAAAACCGTGTATTTATTTTAGTTAAGTTAATACATTTTAACGGGTTTCATCTTCGCTCCTAATTTCATGGCCCTAGTTATTTCTCCACATAATTGCTCAAAAATACCTTAAAATTGGAAAAGTGACAAAATCGATTATTCTCCGATAACAATAACTGGGTGAGTTTTACTACAAATTAAAATAATTATTAGTTCCGAAAGCAATTATTTTGATCTGTGAAGAATTTAAACTTCGACATACAAAGTCAGAAATGCTAAGCAAATAGTAGTTAATAAAAAATTTCTTTAAAATATATAAATCCAATTTCCGAGAAGGCTCGTTTATAGGAAGTCACAGCCAAATAACACATAAATAATTTATTAGAATTCCAACTGATTTGGTTTTTATTTCCGATTTTTATAAACTGAAAGCCTTGTTTTTGGGAAGGGTTGTTATAAGAAAGCTATTTTATGAGGATTGATATACGTTAAATTAATTACACATATTTAAAACAATATGAAATTTAAGTGTAACGGTTTTCACCAGTTTGGTCGCTATTTAAATATTTTATAAGTTTCAACCAATGTTTCCAATAAGAAGACGGACATATAGATTGATAGACTGACGGATAGATAGACGGATAGGCAGATAAACAGACTTACATACAATACACAGAAAAACTAATAACGAGACTGACACATGGACAGTTTGCCATATAATGTGCACAAATTGATTTTTTAATAATTCTGTTACTATTAAATTGTCGGGGCTATCGTAATAACATTTAAAGAGTTCAGAGCTGAGGTATTTTCAAATTCATTTGAATGAGTACAGATATATAATTGGGTGCGTAGTCGCTGTTGATCCAAATTAGACAACCTCGGATATGTTGATTTTAAAAATCTAGCAGAAAATAATTAATGATGTTATTGAAGTCGAAATAAATTTTTAATCTTGGCATATTCAAGTTCGTTTAAATAAGTGTGATAATTTCTCTTGAATATATGTCAGATTCCTAGTTAAATTCCAAAAAATATTGATGCAATATCCCTATAAAAAATAAAAAAAAATTAGAAACTTCGACAGATTAATTGAATTTTTCTTATTTCTTTTTATTTTTAAAAATTAATGTTAATTAATATTAATTCCTGCTAAAGTTATTTTTTTTTGTATTCAGAAAGAAATATTAGTGTTTAAAAACTAAATTTCGATGAAATTGGGGCAGAGATCTAGCCACAAATCCTATTCGAAATTGGTTTTGATAAGTTCTCAATTCGCAAAGCCACAATCATCTTTAAATTATCACTAAATAAAGGCTGCATATGTTAGTTAAATATCGAAAAAGTAATTTTTCGTTCGGTCGAGATTGTACTCGAAAACACCTTTGCTGTAAATATGTGAAATTTTATTGAGATATCTCTAGCGGTTTAAAGGTTACAGAATTATTTACAAAACAAAAATAAATCAAATATATTGCATTTACTCCGATATAGTTCGCTTACGTATTAAATTTAAATCATATTTAAAATTACTAATCCCACGTTTTACATTTCAAATAACTTAGGAAATAGAAAATATAAATCTACAGAATCACTCACTTTTAATGGCAAAAAGAATAAAAAAGGAGAAAACCACCTTATCTTTTGAATGTATTTTCATTAAAATAGAAATTATAAAAAGCAATTTATTCCAATTTGGATCAATAAATTAAAAACTGATATAAAGCAAACACTGCGTATGATTAATCACTTAATTCCAAAACGGTATACAAAAATATCAATCATACGTAATGGGTTTGAAACATTTTTTATTTTTGGAATATAAATCCTTAATTGCGATTAAGACTGAAACAGCAAATAATACTAAAGAAGACGCTCGGAAATCATAAAAGCGCGATGCTTTTTAATTGTACAAAATATAGCGGATACTACCAAAGTTTTATACTTACAACAATTATCAATATTTTATAGATTAATTAGTAAGAATTTGTATATTTTTTGGAGGTATATAAAGTTTGCAATATATTGACCTAAAACTGTCCTAATTATTACAAAAGCCATTTTTAAAACATTATAATAAGTATAATATAGCATTTGGATCAACTAAATTTTTACGGAAAATAAATTTAGAAAACATTTAATTTTCAAGGAAAATTAATAAATATTCAAAAGACTTTAATTATTTATTTTAAAAAGTAATATAAGAAATACTTTGACCTTAACTATTCATAACAAATTTGAATTTATTTCATTTAAATAAACCAAAAATATAAAATATAAAAACTACATAAAAATTCTTTTAAAAATTTATAAATAAAATCTACAGCTCAAGGACCATAAATAGAAAATAACAAAAAATAAAAGAAAAATTTTGTTCATATCCGTTTTTCATATGAATTTATTCATGACAATCAATCAGTCATTCATGTACGTAGAAACACATACATATATGCATGTATGTATTATCTCACTCTATAATAAACTTACCATCTTCCATGGTCATGGCATATTTTGAATTAGATGGTTTTCCTATGACGCTTTTGTAAAATGGCACAAGAAAAAACTCATATTTGCTAGCCTTCGCTAAACCATTTACAGTACAGGCACTTGCACCATTGCCAGCATTTAATACAGTCATCATTTTATACTCAACCGAATGCAGTTCTCTAGCATAAATATAAAAACCTTCAATATATTGACCGCTATCAATATCCCAGGCTAAACGTACACTTGTCGAATCGGATGCATTTGCCTCAAGTAGCTCAACTACATCGTTTGTTTGTAACAAAGTTTCCACTTCGGCAAGCATTAAATCAACATTTCCGGCACCATCAATGGCTGATGATGATGTAGAACTGCTGCCACGATGTCCTCTTGTTACCAATTGACCAGCTATTATTGTCTCTGAGATGGGTGAGGGTGGTGAGAAACCCAATGCATTTTCTGCTCTAACAATAAACATGTATGCTGCTCCATTTATTAGGCCATCAACTGTAAAAATGGGTTCAGTCAAGCGTGCGGCAATTGGTATCCATGTTTTACTCTTGTTGGTGGAATACATTTCCACTGAATAGCCTAACAGGGGTGAGGCTCCTGGCTTATCACTTGTGGGCCAAACAATTGTTAAAGCATTTGAAGAGGCATTTAAAACTTTAGGTTGTCCTGGGGCTGTGGGGCATTTACTTTGTTCTGGTGCACGATAGAATTTAATATTAGGATTTGTAGGCACTTCAATACGTAAGAAACCACTCCAAGTACTTTTACCAGTACGACTGCTAGCCACACAAGTGTATAAACCCTGATCCTGTTGTCTATCCAAATCGGATATAATTAAATCTCCTGCTGTGGTTATGTTAATTTTTGCTGTTTGGTGGACGGGAATACCATCCCTATACCATGATATGGTGGGATTAGGTAAACCGATAGCTTTACAATGTAATGTGGCTAAACTCTTTACTGGTAGAGTTTGATTAACAGGACCCATTATAATAATAGGAGGTGGTCTATCCTCCTGGGAATCCAAACTTAATTGCGCTCTTGTGGTAATGGTGGCCACTTCATTCATGGCATTACATACTATAACCAAATCTTTGTCACTACGTTGGAATTTGGTTAGAGTCAAAATAGAGTGACCATCTTCTGTATTTATGCTCTGAAAACGGTCTAAAGGTGGTGCTCCAGGAAATATAATAGTACGATTATTTTTTATAGTCCAAAATATAGTAGGACGGGGATTACCGGAAGCTCGACATTCGAAAGAGGTATCAGCACCTAATTCTACGGATTTACTAGTAGGACGTTGTATAAATTTGGGAGGTGCTACAAAATAGGGAAATTATACAAATAGGTAAACTAGCTGTCATAACAAGGTGCTGAGTGTAAACTAGTTGATGGTCAAGGGATTTAAACTCTTACCATAAACTGTCAGAGTGCCCATGGCAGAAATTTCTCCTACAACATTATCAGCCTCACAGCTATATTCACCTTCATCTGCCACAGTAACACGTTCCAAACGTAAACTTCTATCCTCCAGCACACTGACACGATCTAGAAGAAAATAGAGAATAAGGACAAATTAAAAAATAAATAAAATTCTTAATAAAACGTTATTAATTTAAAAGAAATTTTCCTGCCCTATAAAAATATTAAACTTTCATCTCCTATTTCACTACTTTGTATTATTCCACAATTTTCTCCTTCTCCTTTTTGATGTATTTAACAAATGTTTTGCCATTTTTAAAAAAAACATTTCGAAACTTTCATCATCAACCTTGTTTCCCCCCTTCACTATTTTTCTCTTGTTGATTTTTCCAAAATTGTAATCCTTTTAAAATGTTAAAGTCATTTATCTACAAATATAACTTACGGCAATGGCACACATTTACAAAGTACACACAGCATCTAGTAGCATAGTTCCACTCACTCATACACGTATATGTTCGTACTCATCATTCAGTACATAAATCACAATCACAATTATTTTGTAGTTTTGTAAAACATTTTAACTCTATCACCAACACATATGCAAATCTTGTTCTGTAGGTTAGTTTTAGAGGTAAATGTGTAAGAGAGGTAAACAATAACTCATGTCAGATACCATAAAGGACATATTATATATTGCTGAATTATGGGAAGTATGAAAAATGTGGTAAGATCCTTTTAATGAAGATTTTTAAAGCATGATGAAAAGGATTAGAGGATCAGAGTCTAATGTCTGAAATTGGAATACTATTGTGCGTTTTTTTCGCGATTTACATGGAAGCAAATCTAATAATGTCATATAAAAAAATGGTGGAGGTTTTTTGTCCGAAATTTATCTGTTACGTTATTTAATAACACATACGGTGAAAGGGGGTGTTTTAACTTTATCATTCCATATTTAATTGTAAGACCTTATTGGGTATGTATATACTTGCATTAAATTAAAATCTAAGTCGATTTAGCTATGTGCATCAGTTTGTTATTGAACACTCTCATATTCATAATAATTGCTAGAGTTCAGTGAAATTTGGCCTGATTATGTTTTATTATTTTAGACTGATCTATATTATTTGTTTTATTTTAAAGTTACATCGCTATATTCACATTAACTTGCGATTGTAAGAAAGTAGTCGATTAAAAATGCTCTAGTATTCACAAATCTTCAAAGGTTATATTCAAAATCAAGAATATAGAAACTCTTATGTAATGAAGCCCTTGCCAATCACTGGAAAGCGATGAAAATTTTTAAAAATAAATGTCTTTGGAATCGTGTTATTATTACCGGAAAATGAATACATCATACTGACTTAAAGTGTAGAAAGTCATATGTAAAAGCCACTAATATCGCCAAGCCTACACTAAATTTTAAGCTGCTAAGATCGGGCCATTCGATCACATTGAAAGGAGTACAAAATGTATTAATTTCTTTATGAGAGCAATCAGATAAAATGCACAAAACTATTCCGACAGAAATGTGGACACGATCTTCCATAACGACAATACTTGCTTAAATATTTCGAACCCAATCGAAAGGCTTTTGAAAATCAAAGGGTGGAAACTTATGTCACTTGCCACTTATGTCTACTACTTGTATAGATCAATGAAGTACGCTCTTACTGAAACCTACAGTAGAAATTATGGAGATCACATTCCTTATCCCTTTTACAATCTAAAGATTCTTAATTCCTTATGCTGGTGTGATTCAATCAATACTTATATATCATGCGATAAATATCATTTACGAACTGATATTAATAGACGAAGTTGCCCAAATATTCAGAAAAAAAGAACACTGTCTGGCTAATAACTAGCTGGCAGGATTCAGGGTAATTTAATGATTTACCTCTTCAGAGAATTAAAATTAGTTATAAGGTGACAAAATCTATCAAATATTAAAAGCTCAATGTGCAAAGTGACCTTTATATGGATTCGATAAATGTAATGTTCTCCCAGATTCCTTAATTTTTCAGTGATGTAATCAATAGAAGACTCATGGATTTCTAATTCAGATTTTTCTAATCTCAAAATTTCCTCAAGACTTTCTAGTTAGAACGTTTCTACAACAAAATTTTATTCTTCCAAATACTTTTGGATAAAATTCAATTAAAAATATTATAGTTAGATGAGCCCGATTTTAAAATACCTTCGGTTATTTAAAGAACAACACTCATGTATGACTTACTAACATTTATGTAAATTGTAAGCATTCTAAAACTATTTTTCTGGGGCTTATAGGGGAGCTAGGAAATATTATGGACTATCACTTGTACAATTTCGTAAATCGACTTTTGATTATATTTATTTTCATTTATCCAATTCTTATTGCAATACCTATGTATATAAGCCTTCAAAGGATATTTGGACTAATGATAATACTGAATTCTTGTATAGTTTGGCAGTTATTCGAAAATAATGAGATCTTGATGCTGAGTCGAATTCTGGTAGTAGAACAGTTCTTTCTGTCTGTTACAAACTTCTATTATTACTTAGAGTATCATTTAAAATGATGTAGGTTATAAAAAGCTTTATGAAATTATTGTCTGGTGTTTAAAAAAAATTAATATAAAATTAATTTAGGTCTTCAGTGCATAATTTCTGGAACTTATAAAGAAGTTTTTATATTTTTGGAATTTAGAATCTTCAAAATGTAAAGAAAACATTATTGAAGACATTATTCCAATAACATGTCATAACTCCTACTACGCGTACATTCCCTTCTCTATCAATCCACTTCTAACTCAATTCTCTACAGGTTAAATTACTGCAACACAAATTACGATATTTTATTTTAAGTTTTGATGTTGTTACAATTTTTTTTCATTGTAACAAATCGATTATAATACATCAGTGGCACTTAACCTAAATAACGATATGTGATAGATAAAATATTGGCAAAAATGTGAAAACTTTTAAACTTACCTAGTGGCATATTGCCGCCAGAAGCTGTGCGCAACCATAAAACATCAGGCATTGGATCACCGCCAACACGACAAGGGAATGTCACAGATGAACCCTCCAAAACGGTTTGATCATGAGGGCCACGTATAATAAATGGTTTAACTAAGAAATTGAGAAAAAAACAAATAAATTTGTGTGTTAACACACATACAAACAATTTTAGTAAATATATTGAAAACTAACGGTAGATTTATTAAGCAAAACTTTTTGTTTGCTAAAAGGGAGATAAAGGCTTTTCCACTTAATTAAATATAATATTTTAAGATAATTAAATAGTTAATTTTTTATTTGCTTTTCAACTTACTGTGAACTTTTAAGGTGGCCACTGCTGATTCTCTTATACCCACTGGATTTTTAGCAATACATTGGTATTGACCTTCATCACTTTGACGGGCATCTTGTATTGCCAAATTGCCACCATCTACTATTCTTATTCGTTTGGTAGATTCCATATCTAAAATTTGGCCACCTTTTTTCCATAACACCACAGGTTCGGGTACCCCTTTTGGGGCAGCACATTCCAATAAAGCTGTATCACCCTGAGCTATGCGAGTATTTTGTGGTTCAATACGAAATTCATCACGCAGAACTAAAACATGAAAAGAATAGAAGACAAGTGTGAAAGAAAAGTGATAATAAATTTAAAAAATTATAGCTATTTTTATTAAAATAAAAAATATTTCCAAAGACACCTACTCAAATGGTGGAATATATTTATAAAAGGATCCCTAAATACTTTGGTCTTACCAAAAAAAAAAAATACTTATGCAGGAGTATGAGTTTATAAAAGGGATTATAAATAATCTTACGTCTACATTCTAAATGTTTTTCTTTTTTATTCTCTTCCCTTTCTCCTCATATTCATTTTTATTTTGTTCAACCACCGAACCGATTTTATTTATAATTCTTTTCTCTATTTTTAATCTTTCTTCCCACTAAAATGATGTCTGGGAATTTCTATTCAATGAACTCATATTCACATTTTCATATTTCCTTATTTTGTTTTTCTTTATAACCTCTTTCACTACAAGTGAAGAAGAGGGTATATTATCTTCGCCATTCCGCGTGTAATGATAAGAAGGAATCCTTTCAGACCTCATAATGAAATTTGTTATAGATCTGAGAAGTTTCGGTTAAGTATATTAAAAGATATAGACCGATATTTGAGGCAAACTCCAAATTCAAGCAAACAACTTTCTTAAAATTGTCAACGATTAATCGCTTAATTAGAATGAAATTTTACCATAACATTAAGCTTTGCGTACATCATTACGGTTCCAACAATGATCCAAATCGGTTTAGTATAAAAAACTTATTGCTAAATATATAAGTGTTCCTGTGTTATATTAAGAAAACTTCATATATGGTATATGTGTGAGATGAGTATGAACGCAAATTGTATGTACGAAACATAATAAATTTACTTCACACGAATTTATGGTGGAGTGTATTGAAGATTCGGCGTAGCCGAATATAGTATTCTTACTTGTTTCCTATTTTATTTATTTTTGTAAAATTGTTGAGGTTTTTTCCTTCTTCCTTTTTGAAAAAGAGGGGGTTTTGGTTTGCTAGTAGTTTATATATGTATATTTATTAGTGTATCATTCCATATGAGAGCATTTTATATTATTTTTTGGTATTTTTTATAAACGAAATAAACAGAAATATATATATTTTTTTACTAGTTTCTTACATACACAAATTTGTATAAATTGTTGTATAAATTTTGTAAAAAGATTTTTATTAGTCAAGTCTTTTCTTTTTTGGCTTGACATTTTTTGTTTGGCTCGTTGAATCTTTTTAATTTTTGCATATAATTTTTTTCTTTCTATTTTTCTTCTATGTCTTCCTTTTTTTACTTTGTGACACATAAAGGGATTATTGTATTATTTAATTCTTTTATTTATTTTTTTCTATGATTTTTATGTTGGGGATTTTCGCATAATAGAAATAAAGTTATTTTCTTTTTAAGGAATGAGGAAAATTTAAACATTTTTAAATAAGTTTATTTTTATAGGATTTTAATTTCTTGAATAAAGGAAATATTTTTATAAAATCTACATATTTGTGAGATCTTTAAATTGCGAAAAATAATATTTTTAAGACTTTAAATTTACAGAAGGTTCTTTAAATAATTGTTTATGCGTAACATGTAGAAAAAAACGTACTGTAATCACTTCTAAACATACTGATCAATTCAGAATCACTTTCGGATTCGATCGTTTATTTAAAAGTAGGTAAGGTCACTGTACTTGTATTCTGAATTTTATATTTCAATAGATCGAAAAAAATAACTTCCCGAAAATGTAACTATATTTTAACCAAATTTTACACAAATAAATTCTGTATTAACCCAAATCAACATGTTAGACTCCACCTAAAGATCCATTATAATAGCATAATAATAGCATTATAATAGTATTAATATATTTACGATTTATACAATCAGTTTTCGAAAATCGGTCATATGTAGGCCTCATATAACAGCATTTTCACGTGGAAAGTGAATATCATGAAAATACTTAAACTAATTTTATTTATACAATAACAAATTATAAAATCTAATTCCGGGATGAAGAACATGGTAAGGAACATGAAGGCAATGGTAAAGGCTATAAGAATTTTTACGTGGTATTATTTACTGAATCTGATTCCTTTTAAGGGCCTCACAATAAATATTGAAGTCTTTAAAAGAAAATTTAAAATTTTTGTTGCTTATGTTCTTGATTTTAACTTGGCTGTTAATCATTCCGACAAAGCCTAAAACTAAAGCATCAAACATCCCGGACGCCTCTTGCAAGAGAACTAGGATGTCTTCTTAATCTTGTTTTACAACTCTCGTGTATTTTTCAAAACTCTTCCTTATTAATGAAATATGATCGTTTTCGCTCCTAATATACCATGGAGCACCGTTTATAGAAATTTATATAGTGCCCACTGTATAATATCAGAACTTATTTCATTCTAATTGTCGAAAACGGCTGGCAAAATAATTTATTATTAAATAATTTATTCATATTACTTTTAAAATGGTTTCATACAGCGTAACTTTTATTTTAAGGCTTAAATTCGACTGATAGTTAATTAACCAGTGTAAATTTTTAATTTCACATTTAGACTCTTGGTTTATCTATGGCATAGCAATAAGTAGTCTATTAAAATTAATACCGAAGTATGTATTGTAATCATCCTTAAGGATGCTAACTCCACAAAGAAAAATGGAACATAATATAACATAGAAAGCAATTTTTTTTTTTTATTTTCCCACTCAAATACCTACAGAACATCCTTGTAATCTTACCAAATAGACATTCGATGTTGACTCAATAGGTCTTTATAAAACCCAATAAATTCAAACTTGGGAAATGTTCTGCTGTGAGAGTTCAAAAAAAGAACAAAGTCTTCTTTGGATGCCTCTCGTTTCTGTAGTTGAAACAAGTTGACGATATGCTTCATAAGTCGTATTGTTAAACTTGACTAAAGTCCTTAGATTTTGTTTAACGCAAATACGATATCATTTAGTGAATTATTATCAGAGATCAAATAATGCATTAATATGTGAGATAAGATCAATTTCACCGAACTTCACTATAGTTAAGTAAACTAGGCTTCTCAAACCAAGTTTGGTTTAGAACTATTCCTAAAAACACATGCTACAACTATGTTTTATCATAGCAGTGGTGACAAGACAAAGGTGGAATAAGAAATTTATAGGAAATTACAGAGGTCTAAATTTACTCAAATAAACTTTAACACCTTCCTATTCATTTAATTTCAAAACTAATTATCTTAATTATCTAAAAACTTACTTAAATTTCTTATTAGTTTCCCTCGTTCTCCTTGTTTTCAATTTAATTACTTGCCCAACTCATTTCTCTTAATTGTTAAACAACAGAGAAAACTCTTATTAGTAAATCATATTAAATTTTCAAATATAGAGAAGAACAACAACAACTAGAATTACTTATTAAATTGCTTGACCATGTACGAGTATTTAACTTTAATGTTCTTCAGAAAAAAATTAAACCTTAACTTGACACTGTCTACATACTCACATGTCAACTACATAAACATTTAATACATAGAAACGTCCTAATGTTTTCCGTACACTAAATGACTGGTAGAGAAAGTAGCAGTAGTAATAGTGGTAGGTGGTGGTCATTTTCATTTAACACCCAAAAGGAGGAGTTGTTTTCTTTCACTAACAACAAGACCAGCAGCAACAGTGCACACTAACACTTAATACCATATGACTGCTATCAAGGAGGACATTATGTATGGAACAGTCGTCATCATCATACAATTTGTTTTGCAGTTGTAAGTAATAGAAATCGAATAAGTAATAACAAAAACAACAAATAAAGTCTATAAGTATTGAACGATGATTAAATTTTTACACCAGAAAAATCAATTACAATAATGTCTGTCTAAGGACTAAAATCGAACAACGACGATGAACAGTATTTGTAAATAACAATTGTTGGACAACGACAATATAATGTGAGCAGGGAGAGAAGGGAGAAAGAGGAATAAAAAATCAAATACTTTAGCAGGATGATGTGGTCATAAAAAGTAGGTGTGGGAGTTGAAAGAAACTGTTAGGAGAAATAAAAAACACATAATAATAGCAACAAATACAGTAAATCACTTACAAAACAAATACGAAATGTAAAAGAAGAAACTAAATCGTTCATAAATAGAAATGAAATAAGAAACTTTATTGAATAAGTAGAGATATATGTGGAGGAAGGAAACAGAAAGACGGAACAAATACATATATTGGTTAATTTTGCCGTTTCCATGCCGGCCATTTGGAATAATATTTATTTATATATGAAGGTAATTTTTATTGAGGAAGTTGGATATATTTTTTTTTTGATTTCTTAAGGAATTGACGATAAGAAAACTACTATCTCTCAACATTTTAAGGGCAATATTTTCTTTCTGGTTAGAGATCCTATCTAGACTTTGAAGGACATATTATCATATCATCCGATGGTGGTTATAATATTACTACTACTTCATTCTCCTTAGCGATGACTGGTGATGAAACTGTTTTCAATGATGTTTGTCTGACGAATGGTGATTCCAAGCGATGTGAAAAAGTAGGTGGAGGCTACTTTATTGAGAACTTGGGTACTGTATTCTTCATTTGGTTAAGGAATACTTCAGGTGGATATTTCGGCTATTGAGAGGGTAGTCAACTGGGATCATCTATTGCTCTGGACCCAAATGAGATATCCGTAGGATGCTACCCATTGAAAATAAATAACTCAATAACCTTTTTAGTGAACCGTGAATATTTTTAAGGTTTCAATAGATATTTAATTCCTTATCTAATTTCTTCTAGTGCATTCATTCACTTCATCGCTAATAGGTGAACGTATAGAGACAATGAAGAAAGTTTGTGCATTTCTGAGATGCCCATTAGCTCCAGCAAGTGTGTAGTAGGGAAATTGCGGGTACAAGCAATTACCCACGATCACATACAAGTGGCTTTATTGTGTATCGTGAAGGTACTATATATACGTCAAAAGGTTAACTATTAGGACAAGTCCTATACTGATGACTAGTTATAGTTAGTCAGCAAAATTTGTTGAAAAGGTTTTCGAAAGTGGTTGAGAACTTAATTCATGTTATGACTTCCAGTGAAATCAACTTGAACCTTTTTTAATAGTTAAAAACATTTAAATTCAAAAGCAGCGAAATTATGTGTTACATGAATTGAATTCCATAAAGTCGTTGATAAATTCTAACCAAATAGGTGCCGCTGAAATCAAGTATCCATGCGGCTAAAGTAATACTCCGTGTGCTATTGAAATTGAGCCATAAAATTACTAAGAAGCCATACTGAAGATAGTTGATTGATTTATTAATTGATTGACTTAAAGAAAGCATGCGAATATAATATTTCAAGTCTTCCTCCAATAAAATAATTTGAACTTGAATCGGTGCAGAACTCTTTTTTCTAGAATACGTTTCATATAATAGCCAGGTATACGAGTATGGCTTGTTTCATTCTCTACTTTAAATTCGGATCATTTCTTAAGCTGCGAATCCATATGCTTCATCATTACTCGCTTGTATACCCAATATAGTGATACCACATTTGTGTGGTTGATAACTTAAAAAATCTAGAAAAATCTCAAGTCCAAATTAAACATAGAATTACTTTCCTTCCTATGAAAACTCCCATATACTTATAAAAACCAAAATATTCTCTTAGAAAATTTTCCAATAGTTTAGGCGATTTGGTGCTTTTGCCACAGCAACAAATGAAAATTGAATTGGTCTCGTATCTTGCTGGTTTTCCACATTGAATGTATCACAAAAAAAAACTTCCTTACCAGAAATGAAATGACCTGGTCAGAAGCGAGAAAAATAGACTAAACAAATACACAAAAAAATCTCTCAAAGACATACAAAATATATATACAAACATTAATACAAAACAAAATATATATATATATATGCATACACATACATATTTCTGTCTAGTTCTGGGTGTTATAAGTGAAAATGGTGTCTGAGTTTGTATAAATGAATCATTTTACTTTATAGTGATTGTCTATGTTAGATATTATGTCTTTGTGTATGTATAAGTATATACATATTTGTCTATTTATTTGTATTAAATGTTTGGTTTTTATATATTTATGTCCATTTCTGTATCTATTAGACAGTTTGTTGTTATATTTAATGTAAGTAAAAAATAATGATAATTATTATGATCATAATAATGATGACGACAAGGACAACGATGTCTTTTACTCTATTAAATGATTTTGACGTTGTAGAGACGTTTAGTGATTATTTCTTTCTACAATATTTTTTATCAAGCTTTTAAATAAATTAATTTAATGTTCGTTGTTGTAGTTACTGCACAGTCTGTCTACATCGATTTTTTATATAACGTTGTAACCTTTTAATATTTGCAAAAATTTTAATTGTTAGAGCTCAGGTGTTTATTTGTTACAGGCCCCTATCTGGTCATTGGTAAAGCCACCTACCCTCCGATGTTGGTCATCTCAGATATGTTTATTTAGATAGATAGATAGATAGATAGATAGATAGATAGATAGATAGATAGATAGATAGATAGATTTTATATATAGAAATGCTTAAAAACCTTTATGAATAAATGTGCAGATTCACTCTTATAGTATCAGAGATCTGCAAGGAGAAATAATTTTTGACCCATTTTTTAATTATTTATGAAAAATTGCTGCAGTAATAAAAAATCGGTTTCCCTGCGATTTTGCAGAATAGGTGGCAATATTTATTCAATGTTCTGAACTTTAAAATTTACTTTATGGTTTTACAAAGAAATTTTAACGAAAATGCGAGTTCCAAACGAGATTGGGACAAACACCTGCCCAACAAGTCCTTCCAAAAATTAATCAACTTAAAAACGGTTTTCACTTTACTTAAATTTCGAATCTGGGATCATTTTTAGATTATACAAAAACACACACATTTTGTCAGACGGCCTTTATAATTACAGGGTGATCATTTCAGTGAAAAATGGAAAATTTTTATTTTAAACAGTGTGAGCTTCATTGTGTTAAAAGCTCATAAAAATCACAGGTATGAATATGCTAAAATTAAATTTGCCTCAAATAAATTCTATATGAATCCAAATCCACATGAAAGAAAGATTCACAAATGTCCGTACTCAACTCCGATAATCACTTTAAATTATATAAGTCTAAAATATTGTTAGAATTGTGATTACATGACGTTAAAGATTATTACGAACACAAAACTCCAGACCAAATTTTGCAAGGATGGCTCTGTTAGGAGTGAGATCGAAAAATTTATTTATCGTTTTTACAGTGATTTCTGTTACTTTGCTTGCACAAGTAGTTAATCTCTGTTTGAAATCGACATTAATTTAGGACACCTTTCTGTTGTCTTTAATTCTCTTTTGACAAGAGCTCAATATTTCTCCACTTGCCTTAGCTCCCGGCAGTTTTGAGCATTTGTCTCTCTTAGTACATATACTATATTCTTATTTTTTTTTACATTATGAAGCCTTAGGAATGAAAGCAGCCTTTTTTGTATATATTTCTTGATGAAAATTTCGGTATTTATAGAACCCGTTTGGTCAAATGATTAGCTTTTTTTTTGCCGCAACTGTATGTTGGCTTTGGGTCCTATAAACTTTTTCAACATTCCCTCGAGCATCAGCAACATAAAATGTCATCATTCTTGGAACACATCAAAGTCTAACATGTTTAAGATATGTCGTTTTATCTGTCCGTCCATCTGTTTCTTGTTGTCACAGACACATTTAAATTAATTTTAGTTGTTTTACGTTTTAGCAAAGAAAATTTTAGAGAAGTTAATAATTCTAATCACTTTATTGAAGGTCAAGACTCAAAAATTAAGTTTTTTAAAACTTAAAAATTTTTTTCTACAGGGCTTTTTGCAATTTTCTCATTTTTTTCATTTATCTTCTTCTTTAATGAAAAACAGTATCTTATGTTTACTTAATCCTTTTAAATCAATTCAGAAACGTTATTTCTTCTATCATTTGTTTTCTATTTTATATATTTTTTTCATTTCCTCTGTATGATTCGACTTTGTTGCAACTGATTTTTAACGAGTTCTATCGTTCGTTTGTACATAACATATCAATTTAATTTATTTTCTTCTTTTTATATCTCTTTTTTCAATTCCATTGTTATGGGTCCCTTTACACCACTTTAGAGTTTAATGTCTTTAAACAAAATGTTACGTAAGCAGCGTCAGAATAACTGAATGACTGCTAACATTTGATTCAGTTCAAAGATTTTTTTCTTCAGTTTGTAATTCTATAAAAAGTAATCGTGTTGTTAAGGAAATAAAAATAAAACTTAACATTCATGTTTAATTACTTTAACTTTTTGACTTTTGTTAGTGATTCTGTTTTTTTGCGTCTTTTTTTTTTTTGGAAAACATTTTTCAGAATTTTTGCTTTCTTATGTCTTTGAATGTAAGAAAACTTTTTTTGACATTAATTAACGACTTTGTGCACTCGAATTTTTAATTGTGTAAATGACGAAGAAGACTTTTTTCACTATTTACTAAAGTCCTATTATGATTTGCTGTTGCTTCTTGCGTGAAAAAATCTTTGAGATTTTAATTTCCGGCTTTTAAGGCAAAAGTTTAAGTTTGATTAATTGTTTTTTTTTCGAAATTCATTTAATTGTTTTTTTGTCTCGAAATTAATTAAATCGTTGCAAAATCAAGAGAATGATTAGGAACTTATTATGTTTTTCTAAGAAGAGAAAGAAATTGAAGATTATCGAATGTTGCAGGATTAACATTTTCTCAAGTATTGAGAAACTTATCACTAGACGTTTTGTTCAGTGACTCAGTAATAGATATTTTGCTCAATAAGCTCAATTATGTATAGACTGGTCTCTACGTTCAACTTTCTGCCAAAATTATTCTTAAATATATTCAACACACTACCAAAGCTCCGCCAATATTATACTGTAATTTGCAAAATAAAGCCGATTATTGTAATTTAATAGAAAAACGTTGATGATTCAAATTTTAACAGAGGTCTGCTTTAAATATATTCCAATAGCACCGGGCCCCCATGGGCATCTGTGGATAGTAACATTGAATAAAATTAATGATAGAGTATCTGAGATAGGGCAAATAGGTTTGTACGGGACATCAGTTATGTACTGATGATAAAATATGTATCTTCCAAAAATAGCAAAATTAATGCCATCACCGATATCGGAAACTACCTCAGAATTAAAATGACAATCTATTGAAAGCTCTTCCACAAAATGTAAGGGATTTAAAACATGGAAAACAGAGTTTTTTTAGAACGAGGTCCAACTCTTGATCAACATATTTCTTTGTCCATAAAAGGTATTCAAAGTTCCAATACATCTTCAATATATGGACCAGCATATAAAAGTATTTATCGGGATTTCTTTGATTTTTTATTTCTCTATCTTAGAAGAAGTCTGATTCTTCATTTAACTGAGCAGATCCATAAATCGGTTTAGTTGACAGAAAGTTATAGACAGAAATTTGTGACAACTATGAATTTCAACCTAAAGTTTAAAAGTAAATATAAAAGTTTAAACTAAGTTTAATGTCTTCCGATGTCTTTAAGAAAATACTCTAATATAATTCTACTCTAATAAATTCCTCAAATCCATAAATTACCACACATTTCTTGCATTAACGTGGGATACCTTTTCTTCTCCATAACCAAAGAAATAAATAAAAATTCCTTCACTAAAACTTCCGACATTATAGACTAAAGCGAAGAAGATGAAAAAAAGTATCTGCATAAAAGGTAACACTCCCTTAAAATTGTGGTAAAATGTAAATTACATTTTTTTCGGTTTTTTAAAGAAGACAATCAAAATGATTTATGAATCTGCCCCGAAAAAAATGCCATTTCTTCGTTTTACACTTTTGCACAATAATATTCTAATTTTTCTTTTTTCGCTTAAATCTGGGAAAAGAGAATAGAAAATAGTTTATAACAAAAAATGGAATTCCTCCTCCTTTTTGGTTTTGAATTCTGTTACGCTTAAAGATTTGTTGTCTGTGCCACGTAACTGTGGTCACTTTTGCAAATCTGTCTTGTCATTCTTTTGCACTTAATGTGGGATCTTTTTTGTTTTTTTTTTTTTGTACTGACCATTAGAATGAAAAAAAAAGAAACGGAATTTTTTTCTTAACTTCCTGTTGAAAATGGAGTAATAGAGGATTTAGCTTGAATTTATATTTTTCTGCTTTTTCTTTTTGCTGCTATTTCCAACTATTTAAAACCATTTGTCTTTATGCATTTTGTCTTTTTTGGTATTATTCGCAAAAAATTCCTATATAAACGTAAAATAATAGAAATAGTTTTTTTGCTTTTTGCTATAAAAAAGAAATAAATCAAATTGTTTTAATTTTTTTATATATTTTAACCAAAAAAAAAAAAAAAAATAAAATAAAAAAATATATTGCTGAAAATAAATGAAGCATAAAAAGGTAAAATAATGCCTTTTTGCCCGAATCTCTATTTTTGGGAATAAAAAAAGTAAAAATGATTTTTTCGGCGATGCAAAATTTTCAAAACCCTGCACCATAAATGCTTGTGAAGTAAATACGTTATGTTACGTACTTATACTTTTCGCAATAATTCTTTTCAACTTCCAAATTGTAAATTTATAATTGAAAATTCTACGAATGATCTTTCCTTGAATTTAGAGGCTGCATCACATATCGGTCTATATCTTTTTATATATTAAAGCACTTTTACTCGATGTAAGCAATAAACTTCTAAAGATAAAATAAATGCTCAGCAAAATTTTATTGATCTTTGATCGGTTATTGTGGATGTGAGCGTGCCAACAACAGACAGACGGACAAAGCTTAATAGTTTCAGATTTTGATTTGATGCAGGAAATATATATAATAGATGATTCCTATTGTAGCGTTACATATGGAATGACAAAGTTAATGTTCCCTGTTCACCACTTGTGATGGAAGGATATAACTGTAATGCTTCGTATAAAGAAATAAAGCATTAAAAGGTAAAATACTACCTTTTTGTCCCAACCTCTATTTGAGGAAAAAAATACAAATAAATTTAAAAAAATACCTAAAACATATTTAAATTTCTTTTTCAAAGAATTTCCTTTAAAAAATCACTTATTTGTTTCCTAAAAATTATATATAAAAATAACTTTACACCCACCCAAACATACATACACATTCCCTATTTTAATGAATATTAATATTTTCCTATAAATCTTGTTTTCTTCTTCTTCTTTATAAATCTTCTCTAATAAATCATCATAAATCAAATTGTATATTATTGAAATCATAATGAGTGTTAGGCAGGCAAAAATAACTGAAAACCGGAAATTAAATAAATTGAAATTGATTTAAGAACCTTTTGAGGTTCCTGTTAATAATAACAAGAATAAGAAAATTTTATTCTCGTTATCATTTTTTATACAGATTTAATAATAATACTTTACATCTTAAATTAATAAAACAAAATAATTTAATTTCCTGTTATCGGGCTGTTTAAAATGTGTCTTAAATATTTATCATTTATGTTGGTGTACGTGTGTGTGTGTCTGTTCGGTATAATGAAAATGACAGGAAATATTGATGCTGTCATCAATAAATTAATCAAGAATTGTGTGGTATATTGAATTGTTTATTGTCATTGTTGGCATCATCTTTTGTCGTTATCGTTATAGTGTAATTGTATTGATAAGAAGGACAAAAGAAATTTTATTATATGAATTATAATTCCTTAAGTACAATAAATAAAATACGTGTTCATATGTTGGTAAGTTTTTTTTTGCTCATATGGAAATTTGTAGTGAAATTTTGTTTAAAGGAATTAAAGTGCTTGGAAGGATTATTTTAAAAGGATGTGTTTTCAAGAACTCTGTAATCACTGCCTTAGTTTATTAAAGGATGTCCCTCAGTTTGCCTTCTTTCCCGTGCATGTTTAAATACATTTCAATGAAATGGGAGTGATCTACATCAAACCACTTCATTACAAAAGGATTTTCAATTTAACTGTTTATGTCAAAATAAGTCCAACTTTAATGAATTCTTACATAGTGACATATGTTTAGGTCTAGCAAATTTTATTTTTATACCCTACGGTACCATAGGGTAAACGTTCTTGATGACGTTTGTAATGATATGGCTGTTCAATTCATATTCACTTTCTGGATGTAAGTCCGTTCATCTGTCTATCGGATTGGCTTCCTATGTACAGGTTTAGAATATATTGACGAAATTTGAAATATATCATTACCTTGGGCCAAGGACGACCATATTGAAATAGTTCGGTCCAGTTTTTTAGGTAGCTCCCTTATAAACATTCTCTCAGAATGGGATTTTAATATCATAAAAGTCTCAAAAATGATATTTTTAGTAAATTTTGCGTAATTAAATTTTAGTCCTACAGAATCTACATTCTGTTCTGGGAATTTGCAAAAATATTCCGTTCAGCTTTGAAAGTTTTTTTTCAGATATCAGCTCATAACTTTTTTCTAGCTTGGCTATTATTATAATTTTTATATAGCGATCTGCTTCCAACAACAATTTCTCTGAGCTTTGTCAGTTAATACTTGATTTTTAATACGGTTTCTTAATTACGGACTACACAGATCCCAAATTTCTTGCTATTCTGCTCCTAAGATAAAACTCAGTTAGCTAACATTTCACTTGCTCCGACAATAGATAAGTAAGAGAGGTTTTATTTACATGTTAAGTTTACATTAAATTTTAAACTTGTGATCTGTGAGACCTGAATAGCTGTGAGATCGTTTCGACTCATTGTACCTCTATTAAAACAAGTATGAATGCTATACTCGAAGAATGCTATGCCGAATAAAAATATTCATTCATTACTTTAAACGCCAATTATGAACAAGAGCCCCAACAAAAACTACAGTGAAAATAGGCAACGTGTTCTTGAAATAACTTTTAAATATTGGTGTTCAGCTATAAATTTAACTGGCCCATTTCTTAAATAAATTAAGTTTTAAGAAATTTTTTAATATCAATCCCTTAGAAGTCTCACTACATCGTATCTTCAAAAATAGATCTCATCCGACATTATGGCCGGTGAAGAGAATGATACTAAAATGGCATTGCTGGTGATGGTTATCATGATAATGATTATCAAGATGGTGGCATACATTATTCTTCATACTTCAAAGATGGTAAAAGTTCTTTTAATATCTTCTCCCTTGTAAGTTAAAAAAATCTTACCCGATGTTTTATCAAACATTGGTATCCATGCGACAAATATGCCTTTGTGTGTACGTTGTCCCATTTGTGATAAGGTAATCAAACCGAAAACAACTTAATTCCAACATAGTTGCATACATATCGAATTGCGTCCTTATCCTTGTCCTGAATGTAGTAAACGTTTTCGTCAACAGTCGCATTTGACACAACATTTACGAATACGTGCCAATGAAAAAAGCATTAGGTTTCCTCTATTGTCCGCGTTTCTTCTACAGAGAACCATATTGAATTAAGTAGAAGAATCACCAAAACTTCCCTACTGAAGGGAAATACTCAAGAAATTAGATACATATTGAAAGCTGTTGAATAACGATGGAACTGGTTCATATTTAAATAACTTTGTAAGCACAAAAATCTATTCCTGGAATAGGAATTGCAAAGGAGTTATGACCAACTATGGCTACATAATTGTGAAACTAGATTCATATATTAAAGACATTTTAAAAAAAGTGGATCAAAAAAATAGTTTTCTGGGAAAGAGTATTTTACGAAATATATATATTAAGGCGGTTAAGGAATCAGTTGGGCCAATTTTTTGCAAATAAACCGATATATCTGGTTTTGAACAGGAAACCACTTTATGCAATAGTAAACAATGTGGTCAAATTTCATCGAATTCAGACAATTAATCTAAGCATGAGACTGTTTCAACAGGCCAACAAATATAGCTTAATCGACTCAGATTTTGATTCGATATAAAAATATAAATACTTTATGGGGTTTAAAAGGATTCGCTTCAGCGTTACGCACAGAATAACCCACATCAGCACTTCTAGTGGCGGAGAGTACAAAGATTTCCTATACAAAGGTAAGGTTAACTCCAACAAACTATTTTGAAGCCAAATGCAGCAGTTTCGGATCGATTACCTTGTACTTCTGTTAGTTAGTGCGTATAATTTTTTTTTTGGCTCTAATAAATAAATAAAAATATCATTTTCAATCAAAAAAAAAAAAAAGTCGAAAATAATGATTTAACTGCTTAATTTAATTTTTAAATTACATGCCCTTTTAAATTTAAATCCTTTTATTATCTTGATACAACAATAATTTTACTTAATTATACTTAAACCCCTACCAACGATTATTCGCCTTAATTTCCATTAAACTCAATATAAAATATCCCCCATGAAATTGTTTAAGCATGTAAATACGAAAAGTGAATAGGAGACAACAAAAAAATGGAAATAATTCTATAATTTATTATATTGAACATCTTTATATCTACACTTTTACACTTGACTGGATATTCAATGTTGTTAAAATTATTATGGGAAATAAAGCTACGTGTCTCTGTGTACAGGAAATATGAAAAATCTTTAAGAATATTTTCTATGTGTTAGACAATTTAACAGATTTTGTTGTTGCCCTTTTTCCCTTTACACCAAAACTTAAGCTCTTGTCTCTCCTCCAATAGTAGATTATTACCCAACTTTGTTGATTTGTGTTGATTGCTATCGATAATATTTGGTTAAAATGTCGTGTGTATATATGTATGTCTATGTGAGTGAGCTAATTTTTTTCTTATGTTTAACTTCCTGATATCTGTTGTTGCTAGAATTAGAGTGATGGTTTGGTAAAGAGCATAATTTTTTATATAGATACATATATTTTAGTGGTATAAGTGTATTTTTGATTATGTAAATAACTTAAGGATTCAAAAACGTTTATATTCAATATTTGCATAGAAATCACGAAAAGCACGTCAGTATATATACAAATTTCTTTCGATTTTTGTAGTTGTTGCTTTCTTTGCTCATTTTATGTTTTGTTTGATTTTTATGTTCTTTCTTTCTTTTCTTCGGAAGGTTTAAATGTCTGTATGTATCGTTAGAAAAAAATGTGTCAGTTTGTTTCTTGTACATGTCAATTTTTCTTCATTCATTCTTAAAGTTGTTTTTATACCCTCCATCACCACAAGTGTTGATGAGGGAATTTTTACTTTGTCATTCCGTGTGTAACTCTTGGAACTCATAGAGTATATATATTATTGTATTAAATCAATCAATCTGAGTCGATTTAGCTATTTCCCTTTGTCTGTCTCTCTATATATCCGTCCGTCTGTCTGTTGTTCGCACGATCACATGATTAAAAAAGTTCAAAGAAATTTTCTCTCAGTATTTGCCAAAGTCCTAAAAAGTTTCTTATTTTAAATTAGTAAATATACGGATCCGATATTAAAAAATGTAGACCAATATCTGAGGCAACCTCTAAGTTCAAGCGAAGAAATTTCGTAAAATTATCAATCATTAATAGAAAAATATGAATTAAATTTAGCGATAATATCTATTGCTATATGTATGTGATTACCATTCCGAAAATTATCAAAATCGAATCAGTAGCCAAAGGATAACTATTTGTGAGTGTGTATTTGAGAATCATAACGTATTTACTTCTCACGCATTTATGTCGCAGGGTATTGACGATTCGGCATAGCCAAATAAAGTATTCCAACTTGTTATTATTTCGTTTTATATTTTCCATTCCTTCTTCAAACCCGTAGTTTATTCGGTTCTATACATGACAGTGAGGTTGTGGAAACAAAACAGCCCCTAGCGGTTAAATTTGTGGCAAATGTGGTTTAGAAATATTAAATATTTGTAAGAACTTGTACAGAAAAAACAAACACATTTATAAACATGATTGTGATGTATGTGTTTGTACATGTATGAGGGAAAAGTTGGAAAAAAAAGAAAACAGAATATTTTATTTTCTTAAACAATTTTATTGGAAATTTGATTTTGTTGATTTAATAAGAAGCAGAAAAAAAGAACGAACGAGCAAATCAAATATTTAAAAAATATGAAAATTGGAATCAAATAATTTAATTTAAAGTTTGTAGGGAAATTGAAAGATGTTATTAGAATGATTAAATGTTTATACATTTAATAAATTAAAATAAAAATTTGGGATTTAGGAAAATAATAAATGCTTCAATATTACGTGAACAGTGGACCAGGTGTGGAAAGTGTGACAAAAAGTTAATATCCTTAAAATTTTGAACAGATTTTTTCTTTAAATATATTTAAATCATTTCAAATAATTTAAGAATCCTGGTCTTTCTTGTTGGTCCTGGACCTACACAAGAAAGACCTATAACTGGAATTTTCTTAGTGGACTTTTCTGTTTTAGATGGCAAATAGAGAAGGTGGATATCATCACATTTTATTTCTATAGCAGAAATAAAAGTGAATTATTTATTATTTATGGAAACTTAAATTTCACCAAACCCTAAAAAATTGACAAAAATATATATATATAATATCACTCATATAAAGTACGTAGGACAAGGTCCCCAGGGATCTGTTGTTTTCACCTTCACAGCTCAAAGTACTATATCCAGATGATCGGCACTTTGTAAAACTAAAAGTAACGCCACATCGTAAAAAATTAAAAAAAAAAACTTGAACCTAAAGTAGGAGACTTTATTTAGAATTTGAAAAAAATATCTAAGAAAACGCTTTAGGAAAGCACCTGGTTTAAATCTTCTTTCAAAGAAGAGACTAACATTAAAGTGAATAAATATTAAAAGTCACCATTTTGAACAAGAATAGAAAGATCCAATGATCGAAAAATGATCGAAAGTCTTATATCCAAGCTCTAAAAATCTTTATATTATTTCCATATGGGAGTAAAAACTTCATGAGATCACCTCGTTCTTTCAAAGAAAATACTATAATAATGAGAAGAGTAACGGTAAACATCAATCATATTAAGCTAAATTGGGATAGTACCTTTGATGCAGAGATCATTACAATCAGCCCTTTCTAACTCTACTATGCAGTCATCGATATTCTATTCAGCATTGTAACAAGTCAAATAGTATACTCAATGTCATTAGCAATAGAACCTATAAATTTATCCATTTGCTCACCCATCTCTTCTCGGTGTTGTCAACTTATTCCTTTAGGAACCAAATGATTATGTTGATTTCACGAAGATTGATGGAAGAATGGTCTTGTATATTTTGGGGGCGAATGTGAATGTACGCAAGTATAAGGATTGAAGATTTCTGGAACTATACCTGCATATGTAGAGGTTAGTAAAAACTATTTAAATAAAAACTCTCTAGTAATTTAAAAACCCCACATACATGTGGTGATCAATTTTAGAACGGCTCCAACATATCCCTGATTTGCTGGAGCCATGTAATCATCCAAACATCCCAACATATTCAAAGGATTCATAGGTTACAGAGTAATTAAAAAGAAAATACAAAATCTTTGAAGTTACATTTTGAATTAAAGTGTTTTTCAGTTCCGATAAAGGTATATTAAAAAAATACTGAGAAAAATCTGCAGGAATTGATCTTTCGAGCTTCATTTTTATCAACATTACAACTGTTCAAAATGATAGTAATTTAAGGTAATAAAAGTATATTCTTTCCTGAGATAAATTCAATTCTTAAAAAAATTCGGAGAAAAGACGTAAATTCAGATTTTATCTTTTTTAATTTAATTTATTTATTTCTTTTAATTCCCTGCTCTTTAACCTTCTCACATTTTTTTCTCGAAATACTTAAAATTCCCCTAAATAAACATTGCAAAAATATACTCTCAAGTAATACTAGACAACTTACCCGCCACTTGTAGTGTCGCATTACGTGAACGTGCAATACCCAATTCGTTTTTAGCTTCACACCAATACACACCAGCATCCGTTTCACGTCTTGAATTTACCACCTAAAAATAAAAAAAAACGAAAATGAAATTATATAAAAAATATAAAAATATATGTTACATGAAAAATATACATGGAAATAATATAGAGAAAATTAAATAAATAACATATATTTTTTCCATTAAAGATGAAGGTTTTTTTCTTTCATTTTTAACCCTGTATTTTTCAATCAAAATTATTTAAGAGAGAAAAATGGAAATATTGTAATTCTTCTTATACAAATTCTATTTCAAGGAAAAATATAAAAATGTTAATGCATAAATTTTATTTTAGACACCAAAAATATATTTTTATTTGTGAAATAAGGTATTCTACACACACATATATATATCTAGATTATATAAAAATGAATCTGTGTTAGTTTTTCTGTTTGTTTGGGACTTAGAGACAGCTAAACTATTGGACCGATTTTGTTTCAAATTTGATTTGAATTTTCAAATTTGGTTTGAATTGCTTTTTAAGAATTTGTTTTACTGCTCAAAAAGTTGGAAAAAATTGGACCAAGACGAAAGGTAACCCTAATACAAAGCAAATAATTATTACTGAATATCTAAAGATCTATTACGGTGAAAATTTGGTCCCAATTACTTTTTTAATACAAGTCGTTTTCTTTCTGAGGAAAATATTTGAGCAGCAAAACGCAACGAGTAAAAACTGGTATAAATATAAAATAATTCTTTGTTTGTTTGTCTGCTTATTTGAGACTTATAGACAATTAAATACTGGACCGGTTTTGCTGAAAGTTTAACAGAATAATCCCAATATTCCCAGAAGTAATATAGCCTATAAGAAAAATCCGATGGAGTCAGGGGGCGGGGTACCACCCATGCAAAACAAATATTAATATTAGATTTTCTAGAGAACTGTGACAGCAGGAGTTCTAAAATTTAGCTCCAATCATTTTCTCAAGAAATAATCTTAGGAATGGCAAAGTCCAAGGGGAGACGTGCCCCCCATTCGAAGCAAATATTTGTTATCAAATATCTAAAGAACTGTGACAACGGGAATTATCTAATTTCATTCTTATTACTTTCCCAATGAAACAGTTTGCGGGAAAAGATTTAGCACGGCAAAGATCAAACGGGTTAACGTTCGTACAATGCCAAATATGACGCTCGTGATTTGTGGAATTCCTTTCGAGATCTCTGACTGAGAAATAATTAATGTAGCAAAGCACGCCGGGTAAAAGCTAATATTTCAATAGATATGCTTTAACAAAATTTAGTCCTTGCAATAACCATGCTATAGAAAATATTTATATGTATGTGTATATGTTCTTGTATTGGGAGTATTGGTATTGATGTTAACTTGTTTGTAACATGTTGCTTTTGGTTTTGACTATTATATTGATGGCTTATGCCACGCATAACATATTAGACAAAATCAGTTTAATGTGCTGCCATTTATTTCTTCTTTTTTCGAAAGTGTTAGTAGATGTCGGGTAGTTTATCTTTACTTTTTTCTCATTTTGCCCTTTTTTTATAATATTCTTCTATCATTTTTTTAAGTTCTGAAATTTATAGTTTATTTTAGATTCCGCTCTTTATTTACTGAGGCTGAAACTGACTGTTAAATTATATTATGAATAATGTGAAATCATTTTGATTAGAATTTGAAATGAAACCTTAATGTTTTTTCTTGTTAAGGAAATTGAAAATTCTAAGAATAAATGTGAGGAAATTTATAAAAAGATGTTAAAAAATATGGATTTATTTGTTTTTTTTTTTGGGGAAAATGATTATTTTTAAAAAATTTATTGTATATGAGAAAGTATTTGAAGAAATATTTTATTAATCTTGAAATATGGAAAAAATATTTATTTAAGTTATTTAGTTCACTTTAACAAATATACAAAATTTACATTTCTGTGCTGAAATTTTGTACGAATTTTTGTTGTATTAAAAAAAAATAATATTAATATTGAATGACAATATATTTTTTAATATCAGTGTATATGGACTTGACCTTAAATTGGAGAATCTAAGTTATACCCATTTTTAATCTTAAACCATATCAACCATGTTTTAATGTTTACATTTTTCACTGAAATCATAACACTGTCCCATAAGGTCAATCCAACAGAAAATACCTTTAAATATTTATCTCACATTCTTGGCTATATATCAACAATAATTTAAGGATGATTCCGGCTTGAGGATTTGAGAACAAATTTTTTTTATTTACCATTTCTGGATGGGTCTTGTGTAAAAACTTTTGACTCAAGTTCATCCTAATTAAGTTGACACCCATTTTCATTTTAAATTCTTTGTTGGCAAAAAAATATAAAGTATAGAAAAAAAGGTTTTCATTATGCTGAAACATTGCCTCTTGTTGAAATATAAATACCCAAAAAATCGATTTGGTTGTTTAGTTAAATTTTCAAAACTCGGGCCTTTATCTCGTTGATAATACTCTTATACTCTCGGAGTAATACTCTTATAATTTTTCCAAATGTTTTTTTTACTCCCCAATGTTTAAATACCAAACATAAGATAAACAGAAGGAGATCTGTATTTCAGGCACCATTGTAGCACACATTTCACTCAGATATTTTTTGGATATTAGTGTCATCACTAATTCAATCCCTCGATATATGTATTAGGGATGAGACATATTCATAAGCAGCATTTTTTGAACAACTCGCAAGTTAGTAATCCCTAGCTTGTCCTTAACAAAATTAAAGTAATATAATTAGTTACTAAAAAGTTTTTTTTATAGTTATAAAATTTTGTTATTCATTCAAATGTTTTCTCCAAACGCATCGAAAACAGACAGAGAAAGTAGTTATAAGAATACATTCCGAACCACCCGTGATATTCGGCAATTAATTGTCAACTCCATGACAGCTATAAAATTTGAATATTTTTTTCGGGAAAGAACTACTCATAACAACCGAACTGTTACAACAATAACTGGGGAGGCAGTATGGTGAAGAGACTTTAGAAGATGCAGAAGGTTTTCTTTAAGCACCAGCCCATATTAAAAATTCTAACTATGTGATTAAGGAAGTAATTTTAGACAGTTGGATGATTGGATACAGGAAGTTAACAAAAGTTTCTGGAATACTTCATTATTCACATAATTCTTCAATTCAGATTATTTTTTGAAAAATTATATATTCATTAAAATTATATCATAACTATTTATTTATATTGATCATTTCAGACAAAAAATATCCTTAGACAATGACTAAAAATCTGGTAAAGTTTTATAGATCTTGAATAAGTAATCTAACAAAAAGAACCAAAATGCTGCTACATTTTGATGTAGATCCAAACTGATAATAACTGTCAAGGTGTTTCGATTTCTTACCTTAACTGTATTTTTTAACAGATGGTTCATCATGAAGTTCAGTAAATTATATAATTATGTTATACTTTATGAAAGCAGTTTACTTAAAAGTGTTCAAATAAGAATTTAATAGATCTCATAAGAAACATCATAAAATTTTATGGTATTGCTGAGTGGAGTCATTGTGGGGCTTGCGACTAAAATGTGTGATTTTGTTTCTTAAAAACTGTATTTTAATTTATGAATTTATTCAAAATTTAATAATTTTTATTTCATTACCCACAGCCCCTATTATGAATAAATTTTTGGGTACCAGGTTGTATGAGTAATATTAATTTTTATATCATACGCCACTGTAAGAGGTTGGGTATTTTGCGTTTGTGCAAACAAACAAAAAAGTGGTGCAACACCCACTTTTAGTTACACCACTCGACTCAAAAACACTTTCTAAATATCTTTAACGCTCTCCGTCCGTCCGTTCGTCCGGCTGACTCTCCGTTTTGAACAATCTACAGGTCGTGATTTTTTTGAGATATCTTGATGTTTGGTGTATGTTATTTATTTTTTTGCTCAGGGACAAAGCCTTCGAAAATTGATCATGCTCCATCAATTATTCAAAGTAGCTCCATGTAAATATTTTCCTGGGTTTTGAGGTCATAAAATTTCTAAATATAAAGCAATTTCAACGAAATTCAATAAAAATAAGTCCTATAGTGTTTGAATTGGTGTGCCAAATTTTGCGTGGGCCGATCTATTACTTCTTATAGGTCTCATAAAAGCCCCCTTCCAAATATCACCTTGAAGTGCATAAATCGTACATGTACATTGGTATTGTAACAAGAACTTGTCAATTTAAGAAAAATATAAAATAAAATAGATAATCGAAATTATAGGGAAGTCGGTCCAGCATTTCATAAACTTCACATTAATTTTTGTATCACAAAAATGTACATTCTAATTCATAAATAAAGCTGTCATTTACATTCAACGTTTTGGTAAAGTCGGGCTTGACCGACTATAACATTTTTAATTGCTTTAATATTATTTAGCTTTCCTTTCCATTTAATATTAAAAATATTAATATTTTTCCTAGATTTTCTTCATTTACAAATAAATTATGAAATTATTTCAAAATATATTAATTTGAATATTTTTCATATTTAATAATAATTTCAAAATTCATTTTATTCTGTCTTTATTTCAATTTATACTTTTTTAAAAATTTCCACATATTTAACTTAACTTAAAAAATTAATTAAAATTCTCCGACATTTAAACTCTAAACACATTAATTATTTATTAATTTAATAACAATTCAAAATAATAACAAAATAATAACTGTTTATAATTTTACAAAATCCTCATTTTAACAAAATTGCTTATTTTCCTTAACTAATGTAGAGAAAATGACACAAATACATCTACAGGTTTCTAACCAGCAATTAACCCTAGAATACACACATACACACACATAAGCAAATAATATTAAAATACATAAAATTGTCAACACAAAATCCTTAAAAAGTCTTAATAAAATTTTATTTAAACATTTGTATATTTTATTTTGGAAACATTAAATGAAAATTGAAATACCGAGACGAGAAGGAAGTGAAAAAGGAAGCAGAATATCATAAAATTTCACACAGCCACAATAACATTTTGGGAAAATAAATACGGAGTGTGAATAAAGATATGAGAATGGAGGTAGTAATGAGCGATGAATACAAGAGGGCCTTGAGAAATTATGGAAATCATAATTAGATTCGTTAAAAATTAATAAGAATTAATATAGAAGTAAGTATACTATAATCGGCTATGCCAAATCATAAATACCCTCCCTCATTAAAACAGTGAAACAACAACATGCTCTTGAATTTATGCAAAAATATCGGTACCGAGCTATAAATTTTATTGACCCATTTTATTATAAAATTATGATGTTAAAAGAAGAATTTTTTTAAGTTTTTTAAAGATAATTATCTAGTTGTCTGAATCTCGAAAAAACTGTTTTATATTGAAGGACCTTGTAAGTCATAGATATTATTCCGGGCAATGATTATCTTATCATTATATCTAAAACAGTTAGAAAAATAATTGAGCCGTATATTAAAAAACTTGTACATTATTTATAAGTTTTATGAGCTTAAAAAAGATTTCCGAGAATAGACCTTTAAAGGGAACTTTAGTAAAATATGGACCGAGTTTAGCTAAGTTAATAATATATATTTATTTTCAATAGAATTGGGGTTTATTTAAGAATTTTGTATACTCAGACCCATTTTCCAGTCGTTATATGGGAGCCGTAGCAAAATATGGACCGACATTGTTCAAATTCATAACGTATATTCAAGGGAACTAGGAAATTATGTGTGGCGAATTACAGTAGAATTTGATTTTATTTAATGGTTTTATAAGCTGAAAATGACAGTTATAATTTATGCTAAACTCCAAATGAATCGGTTCACATTTAAGAGTTTTAAAAGCTCTAAACCATATCAGAGTTAGGGGCCTTATATGGTAGCTAGGTCAAATAATGACCCTAGTATAATCAAGATTCTTTAGGTTTATTGTTGTATCAAAATAAATATGTATGGCATATAGCATAGAGGTTTCAGGATCTTATCAAAATAGGGAACATTTCAGCTGATAACTTTTTTTGTTGATCCGAATTTGATGATTTTTTTCGTATGATGATGGCGAATATGTAATTGTACATTATATTGTAATTTTTGTATAATTCCATTAACGTTTTGTTTAAAAATAGAAAAGTTCTGTTGCGGAATTTTGTAGTTGTCGTTTATATCGGTAAATAACTTTTTAGTCAATTAACCGATACAGTTGGTTTTAAATCGCCAACTGGTGGTGTAGGGTTAAAAGCGACTTTTTTGGGAAATTAAAATTTTTAAGTATTTTCTTATTTGAAAAACATTATAATTATAAATTTGAAATATATTTTTGTATATTTAAGGCCTTTTTAAAAATTCATTTTATTTTCTTAACTTAACTTCTCTTAAAATTTTATCTTTCTTTAATACTGTGACAATTTTCATATGGTTGTATAAGTGTGTGGGATTTTTAATAAGTCTGTGTTATTTCATTTTGTAAATGTATGTGAGAAGTTATGTAAGAAATGTTTTTAAGAATTGAATTTAAAATGAAATATTGCTACTCTGGGTTCAAAGTGTATTACAGAGACATAATTCCATTTGATTTTTCCATATGGCAGAACGCAATTCACTTATTTTACCATTAAAGTTGGATATAATTTAAATGTAAGTTGAAGATATGTGTTAAAGAAAATTTCATATGTATGTGAAAGCAAAAATTATTGAAACATTTAAAATAGTTGGTAATTTAAGAAGGTAAAAAACTATAGTCGGTAAAGGTCTATCATATGAAAGTGTATGGATTAAATAGTTGTATTTATAAATGTATAAATGTATTTCGCTTATCAGACAGACGGATATACGGACAATGCCACAAGATTTCAGTAAAAAACTTGAATTATTTTGTATATTTTACTGTCTAAATCCTTTTGAATCTTGCTACAGCAAATAATTCACTTCACACAAAATCGAAAATACATATACAAACATCTGGTCACACAAGTGTTCTATCACCTTAAGACTAAGAGCGTACAATCGCTGGCTTTATATTTACAAAATATTGCAGAGTTACAAATCATAATGTTACTTTCATCTATTTCCTTAAAGCCAGTCTGCCATCTAATCCATTTTAAGTCTTGGAAATATTAGTCTTAACTGTTGTTATATAATTGAATGAGTGAATCAAAATTGAGTCAATAAATGAAGTGGGAATATTCTTCCTGAACCAGGAGGAAAATAAACTTCTATTTACTGAAAGTTTTTTAATCGCGAAGATCCTGAGTGACCAGTTATTACAGATGCACTGCAATCAATTTCGACAAAGGTTTTTTTTTACAATATTGTCAATATATTTCATGTGAGTATTGTCTTAAATTCGAATTTTGTTCACATCCCATGAGTTAGACTATTTTTGACTATCACACACTTGAGTTGTGACTAATTGATAATTGTATTTCGAAGCCTTTTTGAATAAGAATTTTTGATTTTCATTTCCAATATTTATAGAACGACAATGGGAAACACGACTTTCACACTGGGATTCATTCGATATTTATTAAGGACATCGATATTAGAGTCTCCTTTATGCTAAATTATGACTTTAGTATTTTACAGGCTCAGGTATAAATAAATATGAAGATTTTAACTGACAGTAAACAGGACGTCAGATCAATTGTAAGATTTATGTCATCGACATCTTACCGACTTTATATTAGTTATGGCTTAAGTTTAAGCCATATGGAATTGCACAGAAATGATGGTTTCGAGGTATAATATTCGATGGGCTTAAAAGCTATTTGCTTCTAAACTTTATATTTTAGGAACTTTTGCGAAAAGGATGCAGTACATAGAAAACTAAGAAAATTTTTGGAACCTAAAAACTTTAATAAGATGGTCTTCGTAATGTAAATTTTAAGTAATTTATTTCATTCTTGAAAGGAGCGATCTTAAGAATATTCTTTGGCGTTAAAAAACTGCATTACCGATAATGGATCAAGTGAGATGGGTCAAGGTTACTAGAGCCAACTTACTGATACCTTGTATATTTAAAGCTTTTTTGTACTTAAAAATTGGATTTTCTTTTTTGAAAATACTGTTTTCTTCTTTCGATATCATAAGCGCTTGCTTTCTGATCAAATTTATATTTGACTGGACGGATAGACAGATAGACCAGTTGTAACTTTATAAATTTAAAGCTTATTTCTTCTATAAAACTTAAGAAATGTTCTCAATACTAATTTTGCTATATTTGTTTATTTATGCAAGACAATATTTCTCGTGTACCATGAAATCCACGACTTGACCCTCTGTATAACATAGTCGAGTTACTGGCCATTCTCCACAGTCCCAGTATATTTCGTTCAATGGATGGATGACTTTATTATCACCGACTCTAAATCAATCAGTGAAATCAGGAGGACGGCACCAATTAGGTCGCCTAACCATATGGGATTTTATTATTTAGTGTAACTGAGGAACAGTTTTCCTAATAAGATTCGTTAATAAGTATTCAAGTTGGCCAGATGCCTTTTTCAACAAAAATTTTCTTGTATTTATACTGAATTTTGAAATTACTCTTTTAACATAAAATTTTCAAACAAACTAACTTAACTTCCATAAACTAACTTAATTTCCATGTAGGGTATCTCCAAACATATGTTGCCTTGGAATATTTGAAGATAAAATAATGTTGCACACATGCTGTTGATGTGAAAATGATGACTATAACAATTTCGTTTTCAACTAATCTTTTTTAAACTCCAAACAGAAAAAAACATATTCCTTGAATTTCATTTCTTAAAAATAAAAAAGAGCAAAAAATGCCTAAATAAGGAAATAAACAGATATAAAAAGCACAAAACTAAATTTGTTAAAATTAAATTTTCTATAAAAAGGATTTGTTCAACTGTGTGCATATGTCTGTGTTAAAGAGTATTTAAGCCTTAAGAAGTTTAAATGTCTAGATTACATAAACAATTGCTACGCATACATACACACATACTTAAATTCACAAATACTTATATAAATTTTTAGCTGTTAAGCTTAAAAAGGAAAGAATAATAAACGAGTTTATATAAATACATACGCATTCAAAAGGTTTGATAGAAATTCAAATGGAATTGTTTATTTGTATAAATAAAAGAACATTTTACATTTTATTTGTGTAAAATGTAAAAATGATTTCAGTGTTTGTAATGTAATATACATACATTTATTTGCTATTGTTTTACTAAAACAATATACATGATGCCATTGTTTTGCTGTATTTTAGCTCTTTATCTATTTGTCTTTCTGTTCATCCTTACAGTTGCCTATTGTTTAATATTACTTATCCTGTGAATTAAATTATATTTATATTACTTTCACTTAATGTAATTTAAAATCTTTTTATACCCTACACCACCATAGGTGGCTGGGGTATATACGTTTGTGCAAAAAAATTTAACCATCACTTTTATACCGATCGACTCATGATCACTTTACTGAGTTAATTTAACGATGTACATCCTTCTGGCTGATCGGCTGGCAGTCCATGTAAAACTTGTTAACAAATGCAGGCCGCAGTTTTAAAGATATGTTAATGATTTTGGCATGTGTCACTATCTTTGATGAGGGACCATACTATAAAATGATTTTTATGAAATTGTAAAACGAAGTATCAAGTTATAGGAGTATCTATCCATTATTTATTAACGGTCCCATACAACCCCTCATCCAAATATCACTCTAAAGGAATTTAATCTCACATATATGTGGATATTGTAATGAGAATTGGTTTAATGAAGGCAAAATTTTACAAAAGTCGATCCATAATTTATTCTAGCACTCATATAACAGCCCAAGAAAAATTTTTTAGAACGTACTAATCCCATATGGATGTTAGTACCAGTATAATACCCAGTACTCTGAATCATAATTTATGGTGATTCATTAAGTTTTGGTAGCCACCCCTTTATAACCAACAATGTGGTGTAGGGAAATAAATAGTCGACTCTTATTTTTTACTTGTTTTCAATAAATTAAGATTTATTATTCTCACTCTATGTAATAAAAAGTTTTATAATTTATTTACTTTTATTCTCGAAAATCTTATTATTAATATTTCTACAATTATTTTCATGTTTTTCATTTTAATTGTTTGTTCTTTTCCTCTGGATTAAACAAGTCGAGCGTTTAGCAAAAATCTGTATTAGAAATAGTTAAATAACTATAATCGCATGTGTTGAATGGCGTGTTGTATAAATATTAAAATGTTTATTTATTATATAATATTTTGTTACTGTTTAATAAAAAAAATAATTGTATTTTGTTTATTATTTGTTATATTTTGATAGACGATATAAAGCCAAGTTTTTTTTTAGTGTTAGGAGAAAATTATGGTTGTAGGGGTAGTTGAAACTAATTAGAAAGTCTTATTTCATAGTTTTGTTTTTTTTTTTATGAAATTAGTAAAATGTGTATTTACCAGGCGTATAAGTAATATTTGTTATATACTGTTAATTAAATATTAAGTATACGTAGGACATTGTTTTTTATAGTGCTCAAATAGGTGTTAATTATGGAATAATATTTTGTAAATTCAGAACATTGATTTAAGGCTGCGCCTTAAATTTATTTAATTTATTTATCATTCATATTTTAAGCTAAAAAGAAATTACATGATGTGATATTAAAATTTTAAAAACTATTGTTGAGATCTGCAAGGACATATAATGGATATATAACACGTTTATCTCATAAGAGCTACCAAATTTTTTTAATCTAAGTTTAAGTAACGAAGTCAGAAACTAAAACCAACTATTATTCAAAAACATAGGGTGGGGTATCCGCATAAAAAGTGAAAATTTTCCTCAAAAGCTCCCCGACATCTTTTACAGTTATCATTCTTCTAAATTCTAAATATAACTTTCAGTGGTATTTTAATCCGTATTTAGGTTGATAACTACCAACCTCTTTATCCTAAGAATCCTCTAAATATCCATCAAGTTCGCACCAATAATTATGCCACTAAAGAGGAAATTATAGTTTAATCTTCTGAACAATGAACCGATGTTGATGGTTTTAAATAGCAGTCTGCGTAGAACAATTATAAGCTCTTTTTTAATTTTCATTTAAAAGGTAGACCAAATGTTGCAATTTGAAAAAGTTCATTGCTAAATTCATTTAAGATATATTCACAATATATCAACCAACACCAATATACATGACTGGGGTATTATGTATTTGTGCAGATGTTGTCAAATAGTGATTTTACTTCCTGAACCGATTGTAAAATGAAACCCGTCCGACTGGCTTTGTGTCTGGGTATCTTTTGAACACTTGGTAGCAATTTGAAAGATATCTGAATGAAATTCAGTGCGTAAAATTGTTTAGGTTGAAGTACAAAGTTTCATAAAGTTAGGGATTATGGGTAGAATAATGCCCCCTCGAAATTACAGCCTAAGTCAAAAAAACTTACAAATACAAAAGTGTTTTAATTTAATTTTTATTAGGAAAAATCAACATAACGAATATCAGGAAGATCAATCCCAAATGACCGTAGCTCGCACACAAAAATACTTTAAACTGCATACATTTCAAAAAATCTAAGAATTTTGATAATATTCTATAGATATACAATTTTTATAACCAAGAATTTTGTAAAGATCACACACATAGAAATCTTATTTCGAAATATGTTCATTGCAAACATTTATATATTCACGGCAAATATTTATTTTTATCACCAACATGTTAATTGTTAAATTTGATTTATTTGGATAACAATTTTGTTACTGTGATAAAATTGTTTTTATTAGAAAAAATATTGTGGTCGTAATATGTTTTGAAATTGTTGTTAAACAGACCTTTTTAAAAAAGAAAAAACTATTGTTATTAGGACAAAATATGTTTTTTGTTGTTTATTGACAACTGAATATTAATTGATTTAATATTCTCATTATTTATAAATAAAAAAAAGTACAAAATAAAATTATATGACGAAAACATTTCAAATAATGTTTACATATAAAATTAAAGAATATTAAAATATTCATAAAAAATATATTTATTTATCTTTTATTGAACTAACAATAACTCTTATTAGAATAAAAATATTTTAGTGGCGATAGCAATAATTTTAGTGGCGATAACAATAACTATTTTTATCAATGCGAATAAACAAACTTTTTATCCAAATAACAAAATTTTTATTGGAATAACAATATTTTTAGTGGTGATAACAATAATTATTTTTATTGATGAAAAAACAAAATGGGATTAAATAATTTTTTCAGTTACGGTAATTATATCTAATAACAACAGTATGTTGCTTCTTGTTTATGGTTACCGCAAATGTATTGGTTACTGCTATCGGTGGAAGAGTATTTTCAACTAATGGGTATATATACTTCTGTATATGAACTTCATTTAGTCTTAAACCAACGCTTTAAAATGAGGAACTTTCCAACAGAATAAAGAACGGACTTTGATCCTTTAAAAACTCACAATTACTATAATTTAAACTATTATTTAGTAAGCTATGAGATGTTGAGGATGAACTTATATCTGGCGTATTAGTGTTGGTGTAATAAGAACAACGTGAATAATTTTTTGTTGTAATTTGAAAAACTAATTGAACCATTTTGATTATATAAGGAATCCCGGATTATTGCCAAAAAATTAAACCAACATTATTTAAGGAAAATAACATAATATTTTTTGTTTTTATATTAAAAAATCAGTAATGCTTTCATTATAATTTCCTTCCTCAATTCTAAAGAAACTTCGCAATTATACACATTAATTTATTTATGAAATTTATATACATATATTTTATCGTGTTTAACTCCCACCCTCTCTCTCTCGCACTAAAAACTTTAAATGCCTTTTCAACTTCAACAAAAACATTTAATTAATTTAAAATTAAAATACATTAAATATTATTTCCGACCAACATTATGAAAAATAATTTCTAACAAAAGAGAAGAAAAATAAAAAGGGGATTAAAAAGAAAAAAAGAACAGAATATGAATTTATAAATAAAAGAAAATTAATTTCTGTATATTTAATTCACACATACATACATTTGTAGATTTATTACAGAAGCAAAAAGACACACACATACGTGTAAAGGAAAAATACTAAATAATACATACACTTTTACATAAACAAATATTATATGCATATGTGTAAAAGTATATATGTGTTTACTATAAACCTGAATTTTATTTAAAATTCTTGATTACCACTTTATCACATGAATGGTTTTTGTTGCCATTTTTCTGCTGTGGTATATAATATGTGGATCCTCTTTTTTGTTGTCGTTGTATTTGTTTAAAAACATTTATACACTTGTCGTTTCTTGTTTAAACAGATCCATATAAAGGAAAATTAAAATAGGCGGGTGAATATTTCAATATTAAAGTATGAGAGAATGAAACTTTTTTCGCAAACAATCTGTAAGGGAGAGAGGAAAAGAGGGAGCTAAAGTTTTAAACAAACATGTTATTGTGGTTAAATTGGTTTATACACACTTTTTAAAGAAGTTTCACATACACACTTATAAGTGTTAGTAAAGAGTGGGAACGAAAAATTCTTAAAACACGTAAATATAAAAATATATTGTTATTCTGAAAATGTGCGTACTAAAATTATGAAATATTTTCAACAAAACTTAAAATGGTCGTATAAAAATTTAGCTAAAACAAACTACTTTTGAACTTATTTATCGGGAGAGTTTGTCCGATTATAGATAACCTGCTACATGAAAAAGAATGGTCAATATGATGTTTCTAATATTAAACAATATGAAACATTTTCGCGAGAGATCCAAACACATCCGGTAGGAAAGTATCTTAGTTAGGACAGTGCTTGGAATATTTGATACGAAAAGTAAAAGCCTACACAAAGGCTCTAGAAGTGACTGACAGGAACGTTGCTAACAATTTTTATGTCAAAAACAAAGCATGGAAATTAAAGTCAAGTTTTCTTAAAAAAATATTAGAGTAGAGAGATAAAAGGCTCTCTTAAAAGAGAAATGAAGAGAACAAAAAAAGGTGTCCATAAGTATGGGGATGGACTACTTGTTCAAGCAAAGCGTCAGAAAGCTGTGAAAAAACTTTAATGGAAGAGTTTCTGGAAAAGTTTCAAAAATGTTGCCACTAGTGTTTAGAACTACAATTTTTTGTTAATATTTAAAATAATTTTTATCACCCTGAACAAATTAAAACTGTAAATTTAATAGTTTCTTTATTATTAACATATAAATATGTTCAGGATTTTGCGATCTCACTCCTTATATATTTTAACAGTAAATTTTAACTGTTATATTTATTTAATTTATATGCATATGTATACGTTCTATCAGCTGAGAGTTTTACTTTTGCGTATGTGTAGGTAAATACATTGTGGTTATTTTATTGTTGTATACTGTGTTTTATTTCCTCCTTTATTGCTATTGTGTGTGTGTGTGTGTTTTGTATATGAGTGAATACTTTTATTATGAGAGTAACATCCTCTTGTTGGGGTTTCTTCTGTTATGGGTTGTTAATAATTGTGTGACATATCTTTAAATTATTTTTGTAATAATAAAAACACCACACACATTCAACAATAATTTATAATCTTCTTTCATTTAACTTTGTGTGTGTGGTTGTGTTTTTGTATATGTATGTGTATAGAAAACCCAAAAATTATTTATTATAACATTTTTGTTATTTTTTCTTATTTTTAAATTTTATTACTTAGAAAAGGCCAAATGGAAAGTTGTTTCGAAAATTCCTTACAATATTATCTGGTTTAAAATTATGTTTTTTCCACATTTCAAAATTAAAGCCACTTTTCCGTTTGCTGATTGCAGCCCTAATTTTATTACCTTTAAATTATTTAACTTGCTCTTGTTTTCTCTCAAAAAACAGACAAATTTTAACAAAATTTATGCAAATATGTTGGTGTTTCTTCCAATTTCGTTTTATAGGCTTTTTAATTTCCCTTATTTTATCCCTCCCTCTTCACAAAATGCCAAAATGAAAACAACATGCTGGTATTTGTTGTGCGTATAAGCGTAACACTTGTTTACGCTTTAAATTGTAGATTAAATTTAATTATTTAAATACGTTTTTTTTTCAAAATTTATAACAAAGTGACATAAAAGGATATTTATGTGAGAGTGTGTATATTTTTATAGATGTATTTTTATTAAAGCCCACATACCAATATTATGTGTGAGTGTGAGTATATTGCAGTGCCTGTGTATTTGTTTCAAAAAATTTGAATGCTGCATCTGTATAGTTTTGTTTTGCGGTCATAAACAAATATGTTTTTTGTAAATAAAAATCACTTTTTGAATTTTAAATATTTATTTAATTTGTGTATTTATTGATGGTAATGAAAATTTTGTTTTAAAATCAATAATTTAAATAGTTTTGGAAGGAAACTGAAGTTAAGTTTAAATAAAATCATATATCTGTTCAGTACAAATATACAAATATTAATTTAAAATGTGAAATAACTCTTACGTTAAAGTATTTTTTTTTCAAGTCACTAGAAGATGCACCAACAAATGACTGTAGCTCCCATACACAACTCATTTCATGTCGCAAAAATATATCGTGATAAGATTTTTTATATATTCAGAAAATTGAATCAAACCATCAATATCTATAGTTCTCGTCGTACAACTTAAATAGATTTAATGTCACTGTAATATTTAATATCTTATTTTTTAATTCCGGTATGAATCTACATAATATACAATGTATTGAAAATAAGTTAATCTAAAAAGAGGAAGGAATATTTGATATCTATAAAAATGTTTGAACTTAAGGATATAAAATTTTTAAAGCAAAAATGAATAAAATATTATTTGCTGTCAAAAACTTATGAAAAACTTTAAGTTTGGAATTTTTGATATTTAGTTGAAAAGTAAAAAATATAATAAAAAATACTGAACAGAAAGTTGAAAAAGAAACATATTTACTTTAAATTCTACCAAATGAATTACTTTTTTAATTTGAGAAAGCTCGGATAAGGCATGTGGGGAAACCTTTGCACTAAGTGTATAAAACATGTGGAGAAACCTTTGCACTAAGTGTAAAAAACATTCTACTCGCATTCCCCTTAATATGCTTAAAAAAATTATTTCACTCGTGATATAATAGAGATATACACTCCCTTATATGATCTCAAAAATATATCAAATCTAAACGTATAAATTTTCACTGAGAATTATCTGCCTAAAAATCGATAGTAGTTTAGCAACAACTGATTACCTAAATCAAATCTTTAGAAATGGTTCCAATATGACTCTACTAGTAAAGAGAAATTTTGTCTGGAATATATGTTTCAAAATGTTAGAATTTCCACAGTTTCTACAGTCCACACAGTCTTGTTAATACTTCCCTGCATTTATGGTAATTTCATTGGCTTTCAGCGAGAAAAGTTTGGTTTTCTATTAAACATTTCGTCTTGAAAATATTCATTTAAAGTGATATAATATGTCAGGATATCCGGAGTTCGATATGAAATAGTTATTTTAGAATTTCATGACAATGCTCCCTATTAAACATTAGTTTGTATTCGAAAAATCGGAGTAGATTCTGAATACAATATATTTATATAAGGTTACTATTATACCACTCACTTTTAGAAGGAATTGCAATTTTTAAACTCCTGTCATAATTTTACGTAGTCCATATGTATATTTGAAGATGTTTCAAAGAAGTGCCTATTTCATGGCGAACATCTACACAATATACATAGACATACATATGAGTACTGTATATATTCTAGTATAGAATGATAACCAAGTACATAAAATGACAGTCCAAAAATTTTACTTTTATCAATATTTTTAACAAAAAATCCCATTTTGAAATATATAATTGTCAAACAAATAACAAATTTAATAAATATCTTCCAAAAGATTTTTTTTAATTTAAATTTTTAACAAAAATAAAAAGATTTTTTTTAATCAGCATTTTTTCGAAAACACTAATTTCAATAATGAATCATTATTTCACAAAAAATCATTATCTACACAAAATTCCAATTTTAAATTAAATTTAAATTTGTTTGAAAGTTCCTGTTATCAATGCATTTGATTCTATTAAAATTTTTACTTTCACATTTTATCTCTCTTTAAAGTCACTACTCCAGATTAAATTATACCCGGAGACATTTTAAAGTTCTCTGTTGCTTCAAAAGCAAAAATGTTTCAATAACTATAATTCTGTTGAAATAATTTTATAAAGCCATTAATTCCCTTTTCGCATACACATGCATGAAATAAGGTTCATTTACCTTTTTTAAAAATGAAAAATGTACAAAATATATGCTCGTGACACCAAAAAAGAGGAAAAACAGCCTCAAGCAAAAAACATATATGTAATAACTACAAACAAAAAAATCTACAAAGACAAATAAACAAAAGAAAAAAAGGAGAAAAAATTAAAAACACATACATATACATCGACATTGAAGAAGGAGTCTTTTAAAAAAAGATTATATGCATACACCTCATTACATTTATATATAAATCTATGCAAATTATAACTTTTTCTCAAGAAAAAGAAAAAATTAGTTATAAACAGGAAAAAAGTATAAATCTTGTATTTATAAATGTAATACCAATTTAAAGTAATAAAGAAATAATAATAATTATATATTCATTAATACCGAATATTCAATACCCTTCACCACAAACGTGTCTTAAGTAAATACGTTTTGTTTTGTATATACACACTAGACCCAATACAATACAAACGCATACAAACTAAAAAGGTTGTTCTTAAATATAACAAAGGAACCCTTAATGAGTCATAAAATAAGTTATATTTTTATTAGAAATATTTTTCTACTGAATCGATTCTGATAAATTTTAGCATATATAACTTAATTCTATGGAAAAACTTTCTTATAACTTGTCGATTTTTAAAATAATTTTACGAAAGTCCGTAAAATCCGTTTGAATTTAAAGGTTGCCTCAGATATCGCCCTATAAATATTTATATACAACACCGATTTAGCAGAAAATACTACGGCTTAATTTCATTTAGCTCTGTCAATTATTGCGGATGTGAGTGTGACAAAAATAAATAGAGACAGACGTATAGACAGATAGACAGAAAAACAGACAGACATAGGGACATGATTAAATTGACTAAGATTTTATTTTTGACTACACAATATATATATATATATATATATATATATATATATATATATATATATATATATATATATATATATATATATATATATATATATATATATATATATATATATATATATATATATATATATATATATATATATATATATATATATATATATATATATATATATATATATATATATATATATATATATATATATATATATATATATATATATATATACAAAATGGAAACTGAGATGATTCCTTCATACATACAGAATGAAAAAGTTAAAATATCTTCTTCACCACTCGTGGTGGTAGATAATATAAAATATAAGATGTTCATTTATGATTTTGTATTTTTACATGGAAAATGTAGAATTTTTTAATAAACTTCTTTTTGACTAAAAACAGCCCTAAAGGTCTAATAATATGATCAAGTTACACAAATTATGCCAGGAAAAATTTTGAATTTTTTTTGAAAAAAAAAAAAAATATACAAAACTTTTTAATCTTTTCTTGTTAAGGAGTAATAAAATGAACAAAAATCTTTATGTTGTTTAACTTTTTATCTTTTATTTAATTTTTTTCTCTTTCGTATATTTCTTTTTGGAAAAAGGCACATGTTGCTTGCAGTGTCTTAAAACTGGAGATACCAAAAAATGTTTATTTATTTAAAATTTATTATTAACATTTAGAGATTCCTTGAAACTACGTTTTGCTCTGTCTCATACATGCCTTTGTTATTGGTACTTGTTTATATAAAAATTTATGAAGACAATTTTTTTCTTAAATAAGAAAAGAAAAAATCGATAAAAGTAATTTAATTTTTAAAAGAATGTAAAAAATAATCAAATCATGTGGAATAATACAGACAAATTTTAAAATTAATATTAATGTTTTAATAAGTTTAAAAGTTCAACCGTTTTTATAGAAAAAGTTTCAAAACAAAACCTAAAGAACTGGGGCGTATGAGCGTTATCAAGTATGTCATAACAAGTATACGTTAGATATCTTGTTATTAAATAATTTTTGAAGGTGGAGCACCAAGATTTCAACATACGTTGTGTACTCCACTTTTTCAGGAGCTATGTATATAAGTGTTTTCTGATCTGGTTAAGTCAGATTTTCAGCAATTGACATTGTTTCCAAATTGATTTATTTAGAAATATTTCCGCAACTTTTGAACGGTTGATATGGAGGAGTACATGCGCCTATATGTTCAAAAGTGTGGTCAGTGAACCTTTTAAATAGCATATTATTAAAAAGTAAATAATATTCCCATAAACGAACTTCAATATCTCCTATAAACACATTTAAGTTCATCAGTATCTACAGCATTATTAATAATAATTGGATAATAATTTGTTGTAGATGGAATACAGTCTGACATTTATTCCATTAATTTAGGAAAATTTCCTCACACCATTGCTTTAATCTTATTTCTAGCTCTTTTGAAACCTTAGAGCTTTCGTTTTGGTCATTATTTGAATAAACCAGCAGCATTATCTGTTTTTCGTTTCATATTATTTTCATTTCTTTCAACGATTTGTTATAAAGTGTGGTATTGCTGGCCAAACTATAACACTATTACCCCTGAAATTCTTTTTTGAATTTTAAACATCGGACCATCTTAAATATTTTTTCGTAAGAGAAAATTATCTTTTCCATTCCTTTGCTATTTCCTGTATTCCCGTGCGAATTTTAGACGATTATTAAAATATTATATTTCACTATTGTGAATTAAAATTATTAAAAATTATTAATATTAAAAAAATTTAAATATAATAATCCCTTTTAATTATAACAAAATAATATCTATTTTTACCTGACGCATTAATTAAATAATATAAATCATTATTATTATTTTTCCCATTCTGTGTCTACGTATGATTATTATTAACCAATTAATATAACTCATACGTATTGTAAAGCTTAAAACACAAAAGCTTTTCATTACATTATTTATAGTCTTTTATTATTTCTTACAATTAAATGCACTCATACAAATTAACAAGTACACCCATACACACACATAAAAAACGAGAGAATAAAAACAATTTGCTTTATTTGCAAATATTTCAATAATAATTCTTTATAAACATTTTCATTTAAAATTCAACATTTAATGCAAAAATTAATAATAATGAATATTAATCATGAACAAAAATAAATAATACAAACAGGAAATATTATTTCCTATGAATTTAAACATTTTTGAAAATGTATCTATGAAATTTTCATTAAATTAATCATAAATTAATTTTCAAGAATTATAACGAAATTGGAATGAAATGAATGTTATTTTATTGTTTCATTAAGGTAAAAGACTGTATATAAACACTTTTCTGTAGGTGAGAATGTGTGTAATTTAAAATAAACAGCAATAAATGTCAACAAGTAAATACCTTTTACACATATACAACTACATATATTTTATAACCTCCTATTTTACGTTTGTTTACATGAAAGATATTTAAACAAGCAGCCATTTATATTTATTCATTCATTCATTCATTCATTGAATTTTAAATCAAACTTAAACACACAAATACTGTGATATATACACATACAAAAACAAATGATTTAAATACAAAAGCTTAACCCGACACAAAAGTAAATCAAAAATTATGTATATTTTTATGTTTCTTTTAAAGCAGCAATAACAACAAGAGCCCATTTAAATATACATTAAATTTTAACAACAACTTTATGAAATGAGCGAGAATAAACACATTAAGAGTCTCAATATTAATACACAAATATACTTATAATAACAGTCTCTAAGGAGAGTTTGTATACACCTACAAATACATATACAAAATGTAGATATAAAAGCCTTAATATGTTTAACCCTGAAAGATTTTTATGAAGCACAATGATGATGTAGCTACAATGACTTTATAATATATGTTGCAAATGAAACTGTTATCTTTAGCCTCCTCGATAGTTATTTTTCAGTTCCATAGTATGTGGTACACATATATTGAAAATTCTATTTCGAAAAGATTTATGTATTTGAATTCATTAATATTATTAATTATTCTACTTTACATCTTATTTAGTTACAATTCAATTCCGGACCTGTATCTAGTTCAGATTCTAATTCAAACTATACTTCAGATTCTAGTTCTAGTTCCGTTATAGTTCAGTTCTACTTCAGTTCTAGTTCAGTTCTAGTTCAGTTTTAGTTCAGTTTTAGTTCAGTTCTAGTTTAGCTCTAGTCCAGATAATTAGGGGTATATAGATAAGTATTATAACTGATTTATTTTCGGACTTAAAAAATAAAAAATTGTAAATTTCTGAAAAAAATCCAAAATTAGTATTAGAATCCCCCGAAAACGTACTTTCTGTTCACAATTGAAACAAATATATTTAGAACCGTTATAGCATGATCTGGGTGTATATATATATATATATATATATATATATATATATATATATATATATATATATATATATATATATATATATATATATATATATATATATATATATATATAAATTCAAAATTAGCAAAAACCGTTACACTTCACTTCTATTTTCTTCCACAGAAATTCTCTTTAAAAAATATATCTAATGATCAAATTATACAAACTAACACTAATAAAATTTTCTAAATAACAAATTTTCGTTTAAAATTTTCAAGGCTAAGAAATAGCAACAAAAGCTACAACAATATAATATAATATAACTCCAAGAAAATCTTGCACCAACATACAAAGAGAGTAAAAAAGGAGTTTTTTAAACAAATTGAGCAAGTGTGTGAGAGGGTGTGGTGGCTTAACACTATCTTTTATTTCCAACTTCACACACACCACATTGTCTAAGGCCAGTTAGAAAACAAAAATTTCTTTTCTTTTTACTTCTCTTTCCTATTTTCTCTTTTCTCATCTAATATTAACAATTTTTGTGTTGGTGTTAGTGTTATAGTAATACATTTATTTGACTGTGTGCTGATGTTTATATGGCCATAAGAATTTATTGCATATTCCCAGGTCACGCATAGTCAAGTCATGAATTTCTTTCATTCTTGCTCTCCATGATATGCTTTAATAAATGCTTTCTTTTTCGTTTTTTATTTTTCTTTTTGTTGCTTTTGTTTTTTAAATGTCTTGTCTTGAATATTGTTCTTGTAGTCTTTTGTGCATAAAAATGAAGATTCTTTCCAAAGAAGTTGCTGTTATACACGAAAATTTTTCGTTTTATACATATTTTATATATGAAAAGGAATTTTAGAGCCTCTTTATTTTTATTTTTATGTGTATGTATTTGTTGAAGTGATTTAGTACTTTTTTATGTACCAAAAAAAAGGAGAAAATGTAGCATATAATGGCTGTGTACAGTTAAGTGGGTGTATGAATGAAAGTGGTAAATGTTGAAGTGTTACTAAAAATATTTAATATGTCTTTAAAAAATTTTGTAATAAAAAGTGGTTATAAAGGAGAGATTTTTTTAACATTTAACAAAAAAAGTATACTTTGTTTTATTTTTTAAAATTATTAAAAATTGGAAAGAAAACTGCATGAGGCTCAGGCGAATCTAACATTAAATATAACAACCAGACTTGAGGATGTTAAACTAGAAAAATTATTTCATCAACCAAAAGCTTATATTCTATTCTACATTTCTCTGCAGGAACCATATGTAGAAGCAAAAACCAAAGGTTGACTGATATTCATAAAAATAGTTAATTACAATTTAAGAAATAACTGTGCTAAATTTTAGAATAGATAAAAAGACATCGCCCTATCGAGTTCATATAGTAAAATGGACAGATATTCTACAATTTCAACGGACATGGTGCATATTATAAAAGGGAGTTAGGTCCAACAATGGTTCCAGATTAACCCGAAAGATTTGTTTACAATTTTATATCAAAATAAATGTAAGTGACAAACTAAAAAATATATATACCATTAATAATGCGACCGATTTTCTATTTCTTATTTTGGGCGGTATCAAACTTTACACACTTTTTGCCTATAACTTTATAATTATTAAAATCTGATAACATCAAATTATTATTTTTTGGCATCCACTATCACAAGTGATAAGAAAAGTATACTAAATTTTTCATCATGTATGTAACACTATAAAGGAATAATCTAAGACCCCACAGTGTGTGTATTCTTGCATTAAATCAAATTATTAGTCACTTTATTATATTCGTAAAATTTTTAGTTATAAATAAAATATTAAAATAAAATTTCGCCATCAAAATAAGTTCAATATAACTCTTTACCATTCCAATAATTATCAAAATCGGTTCAGTGGATAAAATTTATAGCCAAAAAGATAAATTATTTGATGACTTATTAAGTGTTCCTGTGTTGTATTTAACAAAAACTTCAATATATTACATGATGTTGTGTGAAGTGTGTATATATGTGCGTGAATTAACTTAACATGTCTTTGTGGTAAAGGGTGTTGAAAATTCGGTATTGTCGAACATAATTACTTTTTTGAAAAATTTGTTTATTTGATTTTTTAGATATCGATCTACATTTTTTATTTAACCGATATTTTAGTTTATAAAAAGGAAACTGTTTAGGATATTTTGATTTATTTTGAACGATTAGTCCAGAGTTCAGATTATTTGGAACAAACGGACGGACTGACAATAAATAATAAATCGAAGTTTGATTATGAACCGATTGATTTAATTATTATCTGATTTGATTTCGTCCGGCAGAGTTGTTTATAAATTTTGTAAGAATCATTAAAATGATCGATTTTGAATTATTTCATGATTTCAGTCTATTTGTATGACAGCTTTTCTATCTATATGACGTATTGAACAAAATGTGGGTCGTAATTTCAGGATATGTTAATGAATTTGGCCTTTAAAACGGTTATGTTATATTCCCTGAGTTCTAAGCTCCTAAATTTAAAGTTATTTCATTTAAATATGGCAAAAATAAATAAGTTATTTATTCGAATTATTTCTAAATAATTCCAGTACTAAAAAGACAATAAAATTTAAAAATATTTTCTTAATCCAATGATTTCTGAACTTTCTTTTTTTGTGTAATACATTATAAAAGGCACAATTTTCATATCTCAAATTTACCCCCAAATTTCAAAATTATGAATTTCTTCTAGCGGATTAATATCATTTTTTATTGTTGGATATTGAAATTTCTAAAGGCGAAACTCTTTAAGTTCCTACAGCTCCCTTTGAGTCAATTATCGTATGCAGTTGTTCTCTCAACAAAAGTTATTACAATTTTATTTAATTTTTGTTTTCCAAAAATCTATTTAGTCTGAGCCTTATACTTAGCCCTTTCCTTCCTTTCATATATTTTTTTAATAAATCCATTTTTTATATTTTTAAAACATAATTTTTATCTTCTAGAAAAAATAATATCATATGCAAATAACACATTCCAGAAAAAAAAACCTTCCTTTGAATGCAATTTTACCTTAATAATCATGTCTACATTTTTTGGAGTTTTTCCTTTCACATAAAATGTAAATCCGTTTTTAATGAGACGACATTCTAATGCTTTAAAATATATAATAAATGAAATATATTTCATTACTTTTTCTTTCCTTTTTGATAGGGAAAACATAAAAGTATTTTTCTCTTTTATAACTTAAATGGAATATAAAATAAGTTAAAAAGTACACAGAAGATTAAAATATTATTTTTAGTTACATATTTTATCTTAGTATTTTTATAGAAATGTTTTCAGCACAAAATGTGGAAATGTAGAGATTTTGAAACATTAACCTTTTGTGATTGTAGAAAGAAAACAAATAGAAATTCCAAGTTTAAAATCATTTATATAAATTAAAATATGGAAAAAGGGTGAATCGGAAGTTGAATGATAAATTAAATGGGAAAGAGCTTAATAAATTTTAAAGCTCAGAACTAATAAAAGGTCCATGAATAGATTTGTGTAGACAGAAAAGGGTAGTCTCCTCTCACTTTATCAAAAATAAGTTTTTTTTTTAATCAAATATATACTTTTCTAAATGATCCCTATATTGTCATTACCTCGTAATTCCAACGAAATTTTCCTTCTTTCCTTCTTTTCTTCCTTCAGTTTCTCAAAAATCGAATATAGTAATGACGGCGGCCCGAGCTTAATAACTTTGAAAGCTTAGGACTAATAGGAGGTTCAAAAGGATAGTCTGCTCTTATTTTTATCACAAACATAATTATTCTTGAAAATGCGATCAAGGTTTTATTTTTTTAAATGATCCCTTAATACCGTTGTTTTAGGCATATCTATAATCTGTGTTAACGTCTTCACTTTCATTTCTTCCTCTCCATTCCCTCGTAATCTTGTTTCTCAACGTATTTTAGTGTTATGACTTCCGTTCTATTTCAATCACTAGGAAGTGCTAGAAAGTTCATTTGCAAGGAGTCAGCAGTTTACTAATACTTCCATATCTCGAATGGCAGCGTTCTAAGTTTCTCATCCACACAAAAGGGTAAATTTCACATTTGCATTGATCTGATCCCTTAGACCGATTTTTAATCTAAATTTTGTATTCTAAACCAGGTCAGATCCAAATGCAGATATACTCCAATTGACCATTTTTTAATTAAGATACGACTTAAATCTTAATTTTTATTAAATTACAACAACTAGAAACTTTGTGCTAAAATTCAGGAAAATTTAAAACCAACAATAAATACTTTCTTGCCGAGGCTTATTAACCAATAAGGAAAAACTTCTTTCCGAAGTTCCTAAACTGACAAACTATCTAACAGCAATGAGAAACTTTTTGTTGAGCCAAGATCAAAAATTCAGGAAACCTTTTAACGAAAACTTCTTGTCGAGGATATCGCTGATGATGAGAGTGATTTGATCAAAGTTTTCAAGGAGACTGATTTAGGGGAATAAAATTAAGCTCGAGGTAAGGCCAAGATATAATCTTTCAAACAAATGAAATTTTTTATGGAAATAGATCTGGTCCGATTTAAAGAAATTTAGCATAATTGTAGTATAAATGTGATCGAGTCTTCCACTATTTAAATTGATATAAAGTCGTTTAAAGCGTTCAGAACTTATACATTTATTCCCACTTTCTTTGAGACAATTTGCGGCCTCTGGAAAAAATGACGAAGGGAATGCGATCGTAGTGGTAGCCATCTTGGTGTGACGAAAATTATAGAATTATAGAATCGTGAAAAATTCTAACACACAATTAAAGTTAAGATGCAGGTGACTTCAGTGTGGCATTTTAATTTTGTAAAGCTTTAAGTGGCCGGACTTTAGGTTTTAAAATTTTAACTTCTTGTGTCTTAAGAATATATATAAAAAGAACCGTTCAAAAAACACCGGTTTATTACCATTTCATTTGAAGAGTAAACGAGTTAGTGAACAAATATAGAACAATATTATAGAAGTGATCGCGAGTTTAATTATGGCGTTTAGAGTTCATATCACCTCGGGTCTTATGAATATTTTAGAAAGATTTATTCCTTTACTCCGTCGAAAAACTACATTTATAGGGTTTCAAATGCGTTTATACGGATATCCTAATTAGTACCTCTTTTTGTGACACCCTCTATGACTTATACATAATCATGTTATCTCTCTTTCCTAGAAAAGGGAAATCTCTCACACTCTCCCTTTTCTTATGAATACAATAACAGTCTTTGAAAGTTAGTTTTGAAAGAATCCTCATGAATGCGCTAGAAAAAGGGAGAGTAAAGTAGATTAGAAATAAGTAGAAAGTTAAAGTATGATTTTATTTATTTGTTTGCCATTTTGCACGTATCTAAAGCCAAATGAATTTATTATAACCTTTAATGACTTAAACAGAATAGAATAAATGAGCGGCATCAGTAAACGGTTACTGGTAGAAACAGCTTTAGACATACAAACACATTCACACATTCATATAGACAAACGATAAATAAAACAAATGAATATATACTAGAAGTATGATTCCCGCTCTATACACACAGAGATACAAACACCATTTGAAGTCTTCTTATGGTGTTCAATCTTGCCATTCTTTGTTTTGTTTTTTTTGTTTCTCTTTTCCCAACCATTAATTCATTTCAACGTATATATTTCGAATGGTTAGTAAATTTCTAGGAGTGTGTAAGCGTGCACTCATAATGAAGGCGAAAATGGAATAGAAAGAAGGAGGAGAGTATCCAAACCATCTGTAAAATATGGCATAGCATTTTTCTATCATTTATGTCCTTGTTCATTGCTACATTATTATATTATATGGTATCTGTTGTGTAAGGTCCTTTTCTATATAATTTTATATACTCATACATATAAATTTGTCTTGGTTTTTTGTATTTTTTTCTCCATAAGTGAGTGTGATTTTATGGCACAAACATTTATTATTATCGTTGGCTGGTCTTTAATACAATTTTCTACATTCACTTTGTCGTGTTGTTGTTTTTCGCTTTTATTCTCCTTTCAATTGAAGGTGTGTGTTCATGTTTAAGTGTGATTGTTCGGAACTGTTTGTTATAGGTTGTGCCGATAGTAGTAGCCATTGGTACCCAACAACAACGACAACTGACTTAAGCTCGCTGAAAACATGTTTCCGTTTTAATTTAAAATAATCATAAATTTTCTGTAAAAACAGACAACTGCGTGCTAAAAGTCTTTAGGGAGTGATTGTTATTTTTACGTTTATTTTATTTTATTTATTTTATTTTATTTTATTTTATTTATTTTATTTTATTTAATTTTTTTCTCTACTAGATTTTGTTCCTAGTGATTTCATTTATTGGAAAATACGATTTAAAGTTTATTATTTTCGTTATTTGCTTTAGTTTTTTCCGATTTGTTCGATTTGTTGTAAATGGAAAGTAAGTGGAGAATTTATTACATGTCACTTTTAAAAGAATTTCCAAATGAAAGTAAGAGTTAGATTTTTTCAAGAAAATTTTTAAAGTTTTTTTTTGTAGATATCAAACATTAAGGAAAAGAAATAATGTTTAAGAATTTATAAAAATTTTAAAAATCAATTTTATTAAAAATTAAATATTTTATTTAAAAAAAGCCTTTAACTCTTGAATATTAAAAATAAGCTTTTTCAAAGATGGAAATCTTTAAAACTGCAAAAGCTTGATTTTTATGTAGATTTCTTTAAGTGTTTTAAAAAACATTTTTACTTAAGAGGTATTTAAATAGTTTTTCTGAAGAATGGAATTTAGTACACATCGCAAATTAAAAGTTATTTTTGTAAGCTTAAGATGATTTTGGTGATCATTAATACAAAAATATTTTAATTATATATTTGCAACAAATAAAATGATTGCTTTTCAAGAAAAGATGTTTTCTTAAGAGATAAATGATAAATTAATTCTCATTGAGACAATAAAGTGAAACATTTTTAATAAGTAAAAAGCTATTTTAAGTAAAAGCTTTATAAGTAAGACTGTTAGAGAAATATCCTGATAATTTGGATGATTATCAATTTTAAGGGATTCTACTGTTAAAACTTTATTCGAATTAACTCAAGAAAAAACTTTGAGTAATCACAATGATTTCGAGAAAATAATTTCACCATAAAATTTTAATGACATAATTTTACTTTATAGAAAATAATGAAATTTCTTTCACTTAAAAAGTTTAAACATTTTGAAGAAAATAGATCTTAAGAGTATGAACGCTTTAATAAATTTTTATATCCTTTACCACCACAAGTGAAGAAGAGGGTATGTATAGCTTGGCATACATGTGTTACGCTAAGAAGGAATAATTTCGGACTACATAATGTATACATATATTCTTTCATCATATCAAAATCCCAGTCGATTTAACTATGTTCGTCTGTCTCACATACATAAAAATTGACAAAAGCTAAATGAAATCTAGACCGAGTATTTGCGTAGTCCTGGGAAGTTTTCTATTTAAAACCTGTAAAATCGGCTTAGTATATTTGAGGCAATTTCTAAATTCAAACAACAATATTCGTTTAATAGTGAATTGTCATTATAGCATAAGAGTTATTATTTGATGGCCTAAAAGTGTTTCGTGTTATATTTAAGAAACACACTTTTATTTTGTATAACGTATTTACTTCACACCATTTTTGGTGGAAGGTATGCGTTTGTCCAAAAATTCTAACGGGCAGAACAAATTTTGCTACCACCACTTTTAAGTATACCGTTCGACTTAGAATCACTTTCTAATTGGTTTAAAGATGTCCATCCTTTCGTCTAGCTGGCTGTCCAAACACTGTAAACAAAATACAGGTCGCAATTTTTTAGATATCTGGCGCATGGATGATGACAATTGATGATGGTTCTATTATTACACCTATTCCTTATATCAATGGTCCTCCTAGAATGGGGATTTAAGATCGCAAAAATATTAAACATAAAGCTTTGTTAATGAAGTTTTGGCAGAAGTTTGTTTATAAAATTCTAAAACCAATTGCAAAAATATACGAGGATCGGTCTGTTATTTTATGGGCTTTAATACCACATATACGTTGGTATTGCAATAAGAATTGGTCAAATCAAGCAAAATATATGCAAAATCGATATGCGAAACTTTACGTCCACAAAAATCCTTTTAAAACGCTCAAATCCCACGTAGATGTTAGTACCACAATAATACACAGTACTTTTAAGCATTAAAAATACCGAGCGAGGTTCATTAATTTTTTGGTAGCCACCTCTTATAACTAACAAGGTAGTGTAGGGTATTAAATACTGGGACATGGTTCACTATAATTTCTTACTACTTTTTCTTGTTTTTGTATTATACTCTTATTTACATTATTTAATAAATAAATAATTAATTTATGACTCAAATTAATAAGTAATTGAAACATTTTAAATTCATTGTCCTCTCGAAACATCACAATAAATAATTTTCAATTTCTTTCTACAAAAAAATATAAAAAAATAATTAAAAAGTAACACACATACACACATAATAATGACAACTAAATACCAAAATAATTATAATCCAACTTTAAACAAAAACAAAGAAAAAAAGCTTAACAAATGATAATTACTAACAATAATCAACATAATTAAAATGCTAATGATGATGTTTTACTTCCAGCATAAAACGAATAAAGTTATTTTCAAATTTATTTATTATTTTTTCTCGTTTTTGTATTTGAAAAAAAGATTAAAAAACCCCCAACGACAAAAGTAGCGGAATCAATTCATTTAATTTCAAATGAATAAATGAATGAATGAAATAATGATGACTGTAAGCAAAAGATAGAATGTAAAAGGGTTGAGGGAACTGTTTAGCAGCAAAAAGGATTAAATAAGGAAAAAGTTATTAAGCAAAGAAAATTTAATATAAAAAGAAAAAAACTTGAAATAAATAAATTAAGAAAACTTTTTTGTACTCTTAGACAAACCTCCACTATCACAAGTGGTAAAATGGTATTCTAAATTTGTCATTTGGTGTGTAACTTTAAAAAGGAAACATCGTAGTTTTCACCAAAATCTGAGCCGATTTGGCTATGTCCGTCTGTCTGTCTTTCTGTCTTCTGTCTCTCTATTAGTCTGTCTTCTATATAGACAGCAATTGACAAAGCCAAATTAAATTTTTTCTGAGTTTTTTTTATAGTCCTAAGAAGTTTCCTATTTAAAACCGTAGATGAGGCAACCTCTAAGTTCTGGCAACCTCTAAGAACTGGACAAAATTGAATAATATTTGTATAATATAAAGTTATATGTACTTCATTAAATATTATATTCGTTCGCGAATGTGTATGTACGAAACATAATGCATTTACTTACACGCATTTGTTGTAGAGGGTATTTGAGATTCGGCTTAGCTGAATTTTTCACTTTATTTTTCATTTAACTCTTTTTTGCTGTTGCTTTTATATTTTCTATTTTATTTTATTTTATATTATTTTCTTTAGCTGAAGAGTTTTTTGTTGCAACATTTTCAAAATGTTTATTGTATAATTGTGTATGCAAATGTGTCTGAGGGTGTAGTTGTTAAACAAATACAATAAAACTGAGTAAAAGACAAATAAACAATTGTAAAATTGTTTATTATAGCTGATGTGTAAATTTTATATGTGAAATGTATGAGTGAATATGTATGTGTGTGTTGTTGGTGTGTTTCAATCAAAGAACCCAGTGAATATTTTAATTAAAAATTTAATAGTTTAAAGTAAATAGTGGAAATTTATATTGCGAGTAGATAAGAGAGGCGTTACTTAAAGAAGAAAATGAGACTTGCTTTTAAACATGCATTAGAAATAAAGTGATATAATGACTTTAGAGTTTAATTAAATATTTGGGAAGATGAACATATAAGAATGTTAGGTTAAAACCGAAGATATAATAATTTATTTCAATTATAAATCGTTCTTCCATAGTTTTAATAAAAGTTTATTATGCTTCGCTTTTTTAAGCAAATCTATCTTGGAAGAACTAAATTTTTAAGAGGGACCTGGGGAAAGGAATTCGCAAATTCGGCTACTGATATTCTTTAAAAAATCGGAAAATTTTCATTTATGCTTTCATTCAAAATTGTCAATATATTCCAACAGGTGTTGACTGTTTAAAAGTGAAAGAAATTTGATCCATTTCAAAATATGCTTTTTAAGTTGGGATCTAGATTTAGTACATAATTGAAAAACATTTTGAGGAATCGGAAATTTTGTTAAAAAGTTATATTATTTTGAAGAAGAAATTTTGTGTTTTTTTTCAAAAAGTGTTAAAATATTATCACCACTGTTTTCGTCTGAGCTGGAATTCTTCATAATTCGGAAAGAATTCTTAACGCTAATTTATGAAAAGCATGTCAAAGAGCGTTAAGGGTATTACTCTCTCCTTTTTCCCTAGCAGCTTTCTTTCCTTTAGTTTTATATATCTGCCTACATATTTCATATACTAATAATCTAAACCAGGTTGAACTTCTTGTAACAACAGTTACAAGAAATGATAAAATTTTACTCAAATGATCAAATTTTAAAATTATTTTTGCGCAAATCGAATAAACTTTGAGTGGAATTTTTTACGGGCTTCTATTAAAGACAGTTTTCTTCATATTATATAACAATTTTCCTGACATAATTTTTTTTAGGTAGTGAATAAAACCTGATATAACGACGGAGTGACTATTCAAAAAAAGCAAATTTTTAAATAACTATTGCCGAAACGGAATTTCGGAATCAAAATTTAGAATCTGTTCATGGTTGTATCTTGAAAACAGCTTTGTACATATTATACCCAATTTGTGTGATAACAACCTTTTTGCGTAATATTTCAAACATCTTGTAGCGAAAAAGTAACATTTATTATTATATGTTAAAGGTAGTTTTCTCCATTTTATAATCAAATTACGCGATAAAAACTTTTTTACTTAAAATTTGTTAAAGGTTAAATATTTAAAACCAAACGCCAAAGTAACGACCGAAATAAACAAATTTTTAAATTATTACAGACATTTCGCTCTAACACTATTTTGTGTAGATATCGTAGTTTGCATAGTAAAATTAACATAAATATGATCTCTTCCAGAAAAACTTTAACATTTTGCACTAATCTAAGTCACTAGTCTACATCATGGTACCCTACACTTTCAAATATGGCACATAGTATTATTTTGACATAAGGCCTAAATTGGTCTCTTGAAACTGGGTATGATAGGCCCATTATTTCATGTAGGTCTAATAAAAATGTTCTTCTGGAATATGTTTTTAGTCTATAATATTCCATCATATAAAAAACAAAGCATTACACATTATTGTCATAACATTATCTTCAGTAGATTTGAACTATAACGCTAAATAGAACTCACAATTTCACTGAGTTTCAAATTTCAAATAATGTTCCTGCAGAGCAAGTCCAAAAAATGATATAAGCTTATCCTTCTAATCTAGATTAGGAATTATCAGATTTGATTTCCAGTCATTACCTTAAATTTGCGTGGAGAATATGAACCTTACACTCCTCCACCTGGAAAAAACGAAATTGCCAAGTTGGAAGGGAATGGGGTCATTTTGTCAAGTAAGTTTAATGCGAAATATTAGAGTTAGGGTACTACTGTTGTTAGGTATTCTGTAATAGATCCATCCAGTGGATATATTTTGTTACTGATAATTTAAGAAGTTTTCTAGTGTATAGTTGTCTAGGAATGATTGTGTCTTTAGAAACTACAAAATTGCATGTCCTTCCACTTATCTTTGTTGCTAAAAAAAGTGGCTATACGGTGGTTCCAAATTTCCGATTTTTTAAGAAATTTTGTAATTTTTAAACCTATGGGTCCTTATAAATATGTCTATCCCAGGTAGGTTGATTTTAATTATGTTATGGAATAGAAACCACTCTAAGTATGTTTCAATGGGTATGGTTAACAGGTTGCTCTGTACTAGATTGAAATCAGGTCATGCCTGATTCTACATAAAATATATATTGATTCCTTCATTTCGAACAGTAAATTATTCACTGGTTCATCTCATATGATTTTAGATCTAGAGTTATACATTTAATTTAGATGGTTTTGTTTACATTTAAATGAAGTTTTTTTAATTCTTTCTTCACTCATTTGCAATCCTTTGCTAAACATTCAACTAAAGCTAAAGATTTTACATCCTTTCATCATCATTAACAACAACAGCAACATCATAGTCATTATTGTTGTTAGTTAGCGGCAACAGGAACGCAGTATATGCAGGCATTCATAGTTTCACTTGTATTCATAAAATGTATATAAATGTGTGTGCTATATGAATATGGTGTCTGATTGTAGATGAATGAAGAAACAGAATGCAGCATCATCTGACTCATCAGCATTTTTGTTTGTTTGTTTAAAGGTCTCTTTCACTCTCTCTCTATCTGTCTGTGAAGCTGTATGGATCTTTTTCTGTAGATGGGTGTCATAGTATTATATGCAACCCATTTTAACACAAATTGTAAAGGTATTTTCAGGATTTTACTAGGATGCAAATGTTTTTATTATATGTAAGTGTATGAGTATTTAAGTATATGTATATCCATAGTATAGGTGAGTGAAAAAATTCAGCATAACTTGGTGTTATTTTTAATTCAGCTGTTGATGACGATGCTGTCTATCTGTGTGTATATGTGTGTATTTGGTTGTATTTATCAAAAGGTTTTCATGTTTATTTTGCGTTAATGAAGTTGTTTTACGTATAAAATTTCCAAACCAAAATTATGCTCCCAGGCATATTTAACTCAACAACAAATGAATGGATGGATGGATAAAAAATGGACAGACACACAAGCTCAAAAAGAGAAAGAAAGATAGATAGAGAACTTTACTGAAAAAATAATATTTATGGCAAAAGGAAACGTTCAACGTCTATGGACAGTAAACAACAACAAAAAAGTAATTAGTACGCTCTTGGCTCAGCTCAATCGTAATAAAAAGCCATATGGAAAACTCAGGTATACAAAATGAATTTAAGGAAAGAAATTTCAGAAAAAAAGGAATTAAAAAAAACCAACTTCCTTTTCAGTTTTGCAATGTCAGCCATAAAATTAAAAATAAAAAATAAGAAGAATAAAAATATAAAAAGAAAAAAAATCTCGTATATTAAGCTTAATGAAAAAATGTTAATGCCAAGAGGTTTAAAACCGAATGATTTAAATATATATTTATGTATTTTCATAACCTTCAACAAGCACTACAAGAGGTGAATGAGGGTATGTTAAGTTTTCAAACATTTTTCAGAAAATACTCGAACCATGAACTTCAAAGTTTTGCAGGCATCATTTTTGCCATTTGAGTTGTCCTTTCAACAACTTGATGATTCAATATATATTGAATCAAATTTCTCTGTAGTGTATAAATCGTATTGCTTTAAATGTTATGATTTGTCTCGATAGTGAAATTCTCTCTTATATTTGACAGCGATTTTCGCTTCTAATTGCTCATTTATTTCTCTTTCAGCTAACCATAACTCTCCTTTTGAGTTGTTTGTTGAAAATCTTTGAGTTGGTGCATGTTAAGCGTTGGAGTCTACTTACACTGGTTACTTGGATAAGGACAACGGTAAGTATTATTTGGTGGCATAATCCTACCGTTAACATGAACCAGTTAAAAGCTTTTTGAACAATACTTTGCGCAAATCAAAGAAATATTACAACTAAGAAAGCAAGTATAATTATGGTCGATGGAATCCAAATTCCACCTATTATTCACCCGAAGTTCTTAGGGGATATTTACTTCTTAAGCTCATGTCACTGCAATCACGCAAAAACTACGAAATAAAAATAAGCTCAAAGCACTAAACGGCACTATGAGGAGGATTCGAATAAAGAAACCTCGTTGGCTTCATAAAAAACAATTGGCCGATCAGAAATAAATTATGCTGACTTAGTGAAACGAAAGAACCACACTAAGCTGTATATAATACACCATCCATATAAGAAACGCATATCTTATTTTTTAAGAAACACAACGAAACTGTTTTTCTTGTTTTTAATGTCATCGTAGGCATCATTCTAACCTCAATTTAACACAATTGTAGTCTACTCTGGGAAAAGATTTTCGAATATAAGAAGAGATGATGTATCCGAATGATTTTTTTTTTTTTGATCAGGAATCATATAAAGCATCTTTGAACATCATTCACAGAGAAGCCACAAATTTCACGGTTTAAGTTAACGTATGAATTTTGTAACAGGAAACCGTCTACTTCCCATCGAAGGTATTGCACAAAATTTTCCACGAACTACAAGAGTAGTTTTGGCGGATTTATATTCGACATGGAACAATTGGCTTAATGCCAACTGGATTTGTATTGACCATTGACTAGACGGTCGGACGGCCTATAGAAGTGGCTTAATTCCAGAAGATGTTTCCATAAATTAAATGAAGTTTTTCAGACCTCCCTTTTAAAACATTAAGTCTATTGAATACTTAATTATTGTGACCTTTATGACATTACTAATTGTATACCAATATAGTGACTTTTAATTTCGGTTTTGACGTCTATCAAAAAGTTCATTGCTTTCGTTTCATTAAAAAACACAAACTTCATTCACACTTTGACTCATTTTAAGTTTTACTCTTCACTTTACATTTGATTTTCCGTTTTTTCTATTTTTTCTCTTTGTTTCCTTTTTAATTTCAATTTATTTATGTTTTTTTTTTTGTTTGTCTCCCAATTTTCTTTTTTCCTCGTATTATCTTTTCTGTTACTTACCTTTAGAAAAAATAATCCACCTGCGGGTAATGTTATCCTATGTGATCCTGGTAAAATTTTCAATGGTACTCCATCTTTATACCATTGTATGGTGGGTATGGGTGAACCTTCCGCTTTACAATTAAGCGTTGCGGGTTCATGACGCGGCACTGTTGTGTCAATTGGATGTTCCACTATTCTGGGTGGATGTGAACCTTAAAATAAAATAAAATAGACGACGAAAAGAGGAAAAAATTAAAATTTGTATTAACTCTGCAGAAAAAAGTTTAATAGAGAAGAGACAGTTATATAAAAAGTTTTCTTCATAAAAAAAAGAATTGTTTTATTGTATATTTTTAATAACATTTTTTTTCGCATTCCTCTTTTAAACTCTTTACAAATAAAAATTGTTTTAATACAGCTTTTTTCTTTCATTACAGGAATTTTTTATTTTTTTGCATTTTTTTTGCATTTTATGCAAAAATTGTAAATGTTGCAGGTTTTATTTTCACGTATGCATATGAACACCTGTATGGGATTATAAGTAACAATAATTTATATATGGAGGGAAAATGTCTGCGAATATCTCAATTCAAATACAGACAGTTGCAACAAAAAGGATTAAAACCAAGATTTTAAGGACTTTTATTTGTTTAATATGCATAAAACAGTAAAATATTAAATTCCTGTTAAAAAAAAATTGTTTAAACTTTTGCAATTTGTAATCTTAGATTCCGTTTCCGTATTAAAGTTTTGCAGGGGAATTATATTAAAACTGATTTAATTTATTTTAAGGATTTAGTCATCTGAACTGAAAACAATTGTTTGATATAAAATCAACAAATAATGGAATTAAATGGGAGTTAAGTGAAATTATAGTATGAAATATTCCAGCGGAATATTTGTGTTGGACTAGAGGAAGAAGTAAATATGCCGAATTATATAGAACTCCTTTTAAAAATGCAAAATATATTTTGTTTTTAGTGCATATTATCATGGAGGGCTTATTCAGTAATTTAAAAAAGTGATAATAGCATATTTATTTATCCTCAGAAGAAGTATTTAATAATATTTTATAATAAATCCAAAATAACTCTACCACAATCAAACTCTTCCTTTATTTACTGTATCATTAGAAAAGTGATCTTACATGCAATTAGTTCTTAGACAATCTTAGATAACGTTGGATTGTCTTTGATGCTATAAACTCATGATTTACTTATGAAATAATAAAAGACATATCAGTTTAATTGACATTATTCGTATTAATCCAATCATAATCAATCACATGATACTGTCAGAGTAAGTACTTGAAGTTCCTTTACCAAATGGATCCAGGCATTTATCAATTTCTATACATACATCACATATTGCCTAAAAGTTTAAGTGTAGTTTAAAAATTTCGGCAAATATGGAAGTCGCTAATCTTAGTTTTATTGGAGTTAAGAAAAAATCATTACCAAATAAATAACACTTTTAAGAAGTAAAAATGACAAATTGTTTTAATATCTTAAGACTTATTTGTACCAAGTTTCGACCCTATTCCAGGCGAGGTATTTGTATTGGTATCTTCACCAATTTCTAGAGGCAAGATCCTTTGACCAAAGTAATAGTACGTGCTAGTTTAAGATATCATTTAAATTACAATTAAGATACGGTAGCATAGTGTTTTTGTCCGTTAGAAGCATCTGGCTACAAGTATAATACTCAACCAACTATGGTTTATTGGGGAAAATATTCAAAACAAGGGAGAAAATGTTGTATTTTTGATAAAAAATGAAACAAGTAAAAAACATTTGCTTCGAAATCATTAGAATTACCGTTACTACTGGTTAAGGTCGGACTTAATAGTAATAGCTCGTTTTGTATTACGTCTTTGCTCAGTGGTATTCTATGTTTATTTTGATCATGTAACCAAATTAAAAGAAAAGAATCCACGCAATTTGAAAACTTGGCATACAGGTGACGATATATGTTATCATTGATGCTTAAAATGGTAATCCACAATGCTACAGTAAAAAATTAAACCAAAACGACGCAAAGCGAACCGACGCCAATCGGGATCAGAACAACTCAAATCGAACTAAAGCAACTTGAAATTGTAATGACGAAAATCTAATTTTTTCAGTCCTTAAAAAGCGTCACAAATCGATATGCCGCAAATTTTTGCTCTAATCGGGGCTCAAGTGTATAATTATAATAATTTGCCTCCAGTTAATTTCAGAGTTCATTTCATAATAATATTAACTGTATTTATCTATTATAAATCCCTTCAGATATTGTCAAATTTGAAAGTTCTTCCACTATTTAACCTAAATCCCATTTGTTCTCATGTAATCTCTGTTTACCTTTTTAACGCTCCTTAAAATTTATTTTATTTAGGAAATCTTATTTTTCTAAATTTTCAATATCCAATGAATCACTTAATTATCAAACTACCCTTTTTAAAATGAAATAAATTAAAATCGAAATTCTTGGAAAAATACTTTCAACCATGAAAAATAAACTTCCTTTTTAGATTTCACAACTGCCTTTTTGGGAAAGAAATAAGACATTGTGTCGGGTAAACATTAACAGTTGATTACTCATAATATTATTGAGCAAACAAAGGGCTTGTTTTGGTAACTCTCTCACTCTATGCCCAAGAAACTAAATGACAAGTCATGTGAAAACCAAGTTGTTAAACAAATATTTTTCATATTTTCACTTTTTTCTTGATTTTTATTCTAATGTTTGTAGTTTTGTGGGTGTTGAATTTATTTATATTTTTTGTTATTTTCTTATAAGGACTTCTTTGCTAGGCGATATGAGAGGTGTCTACAATATTAAGGTTATTTATCAAAAATAACAAAAATCTAGTCACAATTGGGGGACAAAACATTTTTTAAAGTCCTTTTTTCATTAATATTTGTTAACCAAACGATAACACACTTGACAGGCTAGAAATAGAACATACTTTTACACATATACATATATGTATATGTATGTGAATTTCCCTTAAAAACAACAATGAAAATGGTCAGTGTGTAGGGAAACAGAAAAAGGCCAAGAGCTATGTAGTGTCAACAATCTTATTCAATATATTATACATTTATTTTTTTAAAAACTTGAGTGTTGACTCCTTGTTGCAACATCCCTCCCTCTTAATTCTTTTTCCTTTAAATCGCCGAAAATATAAGAATCTAGTGCTAAAAAGGAAATAGTGATAAAATATATCAAAAAATCCCAATGTCCTTGCTGTTTTTGTTTGATTCATATGAAAAATGACCAAAATAAAATTTTGTTTATATAAATGACATGTGTATGTGTATTGTACTTTCAAACGAACCAACAAAGTCAAGCAACCAACCGGAACAAGCAAAGTCTCGTGCCAGTCTTTGTTACTATTATTGTTATTGTTGTTCTGTTTTATTGGTTTATTTGCTTTTGTGATCTATGTTTCAATCAAAAAATAAGAATATTTATATGAAAAAAAACGTCAGACACGCCTTAATTGCACACAAAAATATAATTTAATTTAAGTAATAAACTGAATGAGCAAAAAAATATTTCGTTGTTCAAATAATGACACCAAACAAAAAAAAAAAAACATAAAATGAAACGAACTGCATTCTGGTGTTTAAACATCAAAAGACAAATGGTGAGTTAGAGTGTTAAAACCACCGCTCTATAACGGAGGGGTTGATATTTTGTCATCACTCTTGTCATTATTTACATACAATCGAAAAATATACATAATATGAATTTCACCACCCCACACTTATTACCTTATTATTTGCTTCAAATGCATGAATGTTTATATGTGTGTGTCTGTGTATTTTAACATTAGCTACGCTTCACTTTGTGATGCAACCCAACATTTAATCATACATACAGACGTTCACTCACTCATTCATTTATTTCGTTTATATGTTCGTTCATTCATTCATTCACTTATGACTGTTAAAAAATTTATCACCCAAAGCCAGCAGCATGTATGTTTGTTTGTATATGCATTTTCATTGTTTGTATAGTGAACAACTCTCTGACTGACTGCTAGAGAATGTGTGATGGAAAAACTGAGCATGTGAGTGAGTGACGTACTGTTTGAAGCACAATATGTATCATATATGATAATAATGAATGTATAAGTTTGAGTTAAGGTTACAATGGAAAATTTTCGGGACAAAATTGCTCTTGTTGTGGTGCATATTTTAAAATTTTTGTTGTGCATTTTGTATGCGGTGGAGTCGGTATTTTTTTAAAAGGATATAGGATAAGGATATAGCTGAAAATATGAAAAAAGTACAATAGTGGCGATAAAAATTAACATCAGGTTGCAGCTAAACTAAATTTTCATCTAAAACTAAAATTCTGCCAGCACAGAATAAACCTTTATAGGAATCGTGATATAATGAATGCTAAACTAAAGCATGATTCATTCTTATGCAAGTTTCAATCGATTTTATTACGAGCAGATAGAGATCCTTTTTCATATTTCACATGATATAAGATATATATTTTTTCAAGATGAACTTTAAATGAATCAAAAATAAATTTATGACCAGAATTAATGACAAGAGTTAAACTTGTATGAATCTGATTTTAAATATATTTTTTTCAAAATAAACTTCAGAAAGCTTTAAACGGCGAAAAGTATTCTTATTTTTTTTATTTTAAATGATGATTCTCATTTGCCCTTTATTATAGTTTTTATATTGTGATCTTTACTCGATTTCTTAAAAGCAATTTTTTCCTTGACTCTCTTCTTTTTTGAAGACCTCCTTTGAAATTTTAGGAACTCGTTCTTAGACTTAACTTGAGATGAATACTTTTTAAAAACCACAATTGCGCTTGATGGGTTCTAGTAGACCTGATAGACGTTAGTTACATCAAAATATTTTTATTGCTTTTTATATATGGAAGAATCAAAAATCGTTTGCAACAGTACACTTATGTTTTTTCCTCCTTCAAAAATTAAAAACTTCGATGAAGCAACACGTCTTTGGATGAATATAGGGCAAGTCAAAAGATCGAAGAATGTTCAGGTTGTCGTCACTCCTTTCTTTGAAAAGTAGTAGAAAGAACTTAAATATCCACCATTACAAAACAGAAAGATGGTGTTGATCTAGACAAAGATAGATAATAATCTGAATTATCATAGAACTTGGCTACAACAGTGTAATTGGACTTCGCTGGAATTAAAATGCAAAAATTATTGAAGAAACTAAATCAAATCTAACAATAAACGCCAACAGCTAGACTTCACTGTTGGAACGAAAAGAAAAGGATGCTAGGAAGCTTCCACTATGCTTTTTTTCTCCGATATTACTCTCTTTTTAATGAATTCTTAAACGCAGAAAAATAAATTGTAAGAGATAAGTACCTGACCTTCATGATATTTTTTCGATTCTGAAATATTCAAAAGACCTTTCTAACTTCCCCAAATTCCTTAGTATTCTCTTGCGTTTAAAGTACCCACAGAATCTAAACAAGGACTTTTTCAGTTTGATTGCACAATCAATAGAAACATGTTAGAAAAGAACCAATTTAATGACTTTTCGTAAGTGCTGTAAGGAGGGAAGAAATGACGATATAATAACGATATTAGCCTAACTGTCATTGAGGATGTTCTAAATAAAAATTGCAAAAGAACGTGAAGTGTTTGTACGATAATATTGTGGACCTAATAACTTTCCAAAATTTGATTATTAGTCCAGCTATACAAAATTTAAGTCACTCTCTCGCTGAAGGTCTTATCTGTACTGAAAATTAATTTTGAGGGCATGAGTTTTAAAAGCATTAACTAAAATCAGTGACAAATATAGAACATGACCGACGAAAGTGCAGTTGAAATTATTTGCTGCAATCTTGTGAAAATATAATTCCGCCTTTTATAACTGTAAGAAAATCCATCAAGAGGTTAAGCATGGATACTCCTCTGCATATATGATGTCATTGTTCAATACTGTAAGATATTTAAAAGACACATAAGAAGTATGCGAAACATAAGACAGAACTTATAGAATGAGGTATTTACATCTTGCCTGGTAAAATGTTATAGTTCAAGAAGAGTTGCAGTGCATTTTGATTCACTATATTCCTGGATGAACATTTTACGCATCTGTGTAATTGGCTAAACGTCAATTTGATGATGGGGGTTACAGCTATCAAAATACTTTTCCGAATTGGAAAAGTTTTATTGATGATTTTTACTTTAGGCTTTAAAAATTTGCTTCTGAAATGATCTTTCGATAGAATAAAAGCCTAATTAAACCCCAACAAAAATTCTAAAGTTTTGATATAAAAGAATTGAATTATCTTCCGTACGTAAATCAAGAAATTGTGCAATTTCAATATTTCTTTTTTCCCAAATTTGTAGCTCATCTCTTTATCGCTTTAGATGACAAGAAATAATATATGTTCCCAAGTGAACTCTGTTGTTCTCATTCTCGCTCTTTCTCTTAATAACACACACGTATAATATTTTTGCTTATATTTGCCCTTTAGCAAATGTTGCATGTCATCATGCAGTGTTTATTTAACCAACTAGTGTGAGTTGCAAGTATGATTGTTTTTATTTGCTGTGTATGTAGAATGGAAAGGGAGTGAGAGACGAGTTTGTCATATTTTTATAAGCTTTAAGTGGGTGCATTGCGTGGGTGAATAACCCTAGAATATGAACATATTTTACAATTTTTTATTTATTTTTGCAAACAAACCACCCTCGTCCCTAACCTCACAAAAAAAAAAAAAAAAAAAAAAAAACAAAAAGTGTATAGAATGCAACACTACTTGTGTTAGCACCCGGAGTTTTTTGTTGGCCCAAAAAAAATTGCAGCAGATCTGTTAAAAAAATAAAACAAAAAAAAGAAACTTTACAAAACAACCAGAAGTATTAAAAAATAACAGTTAAAAAATCAGCAGTAGTAGACAAGGGTCAGTCACTGTTGAAAAGAAAACCCATAAAAATATGAAGTTTAAACTAGGAAACTTATATAATGTTGAGTTTATAACACCCCCTGGTTGACTATATAATCTATATGTTTTCGTTGAACTACTTACTCCTCATAAAAAAAACCTTTGTTTATTCCCCTTTTTGTTGTTGTTTATGTTATTGTGTTTGTTATCCAACTTTTTTTTGTGTTTTTTTTTTTTTTGTTATTTTTGGTTTACAAGGACATTCGTGTTTTTTTGCTAATTGTTTATTTGGGAGTGTCCTGCGGCTGTGTTCAACATAAAAAGGGTTTCCTTGCTGTTCCTTATTTGTTAACAATGTTTTTTTGGGTTTTTTATTTTAAAAACCAAATGTTTTGAATGGAAATTTATAGAAAAATAAAATAAAATATTTTTTAATTTTAACAAAATCATCACATATGAGATCACATTAGATTATTGTTTGCTTTTTTCTTTGTTTTAGTTACATAAACAGAAAGGAATGAGTTTTTATTTAACTCTCAAAAGGACATGATTATTTAGGTTTGCCTTTGAATTTATGTCTGTTTTAGTTTTATTAATTTCACATATTTTTTTCAGTTTATTTTTTGTTAACAATTTATGTAAAATTAAATTTTTTTGTTGTAGTTGTTGTTGTTTTATTTGTGGCCATTTGATAATTTTTGTGTTGTCTTGTTAAAATGTTGTTTTGTGGTTTTTTCTATTTTACATTTAAGTCATTATAATTTTAAACAGTTGTTATATGTTATTTTGTCTAGTGGCTTATAGACTGGTTATATTTGAGGGTTAATTTTTTTTTTATCTGGAAATGGAATAAATAATGTTTCATTTAAATATTTTGGGAATAATTGAGTAGATTTCAATTTCTTGTTTGTTGTTTATTACAACGTAAAATTGATTAAATATTTATAGTTATATTTATAAGCCAAAGATTTTAAAGTGGTTTTGCAAATTAGACTAAATCATTAATTGAGATGAAAAAGGATAAAGTTTGAAAATATGTAAATGTGAATGAAATTAGTGTTTTCGATATAACTCGATGATTAGGAAAGTTGGTGAACGACTCAAGCCTTTTACACCGTTTTAGAAGAAACTAATTCAGAATATTACAGACGGCTGTGCCGAATTTTAAATACCCTCCAATACTTACATCGGTAGAAGTTATTGCATAAGAAAATATTTTCACTTTTCATCAGATAAAACCTTGAATTCGGAAAAAGGTCCCATAATAAAACTGCGGTGAAATTATTTGAAATTCCATATATAACGCCTCTATCCGAAATAGCTTAACAAGCTGTTTCCGTAAAGAGGCATTAAACAGAAATTATAACAAAAAATGGCAAATTAATTGTCAACTAATTAAATTAATTTAAGACAAAAAAAATTCATTATGAATAAATTCTATCCAAATTCCATTATATATTTTTATAGATTTTACAAAGGTTTCCTGAAATATCGGCTTATAACATTGTTTTGCTCATTCAATGTTTCCAATATATAAACTTTAAAAGGTCTTAGATGATCTTGGTGTTACACACGGAATGAAAAAGTTAGTAAACCATCTTTACCACTTGAATTGGAGAATGGTGTTACAAGTACGATATTTTCATCTGCTCATTATAAAGGGGGCATAAAAAGGTATCATGTGGTACATTTGGAGAGGAGTTTTTTTTCTTAACCTAAAATCATATGTAATATTGTAATTGGGTTTTAAAGGAGAGTCATTCTAGATTCGTTGTATATGAAGAAATTCATAGAGAGAACTTTTAAATTGCATCCTGGTGGCCAATCGAATCGAAGTGATTCTTATTCGATTGGTCTATTCTGTGGGGTTAGCTTTTTCTTCTGTGCATTACAAATAAAGATATATCAAGTACGGAAGTTACAAATTTAGAACAAAGCAGGAATAAAAGTAAGCGTGATGAGCTCGTCAACAAATATTCTTCTTTTAATTTTTTTTCTGAACATTTCATCAAAAATTAATTATTTGTGATTCAGTTTTAAGGTCAAGAAGGAATCATCTAAGACCCATAAAGTACATATATATAAAAATCGCTCATTCCGTTCGTTTTTATATCCATCTGTCCGCTTTTTTGCAACCGAATTCAAAGAAATTCACCTTGATTACTTGAAATTGCTTTTAAAAGTTTCCTGTTTAAAACCAGAAAAATCGTTAAGAAAAATTTGAAGACATAAACCGATATTTGAGAAAGCCTGTTATTTCAAAAAAAGAACTATGGCAAATTTTAAATGAACCGATTCGGTTAAAATTTTTAATAACATTAACAAGAACAAGAAAGTCTGATAAACTACTTTCCTTCCAAGTCTGATAAGTTGCTTTCCTTCCAACTCCAAAAAGTTATGAGCGATGGATTGAGCTGACAATGAAGAAGCCTAATCAAACGAAAAGGTGGGAAAAGGAGAAATTTAAAGAATTAAGCTGGATATCATATGAAGAAAATTAAAAAGAAAGGCGATTTTTGATTACGTTGATGATAATTAAATGCTACAACATGTCATTTTTATTGTATTGTTACGAGTGAAGAAATAGATGAAAGTGCAAGAAGTTATAAGAAAAGCCCAAACCGAAAATTAATTACGCAATGTTCTGTATTTGGTGGAATGAAAGAATGTGCCATACTGTTAGGCATTTTGCAGAACTTCGAAAATTGACCAGCTTATTTTATCTGAGATGTTGTCATAATCTTCCAATATGACAATGCTCGGCCACATGATGCATGATATGTTACAACTATTTTCAAAACAGTGGACTTGAAGTTTTGTTATATCACAAGTTATTAGCAATTTGTATGAAATACCGAAATCTTATGCTACAGCAACAATAATGATGGAACATGATTGACATAATGTTGAATAATGCATAGTGTTTGATCTCACTAATCAACGTCATATTAAAACAATTTGAAATCATACATAATTGAATTTAAAATATCTATGAAAATTGTTTTCTTTGTTTATAGTTAAAATTTCATACAAATTTCTTTCTCAAGGGACAGTTTTACTGGAAAAAATGTTGAAAAATAGAATTATAGGTGAGAGATAGCCCCCATTTGTTTCACTTTAAATACTGATATATGAACAAATATATATTTGAAAGAAATTTCTATTTGAGTTAATATCTCTTAAATATTTAACCCTCAGATTTTATTTTATCTTTAACTTAATCAAAAAAAATGACACACACATTCTAAAAATTTAACATACAACATATATCTCTCTAACACACTGACAGCAAACATCAAAAACCCACATACATATTAAAAAATACCAGCAACATTTTCTAATTGTGTTCTACTTATATATTTTATATTAGTCGTAACTCTTTTTCAGCTGATGCAGTAGCTGTAGCTGTTGCTGCTACTGTTATTGTTGTTTCTATTTCAATGTTATAGAAAAGAAATTGTTGTTATAAACCATAATAAACTATCAATTTCTGGTAACATTCTTAGGCATACTGAACTAGCAAAAGAAATGTTGTTATTGTTTCATGCATGCATGCATGATTGTATGAACGACAGAACAATCATGTATGTACAATAAATACTAATACATTGTAAAATGCACAATGGCGAGAATAAACATTTCATCTGAAAGTATGTAATTTCAGACTAGTGATTATGCACTGAACTAAATTTCGTTGTTAATATTAACGAAAAATTTTCTTAGAACTTTAACGGAAAAAGGTGTTAAATAAGCAGATTTTTTTTATTCCAGTTAACAAAATTTTTCATCAAATTGAAGAATTTTCTTCAAATATCCAAAAAACAATTAAATCAAAAATTTTGTTTAATAAAAGATTTTAAAATTTAATAAAATTTCCTAAAAATATTAACGAAAAATATTTTAAATCTTCAGATATTTATATCTATATATTTACTAAATATTTAACGTAATTCTTTGTTCAATTCAAGTTAAATAATCTTTATCAATATAAAGAATTAATTTTTTTAATTGATTAATATTTATTAAAAATTAACCTCATTTTTATTACCGAATTAAAATAGTTATATTGACAATTTTTCGTCAAATTGAAGAATTTACGAAAAGTTACATACAATTTTTGCTATGATGAATAAATATTCTTCTACACCCTTGTTCGTTATATGTGCTATCTTTTTTATTCAGTTTTTTATTGAATTTCATATCCAAAAGGTCTCAGATTTGAAGAATATTTAAACGTGGAAATTGAGTTTCTATTTTGCTACTCCTTTCTTAAAATATTGGATCCTGCCTCATTGTGCATATAACTTGCTATGCCATAGAGCTTTTTAAATATACAACATAAATATCAGTTTTTCTTATCTTCATGTAGTTCATGTATTTCACTCTCTGGAGTAGAATTTTAAATTTGCATTTTGGCATAATTTTTCTATGTTGTCTTCTTGCAACCTACAAAATTTTATGCCTCTTGTCAGGGTATATTTCAAATACATCTAAACTCATATAAATTTTAATATAAGAATGTATGTATGTAACAAAACTATTATGGAAATTAAAGTGTGTCAGCAAAAAAAGGAAATTTTCTTTAAAAATACAACAACAAAACAAGAAACATTAAAATGATAGAGAAATTAACAACAATTATGTCATGTTGTTAGAGTTTGTTTTTGTTGCATGTAAATGTTTAGTAGAATTTTTAATTATTATTTAGATTATTTGTTGTAATTTGTAAGAATAGAGAAATAGAGAGAGAGAGAGTAAAAAAGGCTAAACTAATGATTTTAGATGGAAATAAAGATTAAAAATTAAAAACTAAGGATATATTTGTAGTTTTTAATTGAAGGGAAATTAGGTGAATGTAAAACAAGTAAAAGTATAATTTAAGGTGGAAATTAAAAGAGGTAAAAAAGTTAGAGTTAAAAAATGTTCTACATAAAAAATAATTTCTAATTGAAAGCATTTTTATACACACAGAAAAACATATGAAGCAAAATCAACATTGAACATAGTTAATTAGAAATTGAATAATTTTTTTCATTTACTTTAAATTAAACTCTTTTTCTTTTGTAGATTAGAATTTTTCGATATCAATATATATAAAAGTTTACAACGGTAAATTTTTAAAATTACTTTTAAATTGTAAAATTTCAATAATATTGAAACAGTATTAACTACGAACAATGTTAAATTTAAAATTGTATCTATGAAGCAAAATCATAACTGACAAAAAGTTAAGTACAAAGTCTCCATAGTAAAGATTACCATCTTTCAATTTTCAATCATGTTAAAGCCATTGAATATAGAATTTAATAAGATTTTATATCATAATTTCTCATTTATGTTCTGAGAAGTTTCTATTATTGTAAAATGCGGAAATGCAGACAGGATATTCAAGATGTGATCCTTTCTATGCATAAATCTTTTTGCACCAATCAAAAACATACCCCAAGAAAGTTACACTTAGGAGGAAGTCAGTTTGAAAGAATTTAACCAATTTGTTGATAATATGATCAAAAGGGACCGTATTCAAGTATGGACCTTCAACTAACATCGAAACCAAAGTAAGGCAAATCATATCATATTAAATATTTTAAAATAGTTTGATCGTTCTGCAATATGCGTTCAAGCCTTGTCATGATGGAGTATATGACGTCAATTAAGTTGAAATCCGTTCTTCAAAATAATTTATTGTTTTCATAACAGTTCCTCGGCGTCTGTATCAATTTCAACATCTACATATATAAAACCTATCATTGATCCCACCAAATATATAGTGCATTATCTTTGCGTCAGGAAACTTTGGCTTTGATACTGATTACCTGAATTATCAATCTTTTGCGCTTAGAGTTCTCAATATAACATAATCCAGGGCAATAATATGACATAGATACTAATTGCTGAAATTATTCTTGTATTTTACAATAATCTACAACAAGTAATGTTTCCAATTCCTTATCATCACCACAAGTAGTGATAGAGGGTATATTAAGTTTGTCATTCTTTGTGTAGTAGAAGTAATTGAAGTCTACACAAGCTGTATATTCCTGCATCATTTCCAAGTGTTAATCGATTTAGACATGCGAATCCGTTTTTGTGTTTGTCTCATTTTGACATTTCACTTTATAAATAAAACTATTGTTACTAGTATATATGAATATAAGATGTGTTGAGGGTACTATGGACTCGGTAATGCCGAATTTTGCGTTCTTACTTTTGCTTCATCGGTATGATGTCGAAATGATGCTCATAAGCTTCTTCCAACAACAGATAACTTTCGGAAACTGTTTTCAAATAAAAGAACTTACATCTCCAGATAAAGCTTTTTAGGTCCGAACTTCGAAATTACTTTATCATATTAAAAACTATTACAATTAATACTGTCAATAACAATGACTAAGATTTACATATAAAAATTTCAAAATTGATATTGATATTGACCCGAATTTTATGACGAAGTTATTAAAAAAGAAAAGAAAAGATGCCCTTAAAGATGTTTTTAAAGACACAAACGATAACGATTTGGAGCGCATCTCTGAAGGCTAAAATTCCTATCGCTTTTTTCGCACAAATTCTTTTTTCTTAATTCCTTTTTTATATAATGCTCTCATAAATTATATTTCCAAGGCTTTTTGGACTCAGTTATTCTCTATATCTGATAAAAGATTTAAAAAGCCTATTAGTCTTTAAATGTCCTCCTACTGCCCTAGTAAAAAAATTCTCTTAAAAATTTAACTTAAGAAAACTATTGCCTCAAGGATATAAAAAATGAATAATTGTTTTTGTTTTGCATTTCCAATGCATAAAACGTTCATTAATTTATTGCATGTTTGCTATAATTATGCAAAATACAATATTTTTTCTTCTCTCTGGTTGAAATTTTGAACAGGAAATTGTTGCAAATATGTTGCCTTGTTAACTAAAAATCTAAAGTTTTTATTTTATTTGCCTAAGACCTCATTGAGAAACCCCCAATATTTTACATCAAACTGGTAATTATTTCTTAACTATATTTGTTTAAGGCTCTAAGGAAAAAGAGGAGAAAAATACTAGTTTTTGGTTTATTAAATACGTATATCATTTTCTTCATTTTGTTGGCAACTAAATATTTAAATAAGTTATTGCGGATTCGTTCTTTACTTTAGCTGGAAACTATAATTATGTATTTAAGCCAAAAAAGTGAAATAAACTGTTCTAACAAGAAATTGTAAACTAATTTAAATATTGCATGAACTAATGAAATTTTCATTTTTCAAAACAACAACAACAATAAGAAAACTTTATGAAAAAATGTCATGTCAGTGGGTTATAATTTCGATCCATTTTTTTATGTGCATTAGAAATGTTTATGCTTTTTTCAATTAAGCGCAAAATGTATAATATTTATTATTTATGGAAAGATTTTATTTTAGAATTTATTAAATGAAAGAGTTATGTAATTTTTACATGAGTTAAAAAAACAATAATAAAAAATACACTAAAATGAACAAACATTTAATTGAACATTTAATTGCTCGCTTTCATATGACTATATATTCTCTCTGTGATCTATATTGTGATAGATAAGGTTAAACATTTTATCTCACTCATTCATCATGTTTTTTTTTGGAATAGATGTTCATCACCCATTTAATAACATCCAATATCTGTAATGGGACATTATTGATTCACAATTTAATCTTCAGTGCATGTACGAATATATTTTTTACACCCACCTCCACCACAAGTGGTGATAAGAAGGAATTATCTAAAATCCCATAAAGTACAATTTTAGTTTAGCCTGAAGTCAAATACTCGGTTTAGTTTTGTCCGTCTGTATGTTAGAAATATTCCCGATCCAGGAATAATTGTCAGAATTCAATAAAATTGGTGAAGTTGTTTTAATAAGCAATTTGCTATTTAAACCCAGCTATGTCGATCTATAGCAAGAATGTTATATATCAATACCTGACACAATCTCCAAAAACCAGAACTTTTCAAAAATTTTCAACAAATAGTTACTTGATTTATTTGGTATCTAATTTACATACGGCTGTTTGTACTTCACCATCGTACAAAAATCATGTAAAATATCCAAATCAGTTTGTCATATAGGTCACAATTTTTAATATAATATTCTGAAATTTAATACTTATATTTATTTTGATGCAATAATGAACCTAAGAAAACTGTATTATCTTGGGACCATTATTTGTCCCAGCTCCCATAAAAGGCCTCCTCCAGGAATATGGTTTAAAGCTTTTAAAATTTTTAAGATTGACCAATTTTATTGGAATTCAGCACATTTATATTTGAAATCGCCTTGAATATATGTTATCAATTGAACCAATATCGGAACATTTTTTCGATATATCTTCCATACGAAAAATCCTTTACCGAAAAGAGGTTGATAAACCAAGTATTTTTATTACAGTATTTAATAAACTCAACTTTATTTTGATATAGCTCCAATACAAGGTTCACACCTGGAATATGATATAAAGTTTATAAAATTCCTTATTATAGACCAATTTTATTGAAAGTCGGACAATTTTCATTACCCACGTAAGACCCCACCTGGAAAATGGTTTTGAACTTGTAAAAGTCTAACAATATATATTAATTTTTATAAATTTTCTGAAAGTCTTTAATGGTTTAAAAAAATATCGTCCCATATTTTAATGTAGATTCAATATAGGGTGCTTAATTGAATATGGTTCTATTTATTGAAAATCATTGCAATTAAATATCTTACAGTATATATTGCTTCGAAAAGATTTTTAAACCTATAACACTATAAAATTTGAACAAAGTTTATTGAAATTAATTATTGGACCATATTCGGAATAAGGTTTTACAACATGGGCCAATATACATGTTCAGTTTTTATATGAAACCTGGGTGTTTGCAATTCGTCACAGCCGAATATGGTATTCTGACTTGTTTTCTTTGTTGTCTACAATTTAATCATATTTCTTAAATTTGAATCAAAAACTTTACTCAATGTCTCAATATTGTTGCCCTAAGAAATAAAAACATTTCAATTTACTCCTTTTTAATAAAAAACAATTCGAAATATTTTAATTTTTTTGTAAAGAAAAAACTTTTTTCTGCCAAACAATTATAAAAAAATATAAAAAGTTTTGCAACTCAATTTTTTCTCTTTTATTTTCTATTGTTCTTGTATTTATTTTCTTTTTTTCCTTCTACAATTTTCAACATTTACATTTCACACTATTGTTATATGTTTGAGTTTCTTTACAATATTTTTCCGTTTTTATAAATTTTTTCTCTCTTCTACCTCTTTTTTCTCTATAGAAGAGTTTTTATTTGTTTCTGTTCAATTGTTGAGGAATTGTTTAAATTGAATTATCCCAACCCTGTTGCACATTAACACGTAAATATATTTACTTTTATATAATTCGGTTTATAATTGTAAAGGGCACCGACCACGAGGTTTTAAGTGAAGATACAATTTTGATCATTTGACATTTCATTAATTATACAGATTAGTTTTTTATTCCATAGTGAACTATTTGTCTTTAATGATGTTAAATCTCTTATAAACCGCTGCTCTCTCTCTCTCATATATTTAAGAAGAGCTAGCAGTATTTTTGCTGCTCACTCAAACAAGTAGTATGCTTTTTCCGTATATAGACATTGTTTTTGTCTTAAAAGCAACTTCTGTTTAAACAACACTGGGTATTAGAGTGTATGTACACCGAAGGGCAAGAAAGTACATAGCTAACTGATCAAATCAGAAATTTATTCCCATTATCGCAAAGTGAGAATTTTTGAAAAAAATGTAATACACCGATTACCTATTAACTTCCTCTCCCCACATCTCTGCAATTCTAGTTAAATGAGAGAATGATAATCCCTTTTCAGTGAAGCATCCGATATTCATATGGAAATTTTCACGAGCTTAATTTGGAGTTAAATGTTTGTTGATATGAGTTCACAAATGTAAAATGTAATGTTGAAAGTAATTCAAATTATTTTAAAACATTCCTTAATTTTGTGTATAAGAGAGAAAATATAGAACTTTTTGTAAACTATTAGAAATTGCTCTTGAATTGAAGGCAATATTTCTTGATGTTGTTGTGAAAGAAAAAGTGTTTGTTATGCCTCTATTAATATCATTATTCTTACCACTTATATAACAATATTCCTTGCTGTTTGCTTCTCTTAGCAATTAAGAGTATAACTCAATTTCTCAAAATGGTGATATTTTTTGCTCTCTTTTTCCTTGTCCTTATTACTAATTGTTAGGAGAATATAATTAAACTCTCCTTCCGACTCCGATCAGATCAAATAATGGGAGTTCTTTACAACGGCTTCTTATACCGACCATGTATGGTGGAGTAAGATCTGTGTGAGTTCTTAGCAATTTCACCAATTTTCTCTTTATGCATTTAAATATTTAAATATTGTCTTAAGATAACATTTAAAACTGCTGGGTATATTTTAGAGAATATTTTATAGCTGTTGCTTAAGCTGGCTGTGTGACTGGCTTACTAGTATGTCATGTATGACTGCTACTTGTACGTGCATATTTATGCATGTTTAAGTTTTTTGCATACAAGCTGGCAAAAAGTGAAAGAAAAAAACTTTATTTTACTTGTTCTTAAACACGAGTTGATATTTCATTGTAACATTTAACACCGCGCGGAGAGTAAATTTACTTTAACAGCAACGTTTTTTTTGTTCATACTTTAAAGCGTAAAAGTTATTTTCTTTGTTCTCCAGCTGTTTTATACATTTTGTTTATGCATGAAGGCCTATTAACAATTAAATGAGCGCCATTAAGGGAACACAAAACTTAAGTTAAACAAATCAAGTTAAAGTTGTGGTAAGAAAAAGTAAACAAAATAAAACTATTTAATTTAATTTTAATACAATGTGAGGAAAAGAGAAATATTTTATAAAACGAAATTAGGGAAAAAATAAAATTTGGAGAAATTTTGGATTACAAGAGAAATTTGTCTTATAATCGAGGAGGGAATAGATGTGTTTATAATACATCGATTCTCGTACGGGAATATATCACCTCATTAAATGAAATAACAGAGCATTCGAACATTGTTATGGTCTAGTCGCATTGGACAGGTATTTATTAATTGTTTATAGTGAGCATTTCCGCTGATGGGTTTACGAATGTAAACAAAGTTGGTGAAGGTATTTTCTTTGAGTAAATCTAACAGATAAGAATACTGAACGACTGCATAATTCACCACTCACCGCCTGTAAGAGACGTATAGAGGATGATCTCTCTGTTATAATGCACAGATGGAAAGTGATTGCTTACCAAGATGTTGACCAATATTATATGGGGTCAGGACATCAATCTTACTGAAAATCTCAATAAATTTCTTCAGAAACGCAGTGCTACAGTATCTAGCTATTGTTGCTTTGGATACATGCAGCGAGAATTGGTCTTTCTGCAAATGGTTTTTGTAGGAGTTGACAGAATAAGGAGGAAGAAATGGTTTCTTTTCTTATCAAACACTACTCTGCTTTTAGGGGCGAAGCGAAACGGTACTTCTTAGTTCTTCTCTGCGTTTCGCCTTAGATTTTTACCTCTCAACTTTTCATTTCTAGTTTTTCCATTGCCAGTTCTTCTTTCTGCTTTACAAGGTACACAAAGGACCTAGAGGACCCAAGAGGGCCACACTTTGCCCCTTGTTTGATTTAATCTATTTAACTTTAAAAACTTTATCAAAGAAATTAATTTAATAAATTTAATAGAAATTTTAATAATTGTCAAACATTTTTCATGTTATTTCCATTAAATTGCCTAAAACACAAATTTAATTTTTGACATTATTCTTGATTAAACTTTATTTTATATGTTTTTCCAAAATTGATTTAACTTTCTTGTACATTTGCTTGTCATAAATCTATAATTTTTCATTATTTAAATTAATGTTAACTTTAGCTAAAAATCTATTTCTTTGAAAATCTTGATCTACAAATAATTTTCAATTTCAGTTGTTAAATATTTAACATAATTTTCTTTTGCCATTAAATGGAAAAAGACACAATTCTGAAAATAGAAAAACATAATCTCAAAATTGTCATCTGTCTAAATTTAGAAAATGTTTATTAAACTCTCCTTCAAACTTATAAAAATTGTTCCTTATTGTTGATTTTGGGCCTTGTGTAATTAAGTTAAGTGAAAAACGTATTTCATCCCACAATTAGAGCAAATCTCACACTCGTACAAACAGTTTAAACCCAATTTATAAAGATAAAAGTAAACTGACTTGACTAACTGACAATAACAATCACATTGGGGAACAATATCTCGAAAAAAATAACAAAAATAAAAACAACAACAATTTATCCATAAAATCTATTCTATAAAAAGGAAAAAATGATCAAAAAAGACAACACCAACAAAGATATATATTTACACAGGTCCTTTACTATAAAAATTAAATACACACACACTCTCATACATAGACAAACATTATAAAAAATCATCCCCCATAAAAAGAACTCTCATTTATTCCATTTATTCCTTTACTCTTATGCTGCTGCTGACAACAACGACACAATGTTGTTTTTGTTGACAATGATGATGATGAAATATTATATTGGCCACAACTGTTTTTCAGCGCCTCTAAGTAGAGTTAGAGTACTGACAATAAGGATGCTCTTGAAAATATATTTTAGCAATTAAGTTTAATTGAAAATTTTCACTTGAAATTATGATGATGAAAACGTGCTTAAACCTGAAACAACAAAATTTTCTAAAATTTATTTCCCTTTCCCCTCTTAAAAAAATTAAAACAGCATCCAAAACAAGACAACAACAAACAAACATCATCATCATAATAAAATGAAAGTGATTTTTAGAATTATTAAATACGGTCAAAGGCATGTTGGGGCATGTACATATATGTGTGTGTTGGTAAAAGGATGTTAAAACATACTACAAACGGAAAGCAAACGTGCGTTTAAGTTATTTTTAACGCAATTTCATGTTTATATGTGTCATAATTCAGTTTTTTGTAATTAAGGAAAATTAAGTTAAAAATTAATATTAAGAAGTTTTTCAATAGAAATCTGTGTCTGATTTTTTCTTATTTTTCGTATAAGTCTAACGGACTTCGAAGGACCAAATTATCAAAAGCAACATCCAACTTGTCATAGATTATAGCAAACAAATAAGAATGCTATATTCGGCTTTGTCGGATCTTCATCACAACTATGCACCACAAATGCGTCTAAGTAAATAAGTTATGTATCGTACAAATACACTCACACTTGCAATCTTATTCTAATTTGTCGATTTCCAATTGAAAGTTGTACAAAACTGGAACTCGCTGGAACTAAGAGGTTGCTTCAGATATTGGTCTATATCTTTTGAACCAATTTTGTTGCTTTTATATAGAGAACTTCCCAGCAAACTGTAGAAAATACTCAGACCAGATTTCGTTGAGCTTTATTAATAATTGTGGATGTGAGCGTGCCAAAAACATACAGGCAGTCAAAGCTAAATCGACTCAGATTTGGTAAAGGAACATATATACGTTATGGAGTTAGATATGATTCCTTCTTAGCGTTACAAACATCATCAAAACATCACTTGTGGTAGTGATTAAAATCAAAAACGAAAATGATACTTTTCTGAAACAAATAGGGACTTAAATTCGGAAGAAAATCTAATAACGTATAACAATTTACTAACATTATTGAGTTAAAATATTTATTTAAAAATATTTTAGATTTGATAAGTACTTCTTATTTCATAAAAACGTGATTCAGTAAAAAATAACAAAATTCGCTTTAAAGGACCAAAATGTTGAAATTACACAATATTGATCATTAAACAAAAATAAGATAAGAAAAACCAGAAAATATTCATTCTTACCTCAGTGGAAAAAATGAATCAATACGGTTAAAAGGATCAAATATGTTGAAAATACCTTTAACTATTCTCGTCATGGCCTTATTGTACTGGGTTAGATTATTTGAAGATTTTGTTGATATTTTTTATCAAAAGTTCCATTTTAATTAATAACTTTTTTTCTAAAAATTCCATTCTTTTTCAAAACTTCAATTTGTTAAAAAGTTGATCTATATAATTCTGAATTAAGTTCTGAGTCCGATACCTATAAATGTACAGTACAATATATTGGGAAAAGGGCATAGTGTTGTAGTGTTATTGTCAGATGAATTTCTAAAATCGTGACGACAACTCTAAGGCAAGTTTTTTTGTGTTTTTGTAAACCTTGTAAAACAATCTGAAAAACAAATTTTGGTTTTAAAAGATCTCCACAACGCACGTGACAAAAATCTTCTGAGGTTTTAACGTGGAAATCAAATAAGTAGATAAAAACTTAATAAATCGAAGAAATAGACTCTTCAATTTATTGGTACTTCCAAGGAGCTTTTCGTATGTGGGAAAAGCAAGATCTCAACAGCACAGACAAATATCTTCCGTTACTTAACATCATGAATCTTCCATCGAACCTTTGAAGTTTAAGTTTCGAAGAAAAAATAGCAGAGCTGTAGATTATTAAAACCAAGATGCACTTCCCAGGAGAGTTTTCTATATGGAAAAGTGAATGCCATCCAGTTATGTTACACTATATATCCACAATCGGATATATAGTGTATAACGTATAACACTTATCATATATGGCAATGACTAAGCAGACTAAGCGTTAAAATTGGCCCATATGGATAATCGATTGTTACCCAAATTCTTTATCTTTTTTTGGCATTTTATCCACAACTTAGTGAAGGGTAAAAACTCTGTTCGATCAAAAAATTTGGGAGAAAAACTTTCAACCATCCCAACATATAAGAAAGTCTTTAGGTGATAATCAAACAATATCAAATTTGATATTGAATTGAAAATACTATAGAACAGAAGGAGGAGAACACTACCTATTCGTAAAGGAGAAGCATCGAAATAACGGAGAATAGACAGCAGAATGGATATTTTTCCGACAGTTTTTTTAGACTCTAAAGAACATAGAAGAACACAAGAGATTTTACATATGGAATTATGCCACATTGATAACTATATACCAGAGTGGTACCAAAAAAATGTAGCTTTCGCACCAAGAGATTCAAATTCATATAAAATTACTAGAACTGATAAACTTCAATATCAAATTAATACAAGAAACTTGACGATAAATCGCTTCAACATAATTGACTAATTAGTTCTTTAATCTAACTCCTTATTACAATTTATGCCAAAAGTTTACAATTATTGAAAGATTTTTTTCATATTTCTTAAAATATTTTCTAAAATTGTTTTCCTCTCTTTTTTGAATTCATAAAAAAATTATCCCAATTTCTTTAGAACAAAACAAGGCCAAACAAAATAAATTTCATTTTGTTGCAACATTTTTTTATTTATAACCATCATCAAAAGCATTATCATCATCATCGTCATTAGTATCTTTTTCATCATCAATTTTACTTATAGCTTTCAACGTCCGATATTTTTGTTGCTGTTGTTAAGTATATTTATATTGAAGCCATTTTTGTTGTTTTTATCTTGATTGTGTGTTGATTTTGATGGGTTCTCAAGTGCATCAGTGAGTAGTAGTGGTAGTAGAAGCCATACAAACACATTGTTTGTATGCAGCAGCAGCAGTAGTAGTTGTTGCTATTTCCTGCTGTTGACTTTATAGTACATAGTCCAATGTAATCATAGTATGTTACTAGACTATAAAAATCCATACATATATATTTTTTATACTTTAAAATTTGGTCTTGGTTGTTCAAAGTATCACATTGTATTGTATCGTTTAAATCTACACATTTTTTGTTTATTGTTCTTTTGTTAACTTTTTTGTTGCTGTTGTTTTTCTTTACTTTTTAAAAAGAAAAATTAACTCATACAAAATATTATGATGTTGTTGCTGCTGCTACTGATGATATTGTTGATGAGAAGGACAACATATATTGATAGAATGTTAACTTAATATGATGTTGTAAAATGTAACCAATTGTAACATGTTTCGACTTGTTTCTAGTTTTAATTAGTATTTGACAACACAATATTTTATGTTAGAATGGGTGTTATTGGGTTCTAAATAAACGATGTCCTTTTCTCATTTTGGTGAATGTATAAATGAATGTATGTGTGCAATAAGGACTAAAATGTTTATCACGTTAATTGTAAGATTGATTAGTTTGGCTTTCAATGAATGTTAAGAGTAGCAAAAGGCTAGAGAAAAATGTTAAATGATGAAGATTTTCTCTAAATTGAAAGCTTAACATGTGCAAAAAAGGGGTTAATGTGTAAACATGGAGGTAAGTGCAAATTTTGCTAATAATGTGAGAATACAGATTTAAAGTAATAAAGTTTAAATTTTATTTTATCAACAAGTTCTTTATAATATATAAAAAGCACCATTAACCATAGTTGAACAATATTTTTTTATGTTTAAGAATCGAATGTTTATAATGTCATCTGACTGCGAATCTGATATATTAATCAGATTTTCAGAATTATTGAATTTGAATTAATGGCTCTGATGAAGGCATTTGAATGTTGTTTCGTAGAAATGACTTCAAAACTACAAACGTAGTAAAAGTGTAAAAAGTCCTCGATGTAGCCAGGCGGAATGAACAAACGGACATATTGTCATAACACTGGAAGCATTAAAGTCTTAAAGGTAAATTTACTCATAACCACAAATTTCTATATTGGACAAAGGAGACAAATAATTCGGCCATATGTTCTCCAATTTTTAAACATCAAAATAGCGTTTGAAATATGTAGACAGAAAAGGTTCACATGAAATGTGTATTGAACAAATAAGAATTAAATAAAGTTCAACTTTTTGGATATTCCGGAATTGTCAAAGGAATTAGAGGAAATTCTAGCCTACATTGAATATACTATTTGTATCTAGATCTTTTAAAATTCGATTACACCATTTAAAAAAAGCCTTCTTCCCCCAAAATCCAAGTTAATTGAGAAATCGACCTATAGCCTCCATTTCTTGTTGGAATGACAAAAAAAGTAAATTTTGAATCATTGGTTTGGAGATGAATGAGCATAGAGATAGAGAGATAAATGGTATCGAATGGAATTATTGGAAAGATCTAAAAGATGGACTAAACAGTAATTTATTTTTACTAAAAATGTCTATATGAGTTTTATGCGATTATACCTCCAGTATGAATGGACATTTGTATCAAAACTTCCTGAAACATTAAACTGATGATCAATTTTTTCTATAAGCTTCGTCTCAGGCTCAAAAAGAAGTGTCCAAATAAATGTGAAGTAACCTTCGACCAGATATCTGTTGGCTGATGAAATGGCACAACATTGATGGATTAATAAACCGTTGTCTTTGATTACCAGAATGATATGGCGTAGATTAGATGGTGACAAGATATCATTCCTACTCAACTTTTCAGAAATCTCTTGTGTCAAGCAGTTGCTGCAGTGTCTGGACACTTTTGCTTCGGAGTACATGTATAGGCAATGGTTTTTCTTCGATTTACTTTTGCAGGAGTTTGCCTGAATGAGAAAAATGAGGAGGACCTGATTTAGTGTACTGAGGATGCGCTTCTTTGGAAAGATTCGCTGCAATCTCTGGCGGATTTGGTGACTACTGAATTGAGAAATACATGCGGTTATATCTGAACTTGTGTTTAGTTTGGCGCAATTTTTTACAGTTTATATTATGTAAAATCTGAATAAACTGGACAGCATTTATCTATCTCTCTTTCTTTAACTTGACATTGATATAACTTATTATTTTACCTCTCTACAATTCTATAACTTTCCAATTATTCTCTTTTCAAGCAACACAAAGTATTCAATTCAATTCAAGTGTGTCGTAACTGTTTACACAATTTTTCATGACAGTCTAATTTCATTATCTAATATTACCAGTTTTTTCCTGAACAAACCTAATGTCCGATCATCTATATCGTTAATAGTTAAAAATGTGAAAGATCTGCCTTTTCAATGAAGGCTCCATAAGTTTTCAATGTGTGGAGACGTGGACATTTTTAATGGCAAGAAATTCAATTTCATACATTTTTGATAACTCTCCCGTTAAAACCGAGCAACTAGACTTTAGTTTAATATTTTTAAACTTAACCCTAATACAAACGCATACATTTACAATTAATTTAAATTAATTTAAAATTATTACCTTAATATACATGCCTCCTATATACAACTATACATACACATATGTATGTGAATTTTACGTACGTATGTATATATGTATGCATATATATCCTCGAAGCTAAAAAGTTTAATTAAATTATTTTAATATGCTTCATTTTGTTGATGCCATTGTAAACAAATTTGTAAATTTATTTGCATTATTTTTCAGAAACATTCTACCTCAAACTTCATTCGGTATTACTAGAATTTTTTGGCACTCAAACTTTCAACATAACAAATAAAATACCAATTGATAAACACATAAACTCTAATGCAAATATACTCACACTAATGTAAATCCACAACAAATACAATGAATGTAATATTTGGTTAAGTAAAATGTATTTGTAGACATGGGTGTATGTATATAAACATTGTTTTGTGTCTTAATGCACATAAATTAATTGACAAAAAGTCTTTGTCTATTTATATCCTTATACATATATTCTTATATATGTATGTATGAGTAAGTATTTAGATTTCTATTTAACTGTATTAGTATTAAAGTAAGTATATAGATAACATTACTATAAGTATGAGTTTAAAGCTTGATAAAGTAGTGGGACTGTGTAAACATATTTATGTACATATCTTTAAATGTATATGTGTTTGCATATGTATAAGTATATAAATATCAAGACTTCAGCAAATACATTAAATTAATTACGTAATGTAAACAACAAAACTACTAAACATTATTTTACTAAAATACTATAAATTTTCATACAACAACTGTTCAACGTACAAAATAGTATTAGATATTTTTGTTGTTGTTGTATATGTAATACAAACATCAGCACAAAAATTTATTTGTATAAGTTGTAAGTTATAAACATTTTTATGTGTATAAACAACAATATTAGCTACTCTAGCAGTATGTTCATATCCTTGCTTAAGCTTAGATTTATATGCCTGGTTATGGTTGTATTTGTTTGAATTTTAGTTGTATATGTTTTGCAGAAGTACATGTATAATATTAGAAAATTTTATATGTGTAGCAGCTGGTATGAATATTGTAAAGTGTAGTGGTTTTCTTGGTTTAAGTAAATATAAAATTACGCTGACATATAACACAATATAAAAATAATATATCAGTTTTGTTAACATATTTAGATGTTTATATGGATATACATATATGTTTGGATATAAATGCATTTATGCATAATTGCGTAACCCAACAAAATGTTGTTATATGAGATAAATGAAATTTTAAAAAGTGAGATCAAACAAAAAAATCTTAGTTTCAATTAAAATTTCATTATCTCATTATTTCAATTCAGTCTTGCAAATTATTATTCAGATTGTATAGAATTTACCGGTGCACTTTGAACCATAGGCTCTGAACGCTGTAATGCATCTTAACCGCATAGATTTGTAAATAAGGGCGAGATCTGCAAATAGCGTAGTAAAGCTCAAAGCATTACAACGTATGAAACTGTAAGGGTTTTGAGCATACTACTAGATAAACTACGATCTTCTTGATGACAATAAAACATTTTTTGGAAATATCGGAATATTTGTCGATAGTCACGCGGCACTTTTGTCGCTGAAAGTTCACCGAATTCCTATTAGTAGGCCGACGCAAGAAAACACTGTAGGATATCTGACATTACACCAGCTTGAATCCTCATGCATATGGACAACTTCGATAATAAAGAGGCCAATGATGTAACTAGGATGTTCGCAGTAATCACGGGTCACTGAATGTAAATTTGAGGGCTCGCGCTTCATAAAACTTCTATAGGCGATGTAATAGGGCTACAAATTATGAAAAAAATTTACGAAGATCAAAATGAGTGTAGATACCTTTTTAGCCAAAAGCAAACAAATTCAGCCAAAAACAAATTGAAAAAACCTTCAGTTTTAAAAGTCAAAAATTCAAATGCAAATGTTTCGAAAACTATAAGGAATAAATAAGTCTGTTTTTAAAGTCTTCTCAATGGTTATAGATAATAAAAATTCTAAAATGGGTAACAAAAACTTGATATTCGATTGAAAAAATTAATGTTCGATCCACCCCATATTTCTTGCCAATAAATGACATCATTATGCTGAATTTCATGCGAATGCAGGCATCATGAATTTTGCACATTGATATTTGTTTATATTTATCTTAATTTCAATACCACATATAATCGCTTTGAATTTAGGACTTATATAACACAAAACTCCATTACGGGAAAAACATTTGTATGGTAGGTTCCTAACTTAACATGGCCAATTTCAATCGGATTTATCATTAGGTCAAAATAATATGAACTGATATATCAAATGTACACCCTGTAGACTGTTCACATCTTTTTCATGGACAGCCAACCGGACTGACAGACAGAGAGACGGACGGACAACATCCAATCTTCCCAGAATGTGATTCTGGTCGAAAGGTATGCTTAAAGGTGGATGTAACAGTTTTTCTGCATGTTACAAACATCAGTCATAACCACCTTCGTTGGTTAAGGGCATAAATATAGGCGTAATTAAAATACAGCCATACGCATAAGTGAATACCCTTAAAATTTATAGCTTAAACTTCCGGTGTATTTTAAATCAGTAGTTAATCTATTAAATAATGCTGGTTATACGGGCTTCCACTCCCAAAAAAATTAATTATTGAAAGAAATGCCAAAGTAAAACACTGTTAACATGAAATAATATCTATGTGTTTTGGAATCGGTTATGTAAAGACATCAGTTGGAATTGTATGAAAATTGCGTACTTCATTTTGTAAAGCTCAGATTCTATATAAAGCTTCCCAGATAGTACAAAGTTTCCTTATTCAATATGTTTTCCGATTGAGGAAACTGAAAGTAATAAAATTCAAAATGTCTTTCCTAAGGAAGAAGGGTATAATTTATCAGAAAATAGACAAATTTATATATAATGCATAAACACATATTGATTTCTTTGCGTATAAGTAAGATCCTTTTAGAAACAGCTTATGAAAGTCTTAAATAAATTAGATATATTTTGTGCATTCAGCTTAATCTATTGATGTTATCTAAGAAAATTATATGCTTTTTGTGTGGAAATAATTCCTTAAATGGACATTTCTAAAATCTCTCCATCATTATTTTTGATAAAAGAAAAACTTTTCACTGGGTTCCACTTTAAATTACAAGTTTAAAGTAAATATTACACATACATTTAAAAGGCAACTACTTTACTTGTCTATGAAACTTGAAAAAAAACTATACGACTTAAAACCTCTCAGCCTTAAACTCATCGTCACCCACATACATATCTTTGTATGTATACATGTTAATATATATATGTATTTAGCCTGCATTTTATTTTACAAATTTGCATGTGGAGGCTTTTTCAAAATGAGTTTATTTTTGGTTTAATGTTGATTATACACACATACAGTTGCCAAGAGGTTGGTTGATTTGATTCTATGCGTTCTATATCTAGAATTTAAGTAAGATTTTATTACATGATGAGCATACAAGTATGAGTATAAACATTTTAAGAGTTTTTATATGTATGTGTGAAATTATGCTTGCAATTTTGTCTATGTATGCAATTTTTGTTAAATGCATATTATTAACCCATACATATAAAAGAATTTTAGTAAATATATTAAGAAGCAAGTTTGTGTATAAATATATGAGATTGTAAGTAACAGAAGTTAGTTTTAACTTCTTTACTGAAATGCAAAAATACAAAAATATGAGGTGGTTTATATAAGAGTCTTAAATTCTAAAGAATTTTTATGAGTATTTAGTTTAGGCCCCATTTTAATTTGTAAAAAAAAACATGTTTTATAGCTTTTTTGTATGTGTTAGAAATAAGTTATTGCAAAAGTTTTATTAATATAAAATATGAGTTTTTATGTTAATTAGATGTTATTTAGAAGGAAGTAAAATGTTAAGTAATATTAAGTAAGTTATTAAAAACTAAGCTAATTACAGAGTTCAAAAATGATTTAATTAAAATAAATTTAGAACAGATTGTAAAATAAAGTGTTTAAGCATTTTAAAAGGAGATTATGTAAATATAAAACTGTATATAGTTTTAAATTCTAGTTCAACTAAATAACTTTATATCGTCTGTACTTTATATTACCAAAACGGTTATGATCAAGAAATCAGATCTAGTACTGAACTAGACTAGAAATCAGAACTGAAACTGAACTAGAACTGAACTAGAGCTGAACTAGAACTGAACGAAAACAGAACTAGAACTGAACTAAAACTGAACTTGAAACGAACAAGAACAGTACTAGAACTGAACAAGAACATAACTGAACTAAAACAGAAGTAGAACTGAACTAGAACTGAACTATAACTGAACTAAAACTGTAGTAGAACTGAACTAGAACTAACAAGAACTGAACTAGAACTGAACTAGAATTGAAGTAGAACTGAATTAGAACTGAACTAAAACTAAACTCGAACTGAAGTAGAACTGAACAAGTATTAAACTAGAACTGAATTAAAACTGAATTAGAACTAAACTTGAACTGAACTAGAACTGGACTATAACTGAACTAGAACTGCGTTAGAACTGAACTAGAACTGAAATTGAACTGAACTAGAACTGAAATTGAACTGAACTGAAACTGAACTAGAATCTTGCATTGACGACATATGGTTGAATATGAATGAATAAATGGACTAAAGTCTTGACAGAAATCTGAACTGGAATCTGACCAATTATTTGAACTAGAATCAGATCTAAAATTTGTACCTTCATAATGAATCTGATGATATATTGCCAAATAGTATCATTATCTCTTTCAATAATTTTTTTACTTCCGAAATATTTGAATATGTAGACAGAGGAACTTACGTTATTACGCCTATTCAGAAGAAATCTCCATAAAGTGTTTGAACTTATCTGGAGGCTAGAGAAAGTTCTTAAGCACGTAAACATTTTAGCTTTAGTATGAAGTTTGTATGTCTGTTACAGGAAATAAATGAGGCTTTTTTTTGAATAAATAAATTCCATTATTTTCCTAATATTTTAAGCATTTCAAATAAAATTAAAGAAAAAAGTGTTAAAGTGAAAATGTATAAAACCAAATCCACACATACACGTATTTCAAGACATTAGTGAAGTACAAAGATAAAAAAAATTATTGGCAACAAATATTTCTAACAAATGTTTGTTATACAAAAACTAACACATGTGTCACCCAGTTAACTAGTAAAGCAAATACTAACATGTTTTTTTAGAAAAAATTGCGCAAAACAAGAGAGAACTAAAGGAAGTAGCACAGGAAACAAGTATATTGAAGAAAAAAACGTATGCAATCCTTAAAATTTGCCACCTGCATCTTCTGCTCTAAAAAACACATCTAATTTTTTTAATATTTTTTCCTTTTTTTTTTCTTAAAATATTTATTGAACTAGAAAATTCGATGTGTAGCAAAGAAAAAAATGGAAAAGAAAAATATAGAAACAGAAAATAGTGTCTACCTTAAAAGTTTCACAAAACAACAAATGCAACCAAAAACTCACGTTAGAAACAGGAAACTAAAAATGGCACACATACAAGCATATATTCCCATTTAGGAAAAAAAGTGTGAGAATAACAAACATCTATGATGGCTTTTAGCAGAGAATTTTAGTATAATAGCTATTTTTCTTTTTCTTCTTCTGCTGCTTTTACCACTTTCTTTGCTTCATTTTTCGCTCTAAAAATGCCACAACTTCTTCACTACTTAAGTTAACAAAAATTCTCTACGTTATGTTGGCCACAAAATCTACATCCTTATCTCAACACAGCTACACAAATATCTTTCTAATGCTCATATGTGTAGATATCTGAATGTGTGGTGTGTGTGGATGCATGAATATTTGTATGTTGACTTTAAAATTGTATGACTTTAATGTTGTTTAACTTGCATTGACGGCATATGGTTGCATATAAATGAATTTCAATTTGAAAACTTTTGTCTTGCAAAGTTTTTCTTTTCAATTTCTTTCAATCCTTTTTTATTTTTTTGGAAAGAAATTCCTTAAAAGTTTTTTTGTCATACCTTTATTTATTTAACAAAGTTTTTATAACAATGCAAATATTGATGTTTAACTTAAAAGGACATTTTTAAATGTATTAGTTTTTCCTTACATGATCTTTCTTTTTGTGTGTGTGTGTGATAAAAAAGAAATAAATTCCTTAAGAAAATTGAAAATAACAATATTGAAAGAATTCTTGTGAAAAAATCTAAAAAAGTCAAATATGCAATATAAATTCTTTTTATAAACTTAATGCATATTTGTGAAGAAATATGTAAAGAATATTATATTTAAGAATAATTTTAAGGTCAAGAATAAATAGAAAGTTTTATGTTTAGTATATTTAAAAGTATTTCAAAATTTATATGGAATTAAATACATTTAGCAGGATTAAAAGAAAATATCTGAAAATATTTTAGTTAGAAAAAATAAGGTTACAATTTTAAATATTTTTGAAATACAGATATGAAATAAAAATCTATGCAGTTTTATTTAGGGAAGGTTATAACAAGACAACTAAATGTATATCTTAGATATTTTGAAAAAAAATATTACAATATTCCTCAATTCTCAAGGATCTAATGAAGTTGCTATCAATTGGCTGAAAATAATAACTAATATTTTGCTTTTTATTTTTGAATAACAAGCAAATTTGTACAATTGTGACCACCTTTAACATATACATACTAAAGTGACTTTCAGGTGTGAATAAAATCCATTTACAAACAAAACAAAAACGGTTAGTAAAAATTGGGATCTAACGAAATACACTGTAATTATGAATGTGATAATATAACTTATCAATCGATCGCATATCATGCTTAAAGCGAGACAAATAAGAGAAATATATACAAGGTCATACTGATAGCTTTCTTTGACTAAATCTTGTTTACAAGAAGTTGACTAGACAAGAGATTATCCTAAACTTATTTTAATACACTGTACAGATTCTTCTCTATTATTTGATAACCATATCGTAATTATAACTAAATACCACACGCTGTGATAAAAAATTAAATAATTATTTGTAACTGTATGTTTGTCCCTACAATATGACTGAAAAAATAAACCAAAAGGAAATACTTCCTAAAAATTTGAGGAGAAATAATTCTTTCACTATTAACGAGGTTATAAAAGCAGCTCTAATATTTTTATTGACTAAATTGATTTTATTTAATCGCAGAAACTTTGGATTCATTTTAAGTTTCAGAAACTCAAAAGATTTTTACAATAATGGTTCTAATATCTCTTGATAACTTCAGGACCTAATGGCCTGATATCCTTTAGTGAAAGATGCGTCATATTTTAAACGTTTCACTTCTAGAGATCAATTAGTATACTTATTTAGTGAACATTAATCGAAATTTAGCTGATGAAAGAATTCTTCGTTACGAAAAAAATTATTAAATTGACTCATAAGCGATATAGAATTCTATATAATCCAGATCTTATTTTCAAAGAAAATCATATCACAACCTAAGATAATGAATTATCGTTAAAATGATCACATTTGCTAAATGGTTATTGTAAAATATATCTGTAGTATAAGGCGAAAAATTAAACATTACAGCTCTACAATGGGATCATTAAGTGTCGGAAACAATGTTCTCGAAGCTGGTTTTATGTAGTAAACAGATCTTCAATAAAAGAAAAAAGGAAGGATACATTTGGCTAGAGGTGTACTTTTTGGAATGTGTAAATGTAATAAAAGGCTGCAATTGAAAGTTATAAATTTGTGTGTTTGTGCATTTATTTATAAATAGTGTATTTCGTTAAATACAACATATCTGAAATATTTTCACTATTGGGAACCATCGAACTTCTTTAATGAAAAATAATAAACAACAATTATAGTTGAATACAGTGTTGTAAAAGTGGGATTCTAAAAACCCCTTATTGCACCACTTTTTGAAAATTCTCAACAGCAACTCTGGTTGAATATATCGAAAAAAATTGAGTACAAATTTAGATATTTCTACCAGAACAAATGTATAAAGAGGATATACTAATTTTGACATGTAGCAAATCCAATGTGTTAAAAATTTGAGCCGTTCGTCTGTATTAGCATGCTAATTGTCTGTATATCTTTCAATATGACTCTCCGTCTTTCTGTCTTCTTTATATATTCCTATCTAAAATCAGAAAAATTGTTTCATATGTTAAAGATTGATTTTTAATACAACATCAAAACGAAGCATAAATAAAATTGTACATACTTGTCACACCAAAACTCTTTAAAATCGGTATATAAAAAATGTATTAGTGACTTTAAACTATGAAAATAATTGTTATTTCACTTATAAATGTGATAGACGGTATATATAAAAATTTGGTATACATAACTACAAGTAACCGTACTTGTTTCCTTGTACATTTATTCATTAAAAATTTAAACCAAAATATAAACAACTGTTACACCTATTTCCGTTATTTAGAAAAATCACTATTTCCCAACGCCAACAACAAAAATATTTAATTTTGCTATTTAGTTTAACAATCACTCACTTGAATTTTTCATTTTCGTTAAAAAACCTTCGTTAAAAATCCATTAGGGTTTCGACAATATTTTCTAATATTTATTAACATCATTAATTCCTATTTTTGTCGATGTAAATATTCTTGTATTTATTTAATTTTTACTTAGACTGTCAACACTTTATTATGACAACCGTCGCATGTATATATGTATGCATGTATTTGTTGTTAATATGTGCGTGATTGTTTCAGAAATATGTGAGTGGATAAATAAATCGCAATAAAATAGAATAAAATATGTAAAAATTTACTGAAATCACGCATAACAATTGAATGAAATATAAAATCAAAAATAAAATTTGTTAAATAATAAAGAAAACCAACAACAACATTGATTTTATCAATTTTTTTTTTTTGTGTGTGTGCATGTCAACCATGTCAACATAAAGTTGTCAACTATGAGATACAAATACATAGATAATTTAGTAGATATATATTTAAAGCAAATTTGTGAAATATGGACAACACAAAGGACTGCGTGTTAAGCGAAATGTGATAAATGAGAGATTCAAATGTTTTGCTTAAAGAGTGTAAAAAATTTTGACTAACTTCAGTCCTGTATTTCAATCATGTATTTAATTATGCCTTCACTAAAGTCTATTGAACTCATACTATGTCCTAAACATATACACACACGTAGAACTCATTAATTATTTACGCTTTTGAATTGAGTAATTATACAGGAATATATTTAACAGTTAAATGAATGAAAATGTATAAAAAGTACAAGGGAAATTAACAGCACAAGGGAAAATTATTAAACATTTACCAATAGCCAAATGTAACCTCCCAACCCTAATTTTCATCATGCTTTATGAGACATGCTGACGTACCAATATATACTTATTCTCTGTCTAATGCAAAACATTAGCAACAACCCTTTAGAGTGAATATAAAAAGTAAGTGAATGGAGTATAATTAGCTATACGGAATCTTAAATACCCTACGAAAACTCTTTTAAAAGGTAAAAAGGTTTAAAGTCTTAGAGTTATAGAATTTTACAAATTTATTTTGTCTGATTTATTGTGTTTCCCACATAAATTAGTCTACTCTTCCTTTATATTTGAACAAATTTTATTCAATTGAAAATATTTAAAATTTAAAACAACAACAAATACTGTGAGTACATCTCAAAATTTGGATTATTGTTGTAATTAAGGCTTGCATCGAAAATTTTATTGTAGTTCGTTATTTGAAATTTGAAATTATTTCAGATTTTATATAATTTTTGACCAGGGTTCTTATAATTAAACAATATAAGTTGGAACAATTTAACTTAATTTGTTTCGTTATTTTCACCGTTTCAATCACTTTAGTATATATCAATTTTATATAATTTTTTGAGGCTATTGCTGATATCTGTCTGTAATCTTTTCGTTAATACATCGATTGTTCGATGGTTCTCAAAGAGCACAAAAGACAATTTGAGTAAAATGAATTGAATTCGAATTCTTGGTGAGACCATTTAAGTCCATCGATTTTTCGTTAAGAAATTTAATACGAATATTAAAAATGTCTCAGATACTGGTCCACGCTGTGTACTTTATTGAACTTCGGTGAAATTTCAGGGAATATTTTACTTTGAATTTTGAGATGATATCAGATGTTGGTCTATTAATAGACTCATATTGAACCGATTTTGCTATCTTTCTGAGGCAATGAGAAGTATTTTTCATAATAAAAATTTTACTTTTCTAAAATATCTTAGTTCGGAACTAATAAGGAAAATTATTATCAGATCGTTGCTGATTTCATTTCTTTTAATTTTTGAGCTAATTTCACATATCGGTCCATTGAGAAAAAAACATAAAATTCAGACTATTGCTGAGTTAATTAAAATAATTTTATTTTTCTTTGAATATATTGCGTATTTCCTTTTATTTTTATTTATGCTTCACATATCGGCCCATAATTTCTTGCTATTGGATCGATTTCTCTAGCTTTATTTTTTCTTAGTTTTCAGGACATTATTTGGGTATATTTCGTAGAATATAGACTATTGAATAGCCGACTTAAATTCTTTTTGGCTGAATTTTTAAGGTTATCTCAGATATCGGTCCACAAATTGTATATTATTTTTATAGCATTAATTTTCAACGTTTTAATGATAGATATTATCATTAAAAATCCCATTAAAATGTTTATTTGAATTTTTGTGATCGCATCATATATCGGCTCATAATTTATTCGTAATTGGACAAATTTTACTTGTTTTAATTATAAAAGTTTTTAGGAATATAAAAAGAACTCTGAAAAATTTATATTGAATGTGAGTCATTTTTACGGTCATTTATTTTCTGTCATGATATTCTCAGTTAAAATTTTGGATGCTCTCTCAGATATCGCTTTCCAACTTCTTCATAAACATACCAATTTTCGTTCCCTTAACCTTGAAAAGGATCTAGCATAAAACGAATAATCTGAGCTTATTTCATAAAATAGGAGAATATTTAGAAGAGTCATAAGCTTTTTCCCAGCGTTTTTCATATGGATACAAACAATATGATAAGTTAAATATACCCAATATACTAAACCTAAAATTGTTAAAGTGAAAATCTAACAAAAACTACAACAAGTTTGTCATAGAGATTCCTTTTTTTCTAAATATGAGTAAGAAGTTTGTTTAGAACTTGTTAAGCTTCTACCCTTTTATGTGATTTTCAAAAACAGAAAGAAAACTAAATTTTTATTTTCTAACATTTTAAAAGCTTAAACGTTTAACATATTTGTGTGTATGTGTGTGTTTTGTGTGAGTTTAATGAAAGAACACTTTTAAGGTTTATGATTTATTCTCTTTTTCCTTATAGACGAATAACCAGTCCTTTGCTGGCTTGTTTCTGGTTACCTTTGTATTTTTTGGGACGCTTGTCTATATATGTATGTGAATGTGTGTGTGTGTGAGTGGGAAAATTATGTATTTGTTATTTTTTGTAAATCCCTTTATACAAAAAAATGTCTAAGTTATTAAAACTAAATTAGGGTTGATGACAACTTTACAATAATATCTCCCCCATTATGTTATGACAAAAGGTATAACCAACCATGGCCAACACATAATAACATAACAATGTGTGTCTCTTTTTACAAGAAACTGGTTATATGTGACTGGTGTTTGTAAAACGATGTGTGAGTTTTTTATTCAGTTAAATATATAATGATATACACTCGAAAAATAAATGTTAGTAAAAATGGCAGAGATAAGGTTCTTGAAAACATAAATTTCTAAGTATGTTTTCAACTTTTATGGCCTGAATTTATAATTTTACTAACTTTTTCTATGAGTGTTTAATTATAATAAAGAATTATCCTTATATCCCTTTCCACTCTCCTCTCCGCGCAACAAAACCCCCGTTAACCCATAACAACAATAGCAATATTGTTAACGTTGATGTCTGTTAAACGATAGTGTCATTTGCTTGATTGAATAGTTTATTTTTTCCCCTTCCCCCCTCCTTTCCTTTACACTATTTTTAGGTATTTTAGCTCTAATGAGCCTTGTTAGTAAACAATTTTCTTCCTCCCTTTTTTCGTAGCCGAAAACAATTTAATCACTATTTTTCCTAAGCTTTCCTTGACATTCACATAACTTTAAGGGTTTACTCTGGGGTTAAACATGCAGTTGTGTTTCTTATTAAAGAATTTTTTAATATTTTAATTACAATATTATTTTGTTTACATGAAAGTTTACCTTATAAATAAATAAAATACGAAAAAAACAAGAAAAACTTAATTTTTATGTGAAACGAAAAGTTCTGGGGGGAAAAACTACCATCCAGGGAGTTTTCATAGTTTTATATATCATTTGGTATTTAGAAATATAATTTTATTTAATATAGACAAAATTTCATATACTTTGGCTATTTATTTTTATAACCATAGCAACATATTTAGGCCTGAAAGATAAGTGTTCACCAGCTTGATTTTATGGAGGACTGGAGAAGGAGATTTTTCAATTAAAAATATTATCTTGTCTTTGATCATATTTAAACCATAAAAAAGTTATGTAAATTTTTTGTATAAAATTCAATTACTATTTCATTTAAATACCTTTTTTAAGATTAAATTTTTGGAGTTTCACAGGAAAGAGTAATGATTTTTGGTTGAGTTTTAAATTACCTAAAAAGAAAAGAAGAGGGAGAAAAATAATTTAGTTAAAAATTTAATATTTTTATGTATAAAAGTAATATAAATGACTTTATATTAAATATAATAAATTAATGACTTAAATTTCTTTTTAGGATCAAATCGCATATAAACTTAACTATAACATAAACTATAGCTATATAAGCATAGCTGAACTATAGCCCATGGTAAAGGCCACAGAATAGCCTATGCTATAGGCAGTAATATAGTCTATACTCCAGTCGATAGAATGGGTAAACTATAGACTGCATTATAAGCCAAACTATTGACTGTAGTTTTTACTAAACTATAGTCAATATTAGAGCGTAACTAAAGCCTATATACACCCAAAGTGAGCTTGAACTTAGAATTTTCTCTGCCGTCTAATATTGTAGCTTCAGTAGATTTAATTTCAGACATTATCTGAGTGGCTTTCGTAGAATGTAGGCTACAGGAAAAGATATTTAAATTCTTTTAAAACCTTTACAGAAAATCTTTATTTGAATTTTTATGGTTGTCTCAGATATCGGTTCATACTTGTTTTGAAGGCAATTGGAAATAATCTGGGTAAATATTATTGAATTCAATTCGTCATTTGGAAGAGGCTCTATTATTATTACGAAACAGATCATGATATATAACATAAGCTTAAGTAAGTCTGTGAAACAGCTAGAAGACAGTATGTAAGAGTGCAAGGCAAATTGGAAACATTCTTTGTCACGAGTTATTTATGCACCATACAAACAATTCTATATTAGAAAACTTCAATGTTAGAACTCATCATCCCCTAAAGAGGCTATAATTCTCATTGGTCCTCTCATTTGTTTTCAGAGCAATATGCTACAATATGGCAACATCAGAACATTCGAACGGTTTTCTACTTAAAAGGAATTACCATTGAAAATAAAAGCGATCGTAAACCGTGTCCTAAAAGCTGTAAAAAGTAGCTGAACATACCAAATTGTACATCTGATGAACTCATATCTAAATCTACGTTCTTATCACTGTCAAAAGATAAAAACTCGTGTTTTGAGTTTACTTGGTTTCTCAAAAATGCAATTCGGTTTTAGGAGACATAGATAAAAATTGATGCAATTGCTACTGTGATGAATATTTCCGAAGTATCAAAACAGGGTAGCTGGAAAAAGAGATCCAAATAATGTTGTGTACTAGAGATTTTGTGTACTGAGATTATTCCTTCCCATAAGAGTAAGGATAATTGGCTTTGCTGATAACATAGCCTTGGTGATGGTACCCAAAAATTATTAACGAGGCAAAATGTTCTCCAAAAGAAATATATGTATGGCACGTTCATGGCTCTGTGAAATGGTTTTATCGGAGAAAGGATTACGTCAAATACCTACGTCAATACCTTTGTATTTCATGTGAGAGATAAAGTCACAAATATATGCGAATACCAATGGACTTTAATAGTTGAAAAGAAATGTGTTGGATGGAGTTGTCAGGAGAATGATACTTTATGATTCTCCAACATGGACGGAATCTAGTAGGAATTACAAGGGCTATAATTAGAATAAACAGCGCTGCCGAAAAAGTGGTTACACCCTTTTGCGAAATTGACTTCTAAAAGTTATTGCCAACAAAGCTGCCCTATGTATAACAGTTAAAGGTGCTCATACAAGGAACGGTATATCATCTACGAAGCCAACTATCCAAGACTTCTGTAGAAGTCGACCTTCTACAGAAGTCTTGGTATATCGCTTTATGTTACACTCCACAGTAATGGCCATAGAACTGATGCTTGTGGTAATGCCACTTAATACTGTAACATTTGCTTCCACCTGTGTATCGCAGGACAATACACTTTCCGTGAAACGCTTTCTTGTTATCTTTCTTAAACAATTCGGAACTTGTTAGTTCCTGTTTTCATACCAAGCAGTTAAATCATTCCTCTTAAATCTCTTAAGTTATTTACAATTGGTCTAAATTGTAGCTTTTTAAGGCTGTATATTATCGGGTCTATAATTTAAGAGTCCGTTAATATTCATATATTATATAATCTCTATTTTATTTTTCTACTCTTAATTACTTTTTACTCCCAAATTGGATTTAAAAAAATATTTCAATATTATTTAATACATTCTGTTTTAAATTGAAATATAAATTAAAGAAAATAAAAAAGAATTCACTTCCACTTTTAAATTAATAATATTTGTACACCCATACATGCACACTCATACATAAACATTATTCAATAAACATATTTTTTCAATTTCCTCAACAAAATATCAATTATTCAAAATAGAAATCATTTCTAAATAACTACAACAAAAATATACATAAATACATTTTTATATAAATTTTTTCCAGCATTTGAATATTTATATATGAGAGAGAGTAAAAACGAAAACTAATGCAAATTGAATTTGTATGTGAACAAAAAAAAATCAACTGTCAACCCCTCAAAGTATGTTTTAAATTTTATTTTCACAACATAAAATAAATCATTTAATAGTCAGTAATAAAACATATACAAACAAGTAAATAAAATAAAATTATTAAAAAAGAATAATTTACGTAAAAAATTTAAATTAATTTTTTTTAATTTGTCTAGCATTCTTTTTGTTTTATGAAAAATGAAATGAAAATAAATCATTCAAATGAAATTCAATTGTATTTTTAAAATTTATTCTATTTATACCCTACACCAACTTAGGTGTGCGTTTGTGCTGATGTTTGCAACATACAGAAAATTGGTGTTACACCCATTTCTAAGTATACCGTTCGTATCACTTTCTGCGTCGATTAAACATGTCCATTCTTTTGTTTGTCAGGTCCAATTTCTGAGTCATGTTAATGAAACATGGGTTCCAATCATTTGTTCGTTCCAAGACTTTAGGTACCTTCCCTACAAATGTAATCTGAAAAATCCTAAATAATAGTAATTTTAAATAAATTTGGTAGAAGTAAATCTTATGATATTCTAAAACGATGCGCAAAATTATACGAGGTTCGACCCATTATTTATCATAGGTCCCATGTAAACTTCCTTCCAAAAATCACTTTGAAGAGAATAAATCTCACATATACGTTGGTATTGTTATAAATGTTCGGTAAATTAAGACAAGTATGAACAAAAATTGTTTCGAAAAATGATACGAGGGTCGGTCCATATTTTTTCATAAAAACATTATGTTTACACAGAAAAAAAACTATGTAAAATTTGTTACAATAGAAGTAATTTAACTTTAATTATTTATGATTTTGCTTCGAAGATGAAAATGTCAATTTTACATTGTTTCACATTAAATACAGTTTCTTGAGAATATTATAGAAATTTTATTACTTAAAATCAATTTAAAAACGCATCATCACAAATGTAAATACTCAATGAAAAGAGAAAAATATTTAATCTCGAATCAACTTTGTTCAAAGTTGGTTTTGCTTCATATTTTTTCTATGTATTGAAACGCATAATTTCCACATAAATGAAATGTCATAATAAAGCACCGCACACTTAAGAATATATGAGCAAATAAAAGTGTTACGAGGGTCATTCATAATTTTTTGTTACTACCATTTATAACCATAATATGGTGTATAGTACAACATAGTCCGCCATGACCGACAATAAAATTCTTACTTGCATTGTCTCTCTTCTTCAATTTTTGGGGTAATGAAATGATGACGATTTCACAATATGAAAATCATGGTTCACAATAAATGAATCAATAGAATTTAGAGTTTGAGTTATAGTCATCATCAATCCACTGGTCTAATACAAAAAAGAAAAAAACTCTCTTTCATTCGTACATTAATGCAAAAACAATAATAATGGTACTGCCAATGATGACGATATAGAGTTGTATAATTTTTTTAAGGATGAACGAATTTGAATGAGAAATGTTAGTAGTTATGAGGATTAAATTGTGATTTTGATACTGCTGCCACTGCTGCTGGTGATGATGTCTGTGAAAGATGGCTGCCATAAATGTTATGAATGAAAATTGTCTAGCATTTTGTAAAGGCCTATACAAATGTTATTTTTCATTTTCTCTCATTTTTTGAGTTTTCCTTTTTTGTCCAAAAAACGAATTTCTATGATTTAAGTATTATCGATCAATGACAACTGCATGTAAATTTGGAAAATAGACAAAAAAATGTTTAACAATTGTTTAAACATCAAGTTCGTTTTAAATTGTAGTAATGAAAATTTAAATAAAATGAAGAAGAAATGGAGAAAGGAGTAGATTTTTTGGGGATATAATAAATGCAATTTCCGTTAATATTGAGTCATTTATATTTTAGCTATAAATGCTGTAGTAAATACTTTTTATTACGATATCCAATACAAACACAGACATGTGTTTGTTTAATATCATTGAAGAGAAAGAATAATAGTTGCCAGAAAAAAATAGAAGAAAAAAACACTAACAAAACTAAACAATATATATTCATTATATTGAACCACAACTAAAAACAGCAGTGGGTAATAAAAGTTTCATAAATTTTAATAATTTATTAATTTTAAATGTATTTTAGTCAAAAGAGTTTTTCAAAATGCTATTAAATTAAACTCATTTTGAACTTTCGAGAGTTTTAGCGAATCAGCACTGATTATCCAGTATATATTTAGAAAGCGATTCATTACTTTCGGATAAATTTTGGAATGTTATATTTTGTTAATTTTGATATATTCAGTTATTATTACTTTTTATATAAAACATACATATGTTTGTAGGTCCAAAAATTTCTTATAAATGTCTATAACTTTTTCTACTGGTCCGATAAATGACACAATGATAAAGTATATATAGCTATATACAGTAACTAAAAAATATTGTAAAATTTCTTTACTGTATTTTTGATTTTGTCTCAAGTATCGGTCTACAACCCTTTTTTTGCTGGTTTCAAAAAGCGATCTGTGTTAGGAAAATAATAAACACTTTTGGCAGATTTCAATAACCTACGACAAATTAATGAATTAGTGAGCGTGCCAACAACAATCAGACGGACAAAGATAAATCGACTAAGATTTTGAGATGATGCGAAAATACCTCATGTTGTCTGGGATGTTCCGTACTTGCTGTTGCATGCAGAATGGCAAAGTTTATATAGCCTCTTCATCGCATGTATTAAAAGAATCTGAAGGAAAATAAACCCAGTAGGTTACCAACCATTTATGCTTGGATACTGATCTTAACAAATATGTAAATCTATCTTTATGCTACTGCGAAAGAATAAAATATGTCTTCAAATATTCTGCGCAAAGTCACCAAATCAATAGTAGATTTTTTTTACCAAGAGAGTACATTTTTTCAAATCGTTCCTGTTAAATAAATATAGAAAGACATTTAATTATAAAAACATAACCGAAATTTTAAATCGTATATAGTTCCAAGATAAAATTTCATTGAATTGAGCTTTAGTTACGTAAAGAAGTAAGAATTTTCTAATACTTATAGACTCATTTCTATATTTATATATATCCATATTCTTGAATCAAAACAAATTCTGAGTCGCTTAAATTATGAAAAGAGCTTGACGTCGTTTTAGACAAATCTCTCCTTGTGCAAAAGAGAGAATTCTCTGCAATGAATCTTTTAAATTTCTTATGATTTAAAGGTTGAATCCCATATACTCTAGTGTCAAAGCTGGGGAAAACAACCTTTGAAGTTTCACCAGAGACTTAAGTTTGTTAGCACAGTAACCTGCCATATTGACTGGTGGTGAGGCTCTTCGGGAAGTTTCGTACCACAACCAGCACACTCTGAGGTTAGGCCAACATGGCAGGTACCCACGTAATTCTTAAGCACATGTGTCTGTACTTCAGTATGTTATTGTTGAATCGCTCCCATCTAAAATAATTGTCAAAGCTCATTGAGATTTGACCGAAAAAATCCCGATATGTTTCCTGTTCATACCAGAAAAATTAGTTCAAATTATATAACGATTTAGACAAATATCTTTGATAACCTTAAAATTCTGAGCAATATCTTTTTCAATTTTTCTATATAAAACTTAATGAATTTGTTCGGTAGAGCCAAAAACGTGAGTTTTTATGTAAATCTAATTACATTGCGTATAGATTTAACTGCATATAAGTGTGTAACGTATTCCAGTTACTATATAAAGTGGAGTATTTAAGGTATAGTTTTCAATATTTTAGAAGCAAGAGCTATTAAAAAATTATCAAATATCCAATAAATAAACTCCCTCAAAATTTTTAAAATGTGTTCAGGAAATATTTTTATAATTAAAAATAATGTATTTTCTCCAGCCCTGTCATCAGATCAACTTCAGAAATTGATTAATTATTTTTATATCATTGTAGATCAACTTAATGACCTTGATATTGTCATATTTATTAACATTTCAAAGACTATTGGAATCTCTAAGTCCATATTGATACTCTCGTTTTTGATTAGTGGCTTTTATTAGTACAATAATCTTCGATCAGATTTCTTAGTTTCCCTGAAGATCGCTTATTTAAACCTGTTTCATTAAACCTATTATTGTATCAATTTCATCTCTCTATATAAAATTCTTCAATTATTTATAACTCATTTTTATTTAAGTTATCAACTTTTTCATTCTTAACTGTTTTGATTATTTGTATGTATATTTATGTAGATCCTTATGTAAATAAGTATTTTGTTATATGTGTAAACTGCATATAAAGTCTTTAGCATAAAATCCATTAAAAATATTGGAAATCTTTTTTTATTCTAAAAAAATTTTATTTTCAACATTTTTTTGGCAATCAAATATACACTTTGGATATTGAATATGTATATAAATGTTTGTGAGAGTATAAAACTCTATACCTCTTTTATTCTATATTTGTATTGATTTTAAAATTTTTGTTGTTAGTTAATGTATGTATAGAAAAGTATGTAAGTATATGTAGATATCAGTAAATATATAGAGAAAAGATATTCCAAAAAAATGTTGATGTGTTTGAATATTTTATTTTGCTATTTTTATAACTACTTCCGCAAACACACACACATACATACATATTTACAGCAAATAGGAAATAAACCAATAAACATAATTACACAAATGTTATTGTCTGAAATATTTGATTAAAATTATGATTTCAATCCCGCTGTACAGATTTTTGTAGATATATAATGTTTACATATTTATTACACATTTATCGTTAAACTTCCTATAGCATATCCTTTCATATATCACATCCTTCCCTTTTCATTATTTCTCCTTTTTTCTTAAGGTAACATAAGGTACCTTTTCGTTTTTATACCTTTTACCAGCATAAGTGGTATATACCCTCTTATATTAGCTTTGTCATTTCCTGTGTCTTGCTAAGAAGGAATCATCTTAGACCCCATATTATATTAAAAACTATGTCCGTCTGTCTGTCTGTTACGCTCACATCCACAATAATTGGCAGACCTCAATGAAACTTGAGAAAACCTAAATAATTTTTAAAAGCAGCAAAATCGGTTAAGTGTTATATACAAAACATAACGCATTTACTACACATGCATCTGTAGTGAAGGGTATTGAACATTTGGAAAGCCGATTATAGCATTTTTATTTGTTCTAATTTCTTTCGAATATATGGCAATAATGTCAATATTTAAGAAACCAAGACCTCTTTGATTCGATATCCTTTGGGTTTTCGAATAATTGGATGATCAGAACCTTATAATTCCTACCTCAATTCAAAATGTTTATTGGTTTATATCCACATACACATAGTTAAAATAACACTCATTTTTTCCATGCATCTCTAAACAGACAGACAAAAAAATATCTTGAATATATATACATATATTACTATTAATACCATTACATTGAAAACTTGAATACTTAAATGTTTACTATAGATTTTTTTGTTGCATTTTAATGTTTGTATATTTGTAGGTGTATGTGTGTATGTTTTGTATTCTATTGCAATTTTGTTTGGAAAAAAAAACGAAAAAGAAATCATGAATAATGTTTGCATTTGTGTTTGCAAAATTTACAAATGTAAATGTATTTATTTCCGGTTTTATTTGGTATTTTATTTTATAGTTTGTTGAAGTTACATTACAATTTTTATTACATACACATACATTTACAAAAATTAAATGCAATTTTTGGTAAATTTTGTAGAGTTAAATAAATAATTTAACTAATAAACAAGAAAAACTATAAAAAGAGAAAATTCATAAACATTTAAAGGGAAATAAAGACGAATAGGAAATGTTGCTACTATAAAATTTAAAATTAAAAACTAAAATGTATTTTGATTGAAAATTTCCGATAATTTCATATACAGAAAAAAAATCGGAAACGTTTTTAACTTCATAATTAATTTTAAAGTAAATATAAATTATTTGAATTATTGAATAAATTATGTATTTAATTATTTTAAAATCTATTTAAAAAAAATTGACAGGTCTAGAAAAAAGTAAAAGGTATATTTCAAAAGTGCAGAAAAATATTTAAATGATGAATACCATAATTGATTTTAGCAAATTTAAGAGATTTTTATAGTAAATGAAGGCAATTTTTAGTAAATAGTTTTGTAAGTATAAGCTTCAAGCATTTATTAAGATTTCTTTATTATATTCCATATTTTTAGGTTAAATTCATGTTGTTCTAACACTAAACTGTTTTGAAAAATGAGAACGGTATTATTTAGGGTCGTGGCCACTTGGCCGGAAATTTGGCTGCCGTTCTTTCTCTTTCAGTGCACTTTCCAGAATCTTTTACAAGACTGATAGATGCATGACCCCACTCGAAAACAAGTGTCTTCGAGCAACTTCGACATTATCATGTTTTCGTGCCCATAACAATGTATATTTGGAATTAAAGCTCTGACTGATTGGGACGTTTGTTCAACAAAGGCAACTGGCATTATTGTGACGATGTCAAGAATTGGAAACGAAACACAGTTAGTAATTTCTCATAATTGTATATATAAAATTACATTTTATAATTTTAATAAATTTTTCATCGTTTGAAATGTATTAATTACCACCTTTATTATTTCGGAAATTCTTTATAATAGCCGCTAATTTTTTCCTGTGTATGTATTAAATTCTAATTATAACAATTTTTCAATAAATTATTTACCAGTCGTTTCTTACCAAGTTTCAAATATTTTTATTATAGCAGCATCAACTATATAAATTTAGATTATTTTTCTCATAGAAATAATATTGCAAAAATGAAAATATGTTTATCCTTTCGGCAATTTATATTGTATGTAGGTAAATTTAAATAACAGTATGTATACAATTACAAAAGTACATACATTTCAAATTAATTAAATTTGTTTTTTATTGAAAAATTAATGCAAATTGTGTTCATGATATGAAATATAATATAATTTTAGGATTTTTAACTATACAAGGACAAATGAAAAATATTTCAAATGATTTTATAATAAAGAATTAAATCATTCCTGCAGGACATATAGTCCATAATAATGTTCCCGAATAACGCAGTTTACCGGTATCATAATAATTTTAATAACGTCTGTTTTAAAATTATTTCAGTTAATTTCGAATAATTTCTATTTTCGCATTTTTCTCTCGGAAAAATAATTTAATAGGATTCTGCAAGTATTTTTATTCAACAATATAAATTTTTTAGGTAGAGAGACCTATATGTCTCAAATTTACACTTTTTTAGAAATTAAAGAAAAAGTTTCTGTATAGTAAAAATAATGAATTTAAATAAAGTCATGGGATCTCGATATATTATTTTAAATACGATACCGAAAAACACTCACAAAAAAGAAATTTGTATTCCACTCATTTAGGACATTATACAGTGTAAAGATAATTTGATAAAATTTGTAACAAATAGTTATTTTGATATGGAACCATTATGTTTACTTTATCTCATATAAGGGTCATTACACGATATATGTTTTCATTGGTTAAACTCAAGGTTTCTATTAAATAATATTCTTTTCTATAAATTTATAATAATCAATTATAAACAATAAACAAATTAAAACCTGTAAACTGGTTTTAAACATTAAACCGTATTCAAAACCAGTTTTTATTTTTCGAATAACTCGAAAACCGGTTTCCTGAAAATTTCGGTTTTTTTAATACACTGCAGGTAAAAAAAATTCAACGAAAGTAGAAGATATTGCAAGTGAACAAATGGGAAACTCTATTGAAGTTATTCTGCGGTTGAAAATAACTTATTTAAATTTTAAGCGATGAAACAAAGAATCATTTAGAATTGTGGGGATGGTGTATGAAACGCTGAGCTAATATTCTGTAGAAAGTGAAAGTAAATTGAATTTCTTTAGCTTCCATATAATATATTTTTCCCTGATCATATAAGCTATGACAGTATAGGTAAACATCATCGCCCAGATTATTTGTGATTAAAATATATTCAAATTAAATTTGTTGTTTTTTTTTAAGTTTATTTTAACTTTATACACTTATTACCGATATATTATCTGAATTCTGTATAAAATTCTACACAATTCCACTTTGTTCTAGACTAAAAAAATGATCATAATTTTGAAAGAATTCTTTACGTTAATGAATGTAAAGCTAATCCGAGGGTATTAAGGGAAACACTTTTTCCGCTTGCACAATCGGATTTTGTTTTTTTTTTTTCACAAAAAATTGTCTTTTATTATCCCAAGGAGATGGAAATGTCTAAGTCAGAATTCTAAAATAAGACTTTTATTATATTAGCTATTTACTAAAAAGATCTTTAATGACCTAAAACTCTCATAACAGCAGACTGAACAGTTTAAAAAATAATCTCCTTTTAAACAAGTTACCCTCGTATTGGAATTATGGATATTGTGGAATGAAAAATTGGGAATCTCTTTAAAGTTATACTTCAGGTCAAAATATGTTATCGTTTAAAGATTTTATAAACTTATATGCAAGGCTATCTGAGACTCGGCTCGCTTTTCTACCCCTAACAAAATATTGTAATTGATTGGGGATACCTCTCTCTCTCTCTCTCTCTCTCTGGCCGTATCCTATTTTTTTCAGTAAAACTGTTTCTCGGGAAAGTAATTGAGATAAAATCTTAACTCTATCACTTAAACAGTCATTTTAATATTCGATTATTAATATTTGCCTTATATGGGGGTTTACATGAATATATATGAGGATCATGTCAGTCAAACAAATGTAATTTTTGGTCATATAAAGGACATTTATTTGAGGTTCACGGTTAATATTAGCTTATTGCTCTATTCCGATCTCAGTTCTGCTAGAACTACTCTTAAAGATCGCAACAAATTCTGCCATTTGATTGCTTTGGATTGCACAGCAATAACTTGAAATCACGACTTTTGTTTTTGCCACTTAGGAATCTCGATAAAAGTGCGCTAATTTTGCATATTGAAAGGCCCCTTGTGATGAGGATATTAGGTGAGAGATAATTTTTCGAAGACATTGTAAAAAAAAACTGCATACTAAGCATTTCGTTATGTTCCTTAAACGGTAGGATCTTTGCCTCTATGTGTTGGGAGCATTTGCGGTTTTTAAGTTTTAACGGGATTGAAAGTACGCCCTGAAAGTACTTTGAGCAACTTACTCGCAATTTATGAGATATTGTAATTACAAAGGCTATCAAATGTAACTCCTTAAAGCTTAGGGTGATTAACAGTTGAACATTGGATTCCTATATAATGGTAACTTTTGCTATATATTTACCATTGGTTCAATCAGCTATTTCATTTAGTAACTCAAGATGAATTTTTTAAGTTTAAATACAACATTAAGAAATAAAAACATCTATTAAGTCTTCAATAACAAATAAAAATAAGACAAAAAATATTGTTCTTTTATCATTAATATCTATTTCACAGTAATAAAAATAGAACCATAGAAAATTCTTTAAATATATATTTATCTTCTTTAGTTATTTTATTCCCATAAATTTGTTCTGTTGCTGTTTTCCGTTTTTTTTTTTTTTTTTTTTTTTTTTGTTTAGCAATTAAATTTCCTAAAAATGAAATTCTTAGAAATGAAAATATTTCCCTCGATATCAAATCTCTTGACAGTCAAAGGAAAAAATCGTTCTTAAAAATATTTATATTTTTTTCTTTTAAAGAAATATAAAACAAGTTATAAGTCTATGTCGAATCTTAAATACCCTCAACCACAAATGTGGGTGTTATGTTCCTTACATATACTGTCACCAATACACTCACAAGAATATACAATACATAAAAGTTTTTCGTAAATATAACGTGAAAACTTAATAAAAGTTATAAATTTAAATTTTGTTCTACTGAACCGATTTTTATACGTTTTTATAACCGTAATGAAGTATTATATATGTCTTAATGTTATGGCGAAATTTCATTCTAAATTGTCGGTTAATGGTTTACAATTTTACAAAAGTTCTTCGCTTGAACTTAGAGAATGTTTCAGATATTGGTTTATTATACTGAACCGATTTTGCTCGTTTAAAAAAGGAAATTTCTCCGTACTATAACAAATACTTGGTCTAAACATCGTTCAGCTGTGTCAATTATTGTGGATGTGAGCGTGCCAAGAACAAGGCAGACGGACAAAGCTTAAGAATATATATATATATACATTAAGGAGCCTGAGATGATTCCTTCTTTGCATTACACAAGGAATAACAAAGTTAATATATCCTCTACACCACTTGTTGTGGTGGAGGGTATAAAAATATGGTCAAGATTACAAAAGTATAACAAGAAAATTTGTTATTGTTAGACAATTTTGTTTTGTTTTTGTTATTATTAAGGAATATTTGATCTTTTGTAATTTCTTGTTAAATAATAATGGAAAAAGGGAGCAAAATTTTATACCTTTTGCTTTTCCTCTTGACCAGGGGAGACATACAAAAAGGTTATTTCATTTTTCTGAGACTAATAAAGGTCATATCATCAATTTTTTTACTGTTGTTTTTGTTATTGTTTTATTATAAACAACTGATGTTGTTGCTATTTTAGCTTTTAATGCTACTTTTAGTACAAAGATAAATATGACTTCTCGAAAAAAGAGCAAAAGAGAAAAGAGAAGAAAATCATAAACTCAAGAAAAATTATTTATGATTTTTTTGTTTGCCGTTTTACGAGGAAGGCATGACAAAGAAATTTTGTAAATAACGCACAATTTCTAATAACGGCCCCTAATGATGCTATAGGATTCCTTATAGCAACAAAGGGACGTTTCTTATGATGCTGATACGTGTAGGAAAGTATTTCGATATATTTAAGTTATTTTTGGGTATCATTTGGAATGTACTAGTATCCATTAGTAACAAATCCAATTGAGGCTTAATGCTGCTTAAACTTGTGGGTTGTCTTTATTTTGCCTCTGTTTCCCATTACTTTTGTTGTTGTCGCAGTTTCGATATTATAACAAATATTACATTCTTTTTATTATATCCCTTAACAGTTTTCATTCTTTCTGTCCTAACCCCGGCCTCTTTAGTTTCTCTCTCCCGTTAAGTTTTCTTAGTCGATTTCATTTCATGGCTCACAAATGCGCTTATTGACTTATTGTCAAATGCCATCATTACAAATATTTATGAATCAAAAAGGAGTTCTGTGAATAACAAAAACGTAGTAACGAACACTTTTATTGTATAAGAAAAAAATCTTAAAGATGAAATTGTATATTTTAGCATCATCATCATCTTTTCTCTTACTTAGATAAGGTTTTAATTCTATACCTTTTCTCTTCGTTTATTCTATAGATTTTCTTTTGATTCACTTTTATTCATTTCATTTTTATGATTCGTCTTTAGTCTTTGTGTATGAATTTCTTAAACAGCATTAATATTGACTGACTGATGATTGTAATTTCTTACCGTCTCCCATTTTCCCATTTCTATTCTATTTTTAATACGCTGCCTGTATTTTATTACTTTTATCAATATTTGATGCCATAATTTTTATGTCAGCATTCATTCAAATCAAATCTTACAAATTGGATCTGAACAATTGTATTTGTGCGTGCGTGCGTGTGTGTGTCTGTTATGTATTTAAAAAGTGTATTAATGTTTGCACTCTACACTGAATAAGGTCGATGTTATTGAAAGAGTTTATGTTTAAAAGGTGGTTGCTCAGCTTTTCTATAAATAAAATTAAGTACCAAATTTTATTGAACGTAAAGACATAAATTCGGAAATTAAATTTGAATTATTGCTGTTAAATTTATGTTCTAAAAGGTGGAATAAATACACAGAAAAACAATATTTGTGACACATTAAAATTTCAATACATATTAAAAACATCTAAAAAATAAGCAAATTCCAAGATTCTTTGGATATGGGAAAAGTTCTAAATAATTAAAATACTTTTAATTCAAATTTTTTGCGATAAAGCATAGAATGGACTCTGAAGCGAATTTTTGTCGAAAGTCAATTTCAATTTTGTCGTAAAATGTACAAATATATAGCAGATTTCTAGAGTTAGAGTTGATATACACAATCCATACATCTCTATTAACCCTAGAAATCTGCTCTATATTTTTATACTCTACAATCATTTAAAAAAAAACTGCTTAATAGAAAATTTTTCATTAAAATTTGTATACACAAATTTAAAGAAGAATTTTTAAATATCAACGTTGAACATAGTTGATTTAATATCAAATTAGTTTTTTCCACTTAGTCTAAATTAAAAGTTTTTATCTTCATGGTGAAATAATATTGTGCATATTAAAATCTGTCGACATAAATATATAGAATTATACAAGAATATTAATTTGAAAAATATATTTTTTTGGGGGTTATATCGGAGTTCTCAGAAATGATGGACTGACTCTCGTATAATTTCGAAAATGAATTTTAAACAATATAATTAAATAATATAAGACTTATTTTGTGTTGATTTTCGTTGAATTCGCTTTAAATTAAGGACTTATATAATCTTATAACTCTATTCTGGGAGTACATTTGTATGGAAGCTACTTGAAATATTGAACCGAATATGACAAATTTAAATAGGCTTCGTCTTTTAGGCTAAATGTAATATATGCAAAACTTGATCAAGATACCTCAGAAATATCGACCTGTAGAGTGTACAAAACGTTAATATGGACAGCCAGCTCGACGCACAGACAGACGGAAGGACGGACAACGTTAAATCGTCTGCATGTTACAATAATCAGCATAAAAGCATAATAACCCTACCGACTGCGGTGGTGTAGGTTAAAATTACTTTATAAAAAATATTTTAAATAATTTTTCTAAAGCCGAAAAAACGGAAAGCATTTTCAAAACGGCCTTCAATACTCCCTTTAGAAAAGCAGCCAGGTTACCTCAGTGCTCGAACTAATTAGTACGAAAAGTTAAAGTTTTTAGGTTTAAAAACTTACAGGACTCATGTAGTTCCCGATAGTTCTTAGCTGCTCAACATTTTGAGGGCAGAAACAAAACACGGAAATTGAAGTTAAGGGTTCTAAAAAATATATTCTTGCTTCATAATGTACTACGAAACATATGAACTGGCAGAATTTTAACAACTTCCTTTTATGTTGTTGATGCTCGAGTGAGGAAAAGTTTAAGGTCAAAAAGAAGACAAAATTTCATAAAAAGATATTGGTTTGACAAGCAATGTACAGTTGCGGCAAAGGAAGCAAATTATTTGTCACAAGGGGCTCTTAAATAACGAATTTTATATACATTCATAAGATCTCATAATGTGTTCACTTACTTTTGGCCCGACTTAGCATCCTGTTACAATGATAAACAAGACCTTGAGTAGTACAAGAACAATAATGTGACATTTTTACCATGAGAGGCAAATCCTTCAGTCTAACAGAAGCGAAAATCTATAGAAAGATATTGGATGCTTGTTAAAAGACAATTGAAGAGCACGAAAAAAGTGTATTTAAGTTTGGTAGATGTTAAACCAGCAAAGTGACAGAAAAACGTTATTTAATGGGTTTCCGAAAAAGATCCTAATAAGGTTCATTACTAGTGATTAAAATTATAAAAGTAATTGTATTTGTAAATTGTGATCATAATTTCAAACAAATAGCAAAAATTAAAACTCTAACTCCTCGGTCAACATTTACAGTTATTAAATAGTATTAAAGCTTTCGAGAACAAGTTGTAGGATTTTATTTCTTAATCGTTTAAAATAATTTCAAAATTAAGCCTTTCGAAAATAAAATCAGTTTTCCGAAATCCAGGATTATTTTGTTAATTGAAAAGAAATCCTAACTTCTCTGTAAGTCGACTTTTGTTTTACAACTTATTTTTCCAAAATATTTTCCTTTTTATACTTAATTTTTTGGGTAACAAATTACGAATCAATAGTAATCAGCTTATGTCTATAATGTTAACTTTAATGAAATAAAGGTAAACGTGTATTTTTATCATCTTTTGAAAACATATAAAAAAGGATTAAAATAAATTGATTTGAAGTTAACTGTAACTTAGAGAAAATGGGTCTTAAATATGAATTTAATTAAATATTCATTAATAAATGTATGCTTAATAAAAAGCTTATTAAATTCTTATAAGGAAAAAGTGAAATATTAAACAAAGTAAACTTTATTTAATTAAAATTGAAAAAATATTAAAAAATAATTTAAAATATACCACTAAATAATGATTTTTATTTTATAAGGAAAATTTCTAAAAATATAAATTTCTAAAAATATAAAAATATAAGCCCCTTATCCTTAAAAGGATCTCTATAACAAACATTTTCTCGTATGTACAACAAAAAAAAACTGACATTTTTAAGTGTGTCGCTTTCACTTGATGACATTAACTGTCAGAATTTATAATTGAAAATAAAAAGGAGCCCATAATGAAAACAATACAATATTCTCTTTTAGACACATACACTTAAGCACTTGGAGCCATATACAGATGTGTACAGAAACATGTTAATGGCAGAACATTGAGAGGACCTTAGAAAATACAGGGAAAAAAGGCTTAAAATGCAAAGAGTATGAAGAAGATAAAATAAAAATGCTAAATACAGCAGCAAAGAAAATAATGGTTGAGAACAAAAAAAAAAAAAAAAGATTGAACATGAAATGTCATATGAAAATTGAATTTTAAGAGAGTCATTTAAGAACACCATTTCGGAAGGGAAATAATGAAATTAGATTTAAAATTTAAATATTTATTTCGAAATAAATCATATGAGAATTGAAATAATTTTATTCTTCTGAATAAAATTAGAAGCAAAATTATAAATATTGAATTATTTCTTGAAAATTTGGAAATGGTGTACTTTTAGTAGTTGGCTTTACGGGCATAAAGGATTTTCTCTACATTACTATGGAACATAACTTCATATACATTCATACTGGTTTATCTCAAACACACACATATGTTTAAAACAAATATCATGCAAAAACCTATACAAGTACATATATATTTTTTTACTTGTCATTATGTATATGTTCACTTATTTGCCATGATGATTGTATGAATGTATTTGTTTGTATGTTGTAATATGATGGTTGTACAACTGCGGTTGACAGTCGTTTGTAAACATGTCGAAACCATTATGACAATTAGATTTTGTTTTTATAGAATAAACATCTAATATGTACATATATATTTTTTCAATTTCATTATGTTAAAGCAAACGGATTTTATAATTTTCTTTTTTAACTTTCTATTAAATTCCTTTAAGTAAATCAAATGCCAAGTAAAAAGGAAAAAAAAAGAAAATTTAATAAAGTAATGCTTTGCGGTATGTATGTTTTGGAAATTTTCTAAAATTTTGGCAAACTGGTGGTTATTAAATATTATGAAGACATGTTGGTCATGTTAAAATAAAAGACATTTTTATAGTTAAAGAAAAATTGGTGAAAAAAATATATAGAAAAAAACAAATAAGGTGAATTATGCATTTATATCTATCTACATATGTAGACTCCAAAATGAGTAAAATTTTACGAAATTTGGGTGAAATTTATGAAAGTTACAGAGGCTATAAAATTTTTTGATAGAATCAGAGGGACAGGTAACACCATACAAAGCAAATTTTCAAAACTGGTCGCAGGAACTTTCTCAAGGAACTGTCTTAATGCAACAATTGGTAAAACAAAGTTTGCCGAAGTTTTTACAAAAATTCAGTTTTCTTTTATAGTTTCAATAATTATTTTATTATAACGATTTTCTTGTATATTTGATTTCGATGACTTTTGCATGTTGGTTTGTTCAAATAAATTTTATATTTATTTTTGCAAATTGTGATAACATTGTTCGTCTGAGTTTTGAGTTTGCCTCAGTTATCCGCCTTTAACTTTGTTTCTATGGAACCGATGTTACCGATTTTAAATAGCAATTAAAGTGAATTGAAATAAACATTCAGACCAATTTTCACTAAAATCACATAACGATTGTAGTACAGTTGGACAGAGCTAAAACGACTCTGCTTTTTATTTAAACAAGGATTGATATATACTATTGAATAAGTATATACTATTGATTAAAGTCGCACTAACGGTAACGCTGTATATGCATACGCGGAACTTAGTGTCCTTTGACAACAATAATTATTTGGATACTGACAGTGACATATAATGAAATATGGCAGAACTAACAACTTAACCGAAAAACTACTCGCTTTCTAGGAGGACCTTAGCGGAAAATTATGTGACTGATTTACTAGAAACTTTATTATATTTCCCATTCTTTTAGATGTTAAGTGAATACCTTCCACTTTATCTATTCGAAAATTAATTTTGCACATCTGGATATTTTTAGTGAAATTCGGCAAAGATATAAAGTTTCAATAAGGAGTGAGTTCGAATAATGTTTAATGTACATGTCAATAAAAACGAAACCACTTAACTTAACGTTTTATTTTTTCTATTTGATTGATATTATTAGTCAGAGCTAAATATGGGCGTTGTGAATTTAGACAACATTTTTTGAAAACATTGCTTGACATAAATATCATTCATTATGCAGCAAGAATATTTTTTAGAAAATTTTGACTTGCCCTGTTTTTAGAATCTAACTTCTTAGCAGCACTCTTGTAAGGAACACTTTGAATTTTGTGTGTATTGAAGTCTGCATTAGATTAAAGTTTTCGGCTTTAGAAACACCAAATTTTTATCTCAAAATTGATTTCTATTTATTCCAAAAAATCAAACAAATTTAAATTCTTTAGAATCTAATATCATATTAATCTTTCAGTAATATATTTTAGATCAAAAGCAAACTTTTTCTCTTTTTTTAAGTCCAAAAAGGAGAAACCAAAGAAGCAAAACTTTTCACTTAAGCTAATCATAATAAGTTTAACAATAAATTCTAAACATGGGGGACATCAAACATAACAAATAAAAAGTTTTATATAAAATCTTATGATAAAAAGGAAAACTAACTAAATCTAAAACAAGTATGAATGCTATGCCGAATCTTTAATACCTTCTACCAAAAATACGAGTTAAGTAAATACGTTATGTTTCCTACATACACACATACACATACAGCAACAGACGTATATAATGTATATAACCGTTTTTCATAAATATAACACACGAAACCTTAGTGGGTCATAAAATTAGTTATATTAACTTTTTTCTACTGAACCGATTTGGATATATTTTGAAATGGTATTAAGGTATATATAGCTTAATATTACGGTAAAATGAATTCTAATTTGTTTATTTCTGATTAACAATTTTATGAAAACTTTTTGCTTCAACGAGGAGGTTTCCTAAAATATCGGTCTATATCTTTTAACATACTGAACCGATTTTGCAAGTTTTAGACAGGATATCTCTCAGGACTATAGCAAGCACTCAGGCAAAATTTCATTAAGCTCTGTCAATTATTGAGGATGTGTGCGTGCTAAAACAGATAGACCGACAAACAGACATATTTATTAGCAGATTTTCATTTGATGCCAGAATATAAACATTATGTGGTCTGAGATGATTTCTTTTAACGTTACACATGGAATGACAAAGTTAATATACTTTTTTCACCACTTTTGATTGAGGAGGGCAATAAAACAATGTCATATCGTCTCATGAACTTGTTTTTACACAACGTAATAAAATAACAAGATTTTATTAAGAAAAACTAATCTTTTGTATTATGATTAAGGTCTCCAATAAATAAAAATTATATATAAAAGAATTTCAAAAGGAAACAATAGAATATTAAAATCAATGCAAAAATATTAAATCAATAATTTATCTTAAAAATATATAAATGGTAACAGAAGGCAAAGAAAGAACTCCTTAATAATAAAATCTAAAAGAAGCATAAGAAAACAGCAAAAAAGTTTAATATCAGAAAAAACCCTTATCATTATGAGTATGAAAGAATGAAATTGAAAAACTTTGATTTCATGATAAGACAATTTTTTTGCATAAAAGGAAAAAATCATTATCATTATAGACAAAAAAAATATGCGTGTGCTTGCATATTTGCCCTCTTATTAGCATAACGAAATCGAACAAAAAAGAGCTAAATTCCCTTAACCTACTTAAGTTAATTCTATTGAAACACACTTTTTATTTAATAGTTTTTATTTCAACAAAAGTGTTTCTAACTCTCCCTTTTTTGTGAACAAAAATTTATATAAAAGAAAAAAATCTTCTTTTTTACCAAAAGACCCTTATAAATGAGAATAAGAATGTACCTTTTTTTCTGAATTGTTGGCAAAAATTTTTAAAAGTTATGAAATCAAATGTCACATAGAAGAATATATATTGTTTTCGTTTATTCTCTAAAGGAAAAAAATGGAACAATAAAATCTCATAAATACAATATGCCAACATCAATATAATAAAATATATTGGAGTAATTTCCTAATAAATTAAGGTGAATTCTATAAAGGAACCCATATGTTGAAGTCATAAAATTTTAAAAAATTTTTCAAAAGAAGGCTTTTTTACTTGTTTGTTAAAGAAAATATAATAATAAAATTGTATATGGTTAAAATGAAAGCAGCATATGATGCTTGTTAAGGATCAATTGTATTGTAAATTAAAATCAAAGAGTTTGATTAAAAATTATATAAATATGAGATATCAGCTGAAAAATATTAAAGCGATTAAACATTTAAAAAAATGTTATTTTATTTTGAATTCAACGGTTAATAAAGAATTGAGTTCATTCCAGATTCATCTAACAGACTATAGAACTTTATTATATAGTGCGTATATTAGGGGGGATTCGATAATGTTGCCATCTAGATGGAGCTGTTTGTTACAAAAAAGCCCAAAGTGAGACTATTTAAAATTGTGTAGAGTTAAACTTAATAGTATGTAAATATGGTAAATATATCCAACGAATTAATTAAACCTCAATACCTTCCACTTGTACAATACATAAAAGTTTTTCTTAAACACCGGACACTTAATGAATCATAAAATTACTTATATTTAAGGCTATAGCTTGTTTTCTGCTTAATGATAATAATTTTAGAATGACAATGCTTAACATTATGGCCTCAAATATTGCTTCTATCCTTTTATATACTTTACCGATTTTATTTGTCTTAAATAAGAAACTTCTTAGGACTATAAAGAATTCTCAGGTGAAATTGTGCTCTTTGAATTATTGTAGATTTTAGCGTGCCAAATGTAGACCGCCAGACAGATGGGCATAACTAAATAGACTCAGATTTTGATTTGATGCAAGAATATATACAGATTATGGGGTACGAAATAATACGTTATTAGCGTTACACAAGAAATGACAAAGTTAATACACTCTATTCATCACTTTTGGTGATGGCGGGTATAAGAACTTCCTTCCTACTGCATAAAAAAAGAATAATAAAATAACAAGAATAAATTCAAATATTTCCAAAGAGCAGTTTCTGAAACGGAATTGGAGTGGGGTTTAAAATCAGTCATATAATTTCCAGTAAAATTCTTCATTGAAAGTTCAATGAACAGTTTCTTGGTTTACTCTCAGCTCATAGCCTTATTGTCCGAGTAAGATTTCAAGTAACTTCTCTCCATATGGATAAGTTTCGGGTCATTGGTGTACCATTTTCTGGTTTATGTTGCATATAATTTGATTGTATTATTCCTAATAATTGTTATGGCTCTTAAAGGTCTATATAACGCATAATAATATCAAATAGAGATCCTTATTTAAGTTGAAATGTTGCAAAATCATTGCTGTTTTAATGAGTCAAGTATTCTGTTCTTTGAAATGAAAAGAGAGTGACACTAACGTTAGCATTGTTTAGCCGCTTCCTCTTGTATTTGATATTTTGCTACTTTAGCAGTGATCTTTATCCTAAACTATAGATTTAACTCTGTGATCTTTATCCTAAACTATAGTCTAAAGATTAATCTTTGCTTTAATTCAGATTAATTGTTAGTTTGGTTATATTTCTGATATCAATATTAGGACACCACTATACATCTCTATTATCTCTTCCATAGTTTCTTCAAGCTAGAAGGTATGGCAACACTCTATTTCGCTGAAGTGGTTGAATGCAATGCATATAATTAACACTTTTCTATATATTTTAAATGTTTTATTGCGATAAATTTTGTGCTAATAAAGAGCATTGTGGTCACACACGCGTTCTTACTCTTTGATGTACCTGCTGTCGAAAATCATTCAATATTATTTGACATAAAACTTAATCGTATTTTTGTAATAAAATTAGAGAAATGAAAGATTTTTTTAATTGGAATTAAAAAATTTTGAATTGTTTTACTGAAACAAATAGATTTTAAAATATATCGAATACATCTCTCATTTTAAGTTCTCGGCATTCAGCTGTATATATCATTTTGGATTAATAGGTAAATGAACATATTTACTTGATTATCTAAAATTAGTAATTTTATCCAGTTGTCTTATAACTTGAGTTAAAATTTCAATAACCTCGGCTTTTAATACGGTTAGAAAAGATTCATAAATTCCTAGTGAAATGCATGTGAGTTCGGAGCTTTGTCTTTTAAGTCTCTGACACAATATTTAAGGGCTCAAAAATATATAGAGCCACAATTGCAAATCTCTAACCTACCTATTTCCATAAATTGAGTTCATGATAATAATACATTAAGTCCTGTTTATTTAAGACCAGTTTTTCCCCACTTTCCTATATATACGCCATGTTCTTAATTCCCTTTTAATTGAAAGTGTTACAAACTAAATGCTTATTAAAGTAACTGTTAAATTCTTAACAGTATCAAATAAATTAACCATAAATCTAAATATAAGTTTTCTTATTCCTTCTTTTTTCGTATTTTCCATTTCCTTTAGTTCATCTTAAGTGCTTTTAACATTTTAAAAATTCATTTTTCTTACAAAGACCTTGTAACTGTTCTAAGACATTTTGTTTGAAAAGTACCCAAATCTAATGCCCCTTTTTTTTGCAATTTGTTATAAAATCCAAAAAAGAGGATAAAGAAAGAAAAAGAATGAATAAACTAAACTATGAACAAAAATTAAGTAATTTTTCATTTTTATTTCCTCTATTTTCTTTTTAATATTTACTTTTTTCTAACTGGGAAATAAAACAAAATAACACTAAAAGAAAACAAGTGAGAATGCTATATTTGGCTAAGCCGAATTTTCAATACCCTCCACCACAAATGCAGGTGAGGTAAATATGTTACGTTTCGTACATATACACTCACTCATACACTAACCGACGTATACAATATATAAAAGGTTTTTTTTCTTTAATAAAACACAGAACACTTAAGGAGCCATAAAATTAGTTATATTTTGGTTATAACTTTTCTTCTACCGATTATTGATAATGAAGTACATTTAGGTTAATGTTATGGCAAAATTTTATTCTAATTCGTCGATTTATAATTGCAAATTTTATGAAAATTTTGCTGAAACTTGGATGCTCTAGATATCATATCTTTATATCTTTTAATACACTGAACCGATTTGGCTGGTTTTAAATAGAAAACTTCTCAGGAACTTGTCAAACACTCAAGGCAAATTTCATTTACCTCTGTCAAGTATTGTGGTTGTGGGCGTGAAAAAAAATAGGCAGACAGACAGACATAGCTAAATCGACTCAGATTTTGATTTGTTGCATGAAAATATACACAAAATGGGGTCTGATATAATTCATTCTTAATGTTACACATAGAATGACAAACTTGTGTTGATGGAGATTATAAAAAGAAGAAAAAGAGAAACATACATAAAACATTAAGGATTTTATTTTCTTTTAGCTTCTTATTTACTTTAGATTTTAGTTAAAAGGAGGAAAAAAATTATAATAAAACTATAATTTTCATTCGCTTCTTTTTTTCAATTTTTTCTGTTGAAGAGTGTAAAGTAAGTCAGTTTTAGTTTAAGCTAAAAGTACTCAAAGGATATATACACATATACATATATATAGAACATACATACATCTACTTATGCACTTTTTAAGCATACGAATACAAAATACACAAACTTTAAAAAAAAATATGTAGACATTCATTTGTTTTCTAGGGAATTTCGAGTACAGTGGGGCGATGTTAATGATAAATGTTCAACTTTAAATCGCTTGGTTGGACTAAAATTAAGTTCTGCATAAATGGAAACGTAGCTTGTATTAATATATGTCCAGAAGCTATACTACATAGTTTGATCAAAAATGGAGCTATAAGGACTCAAATAATAATTAAAAAGAATTAATAAAATACTTTTTTCATCCGTCCCACTGTCTCCTTTTGCAAAACTTAACATTTTGCTACAGTTATTTTATGCACTTGCATATTTTTCATCTTGGGAGTCTTTCGGCATTATTACGTTGAAATATGTATATTTTCCTCTTCTTCCTTCATATAATGTGTACGTATGTTTGTGTCGGAATGTTGGTTTTAATGTGCATTTTTTCTTCACTTCTCTAACTTGCCATGATGATGTGCTCGCTGGAATTAGTTTTAGTAGGGCAACTTAACATAAATTTTCTTTTTATTCTATATACACAGTTTCTTTTTCCCATTTTTTTTCCCAAATAGTGGATACAGAAGAAAAAACTTAAATCTTAAAAAAATATATATACTAAAGGATTTTATATGCTTTAAACTTTTCGCTTAAGTACCATGGCTTAACGACAAGAAGTGCGTTAAGAAAATATAAAGAATATTTAAGTGTTCAAGTATAAAAATGTTTGAAGAGTTTTTCAAAATAATAAAACGTAGTAATAATAATGAAAATAATAGAAAAAATATTATATTTGCATAAATTTTGCAAAGGAGTGAAAAAAATTAAAAGTTTTGGCGTATGAGTAATATTTTCTGGAATAAGTTTATTTATAATAGATAAGTTAATAATACGTATAGGTGCATGATGTATTGTATTAATATTAATCATACGTTAAGGTGTTATGGAGTATTCTCTTAAGAGTAGTTTTAATGAAGATAATTTATGAATTTTTATACTTAAAAGTATTAATTAGGGAATATGTGATATACAGTGTAAAGGGTGATGATTGCAGTAAAAATTTAATAAATGAATTTCCAAAATGAAGTTGAGTATGAAAAAAGAAAGAAAAACATAAATAAAATAAGTTTTTTATGATTAAAGATTTGAGCCACTTCCAATGGAAATCATAAAAACTTGACCGGAAGCACACACAGTAACTTATACATTTATTTAAGATCTTAATTATAGTTTATTTCTTTAAATTTCTCATTTATTTGAATTAAGGATAATTTGTTTAGTTTGATTTTTAAATGTCAAGGATTTTTTTGTAATTTAGTTAAATTTTGCTAATCATAAGTATTGCATTAGTATTGCATACTGCTTAAGGTTAAAGTCGTTTAAGAAAAGTCAGTAATTAAGGATGTAGAAATCTTTTTTTGTTTTCGAAATGCTATGGTTGAACACAAATGCCGAGTGGAATATTCAGACACAAATGAACGATATGATTCAAAATTCATTAACAGTCTTAACGAAGGAATCTCACAATAACTAATATAAGAAAATGTCATTGTTACTTTTTAATTTTTTGTCGCATTATATAGGTTTCATTGTAACATTACAAATCCCAGGTCAAATAATCTGACAAATCCCTATTGATTGAGCATGTATTGTCAAGACTGGGAGAGGAGGGATCAGACTGACAGTTAAACGAATGTCCTGTATACTGAACATTTAATTATGATAATAAAAGTGTTCAGTTACTCATAAAGATGGTGATTATTTATAATGTGGTTTTCGAGCCTGCAATTTGTGCATAGATGCAGTAATTTGAGCATCCAAACCGAAATTTGTTGATGGTCAATAGACGAAATTTGTACTCCATCGACTATCATGAGATGTTTATCTCTTGTTGGTGAACGTTTCAAGTTACATGCAGAGAATAATTTAAGAATTTTGATTATAAAATTTCTCTAACAAAATAGTAGTAGTAATTTATTTATCGGGCAGACTTTCCTTCAGAATTTTAATCTTTACTATTAAAAGTTGATTTACTAGCATTCGGCAAATGCCTGTGAAATTAGATTCTTAGCATATCCTTTAGGGACGATTTTAAGTCCTCTTAAGTAGCTAACATGTCTTAATGTATTTTTAGAAGCTCTATGTAGGAATTGACAATAGATTATTTGACAAGACTTAGAATTTAAAACAATTTGTAAATTTTTCCAGTTAAAAATTAACTAACAAATTATATCACAAAATACACAAACATATTTTGTTTATTTTTACATTGCTTCCCAAAAACGTAGAATCGAAATATGTGTTAAATTTTTTCAATCTCAACTTATCCATGCAGTATTTAATAGTCATATTTTACATCTTATTAAGTTATTTTTATTAAAATCTCAATACTAAATTAATGCCCCTTTCTTTTTTTTAAATTGTTTTATTTTAAAAAGCAAAATTAATTTTCTACAAAATAACAACAAAATACAACACAACCGTGACATACATAACGTATGAGTGATTTTTTAATAACTCATACTTTAATGCACTAAACGTTATATACAAAAGGAAAGTGCCAATAAAACAAAATACCAGCTTAACCTTCCTGATGGCAGAAATATTTTTAATTACAACAAAATCCTTGTCATCTTTATTAACTTGTGCTTTTAGGCTTAGTTTCTTCAAAATTGCAATAAGAGAGAAATTATTTATACCTGTTTTATAATTTTCACTTTGAAGTGCTCTTCAAACAAACAAATTAACATTAATGCAAGAGTGAGTGTAGAAGATTAAAGTAAAAAAAATATTGTGCTTTTTTCTTTCTTTTTCTTTCATTTCTTTCTAAATATAAAGTGAGTTTTATTTTGTCATTTACTTTTCATTGTTTATTTATTTAAAAACTGTTGATACGACAGCAACAACGTTAACGGCAATGATAAAATACATCAACAACATTTTCCTTTTTTTCATTCTTTAGCTCTTTTCATTATTTCTCTTTATGTAGTTGTAATCATCAGCAGTATTATCAAGTACAAACAACAATGACAACGGCAACGACATAACAACAGCAGCAGCATTAACAGCACAATACAATAACAAGATCAACAGAATAAAAGTAGTTGTAGTAGTAACCTGCTGCAGTTTGATTTTATCATTATATTTTGTTTATGTGTATGTGTGAGAGTGAGAGAGAACTCTCTTTCTTATGCATTGTTGTTCACTACTTAAATATTGTTGTTTTTATATTGTTAATGTTTATGTATGTTTGTTTTTCCCTTGAAATGTCGGTAAACAATATGAGTGGTTTAAGGAGTTACTGGTAAAAAGGAGGAAGAAAGTAAAGTGTATGTGAGAGGGAGTAGCATAAGATAAAGGTAAATGAGTTTAAAAAGAAAATGATAACAAGAAAAACAAAACTGAACTTTATGCCTTTAGCTATTTGTTCAAGTCGAATGTTTACGAATTTACAAAACGTGAAAGTGATTTTTTCTGCTTTTTCTCTCACAATTTCTTTATTTGTATTTGTTGTCGTAAACATGTTATTTGCGTTTTTTTAACATGTGCTGCTATAGGTTTTTCTTCTGCTCTTAAATATGTATTTTAAATGCAAAGGTTATTTTGTTTTCTTTCATTTTTATTTTCTTGATTTTCTTATTCATGTTGTTGCTATTGCTGCCGCTGTTGTTGTATTAAAAGTTCTTTTGATAATATTTCCCGCTTTTGAGTAGTTAGTGTAATTGCTGTGTTGGGCCTAAAGGTAAATATTTAACAAAAACTATGTGGAAAAAAGAACGAAAATGAAAAAAAAACAAAACGCTTCAGGTTTTTATAAGATTTTTATCATTCACAAGTGATTTTACAAGAACAGAGTCAAGAGCATTAGAATGGCATGAAACTAAATAATAATAAAAATAAATTTGATATACTGGGGTATTAAGAAGTATACACTTTAAATATAAATAAAGAATAATGAGCACAGATTGCATTAGTTATTTATAAATCGGGTATCGGAAAATCCCTGAACAAATAAATTGCGAAGGAATCATCACCACATATTGATGAAGGTCATTTAAGGAAAGAACGAATTTTAACAACAATAAAATACACAGGTCGAAAATTCACCATTATTTTTCAACAACTGTAGTTTAGTTCTGGTTCAAATCTAAATCAATTCTACACACAGAGAAAAACATGAACCAAAATCAACGCTGAACATAATTTTGAACGTTTTTACGTTACTGGATAAATATTTTATTTAATATTAGAATCCTTCGATATTAATTTATGTTAAATTATTCAACGATAAAATAAAAAAATGTTTAAGTAATAAAATTACAAATTCATTGATATTCTGAAGAAGCTGTATTTACTGTGAAACAATATTAAATAACCATTTTTTGTCTATAAATCAAAATCATTTTTTAAAATGGTTAAATTACTTATCTCTAATTTGATTTAGCTAAAATTTTTTCTGTGTATGGTTCAGTTCTAGTTCAGTTCTACTTTATTTTAAGTTAAGTTCTAGTTGAGTTCTAGTTAAATTCCAGTTCAGTTCTATTTTTTTAAGTAAATTTCCAGTTAAGTTCTAGTTCAGTTCTAGCTCAGTTTCAGTTCAGATCTAGTTAAGTTTAAATTCAGTTCTAGTTCAGTTCTATTTCAGTTCAAGTTTAGGTCAGTTCCAGTTTAGTTCAGTTCTAGTTCAGTTTTTGTCCAGTTCTTGTTCAGTTCTAGTCCAGTTCTTGTTCAGTTCTAGTTTAGTTCAGTTCTAGTTTAGTTCAGTTCTAGTTTAGTTCAGTTCTAGTTCAGTTCTAGTTCAGTTATAATTCAGTTCTAGTTCAGTTCAAGTTCATTTCTCGTTAAGTTATAGTCATCTGTTTTAGAGATGTTGCTCTCTCTCAAAAATTATACGAGTATAATGAAATATTATTATCGTTTCAGATTTTAGTATTTCGAACCGAAACATCTACCGTTTCTAATTTTAATCCTTATAGTGAAGTTTAACTCCAAGGCTTAAGTACAAGCATAAACACACTTTATACTATTATTCCTTATAACTTGTTTTATTTATTATTCCTTATAAATGTTTTATCCAGGAAAAACTAAATTTTAGTTACCATTTTATAGCTGCACAACATAATTACATTAAAATTAAATTTTCTTAAAAATATTTCGTTTACTGACCTTTTTATCTTGACAAAATGTGAAACAACAAAGTTATTTTTCTAATAAAAATGAAATAAATGTGAAAAACCTCGACCACATCACAAAATAAAAAGCAGAATAATGTCACATATCTTCACAGCCATTCATCTAAAGGTTTGCTCCATAAATGTTAACATCCTTTAAAGTGCAAAAAATACATACATATATGTATTTTATCTATGTGTGTTAACTTATGTAATTGTATTGTTTTGTTCATTATAAATGTATTTAGGTTTTATACATATGTCATTTTATGAATGTTGGTTAGTTTATCTAATTACATATGTATATGTGTTAGTATATTATACAACATATATAAGAGTGTGTATGTCATTGTATTGTAAAGTCTATTTAATGAGCAAAAATTGTCAACTAATGTATGTTCAGTTTATTATATTTGCTTTTGTACTCTACAGTTCTAATTTTAAACTTTTTCTGTTGTCCTTTTTTTTTGTTAGTATTTAATGTATTGCTGTTATGGTCCGTTTTTTTTTTGTTCCTGTAGTTATCATATTTTGCTGGTTTTGGTATAATTTTTTCTCTTTCTGTGTGTTAGTGTGTATGGCATTTAATTCATAAAGAATTTAACATTCTTTTTGTTTCTAGGGTAATGTGTTGGCAACAATTTTAAACAATGGCAAAATAAATTGACAATAATAGAATGTGTTCGTTCCTTTTGTATATTTTTAATTTAGTGGTAAAATAAGTTTTTTTTTGCAATTTTTAAATAATAATGACTTAAGAATTTAATGAAGAATATTTTAAGCAAATAAGAGGAAATTTGAGAATTTAAAATTTCTATGAAATCATCTTTTCTGAAATATAACTAGACATTTGAATATATTATATATAGATTTTATACGTAAAAAAATTTTGGATCGATTTTACATATTTTGCAAAAATTTTATAGTAGAAAGTTTAGAAAATGTGATCATATGAATATGTATAAACATCTGTTCAAACCATTCTGTCAAATAAGTTGATATTATTGCAATAGTTCTTCAAAAATTTTAATCATTATAGTCTTACTCAAAACTCTTCTCCTTCAGTTAATTATAATTATGTCAAATTCTTAGTCCATTTATAGGATCTTTATATACTCAATCTTAGACAAATGCAGCAGAATGCGATAAATTCAATTTTCTTGACTTTTGTCTATGAAGTCGATATTTATTTCTGGTCTTGAACTAAAATTGATGAAAGGATCGAATTCTTTTCGTAAAATATATTTGGAACTAAATTTTTAATTGCTTTAAAAATGTATGGTTTTTAAACATAACTGGCTTGACGAATAAGAACGGTGTAATTGAAAAAAGACAAGATTGCTTAATCGATTTTCTTACTCTCAGATAGGTTGCAGTTTTAGGACTTTCTGTGTCTTTCCAGAATCTTTAACAAGACTGTTAGAGGAGTAATCACATACAAAACGAATTGCGGTTAAGCAATTTTGGCGTCGTGTGGAACTCTGAGTGGAAATATTGCTGATTAAACCGTTTGTCCAAATAACTCCATTATAAAATACACATCATTATATTTGTGGGAGATAGCAATATTCCGAAACAATTACTTTAGACGAATCTATAAGGGAAAATAGTTGTAAGGGATCAAATTACTTTCACATCAATCTCATAAGTGGCTGCTATTTGTTTAAACCATGATTCTTTCAAAACGTATTCTTAAAAATTATTTTCTAACTTCATCCTTTCGTCATGTAATTGCATAAGAAAATGGGATTTAAACTAACTTAATTCCCAAAAAGTGACATTTTTTATGCAGCTAGAAAATTCGAGAACCTTTTAAAAATTATGTTTGTGTCTTTTCAACGATAATATTATTTTCTTAGATCGTAAATATTTAAGCGATTTCTGATGAATAAATTCCAGAAAAATGATCTTCACCCCATTAAGAGTCTAAACTTTAACAGCAGAACTTACTCAACTATTTAATATGGAAATATTAATATTTAAATCATATCAGTTTCGCCCATAAATCTACTAGTTCATGTGTTAAATCAAAAGTATATTTAAAAAGTATAAAAATCCCAATATAACTTACATTCAGTTTAAATTACAAAACAATAGCTTAAATTCTGCAAATAACACACTAAACCACTTTTATATTATTACACCAAAAATACCTAAATATTGAACATCAGAAGTGAAAATATCATTTTAAACATTTAATTTAATTTTATAGTTCAAAAAAACCTCTATTCACTGTTCACTGTTTTGTTATCCTTTTTTTCCTGTGAATATTACACAGGATTAGTGCCAAAACTGCAGTGAAAATAGTGCTGTAATGGTGATAAAATTTAATAGATAAAACTGGTATTATAATCAGACAAAAAGAGCTAAAACTTAAACACTCATTTCAAATAAAACATAATGAAATTTTTATTTTCTCTATTTTCGTTTTTTTTTTTTTGCTTCTCTTAGGGGAAAAAATTATCATCCAGGGAATTTTTATATAACGGAGATAATTTTTGCGTTTTTTTGTGTGTTAAAATATAAAATATAATTTAGAAAATTTTTATAAGGAGTGAGATTGAAAAATCTTAACATTTATATATCGCTCATTTGCTGCAAAGTAGTCATAACTCAAAAACCAATTTTTTCTGTAGAAGAATTTTTAATTTTCTTGGAATTCATTTAATTAACAAACAATGTAATTGGAATGTTATATATTTGCTGAATTCCTGTTTGATATATGAATTAACAGAAATGTGGTAGGTAATCAAATATATTATTTACATTTATGTTAAGTTGAAACTGACGAATTATGAGTTGTGACGACCTTGCAGCAAATGATCGATATGTTAACAAAACGAAACCACTAAATTCACAGTTTTAGTTCCTTTTATTTGATTCAAAATATTTTAACAATTAAAAAATCCTTTACCGTTTTAGTCACTTGCGTTGACATTTAGAAAAATTTTCGGAAACCCCTCCATTAACGTTTTTACAGTGCTTCCTGTTACTTTGCTGGAAGAGGTAGTCCACCTTCGTTTAAAATCTATCACACTTTTTGACGCCTTGTTTTGTTTTCTTAACTTCTCTTTTACAAGAACCCATTATCCCTCCATTGGTCTTAGCTCTGGGTAGTTTGAAGGATTTGCCTCTCCTGGTAGATATATTGTACCACACAAGGGTTAATTTTCCATAGTAATAAGATACCAAGTCAGGAATAAAATAAGTGTACACATTATGAAGTCTTATAAATGGATACAGTGGTTTCTGTTGACATTCCTTTATGTAAATTTCATTGTTCTTATTGCTGAAATTTTGACAGTTGTTGTGTCCTAATCTTTTCCTCAACATTCCTCGAGCACAAGTATCATAAAAATTTGCAAAAATCCGCCAGAACATATGTTTCGTCATACATTATGCATTAAGAATATTTTTTGAAGAAAACTTGATTTTAATTTTCATGCTCTGTTTTTGACCTTTAAACTTATAGCAGCGTCAGGAACTTCTTAAACAAGAGTACTGCACTAACAGGGCTGTTTTGGAAGCTCTTTTGTTTTTCTATTAAGCAACATTCACCCTGGTACTGTTAAAAGCATTAAAAATAGTTTGACAGTAGAACTTTGAATACTTTTTGTAGGGCCAAGTTTGGTTTTATTGAGAATATTAGATTATTTAAATACGCTGCTCATGTTAATCAGATTAACAATACATTCATTTGTTTGACTATTTAATGTCAAAGTAATAACAATGGCAGCTTAATGAAGTAATTAGTCAAATGAAAACAAATTTTAACGAAAAACATTTGTTAAGAATTTTTTCAATCTCACTCCTTAGCATAAAATTTTTCTACTCCTATTCATTATTTTATAGAAGAGTATAACCGCCATCAGAAACCAGCATTATTTTGGCCACTTTATTTAATGAAATGCAAACTGCATTTTTATAAAAGTTCTTTAACCTCTTAGTTCTGGGTTTCTTTTTTTATGGCCGGCAATTTCATAAAATATTCATTGAAATAATTTGATTTCTTTTTTTTTATTTCTCATTTCAAATTTCCACAATTTTTCATTCATTTGGTGGATATTTCATGTCCCTTTTTCTTTTTGCTTTCGGTTTTATTCCATTTTTCCTTTATTGGTCATCATTTTTACAACCGCAAAATGAGTTGGAAATTTCTTCAACTTTTTTCCATTACAAACCTCAAAAGATACAGTTTATTTCATTTTCCGTCATTTTTTTCTTATTCGTCTTATTCTTTTACATTATTTCTTAAACAGAAATGACCCAATTTGGTTTATTCTTCCTTTTATTTTTTTCTTCTCAAACATTTCATTTAAAATTCTTTTCAAATGTAAATAAGACATTAGGAATTGTTGAAAAGAAGCTGGTCCAGCGTTAGTAATGTAAAAATGGTCAGAAGAGAGAAACGGCAAAAGAAAAATAAAAATTATATATTTTATTTTATTCTTAAGAAATCATTAAAAAATCATAAATTATTTCAACATGCTGCTGATGTTTTTTGCTATAAACGTTGACTGCCTTCATGTTATTTGAAGAATTTCTTTTCTTTTTAGAGAAAATTAAAGAAAATAACGTTAAATAAAGGGAATAATTTAAGAAGCATAAATCATTGAAATGTTAAATAAATTCTGTTCTGGAACACAAAAAAATAGTTTAAAATGCGAATTTTTTGAATTTTAACTAATTTTTGGTTTAAAGAATGTATTTTTTTAGATAAATAAAACTTGTCTTTTTTTAAATGTATTAACATTTTTGTTGAGTGTTTTTTGGAGAATTTAATAAATTCTTTTATGAAGAAAATTATTAATATTTTACAATTTTTAAATTTATCAATTTTATTTAAAATACTTAAAGTGGAAATTATTTCCCTCTAACTAATTTCAAAATAATTTAAGACATTTTGTACCATTTCCCAGCCATAAATGGTTAATAACCTATAAATATATAACCAATAAATAAAGCATTTAGATATATAGAATTTAAGAACTATTTTTCGGGCGATAGGTTACAGTCGATAATATTATTCGCAGATTTTTACAAATTAGGTTTATAGCAAATAGGAAAATACCAACGTATGCACTTTTATTTTGATCTTTAGAAAACGCTTATGTTGTTTGATGTGGCACAAAAAGCATCTATCTTAATTAATCGTCACAAAAAATATAAGAATTTTGAACAAAGATTAGAGTCAACACGACTGTAAGGTTTTGTACTTCCAATAGCTGAAACCTACTGGGTATTTGAAAAGCCTAATTCATTTTGATTAATTCGGTTTTTTTTTTTTGTAAAATTCTAAGCGTATTTTTTATAACTACAGCTGTCAGAAATTAATAATTTATCCGAAGTCCTCAGTTCTTCGACAAAGAATAATTTAAGTCCAGAAAAATCAGTCCAACGCTTAAGGTTTTATAGACCATTATCTAAGGCAACCTCGGCATAAAAGTTAAGTCTGATCATCGTTTGAATATAAATATTTTTGTTTGTATCTCAAAATTTGTTCAGTTATTGTTCGTCAACTTATTTGGACCAAATTTTGTGGGCCTTTATCTACAACCAGAAATTCCATCAGACTTCATTAAGCTTGATTTAAGGAATATGATCAAATAAAACTTTAAATCTATTTTGATTCTAAATGTTTTTCGGAACATATATGTAAGATTCCTTGTTATATACAATAATTAAGAGTTAAGCTCACACTAAGATTGTGAGGCTTACTTTAACATTAAAATTATCATGCAAGCAGACAGTTAGTATTACTGGATACTAACGTGTAATAGGTTAGATTGTACAAGTCAATTTCTCTATATTTACATGTTTCCGAGACTGAAAATTTGGTTTCGGGGCGGAAAATTGCTCATTTCCCATTGATCGAAATATATGTATATCTTTAAGACTGGTGTATTTATATATAGTTTTTCAGACTTGAATATACCACCATGTTGTTCCAAGGAAGGTAATAACATCCATTTTTTATATGGGAGATCGATATAATGTAGAAAGGTACTTGACATAGGTATCTATAAAAGTGTTGCATGTGCAATGAATGGATGACTAGAAAGTGGAAGCTCTGATCCACGAGATATTCTGATCCAAATATATCTGTAGAATATCGAAAGCAGGCGAAGACTCCGAGTCTGGCAGTATTTCCAAGTCTCTCTGGTATAATAGCTGATTTTCTTCATATAAATGTCTTTTAATAATATTAATAAACGTTGCATAATTTGTGTTTTTTTAGGTACATGGGACGTCCGTAGTGCTATTACTGTAGCAAGTGTCTTGATGAGCCAAGATCTAAAATTTCTTTAACTTCGGCATTCAGTTCTTAAGCCAAATTACTCTTTTTATTATTTTTTATCACATAACCATTGCGTGACGTAAATTTATCAAAATGGACAAATATTTCAATAAATGTTATAAATCAAATAAAATAGAAAACACGAATAAAAGATCCGCAGTTCGACTCTTCCACAGTTATCAAGTGGTATCAAGATAGGAAGATAATAATGAACTATTTTATTATAAAATAATTAAAAGGGGTTCTAAAGAGTCCGATTAAGTTATGCATCATTTCATTACGGTACAGTACTTACGGAATGATGCTAAAACAAGTAAATAGTTTTCAAAACCGTGAGATGTCTATCTTCCTATATCCATGTTAGATTGTAAAGAAATGCGAATTAGCATTTTAAAAGTTTCGCTATCCGATCAATAGCCTATAAAGCTATAAAAGCCTTATTGGTTTGATATCTGTGCTGTATTGTATACCAATTAGAAATTTTACAGTATATAAAATATTATTTCCTTCCCCTTAGTAGAATATTTGTAATATCAGAAAGTCAAGTGTAAGAGATGGCAAAATTGATTTAGATCTCGATTTGATCTAAAAATATATTTTTATTTTTGCCAGTTTTGTAAAAATTTTATTTCAAATAATGAAAATAGGAAAATTTAAATATGATCTCTTGATTTTTTATAAACAGACAATTTCTTTTTCTTCTTTTTATAAACAGACAATTTCTTTTCTCTCTCTCTCTTACACATACACAAGTTCATTTGCATGTTTTAAAAATATTAGTATCTATTTATTTAAAATGTTGTTCACAATCATGTTATTTTATTTGAAAAAAAAAAAATAAAATAAAATTTTTCCACAAAAAATACATAAAAACCTTAAAACAACAAAAATCCATAACCTCCATGTTTTTGTGGACAATCAACTTTATAATTGCATTTTTCAACAAATATAAAAATAAAATAGAAAAAATCATTGTTTTCGAAAATCAAATTGAGGAACGTAAAAAAATAAAAATAAAATTTTTTGTTGTCTTTAAATGTAACAAAAAATATATATAAATTGTATTCATGGACAATGAACAAAACATAACGTGAGCAAAACATTTTACAACAATTATGGAAGAGAAAAAAATGTTTGTGAATATTAAACGATGAAAATAATGGTTACAGCAAAAGATTAAACAGTGGAAAATTTATCAAGAATTTTTTTATTTAAAATATAAAATAAAAATTTGTAATAAATATTTTGCAATAAATTTAAATTATTTAAACCAATTTTATTGTTTTTTAAATTTCAACAGAAAGAAATTTATAAAATTAAATTTTTTAACCTTTTATTATAACAATTTAAAATCAATTTATCGTTTACACTTACGAACTTCAATTTATATGGAAAATATTTTAATGAGATTTACCTGAAATTAGAAAAAAAATATAAAATTGAATTGAAAAACAAGTAAGAGTATAAGTCGGTATAGAAATGGTAGCAACGGCAAAAGAATGAACGAACCACTTATTATTTCATTTTCTGTTTTTTTTCTAAAATATGCGATATATTATTGTGAAAACTTCGCATAATTTTATTAATTTGAAAATTATTATTACAATTCCAACCAAGATTTATTCCTTTCAAACTGCTATTTGAAAATGGGTTTCATCATAATTCAGCATGTTTTCAAAATCATATGACTTTCTGTTAAAATTTTTCTAAAATTACTTTACATTTAGGACTTTTATGAGTTTAAAACCTTATGGGAAGTACAAGATATCTTAAAAATTGCGACCTGTAGAAAGTTTACAAAGGCAACCAGACGGACGGACAGACAGACAAATGGACAGATGGAAGCATATCGTAAAATTGACTCAGAAAGTGATTAAGTGTAGAACGGTATACATAAAGGTGGGTATAACGCAATTTTTTGTATGTTACTAACAACAGCAAAAAAGGCTTAATACCGCAAACGTCTGCGGTGTTGTAGGCTATAATTATATTTTTCATATATCTTGAAGGTAATTATATTAATTATGAAACAAAAGAAATTTAATTAAATTATCTCCTCAAAAGGAAAACAATACGTATGATTAATATGTGTATTAATATATGTGTATTGCAATATTGATCATACGCACCCAAATATTAATAAAGACATAATTTTAAACAAATCAAGGACAGTAAACTTGACAGGCAGACAAATGGACGGAAGTACATCGACAAATTGACACAGAAAGTGATTCTAAAAGGTTCTGATTCGTTAAATTCCCTCAGAAAATGATTCTGAGTCGAACGGTGGTATACACTATACCACCGTAGATGGATAATTATATTTCTAATCTTAAAGCTAATTATATAAATTATAAACAAACATTTTAATTTAAATTATCTTCTCCAAAAGTAAATAATACGTATAATTAATATATATATATATATATATATATATATATATATATATATATATATATATATATATATATATATATATATATATATATGATTATATGTGTATAACAATATTGCTCATACACACCCAAATATAACTATAGATATAGTTTTAAACAAATCAAATACTTAAACCAAACTGTCAGTTTTCCCTATATTGATTTAAAATATTATCATGTTATTCATATTAGATTAATATGATTTTGAGAAGATGATTTCTAAAGTCATTTGTGTAACGATCTTATTGAAATTTGAGGAGTGGATTACATGTGTATAACAATATTGCTCATACGCACCTAAGTATAACTTTAGACATAATTTTAAATAAATCAGAATTTTTACGGTCATATTGAAGATTCACGATCTACTTGAAATTTGGTGGCTCGAATGGGACAATCATATAATTTCATATTAAATATTAGTTCGATCATCATATCCTTTTGATTTCATTTCCTTAGAAATGTGATTACTTTCATGATTATTGTCTTTAGTTTGTAAAATTCCTCTGGAAGTATTTGAACCGATTAAAAGTCCGAAATTTTTGATCGTAAGTTTCCCTTTTACAAATAAATAGTTTTTTCAATGGTGATCACCTGGGACAAATGAAAAAGCGACTTCTAATCAAAAACTACCAAGTGATGTATAAGTAACAAATACGCTAGTAAAATAATACGTGGCAATAACCATCACATATTTTCGACTAGGATTTCTTATCTGTTGTTCCGATTTTTATTATTCTTGAAATAATTCCAAATCTGAAAATTTTACAAGAACTTTTTCTTAATTTGGAGGTGGTCTCAGATATCGGTCTATAACTTCTTTGCAACTGGACCTATTTTGTTAGTTTTAAATAGCAAAGTGCTAAGACAAAAAGTAGGTAGATATGTTAAGGATAGAAGACCTTATAAGACCCATGTCTATTGGCATATACCTAGGCAATATATAGGCCTATTGCACGCTTGACATCTTAGAAAAGAAACAGAAACCAATAGTGACCGAAGAAATTTCGTTATTTCTCAATTTCCTCCAATCATTGTCTTTAAGGTAAGACAAGCTTTGTATTGTATCCCTCATAAAATTTTGGAATGTCTGTATTGCAAAAGTTGGGAAGTGACATAGGTAATATTCAATAGTCGGGACCAATTTTGAACACTCCCGCTGTTGTTGATCTTTAGGTATGGGGATACCTCTCATCCAGATCCTATTGGAATTTGTATAACTTATATTACTTTGGGTTGTATTGGGATAATTTTAAAAGTAAAGCCAGACAAGCTGTTGAAGTCTATACGTTACACTGATTTCATTATAAAATTGGACATATCTTGTGCTATTCCTTCGAGACATTTAATTTTACACTCAAAACTCAAATTCTCCCTAAACAACTTTTAACACATATTACCAAATGTTACCCCAAATATTTTCACTTTCTATTCGCCTTGCACCTTTATTAATGTCTTCCCTTTCTTATTACCTTAACTTCCTTTTAAACCACTGTACATTATTACCATCATCATTTATAATGTTCATAGTAATTATCATCATTACTTTATTAGCAAATAATATAATGGAAAAAATACACTCACACAAATACATACAAATGTCAATTACTACAGAACACATATACATACATAAACACAAACACAAACACGTATAAAGAAAGAAATTTATAAACAAACATAATGAAATTGCAATTTCCGTGAGCTAAATTTGAACAAATTACAACAAATTGCATGACGAATGAATTTTAATTGTAGTTTGGTTGGCAAAAAAAAAAAAAAAGATGGAAAACGTAGAAAAATTGTGAAATGAGTGAAAAAAATTCTATAGAGAATAATTATAATGTATATTTAGAATTATGTCTCTTTTTAGGTTTTTAACACAAATACAGAAATAAATGCAAAATAATCAGATGAAATTATTTATTACAAAACCTGGCAGGAGTGAGATGAATGGACATATTTTTTATTTATTATTTTTTACTTAATAGAGGAAAAAAAGGGGTTAAAGTTGAAGACTTGGCCAAGGTTTAATTATTTTATTTAATAATAAAAATTATTTTTCTAACACAAAATGAAATTAAAATGCAATAGAGAAGAGGAGAGAAGAGAATAGAAAAAGAATGAGTGTCTGTGTGATATGTAAGGAGAGAAAAGAAATTAGATAAGAAGTGCGTTCGAAAAAACTTTGCAATATGTTCGATAAGCCAATGGGCAATTTCATAATATATAACATATGATGAAAAACTCAAAGTTGTAAATAAAATGTCTAAAATGGTATATAAATTTAAATTTCAATTTCATAAATTTTTTTATACAAGTTTCAACAAACGAATTAAAGGAAATTGTTCTATATAATTCGGATTTTATTCTATTAAAAATTTGAATTTTAAGAAAATTATCTTCGGAATTAGAATACATGTAAATTTTCTTTTGAAATTCGGACAAAACAAATATTCTTTAAGAAATTCGAACACATTTTTTTACAAAATTCCAATTAAAAAAAGTTCTCGAGGAAATTCAAATAGAAAATGAAATTTAACTAAACTTCTCTACGTGATCCAAATTTCACTAAAAGTTTTATACAAAATTTTAATTGCATTGAAATTTCTACAAAATTTTAATTTTTTTCAAAATTCCATTATAAAATTTGAAAACTTTTTTGATATTCGAAAATGAAAATATTACAGGATTAAATTCGAATATTTTTGAATACTGTTATCGAATCGAATACTATATATAAATTTCAACAAAATTGAAGTTTAATTCAAATTATAAAAAAATCGATAATATTTGTAATAAAACTCGAAGATTTTTCAGTAAAAATTGACATGAATTTCTATTGAATTTAAAAACTTTATGAAATCTTTTTGAAAACTGAAAATCTTTCTATGTTATTGAAATATTTCTATGAAAATTGAAGATTTTTTGTAAAAAAGTTTGAAGACTTGAAAAAAAACTAGCAGACCCGTTTAGTTTTGCCAAACCAATTTTTTTAGAGAATTTCTGTCCCCAAGCAAACATTAGTATTTTATTATCATACGATTTAACAGATTTTAGTAATTTAAATTCGCCTTGTGTGGATAATATCTGCCTCCTAATCATTACTTATATAAGACTGCCACTATTAAAGTTCTTTAGATATTCGATAATCAATATTTTCTTTATGTGTGGTTTACCCCTCCCCCTGGTCGTATCCCTTCTACATTTCGACCAAACTTTTTCAATTAGATTGAAAACTTTAGCGGCAAAATACTTTTTTATAAAAATTAAAAATTTTAGAACAAAGATTCAAGATTTTCCATTAAATTTGAAAACTAAAAATGAAGTTTCTGTTTCAACTTCAAATTTCGTTCTATAATTTTCGCAATAAAATCAGCACATATTTTATAAAATAAATCTCAATTTTTATTGAATTCAAATATATTACATTAAATTTTTTATAGGAAATTTAAACGGATCGAATAATCCGAATAAACGGATTAAAACTTTTTTGATTTTAAAAAATGTACCATGAATTAACTATATATTCTATAAATATTTGAAGGAAATCTTGATATTAAAAATTGAGACTTTTTGTTTTTAAATCAAGGATTTGAATTTCGAACTTTTATAAAATTTGAAGTGTTACTAATACATAATTAACGAAACTTTCGTATAAACCTTAAATTTATAAATTTCAAAATGTTCACTTTTTAATCAAATTTTGAAGATTTAATTTTTTACTTTCACATTTCATATCTTTCATAATTTCAGTTTAATTCAATCTAATCGAAAATATAACTTCTCTGAACTAATCTCTTTAAACTGTCTTTATTGTTGTTAAGTCTGAGTTGTGTTCTTTAAATACTTTTCCAATTTTTTATGGTAAATTTCAACAATTTGATCCTTAAATAAGGGAAACTTTTCATTCCAACTCTTTTTCTCATCATATTAAATATTTGATCCATAAAAACAAATGTGTTGTCAACATGCAAAATATGAGTTTGCACATTTTTGTTGTTAAATATTGAGCTCTCATGTTTCTAAACATATTAAAGCCAAAAGGAAAATTTTCAATTTAACGAAAAAAATTAACATTTTGAATCAATTGTGTTCCACGTTAAAGCCAAAAATATATAAAACCCACACTCAAACAAAATCCCCAGACCTATGTACGTACAGTCCCAAACAAAATTATTGACACAGCAAGTGTATGTTTCTCTATTCCCAATTTTTAATCGTTTCAAAACTTTTACATTCATTACTTTCAATAATATAGTATATAACGCAAATAAGTTTTCCCCGATTTTTATTCGTTCTTCCTTTAACATCTTTTGAAGATCATATTTCTTTGAAATATGTCACTTCTTGACATATCTGTCCAGATTTTCCCACAAATTCTCAATTGGATTGTAGACTGTGTTGCGTGCGGTAGGACACATATGCACATAGTAAATAAATAAAATAAATAAAAGTTTTCGGCAAAAAAAAAAAAAAATTTATCCAAAATGCCATCATCATGATTCCAAAATATAGTAAGTTTTCTTATACTTATAAAATCCTGCGCATAATCTTAAGGATTAACTTGGTTTATTGAAGAGATTAGTCGTTTACGTTTAGCCACTCTGGCATAAAAACCGGCCTAATGCATCAGTCTTTGAAGAGTAATGGGATGAATATTTTTAAACCCTCTATCACCACATCCCGTCTACTAACCCATAAAGTATATTCTGAAAAAGAACTTTTCTCATTTTTCAACAAAAATTAACTTAACTTAATTGAACAAAATTTAACTATAATAATCAATTACATAGACTTCATCACTGTATAAAAAATCAAAAAATGACATCAACAGTAAACAAGTTATAGGCTAAAGTATGCAAAATTTTGATACGTCCTAAATTCCGTCATAGGTCTTATTTTTGAAGATAATTTTATGAATTTTATTTCGATACAAAAATTAAGACAAAAAATTATCGGGCCATATTTGGTTATTACTTTTTTATTATCTTTATTTCTGGAATAATGTTTTAGGCTTCAAAGGTTTTTACTTTTGTGCCAATTCTACCGAAATTCGGACAATTATCTTAATGCTTTCGATATATATAACCAATTTTATATCTTTAACTCATTCCAATTTTTGCATAATAATATTAGTGGTGGAGCGTAAGTAAGATTCGGCACAGTCGAATATAGCATCCTTACTTGTTGTTATATACCTATCGAACTTCAGCAGCAATTTCGGTAGATATTTTCTTAGGATTGTGTTTAATGTTTCATAAAATTTGGTTACTTTTGCAGGGAGTTAAGGTCGTCCGGTTCTTTTCGAACTTTGGAAAATTGACTTCCTTTAAAATTCGCTATGCTTCTAATAGTGAAATGACTGGGTTCCATTATTTAGCCTATCTGTGCATACTGCATGCTGTGGTTATGCAGATGCAGTATAATTTTTCGTTAATTTCCGCTAGTTCCTTTTTTGGTTTTTTGTGTTCATTTTCGGTTTCATAGAGTTTGTTTTGAATTTATATCAACGAAATGTCACTTTAGCCGATTAGAACCGGATGAATATTGCCGACTGATTGTAACAATACTTTAATTTGATTTCTTTAAAAAAAATATCTATTTAAAGTATGTTTAGCGTATTAAGCAAAATAAATGTTTATATGCTTGCTGTGCCAATAATTTTGATCTGGACTGTGTATGTATGTATGTATGTATGTACTTTTTATTGTTGTTATAAATGTTATAAACATTATCAAACAATTAATTTTAAGTATAGGTTCAGTAGGGATTTAGGTAAATTGTTTTGTATTCTTTATTGTTTAGCATTATAAAGCATTTAGTTTGCTTCTCCTTTTATTTATTTTTGATTGGTTGTATAACAGTAAAAGCCTTTTTGTGAACACTTTTGTTGTATTTTATAGATGAAATACAAAATTGTTGTATGTTATTTTATTTTCAACTCTTTTTTCCTTTTCTATGTTCTGTTGTGTTGCATGTTGTTGGTATGAGTACCTGACAATTATTTTGATATGTTTATAGTTGTTTATGACAATTCATTGGTTTTATTGTTCTGATTAGAAATTCTATAGAGGTATTTTGTAAATGATTTTTATTATTTAGTTAAGAAGACTATTGTTTAGTACTCTTAAGTCATGATGTGTAATTGTTAATGAAATCTGTAGAGTAGTATTAGGATATGGCCTTTTTGTAATGAAAACCATTGTTTAAATTGAATTAACTTTTATGGTAGTTGAGAGCGTATGATTAATATGGTTTGACCTAGTTTAAGAAATTAATATTGCTTATACGTTTAGGTGAATTTTGTTTGGCTTTTCTAAAAATATTCCACATAAGAACAGGTGAATTGTGTTTTGATTTTCAATAGTTTTAAAGATATTAAAATAAATTAATTGTATAATTTGTTAAATGAAAAATTAAAGTCCTGATTAGTAAATGAAAGTAAAATTTTATATCAAGTTTGTATAAACTTTACAAATTGAATTTAAAGATTAATTCTGAATTTCTTCAGAATTAAAAAGGAAAAGGAATCTGTATCAATTATCCAGAAAAATAATATATTGTTTGGATAAACGGTAGAACGTCATATCAATCTCTTTTATTAGAATAATGAACTGCGTGGAATTCTAGCTCGGATTTAAGCCCAAATTCTATAAGAAGTTCTTCAATTCAAAATTCTAAATTTAATTTAGATGCTGGTTAAGATTTCGATTTAAAATCTAACTAGGACTCCAACTAAGGATTTTTGTTCAGATCTTAGATAAGAAACTTGTTGAAGTTGTAGATTATATTATAATCCAAATTTTTAATTCAGTATAAGTCCTCATGCAAGTTCAGTTTATTGTTCAGATTCACGTATATATTCTCAGATTTTATTGCAGTTTCAAGCAAAATCTAATTCAGATATTAGTTTCGATTCCAATTTTGAACCCAGTACAGATACTATTTCAAATCCCAATTCCAAATTTGTTAAGATTCCATTTTAGTATAAACTCTAGTTCTCAATCTAGTTCTGCTTTTACCTGTGATTCCAGGTTATTACAGTTCCGATTCTAGTTTTTTTTATTTCTGATTTAAGTTCATATTATAGTTCTGATTCAAGTTCTGATTCTAGTTTTGATTATGGTTTAGTTTCTAGTCCTGATTCTTCCTCTGATTCTAGTTCAGTTTTGTTTCAGTATTAGTTCAGTTCTAGTTCAAGTTCAGTTCTAGTAATAGTGATGTTCAGTTCTAGTTCAGCTTTAGTTTAGTTCCACTTCAGTTTTAGTTCAGTTATAGCTCAATTCTTGTCCTGTTTTATAAATTTAAAATTCTTTAAAACTTTAATTTGTCTCTCATATTTACTATGTGCCTTATGTAAATACTAACAAATTTATTTGGCCATTTTTTCCTTGCGAAACCAAAAAAAAAACTAAAATAAATACATTCACGAACCAGCATCCATTTGGCCTGATGACTATTTGATCAATATAAATATTATGGCCTTAGTATTGGTTTTACGACATTTGTATTTGTAGGAGCAAGTGGAAAAAAGTCAAATTTTTGACCAGCAAATTTGAGTTCATTTATTGATGTTCTAGCCAGAACATGATGATGGCCATGACAATGTTTAATAAATTTGTATGATTTTTATTTGATTTTCTTTCTTTCACATTTATTGTTACATATTATTGAACTCATATGTTGGGACAGGCAGTACATTGGTGTGTGTTAAAATATGTTTTGGTGAGTGAGTGGAGAATTATGGTCAATATTTTTATTTTGATTTGTATTTTTATTGTTTTGTGTGTGAGTGTATATTTTTATCTGAGCATGGATTTTTATGAGTATTTGTTTACAAATTGACTTTATAGTTTTTTGCATCAATTTGATGCAAAAAATGTTATTGTTGCAGAGAAAAAGAATTTAATTTTTATTTTATGCTTGAAAAATCTTTATTTATGTATGAAAATTTTTTATGGAAATTGAGGACGAATTTTCCGGAATTTTATTGTTATTGACAAAAATTATAGATTTTTTGATTTATTTTTTATGAAAGGATTCGTGAAAACAAAGAATTATTAAATTATTAAAGAGATTTGAAAATATTATTGTGATATATGTGACGTATACTTAATTTTATAAATTATATTATTATTATACAACATGTTTATTTTTATATGAAAATTTAGCTAAAATAAGATTAAATTAAATAAGTTGTTTACTAAATAATTAAAATATTCCTTACGATTTATCAAAAGTGGCATATGATTCCTATTCTTACTGATTACTGCTTGTATTACTGTTTCCTCTCTAGGTTAAATGAATTTAATTCTACTCAAAAAAAGACACAGACAACACAAGATTTGTTTGACCTTTTACAACTATGACCATCAGCAGCATTGTACACTAGAGCCCGGACTTGCATGGTTAAAGGGGAGCGGAAAAAGCGACGCAAATCGAAGAAATATTTTCTATATAAATGCACAGAAATTTTATTTATTGGGGAAAATATTCAAAACAAGGTAACACATTTTTTACTTCTTATCGTTTCTAGCTGCCAAAATCGAAATTAACTCAAGTTGACAACAAAATGACATAAATCGGAACGAAGCAACTTGAAATTGCAATAACGCAAATCAATATTTTCCAGTTCTCAAAAAGCGACCCAAATCGAAACGTCGTAAATCGGGACGACAGAAGTCGGGGCTCTAGTGTATATGTATTTATATATTTTTATGTATTTGTATTGTAGGCATAAAATACATATTTTAACCATATGCTGCACACAAAATTTTATTGTATTATTTTGTTGTCTTTTTCATATCCGTTTGTATGTTTTTATATTTTTTTACGAGTGTTTAAATGAAAATATGTTCTTTGAATTGTGTTTGCCAATGTGCTTAATTTTACAATGACGGAATGTGTGTATGTAAGTGTGTAACTCATAATGATGTAAATAAAAAATATTGTTGTAAATGTGTATATAAAAAATAATATAACTTAATTAAGTTAATCAAAATATTATAAAAATTTGTGGAGGGGAAGTAAAAATCTTTATGGTTGAAATTTATATAAAACGAGAAAAAAAAATTTATTAATTTCTAACGGTCAATTGGAATTAAATGCGCCAGAAAGAGTAAAAAAGAAAAGTTATATAACACAAAGTGATTTGAAATTTTTAAATAATCTTAACTCACATCTTGTTTACTTTTCAATTTTCAAAATTTCTTTTTAACATTTTCAAAATTTCTGAAAAATTCATAAAGTGGAGAAAAAAGTAATGTTTGGAAAAAATCTTACTTCTTCTAAAAGATTGCAATATTTTGTCACTCTGGATTGTTAGCAATCCAACAAATTGCCCGGACCTAGAGCTTTTAAGAACATCCATACTTAGTGCATAAATAAATAAAGAGCATAAAGCATAAAGAACATCTACTGACAGAAAAATTGTTTTTAATTAATACTAAACATTCTGGCCAAGTTTCTGCAATAGACAGACTGATGAAAATATTGCTTGACGAAAATTCTAATGTAAGATTAAAATTGAAAATTGTAGAGTATAATAAGAGTCAATCTAAAACTTTATAGGTTTTAAGCTGGCTATAGTTTTTGCTATTGTCTCATTTTAAATTTGGTTGGATTGAAAGTTTTGAATTAATTTAGGTTATGTTCCTTAATATGATAAATTCTATAATTCGAAATCAGCTTTTACTTACAAACAAAATCAGTATTGAATTTAAAAATATTGAAATTTACCTGTAAATAGAAGAAATAAAAGGTTTAGTAATTAAATTTATATCAGAAAGATAAACATATATCACATTTATAAAGTATTTTTATTTTATATATTTAACATGTTCCAAACAAAGTGCGATCAAACCAAAACAGTTCGACGTTAATAGAGAATAAAGGTTTAAAATGTTTAAATTTAAATCTTCATTCAACATAAGTATTGCACATGGACCTTCTTGAACTATCTTTCCAATTTTTAGAGCAGGATAAGTTTTAGTCCCAACACTTTCAATGTTGGTAAATGAGTATGAAAATTAAAAAAATAAAGAAATTTTTCATTTGTAATTTGATTGAAATAAAATTTAACATATACATACATACATACATACATACATACATACATACATACATACATACATACATACATAGATACATACATACATATATACATACATATATACATACTTACATACATATATATGTTTCACAAAAAATATAACTTCCATATTTACTTCTGTGTAAAGCATACAAAGAGTAGCGTCAAATCCACCTGGAATTTCTTTTCCAGCCTGAATGTTTGTGTAGCCAATAGGGAAGCATTGTGGCTCTGATTCATACACAAATCGCGTAAAGAGTCTAAATTTTTGGCTCAGTGTGAAGTTGCATTTACAACCGAGTGCCGCGATCAAAGAGGGTAGTCATGTCCAAATACATGAATTAGTTCTCATATGTAGCAGTCTGCTGCATTTGAGGACGTTGGTAGACCCATGCGAAAAACACCGTGAGATTAGGTTTAAGAAGACATGTACTTGCATTAAAAGGTTTATCGTCGTCCTATTGGGACCTTTGCCAGTGGGACACGCTAAAGATATTTCTATGAAATTTGATACATATAATTTTTTGGCAAAAAAATATGAAGCCCATTAAAAACGATCATGATCGGTCCGAAATTTCTGGTTAATCCTTTATAATCTTTTTAACGGATTTAAAAATATTTTAATTATATTTGGTGCTGATGAATTTAGTATCAGTTCATGTCTATATTTCAGCAGTAACTCCAATTCGAAAAACACTTTAAAGTGTATCTTTTAGGTGCAAGATTTGTATAATCACAAAATTTTAAAGCAAATTATTTATGAAACTGTGCATTACATCCCTCCTGGCCCCCGAATCCGAAAATCTCTTACAATTTCATAATTCTCTCATATTTGTGAGTATCATGCATTTAACTTAAATTGGTATATTTTATATTAAGCTGGAATCAAAATTTCCGAAATTTCGCTAATTTTAAACTTTCTTTATTTAGTGTTTTGAGGAGGAAAAAAATTAAAGCTAGAAAAGGATATTTAAAAATAGTACTACATATCGCTCATCTGCTGCAAAGTAGTCATAACTATAAAACATAAATAAATTTATTTTTTCAGAGGACGTATTTTTATTTTATTTATTTTGTTTTACGAAATTTTGCGAAATTTGAGTTGTGATGATCTTGCAGCAAATGAGCGATATGGCTACCAGACATGTATATAATACGTACTACACTACGTAAATAGTTTATTCCATAACAGATATATTTATATACATTTTACTTTAAGCCAAATATTAATAATTTTTTTTCTCATATATCCTTTACAGTCCTTTCCATTCAATTTTCCACATAAATTCATTATTGTGGAAATAAAATATTTTATATTCTTTACATGTAAAATTTCCTACCGACCGTACTTCCTGTCATTTACAAACATCAAAAGTTTATATATAAAAATTTCCTGAAACTTCAATATTTTTCCTTCATTTTGTTAATATTTTATTTAAAAAAAAATATGTCTTTATCTATAGAATTTTCTTTTCATTTTAATTACAATGTGTGAATAAAATGAATACAAAGTCAAACACATACACACACACTCACAAACACTTAAAGTAATACGTGTAACTTATATGTGTAATATGTCAATATTTACTCTTATTTACAATATACATGTTCTGCCTGTAATTATGAAAGATGTCATGTAATATATGTTTTCTTTTATACCCTGCACTACCACAAATGATGAAGAGGGTATATTAATCTTCTTATTCTATGTGTAACGCTAAGAAGAAATCATATTAGACCCTCTAAAGTAAATATGTTCAAGCATCAAATCAGAATCTGAGTCAATTAAACTATGCCCGTCTGTCTGTCTGCCAGTCTGTCTGCCAGTCTGTCTGTCTTTCCGTTTATCTGTTTTTGGTACGCTCACATTCACAATAATTGATAATTTATGAGAATTTGTTATAGTCTTGAAAAATTGGTTGTTTAAAACGATCAAAATCAATTCATTTTATTAAAAGATATATACCGATATCTGAGACAAACTCTAAATTCAAGCAAAAAAAATTATCAATTATAAATTGAAATTTCAAAATTGAATGAAATTTTGCCATTTTTAGCTATTTATACTTCATTACTATTCTAACAATTAGCAAAATCGGTTCAGTAGAAAAATAGTTAAAGCCAAAAGTATAACTAATTTTTGGACTCATTAAGTGTTCCACGTTATATTTAAGAAAAACTTGAATATATTGTATACGTCTGGAATGTATGTATGAGTATGTTTGTACGAAATATAACCTATTCAGAGATACCGTTGAGATTTTTCGAATAGTCTTTGTGCGACTTTTCGGAATTATAGAAAATAAAGACGAATTTAAAAGGTGATTTGTGGAACAGAAGAAAAATAGCACTTCTTGAATAGTTTTAAATTATGAATTTGCACTCTTTCCCGTTTAGTGTGGAAAAACCAACAATTAGGTTTTTCTTAAATTTATTACGGCTTCGATTTCCATTATGATTTCGAAGAAATAGCCCTTCTAAAGTTTCACCAACGATAACACTAAAAAGTTGCACCAACGAAACAACTGAAAATATATACTTTACACTAATGCGTGATGGAGGGTATTAAAAATTCGGCATAGCCAAATATTTGTTACCTCTTGTTAGTGTTATTTTTCTGATTTTTCAGATTTATTTAAGAATATTTATTCATTCATAATAATATTTACTTAAATCTGTTATTTCTTTTTTTTTGTATTTATTACATAAAATACTTATTTACTTACAGATGTTTTTAAGTTATTTACTTTAAGTAAAGAATATAAATAAATATGGTAAATAAAAACATATATAAATATTTATGTGAGTAAGTAAATATCAAAGTAATATTTTAATTAATTTTTATGTAGGCTGAGATATGTGTATGTTTTGTGCCGCAACAATAGGGGAATATTGACAGGAATGAAAACAAAATTGTGAGATACATTTTGTAATTAATTAGTTTAAGACTTTCTAGGAATTACAGGTATTGATGTCTGGATAAGATTAAAAGAAATATGTAAAGGCACTGTTAAGAATGCTATATTTGGCTATACCGAATATTCAATACCCTCCACTACAAAGCGTGTGAAGAATATACGTTATGTTTCATACACACACACTCACACATCCACATACTTAATGTGTCATAAAATTAGTTATTGCCAAGAGGCAATAAATTTTTTTACTTAACAATTTTTTATAATTTTTGAAATTATTATGAAGTTCATGTATTATGGCAAAATTCTATATTGTCGATTTTTAATTGGTGGCAATTATATAAAATTCCTTTACTTTAACTTATAATATAAACTTTAACTTATATATATATATATATATATATATATATATATATATATATATATATATATATATATATATATATATATATATATATATATATATATATATATATATATATATATATATATATATATATATATATATATATATATATATATATATATATATATATAGCTTGCTTCAAATATCGATCTATATCTTTTGATACACTCAATTGATAATGATGCTTTTAATTAGGGAACTTTTCATTATTGTGGATGTGAGCTCGCCAAAAAACAGACAGACAGAAAATCAGACGGATATAGCAAGATCAATGTAGATTTTGATTTGATGCAAAAATGTATATATATACATTATGGGGTCTGAGATGATTCCTGTATATATAGCTTCACATACGGAATGGCAAAGTTATTATACCCTCTTAACCTCTTTTGTTGGTGGAGGATATATAAAATAAAAAAATGACAGACAAAATTTTTTATATAAAGAAAATATAGAGACTGGACAAGTTCGGGTTATAGAACAGCTATAAGAAAATTGACAAAACAAATCATGCTTGGCTGAAGGTGAGTTTTATATAAAATTATTCGTTATATTTGCCAAACACTTGAGCACAAGTGAGAGTGTTTTTCTGGGTAATAGATTTTCAATTTAATTTTTCTTTAGGGATTTCATTCTATTTTGCTTAAGAATTTTAATGAAAATTCCCAATATTTATTTAAAGGTTTAATTTTTTTATTTATATTTACACCACCCCAACCCTCTTCCGACAAAAAAAAGCGAATAAAAAGACCAACTGTAACAATAATATCACTAAAAAAATAGCAACAACCAAAAAAAGGCTATAACAACAGACAGTTTTTATATTAATTTTTTATTAGATGTCACAAGTGTTGTATAGTTTATCCACTTCAAAATGTGTACAATTGAATAATATGGCTGTCATTTGATTGTTTGATATATATTTATGTATGTGTATATGTTTGTGAATGTGTGTATATTTTATAAGCAGATGACATATAGAAATACAAAACGTATATAAATAAAAACAACAAAGGAATTAAAGCTATAATTCCGGTATTTAAGAAAGCATACTGAAAAGGCATTTTGAATAAATAATTCATCTTAAAGAAAAAGTTGAATGGAAATTTCTTCATTAAGAAAATTTGGGAATTCTTCTTTAGGAAAATTTTGCTCTTATTTTTGAAGAATTTAATTTTAAGAAAATTTTGTTTTTATAGAAGATTTTGAAAATTTTTTATTGTCATTGAGAATACCTTTTGAAAAAATTTAGTTAAAAATTTTTTAGTTTTTTTTTTTATAGAACCTTAATTATAAGTTTTTTTTAAGGAGGTGGAGATTGAATTCTAATTAATTTTTGAGAATTTCATTTTTAAGAATTTTTTCAAAAATAAAATTAAAAAAGTCTTTTGCTAAAGAAGGTTTTGAGTTTTATTTTTAATTTTTTCATTATTAATTTTTTTTTACAAAAAATTATAGAACTTTCAGAAAATTTTTTCTTGAAAAAAGTTTTGAAATCTTTTGAAAATAATTTAGATTTTTTTATTAAGTAAACTTATTGAAATCATTTCCTTAAAAAAATATTTAAAACTTTTTACTCACAAAGAAAGTAATTGAACATTTTTTGAAAGGAAATTTGGAACAAATAAAAATTTTTTTCTAAACTAAATTTTGTGAACACTTTTTCAGAAATTGTTGAGAAAAATCTCAAAACTTGGTTTTTTTTAAGAAAGTTTTGAGATTTTTGAAGAGTATTTTGATGTTCAAAAAATATAGAGATTTTTTCATTAAAAAATGTTTTGCCCTTTTTTTCTTAAAAAAATTTATAATAAATATTTGCTTAACTGACATTTCTTCTGTTTTACAAAAAAATGGAGACCACAGTCAATTAATTTTTTTAAACAAAATTAAAAAAGAAGTTGGTACATTAAAAAAATGAGAAAAAAATTAGAATTAAGTTAAGTTTTAGACAGCAATTTAATTATGTAGAAAATTTATAGTTAATTTTTAACTTTTAGATAATTTAGAGTCAATTTCGTATTATGAAATAATTGGGATATTGTTTTGCTTTGTTGGATTTTTAGATTAAATTAATATTTTAAAGAAAACTAAGTGAAAATCTCTATATTCGAAAGGAAAGTAATTTTAATTTTTGAATAGCATTTTCACAATCTATAGTTAGAGCTCCGTGAAATTTGGCCCAATTCTTTATTTTCCCTAAATTCGCGGAATGTTTTAAACTGATTAAAAGATATAGAACGAGATCCGGAAGAACCTAAAAATTCAAACAAAAAACCGTCGTTTTTTTAATTTGAAAATGATGTTTATAAACGAAATTAACAGAAATGGAAAGTTTAATGCATAGAAGAGAAAAATTACAGCTGTAGGGTACTGCATACTCCGCATTACTTGTGAATTTTGTTACTGCTTGAAAAAATAATATGAATTCAATAAGGTGTTTCTAGAGTTGTGTTTGTTTGCAAGAAACATGATTGAATCTTTTACTCTTCTCACAAGTAAAAAGATAAATAAATCTAAATCGGTTAAGTTACGTGCATCTCTCTAACGATTTGTTTTTGAATAGAATAGTTCTTAGTTATATTAATTGAATTACATAAAATTTAATTGAATATAAATTTTTTATCGGATCAGATTAGATCAATTTTATTGCTGTTATTATTGGCAAAACCGTATATAAAATTCTTACCTACTTTTTCCTTCAATACTCTTTACATAAGAGTCCAATATTTCTTCTTAATTTCGAAATTTAACTTTAATTACTGTTAAGTCCAAAAATAACGTAGCGTAGTAGTACGATGTTTAACGAAACAATGCACCCTATCGACTGTCTCAAAGTAGGCATTCGCCAGTCTAAAAAGATGCTCCTCTATTAAAATAACTAAGCTCACAACCCGTCATTTTAGTATGGTTTTGTTGCAGGAGATAATCTATTGCAAAAATTTAAAAGTTCATCACAGCGACTCTCTGCCTATGATGCGCTTTGGGGCGACAAGTTATTGCCCCATCAACTTATCATGCCTTATCACTTTGCTTACTTCTTTGACGTGGATGTCGAATTTCATCTGACAGTATCTAGGAAAATTGATTTTTTCCAGGGTCTAAGGCTTTCCTAAGATTTTATAATCCTTAGTCTAACGTGAAAGTTTTTGCAATAATTTTAGTTGCAATTTCCTTTAGTAGTTTTCAAAGTAAAATGAGGATTTTATTCCTTCTATATGAAAGCTTTATGTCGCAAAACACATTTAATATAAGGGGTCTCTATCTGCTAAGTTTATCTTAATGTAAACCAAACACATTTTGGAAAATGTTCAGATTTTCCAATAAGACTTCTTATGTTAAACTCTTCATTTTTAACTCTTTATTTTTATTAAATAAAAAATTGTGTATTAATTTTAAATTTAAAATACCCTTCTTATCATTTACCCTATAGAACACTTCAAACAACTTCCACTAACGCCTCCTTAACACTTTTATATCTCTAAAAGTGTAAATAAAACTATATAATACAGATACATGGAATGAGTAAAGCAATAGAAAAATTTTATCATTGTTATGCTCTCACACCTATAAAAGCTTAAACACATACACACACAACAAAATCTCCATATAAACTCACACACTTATACATTTCAAAAACGTTATTATTGTTGTAAACAAAACCTAAAAACTCATAGAATAAATGTTTTGAAATATGCATGAGTGTTTATATGCAGGAGTTTATATGGGTTTGTATACACTTGTGTTAAATCAAATGACAATGTTTGTATATGTATGTAAGCATATGATATTTAGAATACCTATGATTTCTATTATTTCAATGTATATTTTTCTAGTTTTGTTTCATTTCTTTTTTCCATTTATTTATGTGAACAGAAGCAAAAGAAAATGTTACACTTTTAGTTTTTTTATATTTTTCATTTGTTTCTACTTAGTGATAGATAGTCAGTCAGAGAGACAGACATACGAACCGAGAGTGTGTTATAGTTCACTAGGAGTTGGAGTATCATAAATAAATCCTTAGCTCAAATGTCATAAAATATACTGAATACATTTGTATAAAATGTTGTTTGAAGAGATTCATGTATGTTAAAATAAATATGTATATGTATGTGTTTATATTTTTATCTATAGTTTTATTTAGTGCTTTTTTTCCTTTTAAATATTTTTATTTCCTTTTTTAGAAAAATATTTTCTTTTTTACACTAACAGCTGTTATTGTAATAGTTTCCATATATGCGTGTGAATATATGTATTTTGCACATACACATACATATATTTAGCAGTTTGTGTTAACACAAATGTCCTTTTTTAGTACTGTTGCTTATATGAAGCTGTTTTGTGATTTTTTGTATTTGTCTGCGTTTTTTAGCTAAGTATTTCATACATATTTGGTAGTGTATGTGTGTGTGTGCGTTTGCATTCATGTTTATAGAAAAATTTTTATGGCCATTTAACTATAAAATTGCAACAATTTCCATGACTGTGATTTCATAAAATAAACATTTGTTGGAAAAAACTGTTAACAAATTGCTAAATGTTTTATTGATTTTTCTTTTTTTACGTTTAATTTTATTAATTTAAATAAATTTAAATTGTTTAATTTTTTAATAAAATAAATATCTAAAAATGGTCATAAAAACCAAGTTAATTTTTTCTTATTCCATAAAGGATAAAATTATTTAATGTTTGTGTTTGGGATTTGTAAAATAATTTTTTAATACCTCAAGGAAATTATGATTTTTATTTTGATTTCTAAATGAAAAAATCGCAATTGATTTCTAAATTGAAAACCTATAATAACAACAATCAAGGAATCACTTTAATTTCATTCTAGATAGGAACGACTACAATCCATTCACTTTTTTATATCAAACTTTTACAAAAGAAATAATAATAAAATAATATAAAATAAAAAAAAAAAATAAAAAATAATACTTTGGAAACGTTTCTTTTACATTTCGATCTTTTTGGTAAAGGATCAGATTCCACCTGAGAACATAATTTCAGGTCTAGTAAAAACTCTTATATATTTCTAGTTCAGATCTCTTTCAGATACCAGTTCAAATTTTTGAATTATTTTTTATATTCTAGCTAAGATTCAAGTTCAGATTATAGTTTGTATTTTGTTCAGATTTACGCTAATATTCTAAAGCAAATTGAAGTTCAGATTCCAGTTCAGACTCTTGTTCAGATTCCAGTCAAGACCATAGTATAGATTCCAGTCCAGAATCTAGTTTAAATTCAAGTTTATGTTCTGGTTCAGATGTCAGATCAGATTTTTTTCAGATTCTATCATTTTTATTAAATTCCAGAATATTAAAATCTAAATTTATATCATCTCGATAATATTAATCCCTAAACGTGCTACAATAATTTTATTAAATATTAAAAATTAATAATTTACATGTTTTTGTTTTAGCCATTTTTTCTTTCTTTTTATTAACATTATTTCTCATTACTCTAATATATTTAAATTTATATAGAATATATATTTTCCCAGCTTTATTTTATTGTTTTATTTTCATTTTGATTTATTCCATTTAACATAATAAATTATTCATTTCCTTTTTTGGTTAAGTTATCATTTGCATTTTTTTTTTTTTTTGGTTCTCTTCTTCGCTCTTTAGTGTTTTGGGGTAAAATGTTTCTTTGTTTTCTCTTAAGTTATTAATTTGCATTTATAGACGTAAAACGTGTTTGTATTTAGGGGGAGATTATGTTTGAGTGATAGAAAAATATTAGAAAAATTTGGTTTGGAAGGAAAATATATAAAAAATTGGTTTTTATTGTAATTAGAACATAGTTAGGGGAAAGCTTAAAAATGAGTTTTTTTTTTAATAAAAATTGGACGCATTGAGAAAATATAGAACGCAATATTACTTTTAGATTAATTTTCAAAAATGCTTTTTTCAGAGCTATTTTAATTTGGGTATAAATGAGAAAAATATATAATATTTAAAGCTACCAAACAAATTTTGAATAATACTACGATATTGGTCTCGTTTTTCCAAACTCACTATATACAACATTAACTTTCATTAATTTCCCTAAAGTATACTTTAATTTTTTTATTATAATTAGGCAGAAATTTTTTAATACCTTTAATCTAACGTTCGCATTCTTTTCTCAATATCCAGTTTAAAGAATTTTTATATGTTTCTCACATGAAAGTAATATTACTGCCTAGTAATTGGAAAACTTAACTTTAATTTTTTTAATCTCATATAAACGAGTTGTTTTAATGAAATATAATGGGTCAGATTGTCATAAGTAATTTTTATATCGAGCAAAACCAAAAGTATTATATATGAGAATTAAATTAATTCAAAACATAAAAAAAATATATTTTATAACAATAGAAATGTTTGTAATATCTTAGAACAACATCAGTTTTGATCTCAGTAAACTCGAGGTTAAACTAGAAACAGAAATTTGTTGCAATTAACCCCTCAAAAAATTAAAACTTAGTCCAAAAATTTATTAAAAAAAAATTAAAAATTTCTTTTCTTTGAAATGAAAAGTATGCAAATGATATTTTTAATTAAATCCCAAAAATATGCTTTATATTAAAAAAACATAAAATATATCAAATATGTATTTATAAAAATTTTAATAAATTTCTTTTCTTTTAAACAAAAAGCATGCAAGAGATATTTTTTATTAAACTCTTAAAGTATGCTTCATGTATTTAAAAATTAATTTAAAATTCTTATTATATGCATTTATTTCTCTACAAGTCAACTCCCAAGACTATGCTTTACTTAACGGTAATGAAATAAAAATCAGTTATTTCGATGCCTTAACTTACCAAATCTATCTAAAGTATTATGAATTTGTTATCTTAAATCTTAATTCAAATTTATTTTCCACAATATATGATTTGAAAATTCCTCTCTTTAAAGTGACCCCTAAAAATATGCCTTAATTTTCTCTACAAAAAAATCCAGCCACCTACATTTGTGACTACACCTCTGCCTATCAAAAACCATAAATTAATTTAAAATACTTTTTCCGGTTTTGTTTCTCTAACACATTTACAAAAGTTTATAAACATTTTGCCAACATTTACAGTCGTTTAGCCCACAAATAACAAAATTGCGAAAGTATTCCCAAAACTTTGTATCCTAAAGTCCCAGTCATGTATTGTAATTTTCGTATAGTTTTTTTTTTTTTTTTTGATAAAATTAAATGTTTCCATTTATAACTTTGTTGTTGTTATTTTCCATACATATAAATAAAAAAGGGAAATTTTTGTGGTCTATTTATATAAACAAATCATGTATTTTTCATATATCCAAAAACCAACTTTTTTATGTAACTGCTAACTCCCGCTTTCCCAAAACAACTTTTACAACAACTTTTTTTGTTTTGTTTTCTTGAAGGTTTGTAAACATTAATTTTATAGATAGAAAACCCAAATACATACATCTGGAACATAGTTGTTTTCACGTTTTATTTACCTTAAAAGTAGGCAACATAAAAATATGTTTTCAAATCTAGTCCTATATATTTGGTATGCTCTTCTGTTTGTTTGTATTTTTTAGGCACACTGACACATACCTCTGAGTTCTTATCTTCTTTTATATTTCGGGTATGCCGTTATCTCTAACTATTGATTAGCTAAAATATTCATGTTTTGTTTTTATATCCTCTACAAACACAAGTGGTGATGATGCCTAGAAAATTTGTCCGAATTTATTGAAATATGGCTACATAATTTGTTATTTTCCTAATCAGTTTCCTATTTTAAATCAACCATATCGGTTCTTTAGCAAAAAAGTTATAGACCGATATCTGAGACAAAATTCTGAAAAATAATCTTTCTTATTTATAACGAAAGATAATTGGATTTCAACAAAAGTCTAACTATAATATACAGTTATATGTTTTTTATCATTGTTACAATCGTTATAACTCATCAAAATTGAGTCAATAGAAAAAAGTTATAGGTTGAAATATCCAAAATTTTGATACACCCCAAAATCTTTGTGCCATATGGGTAATAATTTTGTAATTACCATATAATATTTATTTTGATTCAATAATAAACTAAAAGATCGTAATGCCTTCATTATTTGACATAGAATCCAAACAACGTCCAATTTAATATAACAATAATAATATAACAATAATATCGGCTCATATTCTTTTGAAAAATCTCGGTCCACATTTTGTTGTAGCTTCCATATAACGCCCTTTCGCGTTTTGACCCACTAGAATTATTTTTCTAACTGTGTCTAATATACATTATTACATTATATCATATCCATATATAGCTATAGCTCTCAAAAAAGCCCATTCCTGGAAAATTTTTGACCTTATAATACTAGTAAATATTTAACAATTTTGTTAAAATTCGGCTCAATTATATTTCTAACTGTCTTCAATATATTTTGATATAGCTCCGAAAAACCAGGAACTTGCTAAACATTTAACAGGAACATGTTAAAGTGGAAGCAAAGTATTATATGAATATGAACCATTAAAATTGAAAATCTTCATGATTATTTGTCTAACTATCTTAAATATATGGCATATTCTTGAAAAAATTGGTCCATACTCTGCTACAGCTGCCATTTAAATCTCAACTTTTAAACTTGAAACCCCTCTATTGAAATTCGCCACAATTATCGCTCTAACTATCTTAAATATATGTAACTAATTTGACGAATTTCGATCTCTATTTTGTTATAGTTCAAATGTAACGCCCCTTCCCATAAAATGTTTCTAAATTTGTTTCATCGTTACTACTTTTAATATATGTAACTAGTTTAACAATCATCGGCCATATTTGGTTATTATCCTTTATCATCCCACTCTCTTGATCAACATATTAATTAATTCGATTTAAATTCAGGCAAATTCATATTTTTTTTCAATACACTGGTGGAGGGTATTTAAGATTCGTCACAGCCGAATATAGCATTCTCACTTGTTTCTTTTTTATGTTGTTTACCTCCTTAAAGTAGTCTTCTCTTTATTTGCTATTTCTTTGCCTTAATTTAGTCTACATATATTTTTGTCTTAAATTGTATTTGTGTGTTTATTTCCTAACTTTGGTTTGTTTTATTTGCCATTTTACCTGTGGTTGTGTGAATTTAATATGAGTTTTAGCTTGTTTTATTCCTCCTTTTGTTTTCTTCCTTGTAGATAAATATATACTTGTTGTTTTTTTCCTTCCTCTCTCGTAAATAAACAATGAAAACAACTACAAAAATCGATTTTAGTTAGTTAGTAACCCAATTCCGTTTCATATGTTTTTTTATTGTTTTATTTTCTCTGATATTTATTTTATGTTTTTTTTTAAGTTGTTTTTCATGAAACTTTTTTCTTAAAATATTTCATATTCATTGTTTAAAAGTTGAAAAAAAGTTTTATTTACTTGATTTTTAATTACTTTGTTGATTTGTTGTGATTTGCGAGTTGTTTGGCAATTATCGCATGAATATGGCAAAAAATATGAATAATTATAGTCATTAAAGTAAAATTTTTAGAGTTACAAGCATTTTGATAAGATTTTAGTTTTAAGAGAATATTTAGATTTAGAAGGGAAAATAAGGTAAATATTTTAATAAAATTTAGTTTAATTATTTTTATTAATAAAGTCAAAGATTTATAGCAATAAAGAAGGATGAATGTTATACTCAACTGTACCGAATCTTAAATATTATGAAAAGATTAGCATGAGTTGAAAGTATTGCACCAAAAAATTAACGTTCATTAGCTTAAATGCCAATTGCGGAAAAAGCTCCCTATAATATCTATGATAAATTATGGCAATATATTCTGAAAATTACCAACAAATAATGTTATCGAACTATAAATGTGTATGGTCTATTTTATTAAAAAAATAATGTAAAGGAAAATAAATTAGATGTGTATGTTAAAGCTATAGCAATATGGACCGATATTAGTCCATATTGAATTCAAATACAGGCTCAAAATTGTTTTCCGGGAAGGCACGTTATATGGGAGCTATAGCAAAATATAGACCAATATAGACAAAATTAACAACATATATTCAAGATGATCAGGAAATTAATTGTGCCAAATTTCAAAAGGTTCGTATTTAAGAGTTTTGTAAGCTATAAACCATATTCCGGGAAGTCTGCTTATATTAGAGCTACGTCGAATAATGACCTCATCGATATATAGTTTCTTTGGAATCATTATTGTGTCAAAGCAAATATATATGGCCAATTAAAACAATTTTTTTAAAAATTTCCGACCCATACAAAATACAGGTATGGTATATCAAAATTTTGCATATTTCCCCTATAACTTATTGTCTCTTAATCAGATTTTAGTGATTTTTTGTATTTTGATGAAAAATATTTAACTGTATATTATTTGTAAAATTTTTGTTTGTAATTTTCTCAACAAAAGGTAACTGGGTTTACCTTTTGTTGAGAAAATTAGAAAGGTTCTTTTTCGAAGTTTAAAGGTTATCTAAGATATCGGAAACAATAAGAAATTATGACATTATGGAACAATGTGGCGAAATTTCAATGAATTCGTGAGAATGTTCCCAGCGGACAGACAGACGGACATAGCCAAACTGACTCAGATTTTAATATTATAGAAAAATATATATACTTTATGGGGCCTGAAAAATTTGACAAAATTAATACAGTAGTGAAGGGTATATAGATCTATTCTTTTATAAAATTCTTTGTTTATATTAAGAAATTAAATTTATAGCATTAAATATTCCTTTAGTTTAAATACAAAATTTTATTGCATATCCGATATTTATATTACAATTTCACAAAAACACCTTATTAAAAACCAATTTTATAAAATAATTTAAAAGAAATTTTTCATTTATTTAATACAATTTTCATTGAAAAAACCGAAATTAATTCAATAAATGTTAATTGTTTTTAAATCTCCTTATGATTCTACTCTAAACTCTTTATATTTATTTTCTATCCTGATGACCTATATATGTGGCAATATAGGTCATCAGGATAGAAAATTTCATAATAATGGGTTTTTAAAATCACTTGTGAAGATATAACACGAAATTGAATTGAGGGTGTTTCAATTGATTTTTTTATAAATATCAAACTTTGATCGAAGAAATTTTTTAAATACTTGGAGAACTTAAGAATTTATATTAATTAAATATTACTTTATCCGATTTCATCCAAATCGGAGAGGCCAGGAAATTTAATAAATTGTGATAAAAATTGTTAATTAGGAAATGTCTACAGTACAGAGTAAAAGTGAAACTCAGAGCGAGCGATACAATTCTTTCATTAATTTATTTAATTAATTAATTAATTAATTAAATTAATTAATTATTAATACTTCTCAAATCAATGAGTAAATTAAATTAATTTTTATAAAATTTGGTGTTTTAAATTTATATTTATTTATATTTTAAATTTATTTATTTAATTTAATTCAAATGAATTTAATTCAAAATTTTGGTTTAACCTCAATTTTTATAGATAAAATTCAAACCCTATTAAGATTTCAGTTTTGTTGTAAATTTCAAAACTTTTTAAATTTGTTCAAAAATGTTTTGTTTAGACACAAAAGTGTTACAATACAAATAATTTCTACTAATTTCAGCTCTCAAATAAAAAAACAAGAACGTTATAGTTGGTCAAGCACGACTGGCTTATATCCTAGTCAGGTACAAAAAATTACTTAACCACCCTCGTATAATTTGATTTTCTGATTCATTCTTCAGAGTGCAGTACATTATTTTTACGCTTATATATTTATGTGAAATTTATACGTTTTCAAATTTATTTATTTTGTTGAGCTAAAAGAAATTATCTATCGACCCTCGTATACGTTTGCACATCAATTTTGGCTTATATAGTTTAATTTGATCAGGTATTATTATTACAGTACTAATGTTTATGTGAGATTTATACCCTTCAGTTTATTATAAGACTTATTTTTGCTAAATTTGTTTCAAATCATTTAATGAGCTTAAAACCACATTCTGGGAGCACATTTGTAATGAGTGGTAAATGATTTTGCTTTATGGGAAAATTCAGAAAACATTTCCCTTAAAATTCGAGATATTTTTAATTAAAGATTTCGTTGATTTTTTTCCTTAACTCACATTTTAAATTGCTTTTAGAATCCAAAGTTATTAAATTCTTTTTTCTAATATTTTCTAATATTTTCTAATAATTAATTATTTTTAATATTGTCCTTTTTTTAAAGTTTTGATAATTTTTGTTTAAAAATGAAGTATTTGTGGAGTAAGTTTTTTTTTTTTTAATTAAAACCACTATTAATATTCTAATTGAGATTTTAATTTAAATTTACTTGAAATTTATTTTTCAGTATTCGATATTTTTGCTAAATTATAAATTAAAAAATCCATAAAAATTTGTAAAACTAATGTTTGTTCAAGAGTGATCGTTCAAGTTATTTTGTTAAAAATTTGGATTTTATTTTAAAGAGTTCTTTTTGAAAGAAAAAACGTCAGATCAAAAAAAATCTTAGTTTTCTTTTTGATAAGTCCATTCAAAAGTTAGATTTGCAGTCAAAATGGCTTTTAATATTGTAGGCTCTATTTTATGAGAGAAAATTTCATATTATTGCTGGAATTGAATCATAAATCATTGTACTAAATTTTGATAATTTTTCAATTTGATTTCCTTACATATATTAACCTCAATAAAAGGAGTTATTATTTAATTGAGATTAATCGTAACAATATTATAATGAAAACATTTGTTAATTAAGATTAATTTTTGCTTATATTTGTTTGTTTAATTTGTTTGTCGACGGCAAAAACTAAATCTTTTAAAAAATATTCTGTAGGGAGCTACTAAATATTTCAAGAAGTCTTGTTCATTATTTAACGCATTAAATTTGAATTGATTTGATATATATTTTATTATAATTGATTAAAAATATACTTTAAATTATTAAGTCCCTAAAATTATACTTCAAATATTGACACTTTCTACAGCATAATTATATACTAAAATTTTTGAACGATTTTTTTAAATTAATTTTTAACTTAGTATTTATTAAAACAAGTAATAATGCAATATGCAGCCATGCCGAATCAAATCGCGTGAAGTAAATGCGTTATGTTTTGTACATATACACTTAATGTATCATAAAATTATTTATATTTTTAGCTATAACTATTTTCTTACTGAACCGATTTTGATTATGTTTGGAATGGTAATGAAGTTCTCATAACTTAATTTTAAGGAAATATTCATTCCACTTTATCGACAATTTTACAAAACTTCCTCGCTTGAACTTTGATGTTCCTGAGACATCGGTATGTATCTTTTAATATATCGAATTGATGTTATTGGTTTTAATTAGGAAACTTTTCAGGATTTCAAGTTAAAAGTTTTGCGTATATAATCGTGCCAACAATATACAGACAAACGGACATATCAAAATTGACTCAGATTTTTTTATTTGATGCAAGAATATATATATATATATATATATATATATATATATATATATATATATATATATATATATATATATATATATATATATATATATATATATATATATATATATATATATATATATATATATATATATATATATATATATATATATATATATATATATATATATATATATATATATATATATATACGATGATTCCTTCATAATGTTATACACGGAATGACAAAGTTAATATACCCCTTTTCACAACTTGTGGTATTGGAGAGTATACAAAATTTACAGCAATATTTTTATAAATTATTAGAAAACACAGATAAAATATGATGTCAACTTTATATTGGTAAACAATTTATATCTTGTTGAAGTTGATGTTTAAAAAAATATTCGAAAAAATCTAACTTGGAGCCACGATAAAATTCAAACGAAAAGCAATTTAAAATTTCAACTTTAGCACTGATGTTGTGATAACTAAAATAAAATTTCACTAAAATCGAAAAAGGAAATATTCTAATTGCATTATATAAAATTTCTTACATACAAACACAAATATTAATTGTAAACTAAAAAATATTCCCATCCTGTTTATCTAAAAAACTTTCCAAATCCTGTTTATCTAAAAAACTTCTTTTAGACATTAACACACCTGCATTGATTTCTTTTTTGAACATTTTTATCATTATTAAATTTTACTTTAATTCTTTTTATGTTTTTGACAATATAAAAACAAAAAAAATTTTGTTTTCTCTTTAAGCCCTCAAGCATTTTCAATTTATTTATTTTCTTTTTGTCGTTTATATATTTTTCATATTTTATTTTTGTGGCAACTTGTATTACATTGTAAATTGTCTCACATCTTATGTTACAAAAAAGTATAAATAATTGGATTCTTTTTTCCTGTGCTTCGTCTTCTTCCTGTTCTGTCCTCCAGATAATCTTAAGACTTATTTTTTCCGAAAACGATAACATACCTTGTGTGTAATTCCATTTTAATAAAAATATGATGAATATAAAACGTATATCCATGTTTGTAGTTGTGTGTTTTTTCCTTATATAAAAATTTATTTTTTTGCTTCTTATTTTTTGTAATTTTGTTTAGGTTGTTGTCGTTATTATTGTTGTTATAATATTCTAACGTTATGTTTATGTAAAAGATGCCTTTAACCTTTTTTAGAGTACACTACACACATACATACACACACATTTTTATTATATTTAACTTAAATCGAAATATAGAAGAAGCATGTTTTTTTTTGCAGTAGTTGCTGTTGTAGCGGTGTATTCGAAACTTCAATTCCGTTTCCGCTTGTAAAGGCTTTGAATTTCTTGTTTCTGTCTTTATAAGACTCCTTGTTGGTTCTAAGGTTTTTTATGATGTTTTCATAATTTAGGTTATTTTGTTGGTTTTTTAACGTTTATAATAATTTGTAAAGATATTTTATATTTTGTCGTAATTGTGTTTAGGATACATAAATTTTTAATTTTTAAGTTTTTCTTAATTTTTTAAGTTAATTAATTTTAAAAATATTTCTTATTTTTATTTATTTCCTTTATGGATTTATTATTTGTTATTTGAAGATTTATTGTAGTAATTTTCGTTAAATTCTCGATAAAAGGTGGGTTTTATAATTTATTAAATTTTTATTACTGGTATTTTTGCTTTTTTGTTAAATAAATTGTGATTACTTATGTTTTATTTATTTTATGTTCTTACATACACAAATATTTCTTTAACTGTTAAAAGATATTAAATCCATTTATGTTTGCTTTTAAGGGCCATTTAAAACAAGTGTTCAAAATTTATGTTAAGCCATAAAATTGATTTAACAACTGAACATGAAAATCATGTTTGCTAACAACTTTTAAATTTTAAAGCCCCTAAAAATGTGCTTTAAAACTTCATGATTTTTAACAGCCATAATACATGCGAACAAATCAATTTTTGTCAACTCCTTAATATAGGCTTTCAATTTTATTATTTTATAATTTTATTAACACTTGCTTTAAGAACATGTTTTTATGTGTTATATTAAAACTTCTAAAATTATACTTTAAAATTTCAATATTTTTACAGCCTAAAAATATGCAAGCAAATCTATTTTTGTCAACTCCTTAAAATACGCTTTTAATTTTATTATTTTATTAACTCTTGTTTAAAGTATATGTTTTCATATATAATGATCTTTTGGACGTATATATCTCTTACTGTTGTAAAAATTTTGTTTTAAAGGCTTTTCATTATATTCACCTTAAACTGATTTTCAAAAAAAGGCTTTAAGTTTTTTTATTATTTTTAATAATTTTTGTAAAATTTCTTTACATTCTTGTCATTTTTCAAATTTTTCTTCACTTTTAATATCCTTTTAACAATATCGCAAATTCTTTTAAATATGTGCAATTTTTTCTTAATTTACCACCCCCCTCGTTACTTTTAATTTCTCTTTTTCTTGTCGTTTTTTCTTAAACAATGTTTTACTTCACATACATGATATTTGATGTTTGTATTCGTCTTATTTTCTTTAGGTACCGGGAATTCCAAAACGTTCGTTTTACGCGTCGTTCGTTTATTTCGTTGTATGTAAAATGTAAATTTCTGTTATATTTTTCTTTCACTCTATATATTCTTTTTTCCCTATAAAATACTTAAACTTCAATATTTCACTGTTTGTTATTTTCGTTCACTTTTTTCTTTCATAAACATTTTTGCTCATAATTTTTCCTTGCTACCCTTAAGGAGTAGTACAAACAAAAAAACGTTTACACGTTTGGAAAAAAATTCTTCAAATATTTATTCACTATCCGCTCGTTGTACCGTTAACGTCTATAACCAAAGCTCAACTGAATTTTAGTATCCTGCCAGGAAACTGTCCAACATACAGGAAGTCTAAAGTTATTCGTTTCTTTCTTGTTTTTCCCTTGTGCTTCAGTATTTTAGAGTTTTATTACATACACAATTGTGGTGAATTTCAAAGAAAGTTTTAAAGTATTGAGAGAGCACAGAGAGAGAGAGAGTTAATTTTTTTAAGAGTGATTTTGGGTTTTTGTTAGCAATGAAATGAGGTGTATAAATATGTTTTCGGAGTAATTTTATAAGTTCCTTAACGTATGCAACATTATTCGGAGAGAGTAAGAGAGTGAAAAGAGTGGGTGAATATTGGCATGAGAATAAAAATACCATTACAATTAATTTCATTAGGAGAATCATATGTTTTGCAAAATTATAAATTTATGGTTTATAAATGCCTTTATATTAAATTAAAATTTCTGCACTTTAAAAACACATTATAAAGGTAAAGCCAATTTTAAAACGGATATTGCCGATTTATATATATATATATATATATATATATATATATATATATATATATATATATATATATATATATATATATATATATATATATATATATATATATATATATATATATATATATATATATATATATATATATATATATATATATATCCCATATAAGACTCCTTCTCGGAATATTATTTTAAGCTTAAAAATACTCTTAGATAAAAACTAGTTCTATTGAAATTTTACATAATGACTTCTGTAACTGTGTTGAATATAAGCTATTAATTTAATCTACAAATTGTGCTATAGCTCCCCTTATATGCCTCATCTTAGAAAAAATACTTTGTGCTCATAAAAATTTTAAAACTGAATCTGTTAAAATTGAGTACAAGCATTTTCGTAACTGCCCTGAATATATGTTGTAGCTCCTATACGAGTTCATTTCTTGGAAAGCGGTTTTTAAATTATGCAAAGACTTTTATAAAAACAATTTTATTTTTAAGGATTTTAAACTTATAAGACCGTAAAATTTAAACTGATTTTATTGAAATTTTGTGCAATAGGACTTTAGGAATAAGAAGTCCTTAAATTTACACCTTTTTTATTTAAAATATATTCTAATGTTACGTTCAACATTAGTTTTTTCAACTCACAAATATTTTTTGATAATGTAAGTGATGACACGAACATATACAGTATTCTTGCATATTTCTTAACAAAGTAAGGAAATCATAATAATATTCTTTAAACGCATTAACAAAGTCCAAAACGTCGAATTAAATAAATAATTATAATAATCAAGGCGTATAACTCGAAACTTAAAATTTAAAGTTTAAATTATTGTACAAAATCTGTTTTAGAACAAAACTATAAAAACTCTATAAAATATTTTCCAACTTTTATAACTCCCTAAAATTTTTTTTTATTCTTCATAATTAATAGTTGTAATTCTATATAAATTCCTTAAATAAATAAATTTCTCGTCGAAAAAATATTTCGACCAGTTTCCCCACCCCTTTTTTATCTAGTTATTATAGCATTCTTTTATAGCATCCTTGTTTCTAAAATCTCATTCATTTGTTGCTTATAAAATACCGGCTAAAGTGGTGATCATGCGCAAAGTAAAATTCACCTCATCACAACGCTCCACCGGTTAAGGAATTCCTAAACTCTTCAAATCAACAAACTTCCAAAGTCAACAGTTATTTTTATATTTTGTTACAAAATGCAAAATAAAACTTGCACAAAAAATAATATGAAAACAACAACAACTACAAAAAACTCTCCACCATACTCAAATGTTTATACTCTCAATTATCGTAATAACTTTATACACAGTAAACAATGCAAAAATTCACATACATTCAAACACACAAACATGCATGTACATACATATTTTTGCACACCAACACACTTTTAAACAATAGAGAAAAATACTTGCAATGTGATAGAAAAGTTTTTTTGTTCTTTGTGTAGGCATTAGTTTGGTTGAGTGTGTTAGATAAATGTGTGTGTGCTAGTGTGAGAGTGTAAGTATATGAATTTGTGTGTGTGCAGTAACATTGTTTTAAAAATAAGTAGAAAATGCATTTTCAGCATAACGATTTTCATTTTTCTCTAATTTTTTGTTCTTGGTTTTTTATACCCTACACCATCATAAGATATTAGGATATTTTCTCTCTAAGCTGATATTTGTAGCGATATTTTATTTCCGAAAAGAAAGAAAAGAGGAATGATAGATTTCTTTCAATAAGTAACTGTACTTAAATAGAATTTACTCAAAGCATAAGTTTAATGTCCTTCTATATCGTACTAAAAATCATCGATCCGGATTTTGATACACCCCAAAATCAGTGTGCCATATAAGTAGCAATTTTGAAGACAGTTCTCTGAATTTTGCCACACATATTTCCTTGATATAAAAATTATCCTTAAGAACTAGTTTGCGATAGGTCCATTATTTGACCTAACTGTTTTAAGCTTATAAAACACTTAAATATCGACCAATGCATTGTTACAATATAAAGCTCATTCCCGGAAAATGGCTGAAAAATATCGGTCATATTGTGCCATTGATCCCATATAATATCCGCCTCCCTCTTTGTGTTTAAACTTATATCTCTTAAAGAGACATTCATTAAAATTTGCACAATCATGTGTCAACCTATCTAAAAAAATTTGGCTACATTTGTCATGCGAGCTATCCCTTCCCAATAAACGGTTTTGAGCTTATGGAACTGTTAGATATGAAGCGAATTTTATTAAAAATGCCTTAATATTTTTTTATTAATTAATATATCGCGTCATATTTATTTGCTTTTGATTATGGAACAGATATGAGATTTTTTTAATGCGATACTAAAGTATTTTTTTATTAATTAAGAATATCGGTCCATATTTTGATTTCTTCCACATAATTCTTTTCTCGTATAATATATATACGCTTCGTATGGGATATTTCCCTTTCCTTAACGTAATTTAGAATTTTTTGGTTGGCTACCATTTATGACAGTATATTTCCATAATATAAGTGGGTGGGAGGGGTATTCAAGATTCGGCCACAGCCGCATAAGACACTTTACTTGTTTTTTTTTTTTTTAATTTTGGGCAATTCTGGTTTAGTTATTGTTGTTGGTTTTAGTTTTTTTTTTTTGTACTACGTTACCGGGCTGAAAAGACAACTTATCAACTTGGACTTACTTCCCAGCTGACTGTCAGCCTGTTTGCTTGCCATCATAGCAGAGCAAAAAAAGAGATACATACAGTAGTTTTCAATAGTTTTGTTGTATTCTTCTCCTTCTGTTTCTATTCTGTTTTTTATAGTTTTCTATTGTTTGTGATTTTTTCTATTCTGTCTTTATTTTTTAGTTAGAACGAGCTTTTTTTTTGTTTTTTGTTTATAGAAATGATATGAATCGGGGTAGTGTGGGAATTGAGATGTGGAAGGAAAAAAGCCTACGGTTATTTAGTAAACATTAGTTAGTAAAAATATGGGTTGTCTCTAAAGTTCAATGTTTGAGGTTAATGTTCTATAAGCTTCAGATTTTGTTATTGTTGTTTCTATACTTTACTATATACATACTTATATATAATTGTTGATGTTGTTTTTGTTTATCCAGATATATTCGAATAGTATATGATTTCAAAGTATGCAGACATTAGGCATAAGTAATGAAATGCAATAAATATATTTCTATGTGTTCAGATTTATTTTGTGCAAAATGAAACTAAATTTAAACAAATACGAAATTTTTTCTTCCAGTTTAAAGCAAAATCTTTTGGTGCAAAAAAGATTAAAAAGTCGTTAACATGTAAAAGAATTTATGATATTTAAGACAAATTTATGAGAAATGTGTTGGACGACAATAAAATATAGTATTTTGATTTGTAAGCTTTTTATATGTAAAAGATTTTTAAAATAAATGTTAGAAGATATAAGTTTAAATTAGAGATACTTCAAAATCGATCGATTGATCTTTCATGATGAATTTCAATCTTAGGAATTTAAACTTAACAGAGGAAAGAACAAATAAAAAAGTTGTAATCACTCAGGACCGATGGTACAACGAACCAAATGTCATAGGTAATATTAATGAAAAATTTTCGTAGAACTTTAACGAAAAAAGGTGTTAAACAAACAGATTTTTATTAACAGAATTTTACTTCAAATTGAAGAATTTTCCTCAAATATACTAAATAATTTAATCAACAAATTTATTAGTAAAATAAATTTTCACCAGGAATACAAATATAATAAATTGTATGTACTAATTTGTAACAACAATTCAACGTATTTCATCATTCAGTATGACTAAATTTTAATAAATTTAACTTAAATATTTTAATTTAATTGAATAATAATCATCAATTTAAGGAATATTTTTTTAATCATTCATTATATTATCATTATTTAAATTAAATTCAAATTGACAGCATTTTTATTAACGAATTCAAATGTCATATTGACAATTTTTCATCAATTTGAAGAATTACTAAAAATTAAGGAAAATTTTCATTATGATGAATAAAAGTTTTGTTGGTTTTATTTTCATACTATATTTCTTGGTTCAGTGTAGTTACGAAACACATTCATATAATGTGCATAATACATAATATATTCTCGGACAACTCTAGCATTATGCAAATGACATAAAATATCAAAAATAATGAGTTTATCTCAAAGTGGGACCTTAAATTTGGTCAGAAATATTTCAGCGGCACCGATACAGTCAGACGGTCAGAAATTCCTAAACTGATTCTGTAGTTTTAAAAGTGTTAACATCATATTAGCAATATGACCATTATTGGTACGCTCATATCCAAACTTATTGTCAGACCTCAATGAAATTTGGCCTTTGTCCTGAAAAGTTTGTATATGGAGATCAGTAAATTCATTTTTTTAATAACAAGTAAGAACGCTATATTCGCTTACATTAATATTATGCAAAATTTAAAGATATATTTTCAGTTGTTCATTTGCGTAAACGCTGATGCCTCGATAAAAACTATGGTGAAATAATGGTAACATATTCCTGAAGAAACCTGTAAGTATTGATACCGAGTCATACTTTCATACATTCAATACAGGGAAATAATTTCGCAGACTTTCAATAGAATTAAAAGGAGGTTTAAAAGACAGCTATAGCAAAATATGGACTGACGTTAGCCAAATTAGTAGCGGATATTCAAGAGAGAAATTTTTTCATGACGATTTTAAACAATATATTGGTTTATGTTCACAAAAGAGTTTTATAAGTTAAAATATTTATTCCAAGAGGAGGTACTATAAAGGTGCTATAGCAAATTATGAACCAATATTTGACAAATAAAACATATGTATTTAAGACAATTATAAATAAAATTCAAGAAAATGTTACCAGATAAGCCAGCAAAATCGGTCCTTACAAAAACTCAAAAGTATCGTGGTGTGAGTGCTCAACACTGTCCTACGTTGTATCGTAAAGAGACTAAAGTCATTTTTTTGGATGTGAGAATACCAACAAAAGATATGAGGATGGACATAAATAGATCAACTTAAATAGGATATAAAATAAATCAAATCGTTGGATCTTAGGTAATTCCTTCTTAGTATTACAATAGGAAAAACAAAAAACAAAAACCTCTGTATTATTTGTTGTGGTGGAGGGTGTATAAATATTTCCCTTATATTCATATATGTATTTAAGAGATTTATGTAATTTGCGAATCCTTCTAGAAGTTGGGAATATGTGAGAGCTATAGGATATTATCGACAATGCAAATTTTGTGTGGTGTTTTCTGGTTATATAGTTCTTTAACATACGAAATATAATCACAACATTAACATTTTTTGAGACTTATGCACTTTAAAGTTAATTTTTTATGTAAGTTACGCTCAATTTTGGATCGATTAATATGAAATTTGACACATGGGTTTAGACATATATCTTAAAGTGAAAACTCTTATATACTTATGGGCGCTACCTGAAATTTTGAAGTTAATATTACCACTACATAAGGCTTTTGATTTGGCCGAAAATAATCATAATCATCAAGATTCCTCACGTAGAGTGTCCACAAAGTTTTTATGGCCAACCACCCACACAGATGTACAAACATCGTTAAATCGACTCAGAAAGTGATTCTGAGTCGAACGGTGTACTTAAAAGTGGGTGTAAAATCATTTATGAGTTAGAAATATGATTGTTTACTATGCATTAGAGTTAAGAAATATATTCTAAAGACAAGATATTATTTGATGTATATTTAACTAATAAACAAAACATTTTCTCACGATGTAATTTAAACGAAATTTAAAATAACAACTGTTTCAAAAACCGAAGTACAAATTTTGACTTAATATCAGTGTCAAGTTAATTGAATAAAATTAGAATTTTTTATTTTAAATATCTTGCATCCAATGAGAAACGTATTGAAATATTAATATAATTTTAAAGTTTTACTAACATTCCATTTAAAGTATAAAATCAGAATCTTTCTTTATGAAGGCTTTAAGTTCCTTGTCAAAAAATACCGCTGATTGACTTATTTTTCTTTACTTTCATATTTTCTTTTTTACTCTATAAAAAGTCCTTTCATTTGGTTTATCTTTTGCATTGTCTTTGAAGTTTTTACTTCTACACTCAATTTAAAGTTTCAACGTTCTACGTTTTTATGTGAAAAAACATAAAAAAATTCTGACACAATGACAGTCAAGAAATAGAAAAACCTGAGATTGTGACCTTATTTTTATTTTATAGTTAATTTTCTTTTTATATATTTTTTATGTTTAGTTTTCCTTTCTTTAAAACTAACAACCATATTAACACACATACACTGTTAAGACCACAAGGAGGAGAAGAAACAAGTTAAAATGTTAAAGTCGGTCAAGCCCGCCCATGTTATACCCTACACCACATTGTTGGTTGTAAATGATAGTTACGAAAACTTTATAAACGACCCTCGTATATTTTTTCTAATTTAATATTAAGTGGGAAGTGCATTATTATTTTACTAACATTTATGTGAAATTTATGCGTTGAAAAGTTACTTTTCTGGGGGATTATATCGGAGCTAGAAGAAATGATGAACCGGCCCTCGTTTAATTTCAAATTATAATTATTATATTTATCTTAATTTGACAAGCTTATATTACAATACCAAAGTATATGTATAATTTTCCTTTATATTTAGGATTTCTTAGACCTTAAATACCCATTCCGATAGGAAATTTTTATGAGAGTTATCAAAAACATTGGACATCAATAAGCTGCGTTCTTGAGCCAAAAAATAACATGTACCAAATTTAATCAAGATATCTTTAAAATTGCAACCTGTAGAATGTTCACGACGTTTACACGGACAGTCAGCCGGACAGATAAACGGACATCGTTAAATCGACTCAGAAAGTCATTCTGAGCCGATCGTTAAATTTATAATTGGGTGTTATACTATTTTTACTACATGTTACAACACATCTGCACAAACGCACAATTCCCCGACTACCTATGGTGGTGTAGGGTTTAAAAAATGGTTTTTCTATCATGTCATGCTTAAAGACAAACAAGACAAAACCGCAAATTGTTATTGTTGCCTTGCAATATGTATCTACAAGTACCGACCTGTAGTGGCGGTGGGAGCAAAATAGCCTTAAAACAAAAGTTTTAGATTGTTTCTTCATTTAATTTTTTTTCGTTTTAACAAATAAGGACCTGTATATGTATGTATGTATACGTACATATAAAAGAGTATATAACAAAAAAACTTCATTCCATAGACTTACAGTGAGTTTCTTAAAAAAATATCCTTTAGTATATTTTCTATATTCCCTCATATATAAGTATTTACTACTCTTTCCCCTAAAGCTCCTGTTTCCCTTGTGATTTAGTTTATAATGAACCATGTTCTACTTATATTTTGTGGTTTTTGAAATTCTTCTAAATGCAGGGGATCACCCCCCAAAGTAGTCCAAATGTTTGTATGTAAGAGTCTGTTGTGTATGTGTATATTTAAAAGTCTATGTGTGCATACGAAGGACGTTGAGTGAATGATAAATTGTGGTAAGACAAAAAAAAATAAAATAAGAAGAAAAAAATTAGTCCGTGAGTTGTGGTGGGTTACTAATAATAAACCATATGTTTATTCAAAGGGATGTCGTCACTTGAATTGTCTTTCCTTTTGTTTAGGTGTATGTATGTGTGTGTAAATGTATGCGTTTGATTGTAGGCGTAAAAGTGTCATAAGTTTTCTATCTTCACGTTCTGGTCATAATATGCGGGTCGTTTTGATGACTTGCGTGATAATTGTTAGATGAAATGCATTAAAACTGGGAAATACTAATGACAGTAGCAGATTTTAGGAAATCCTTAACAGATGAGCATAACAGATTAACAATTTGTCATTAGATGCATACAAATTTATTTTTAGAATTGTTGACGAAATCAAAAACAATACGATTTTTGACATTTCAGCGTTTATCAGGGAAAAATAACGATTTTGTAAAAAAAATGAAAACGTTTAACTTTTTCATATAATAATTTAAATTTTGAAGCATATTGCGGTATCAAAAGAACAGAAATCTATAATTTTACTATTCAGAATATAAATGCTTGGGATACTTTGTGTTTGTGCATGTTTTCCTTAATTCCCATTCTGAGTCGGTTTAGTGATATCCGCCTGACTCGCTAACTGCTGTGAATTCTATGATTCGCAGTTTTGGAGATATTTCAATAAAAAAAACTATTTTGATTAAATTCGTTCAATGTTAAATGTTAACTAGTCTAAATCAAATATTTAATTTCACAGAGGTCAGTCCACAAATAAGAGTAGGCAATAACTATTTATAAAAATGAATCTCTGTGTGTGCGTGTTTGTTGGTGTTAGTTATCGATTATATAAAGAATTACTAAAGTATGATTTTTTTTAGTCTCAATAACTTTCTAAAGAAACTATTTAATGACAATATGTAGGAAGAACAGGAGTATTAGAATAAATCTCAACAATTTTAATAAAGTAGAAGAATTCGCTCATTTATTTTAGCTCATTTCCGAAAACTACTACAAATCTTAAAAATCTTTAATAGTATTTTTTACAAGTTTGTTTTACATGACGGAGACAAATTATACTAGTTGGACCCTAAAGTTTTTTGACATTGCGTAGGGTTTTATACACACCTTAAAGGAACAAACCAAAGTTCATTCTGGAAGTTATTTGTATGCGAGATACCTGAAATTTTGGTCCAATTATCTATCATCTACTACCGCAAGTGATGAATATCATAAAGTATAATCTTGCATGAAACCTAAATCTGAATCGATTTAGTTATGTTCTTTTGTCTTTTCGTTTGTCTGTCTGTCTATATGTGTGAAATTGGTCACAAGCGTTTATTTTTTATAAGAGAAGTATTTTTTTGTTTTACCATTTATCTTAAAATCTAAAACAAAAACTATTTTCTCTCTACGTTTAGAAGTGGTCATTAGTTTGTGGTCGGTCCTCACATTTTCGGGTTAATAAGTCGTCTTCACGCAGCACTGTATAACCAAATCCCCTACGACAAGAAGTCTTGCAAGAGAGTTTCATGTTTATTTACGAAACTTTTTTTACTTATGGAATCTTAAATCTTTATGAATGTGATTCTTAGAATTTTTGTTTGTACCATCTCTATAATGTCCATTCTCCTTAATTTAATGTCAAACATACAAATTGGTTTAAGTACGGCATTTCATAGGATGCCTTCATTGTCAAGGTTTAGTATGGAATGGCTATTAATTAGCGGGTGAAGATAATGTGGCGATTTTTCACTATGGAATCAAAGTAAAACTATATCATTCGCAAATATCGATGTGAACAAATTTCTTCAAGTACATATCAAGTAGAGGATGGGGTCCAGAACACACCAACCTTTATTTCACAATAATCTTTAATAAAATTTATATATTCACCTATATTCTATATAATGCTTTATTTCTGAAAAGAGTTTTAAGTTTACATAACTTTGAAATGCAGACCAATTACATTGAAACGTGTCTTTAAGAAAATACTTCTTGTATATCAGTCCATCCAGCACTAAAAAGTGTCAGTAATTAGATCTATGAACCCATTTCGTTGCAGCTCCAAAAACAAAAATTCCTCCTTATCCTTTTTATTCATACCCTGTAACATCATACTATCGATTTTGATTGGGGCTTCTAGAGGACTAATCTAATCAACTAATTTTTGTGAAGATTTTCTAAAATCTTATTTCAATTATTATGTATACACTACATCACCGTAGGTGGTTGGAATATTATGCGTTTGTGCCGATGTTTGTGACATACAGAAAAAATAGTGTTACACTTACCTTAAGGTACGACTCAGAAACATTTTGTGGCCGCACTTTTTGAGATATTTCGATGAAATTTGGAGCATTTTATTACTTTGTTCCAAACGAACATTGAAGTCTTTTAAAATAAGCAATGTTTGGTCCAAGATTTTGGGTACCCACCCTACAAATGTCCTCCCGGAATGAGATTTTAAGCTCACAAAAGTCCTAAATATAAAGCGATTTTAACATAATTTTTGCATATGACATTTCAAAGTGATGTGCCAAATACTGTGAGGATCGATCCAATGGTTCTCATAGATCCCATACAAGCTCCTTCCAAATATCGCTTTCAATGGCATAAATCTCACATATACTTTAGTATTGTCATATTAATTGGTAAAATTGGCAGAAAAATTAAGTTTAAAATTCATAATTTTCAAGTTTCAAAATAATATACTGCACACATAAGTATAAATAGAAAAATAAAATTATACGAAGTTCGTTCATTAATTTTTCGTGACTGCTATTTCTAATCACCATTGTGGTATTACATAACTAAGCTTGACCGACTATAATATCTCTACTTGTTTTTATTTACATTAGAATATTGAGCAAAATACAACCAACTATATTGCTCTCCATTCACGCTCCTGTTTCAGAATTTACCTTTAAAATAAAAATTCAATATTTTGCTTACTTGATCTTTCATAATTTTCTAATATATAAATAGGCGTTGATGGGTTCCTCCTTCCTACCATTCGCCTTCATTTATTATGGGTAACGTTTCTTTTACTTTAAATTGAAATAAAATTCTCATATCATCAGTTTCGAGTCATTATGGCTGCATACATTTGAATTCCTCCCCCCTTTCCAAAACAAGGAAGAATACCAGATACAAAAACTCATTAAGAGCATCCGAGAAATTTAAATAATTGATATGAATATTTTTTCCTCCCTCTAAACAATAAAATAAAAATCTTCTTAAGTAGAAACACCCAAACACACACCCAATTTTATTTGTTTGACAATTTTAAAGAATCGAGCACAAGACAATTGTATTCTTTCCAAGTTATATGACGGTCTTGCAAGTGCAAATGCAACCCCCCACTTGCAGGGAGGACAATATTTTTTTTACGTTCAATGGTCTACTTACAATCACAATAAAAATAGAATGGAGTATATCAAGCAGATTCTGCTGATATTATTGTTAATAAAGGTAAATGTTGTATTAATGTAACTGTGTGAGTTGGTTGTGTAAGTCGCTCTAAAAACAATTGTTATTTGTGGGTGGTGGGTGCATTGTTTCCTCTTTCTCAAAGTTTTCCATTTTATTTTTCTTCCTTTTTTAAATTTATGTTCCGGTACAAAAAAGTGAAGAAAAAGCAAAACTTCATATTCATAATGAACGGAAATATTTCGAGGGCTATGAAACTGGGAACAAAGAAAGTGAGACCAAATAAAAAAGAAACTTCAGCCAAATCAAACAATGGTCTGATAAATGTTGTTAAATTGTAAAAATAAGGAAATTTTATTTTTGTGTTTATTGCAGTCAAAACAACAATAATAATATTTGCGTGATTTTGTTTTTGTTGTCGTTGTTGTTGTTTTCCTTATAGAGAGGTGTTTTGTTAAGGGAAACAAATATAAAAATATGTTATTAATTTAATTGGTAATACAATGAAATTTTTTAGTGGAGGCTTATTTTTGTTCACCTCCAGGCTAAATGGTTTAAAATTTTGTAGGCAAATATTTCGTGATAAAATTCATAATCCCTTGAGCCAAAAGTGTCATTATTTGGCGTAAAAGTTGTTAAACACATTTTTTTGTTGTGAAAGACTTGGTTGAAAAAAGTTTTATATTCTGGGCTAAAACAAATCAGATCGTACTCCTTAATCACTTAAAGGAAGTTTTATAGAGAAACAAGGTTATTATCGGTCGAGACCGGCAATGAAATGCTTCTAACCATACTCTCGCTTAACTTATGAGAGGTATGACAAATGATGGAAAATCCTTATAATTCTTCGTACATTACTACGAGCCAAATTGCGTCAATCTAGTTTTATATAAAGGCCTTCTATGAGGCAACAACTGCATATATATATTGGTCCTATAAAATAATGAGCCAAGAGAACTATTCGATAAGAATTTAATATGTCTTTAAAAATTTGACCACAAATTTTACATGAACTTTGGACGGACATCGAGACTCTTAGTGATTTCTAAGAAAACTACATGTGGAGGCGTATACACAGAAAAAAACCTAAAACTTGAATCATCGTTAAAAACATTAAAATATTCCGTCTCTTCCAATGCTGCTCAATAACATAGAAAGTTCTCATTAACATTGTGTCGACATTTTCCCCATATGACCTGTGTATAACTTTTCTTAGTTTTTCCAAAGCGATTGAGGTGTAAACGCTGAATGGAGTAACCAGAATATTCATCATTCTATCAGCACACCTTTCTGCATTTTGCGAATTCTTTTCGTTTTCACCTCATTTTAATCACCATAATGTATTTTAATAGCTTTAACTCATGTTATATTATTCCATAGTATCATTCGCCTCTATAAATTATATTGCTTGGATATCAGAACGTATAAAGGCAATGGATTATGCAAGCTAATGACAAAGTTGGTAACAATTTTGCAACATCCTCATTTTTGAAATGACATTCTATCGAGTTTCACAACGAACGAAAATCTAAAATGCTTATTTAACACATTTATAAAAACACGTCATCTGATATGTGAACAGGAAGGCTCTGGATAAGTCATGTTAATGTTCAATATTTAATAAGAAAGGATCACATGCATATTAGATAATAAAGGATCATATATTTCTTCATCATAGACTAGTACAAATGGGCGCAAGTGAGCATAGAAGAAAAATGAAAGACTTTGGGAATTTAGGTCGCAACTGGGCACAAACGCTTCATCTTCAAGAAGTTATTAGATTGGCAAATATATAAAGAATAATTCTTTAATAGAAAATTAAGTGATACAAATTTGGGACTATTCCTTCCATTAAATGTTAATCTATATAAAAAACAATCATATAATCCACAAACCAATACACAGGCATTAAAATAGAGTAATAAGTTAATACGTTTTCAAGAAAATTCTTTGAAAATATGATGAACCGTCAACCGAGGTACGCTTTCTGTCAAAAATACCCGTGGGAACCTTTGATGTAACATAACAAATTGGGTCACATATGAATTAATGATAAGTGACGTTTATAGCCGATTTCGCATATCGAAAACAATTTAAAAAGGCCAGCGACAAGCTAGTGCTCTGTATTAGAATTTATAAAGTATCTTTGATAATTACAATACATTACTGGAACTGTCCACCAGAGTTGACACTTTAATTCTCCGTCACGAATTTGGATAGGTTGCAAGATCTTATTAACACAGTTTGGAAAACAAACTCAAAACTAGAGCAGTTCAATGGAAGTAGAATCTAAACGCTACCAAAGAGTTGTCTTACGGTTGACAATATTTAGAATAATAATTCTATAAGTTAATAATACAGTTGGTCTTCAATGAGTGAAAGTTTGTGACTGGAACGACACAGCTTCTATGATTCGATTTCTTTTAACATCTTACTAACTGATATCGATTTATATTAATTCCAAAAATAGTGTTTATAAGCAAAATTCTTATTATAACTATTAATGTATTATTACCGTATACATTCCAAAATTTTCTTAAATCTTTAATCAATATAAAACCCAAATATTCCCATTTTCATTTATTTAAGTCACCAATCCGAAAAAATCCATAACTTCAAAAAAAATCTCACATAAATACTCTCATGAATTTGGTTATAAATTGTAATATTAAATTTTTGTAAACTGATTTATGACTCTTGTTGAACAACCCAAACAAAGTGTCATCAATAATTGGTAGACATATGTGCGTGACAATTTCTATAAACACATGTTTGTGTATAAACATTCGTACATATGTATATGTGTACTTGTATATTGAAGTATAAATTTTACTGCACTCACCAATATTTGTTAGGATTTTTCATATACCCTTAAAATAAAAATATACCCACACATACAAAGGAAATATTTATATTCACATGTATTTACACCAACACATACTGTTTGTAATACGAAAATTCTATATTATAAATTTACAAAATGTAATAATTTTTGCAGGAGAAAAAAAGCCAAAAGCAAAAATTGTGCCACGTCTGGAGGGAAATCTTAAAGTGTGAAATATAAAATTTATGTTTTATGGCAGCGCAAAAATTCTATTAAATTATTTTTAAGAGAAAAATAGTTTGAAATACATATTTTTCATTTTACCTAATTTATGAAGTTTTGAAATATTATGGATTGAAATAAAAACAAGTAAAATGCTATATTCGACTGTGCCGAATCATAAATAATCTTCATCACTATATTGAGGACAATTATCTAAAAATGATTAAAAGACATTTATTCATAAATAGTTTTATAAGTTCAAAACTGTTTTCCGGGAATGGAAAACTGTTTTGGCACATATGAGGATGTTTACTGAAGAAGTCAGGAAACATCCTCACATGTTATACTTCGTAATACCATACACCATATTGAATGGTCAGCGCATAATTTGCTTTTCTTTATTATTCTTATGTGTGCAATAGATTATTATGTTTCTTACATTTGAAAAAAATATGATCCGACCCTCGTATAATATTTGCACAATGGATTTGACTTATATATATGTTAATTAATTTTGACTTAAAGATATCTTCATTTAAATACCTACGTAAAAGTGCGATTTGCGAGTAGGAAAGTAATATTTGGAAGGATGAATGTAAGAGGCCAATAATTCGAAGCCTATTGGTCATTGTGCCAAAATGATACAAAGTGCCAAATTTCAAGACTGCGTCCTGTACTTTACGAAAAAGTTTTACTTGGACAGCCAGCTTAATGGTGTTGTGTTAGGTGTATTTTTTCTTTCCGTTACAAACATCTGCACAAAACTATGGTGGTGTAGGGTATGAATAGATTCACATTGAATTTTTAGTAAATAAAACTATTTTATCACACACCTTTTTGTAGACACTACGATGTATATATATTATTGTATCAAATCAAAAACTGAGTCGATTTAGCTATGAGCCCTTGTCTGTCTGTTAGACACATTCTCACGTCTAGAATTATTGTCCGAATTCAATAAAATTGGCCCACATCGTTTGCTGTTATCCTAAGCAGTTTGCTATTTAAAACCAGCTATACCGGTTTATAAGCAAGGAAGTTATAAACCGATATCTGGAACAACCCAAAAATTCCGAAAAAAATCTCTTGTAATTTCTTCTAAAGATGTAATTGGACTTAAATAAAATTTTAATTTTAGCATGCAATTTTACGCGCTCCATCATCGTACAAAAGATCATCAAAATCTGATTAACCGGAAAAAAGTTACAGGCAAAATTTTGATACACCCCAAACTCTTTGTGTCATTAATTGACCCAGCTCCCATATAAGTCCCCTTACCGGAATAAGATTTATAGCTTATTAAACTCTTAAATTTGAACCAATTCTTTTGAAATTTGGCACAATTAACTTTCTGACAATTTTAAATATATGTTATAAAATTTATTATATGGGTTCATATTTTGATATAGCTCCCATATAACCAGAGAACCAGTTTGAGCTTATAAAACAATCGAATAAAGACTAATTCCAGAACTCTGTACAATGCATTTTTTAACTAATTTTAATGTATATTTTTTATTAGAGCAATCTCGGTCCACATTTAGATGTAGCTCCCATATCAGGCCCTTCACCGAAAACAGTTTTCAGCTTATAAAACGAGTACATAAAGTCCAATTCTATTGAAATTCGATACAATTTTTTTGCTAACTGTTTTCAAGATATTATATTTATTTGCCTTTTATCGGTCCATATTTTCCTATAGCTCCCTTATAAAGGGCTTTCCCGGAAAACGAGTTTGAGTTTATAAAACATTTAAAAAAGATCAATTCCATTAAAATTTAGCACAATGATTTTTCTAACTATAATCAAAGTATTTTAAAAATATAAAAAATCTTGGTCCAAATTTTGCTGTAGCTCTCATATAAGAACCCTTCCCGGAAAACAGTTTTGAATTTTATGACTCATTAAGTGTTTCTGTGTTATAAACTATATACATTTATGATTGTATGTGTGTATATGTATATCTACGGAACCTAACGTATTAACTTCACACGAATTTGTGGTGAAGGATATTGAAGATTCGGCATAGCCGAAAATATCATTCTTACATGTTAATAATTACTTTTTCGATCATTCAGATTTGTTGACTCTAACCAAACATATGTGAAAATAATAGAAATTAAAATTACGTTTAACTGTAAAATATGGCATAATGAAATTTTTTCATTTTGTTGCTGGATACTGCTGTCTCTATTCCATCATCTCCAGCATTGAAACCTCTTTTAAAATATTTAAACTTTGTAGTTTTCAATTTTTATTTTAAGAGAATTTCAAAATTAAAAATTCATCTGAAAGCCAAAATTTTTTGAAAATCAAATAAATTATGTACATCAATGTTGGGGTAAAACTTTTGTTTTGATAAAAACTAAGAAAAATTCCTGTTATAACAGAAAATTACAACTAAATCTACCAGATTCACTTTTAGCTAACAATTGTAAAGCTAATAAACGGAATATTTTTGGCTCTCAGCTATTCGGAGCAAAAATTCAAATTAACAAATTTCTCCTCCGAAAAAAGCACTAAAAAAAGAGAAAGTTTGAAGAATGAACTTTCAATGTAAAAAATATATAATATAATTTGTGTGAAAATGAAAACAAATAATAGAACAACGAAATTGTTGTTTTTGTATTTCAGAATATTTTTATTTTCATTTAAAACATAACAAGTAAGAATGCTATACTCGGCTGTGCCGAATCCTTAATACTCTCCACAACCAACATGAAAAAATTAGCATGAGATGAATATATTGCACCAAAAACAAATATTATTCATAAGCTTAAATGCCAAGTACGGAGAAATGTCTTCTATAGGAACTACAGTGAAATATGTTAACGTAATCATAAAAAAAATATATATAAATATTGATAACGAGCTTATAACGCTCGATTTTATTAAAAAAAAATAATGTTATTGGAAGAATTTCTCTACATCAAAAAATTGTATATGTATATTGAATGTCTGAATTTCAATGAATTATTCCGTGGCATTATAAAGGTGTCATAACCAAAAATGGCCCAATAATTGTCAAACTAGATTTATATGCTAAAGACAGTTTAAAAATTTGGATCAACTTTAAAACCACTTTTATGCGCTGAATTCCAATAGATTTGTTTTAAACTTTAAGTCTTATAAATTAAAAGTTGTTTTCGGATGAGTGATTTTAGGCAGTTGTAACAAAATTTGAATCGATATTCGCCAAGAAAGTAGCATATAAAGTTGAAAAATAATCGTAGTGACTTAAAATTTAATTTGTTCATACAAGAATTTCATAAATTCCAACCCGTTTTCCGGGAATTGTAGTTATATGGGAGCTATAGCAAAATATGTGCCGATATTGGTCATACTAATAATATATAGTAAAAACAGTTAGAAAAATAATCGTGTCGAATTCCAATAGAATTGGTCTTTATTTAAAATTTATATAAGATCAAACCTGTTTTCGGAAAAGAACGTTATATTTGATCTATATCAAAATATGGACCGATATTAATAAAAAACATATATTTATTATGATTAAGAAATTAATTGTGTCAATTTTCAACATAAACGATTCATATTTAGGAATTCATAAGCTATAAACCATACTCCGGGAAGGGGCCTTATATGGGAGCTAGGTGAAATAATGAACCCAGCACAATGTAGTTTCTTTAGGCTTATTATTGTATCAAAGTTAATAATTATGATTTTTGGATATATCCAAATTTTGCATATTTTAACCTTTAACTTTTTTCTATTGATACCATTTCGATGATTTTTTTACGATGATAAAAATCATATAACTGTATGTTCAATCCAGTTAGAAAATTAGAAAAGTTCTTTTTCAGAATTTTAAAATGTCCTCAGATTAAGGGCTTTTGTGCAATGAACCGATATAATTGATATAGATGATTAAGACAATAACAAACAATGTTTTTTATTTAATTCGGACAAGTATTCTGGGCGTAGAAATGCTTCCAACCAGCGTTAACGTTGAGATTTTTCGAAAAGTCGCACAAAAAGGTGATTTATGTAACAAAAGTTGCAACAGGTTAAATTTTCCAAAAATTTACACATTTTGAATAGATTTAAATTATAAATGATACGTAGAAGTATCGCGAATTAATTCTTAAATTCTTTCTTTCCAAATTTTATTTTAGTTTTCAATAATTTATACAAAATTTATTGATATGTCCTTTGTTAAGCCAAATTAATGAAATTTCATGAAGTTTATCCGAAAATGTAAATTATGAAATTCACATGCAGTTGAAAAAGTCGTACCAACGGTAACACTGCTGTCAACAGACAAGCGGGCATAGCTAAATCGATTCACATTTTATGCAAGTATATATATATACTTAATAAAGTCTGAGATGATTCCTTCTTGGTGTTACACATGGAATGACAAAGTTAATATACCGCCATCATCACTTTTGTTGGCATAGGGTATAAAAAATACAAACAAAAACTGCAGCTAATTTTACAGCTAAAACAGGTTAGCAAAAGCTCAGGTATTTAGATTACTTTAGCAATTTGGCCAACATTTTGTTAGCAAAAGAAAAAACAAAAAACTAAAATTGTTACAACAAAATTTAATTGTTTTTGGAATAATTAAAGTGTAAAAACTGTTCACTTTTTCAACTGGTCGTTATTGAAAAGAGTTTTAGTAAAATATTTAAAGAATTTTTCTTTAAAACAAAAAAAAAAACAAAAATAATTCAACTAATTATTGTATTAACATTATAAAGAACCATTTTTATTACTTCATTATATTCATTTTAAAAAGTTTTATTTTCTTTAAAATAGAGTCCTTTCACACAAATGAAATATGTTTCAGTTGAAATTTTCAAAACAATTATATTTCTAGACCATTAAATTCAACACTTGAATGCAAATACAATGGAGTTTTTAACCCTTTTCTTTTGAGAAATGGAGAAAAAAAGATGAAAATTAATTTACGCATTACTTGACACACGCCTAAAAGTGTGCACTGCAAGTGACATTTATTTCAAACCCACAAAAGAAAGGCACAGAATTATTATAAGGAGGGAGAAGAATATAAAGAAACAAGGACAACAGCTAATGTAAAACAATTTCTAAAATCCTGTGGAAAAAAATGGGCCACAATTGTTTTATAAGCCAATCATCTATTCATCCAAAACAACAAACACACCAAAAAAATGGACAGAAGTTTGAAGAAAACAAAAAATATAGCAAAATTGAGAAACGTCTGTTATACACTGAACAAAAAAATATTGAGCAGTAGCTGTTTTGACGTCCTTTTTAGTGAAACGTAATGTTATTGATATATAAAAATGTAAAATTCGCTTTGTATGGGGATTGCCTCTCTCCCTGATCCCATTCTCTGCCTGTCTTACATATTGTCCAGTAAAATAGTTACTTAAGAGAATGATTAAAACCAAATTCTTAAGATCTTGCTGTAATAGTAAAAATCTGTATATATTTGCCAATTAAAATTACATTGCTATGGGGTGCCACTCCCCCTAATCCTATTAGTGGGGTTAAAATGTTCCTAGACAAAGTAAATGTATTAAGATCTTAAAACTCTCACTTAATAGTACTTTAATATTTTTTAAATAACCTTTGCGGACTAATTCTCTTCCTGATCCTATTCGTTCTACATTTTGCCCAGTAACTGTTCATTGATAAAGCTTTTCGGATGAATTCTTAATATATTCATTTCCAGAATTCTTAAAATATTCAATAATTGATATTTGCTTCGTATGGAGACTTCCACCTCCCTGATCCTATCCGTCCTTAAATGCTTCAGATATCGCTCTTTAATTTTTTTATATACTGAGCGGAAAAACTTGATACAAGAATATATATACCTGATGAGGTCTTATATGATTCTTTTTTAGTGTTACACACGGAATGGCAAAGTTAATATATCCTCTTCCTTACTTGTGTTGGTGGAGGGTTTAAAAAGAAAGAGTTATAGAGTCTCCTAGGAGAACATTTTGCATTTTGCAAGTAAAGTTGCAAAAATGGTAACACTGCAGATAAGTTTTCACAATTCACAGAAAATGAGAATTCTAAGGAAAAGCCTTATCGTTTCATTCAAACCCATACATATATCCCATATTAGCGGTCGTTGCATCCGCTAGGATCCATATCCATAAGATTCTGAAAATAGGACAGTGGCAGAAAAGAAAACTTCTATAAAAATCATTTGAAAAAAGGAACCATTTGATGATACTGATAAGGATACTGCAGAAATTTTATCCTTCAATAGGAATCTCGAGAGCAATAATGTTGTCCTAGCCCCGTACAGTTTCGCTCATATAATTCTTGCACAATGATTCCAACTCTGCTCCGATAAAATATAGAGCATATATTATATATTGTAAAAGGCAACCCACATAGACGATCAATATCCTCATCAATTACATTCACTTCATTTCGTCAAGCACCGGTTTTCCGATTACTCTAATCATTCCGATATCAATGCACCCATTCCATTTCCAGCTAAGTGTTAGCTCCATAGATTTTCATAGAGTGTCCATCTTCTTAAGAAATCCGTTAAATGTTAAATTACATAGTAAAATTGGAAGTACACCTGTCAAGGAATAATTATTAATGCGCGCCTCATAGTTGTGCCGTTACTCATAATCGATCCTAGGATTACCTGGGATGTATATACTGATCCTTTTAAATTAATTTCTGGTACCCATAGTTTTTCGTTGAGTGTATCAACAAAGTTTACAAGATCTTGGGACAATTTTGCTTTTACAACATTTTTCTTTAAGAATCTTATAAAAACTGTTGAAAATCTTTTATTGTCCTTAAGTGAAATCAAGAAAACATATTTAGATTTTAAAATCTTAAAAAAACTTTTACTTTAAACTGACAATTTTAAAGAATCAAAAAAAAACTGTTAATTATTTTCAAGTAAAAATGTTACTCACGAATTCCTCTGAGAGTACAATTCCACCATTCCATTACAAAATCTTCATATCCATTTGATTATTTTCTTTGAAACTATTTATTTTCATTAGGTCAATTGTTTAATATTTCACATTTCCTATGGTACCTTTTAGTTGTTGTTGTTGTTTTTTTTTTTATTATGTGAAATTTGTGTCATTGCAAAATGTCAAATGTTATTTGATGTTAAAACTAATAAATTTGTACAAGCGTTTATATGTTAAAAAAATGTTTGCTTGAATTGTTGTGTAAATTTCACTACATTTTTTTAACATGTTTATTATTATTATTATTTTTTTTTTTTTGGATTTTTATACTTTTGTTTACCTCAACTCAACTGTCTCCTGCCAATTTCATGTCAAATATTGTAATTTAAAACACGTGACCTCTTACCGATGTAGGTTACGAGTATTTTACATTTTTACTCACTCTAATGTAATGAGAAACAGAAGCAGAATAACAAAGAAATGTAAAGAATGATGGGCGTATTATTCAAATATTCAATATGACATTAGTTTTAAAATTGGCAATTGACAGTCAATAAAATTGAAGAGAAGAAAGAGTAAATGAAAGAGGACGAACGCTGCTTGTCTATTAAAGATAAATTAAAGTTTACATAAAGTTTTTTTTTTCTAGAAATGTCATAAAAAAGAGTATGTACAGCCGAGATCAAAATAATAGCACCACATGCATACGTCTTTTTTAATAAGCCACACGAACCATTTAAATAAAATTAATATTGAGTTAGAAAGATAACGAAGAAGAAACAAAACAATTTCTATCAATTATCTTTCTTTAAATTAATTTTTTTCAAAAGAATTTATAAAACCTGACATAAAATGAAGTTACTGCATTCTGGTACTCGTGCAATATAATAAAATTCAATACCTGCTCTATAGTGGTCCAAAAGTCACTATTATGGATCAGTTAAATTACCGGCCTTTTTTATACGTATGTAGACAAATTTTTGTTTGGTTTTACATCAACTGGGGAAGCCATTATATTATAGTGACTTCATTATAATGAAACCACTTTTTTGATTTCGGTGGTATGTTTACCGAGTTATTGCCTTGTTGCATGGTCTCAAATAGAGACATTTCTTTCTTTTATTTTACGGTAGCACTTCTTTATTAAAAAATAGATTTAATACGGTAAATTGTTCCAACACCATAGTACGAAAAGCATTTCCATACCATAACACTAGAAACGTCGTGTTTGAAAATTTTCGTTGAAAAATTTTAATTATATTTCATGCAAGGAGGCCTCCTTAGACATAAAATTATTTTAGACTCATTGGCTCCCCTTTTTTTATATGCCAAAACAAGCAAGTTTTAACAAACTTTAATCTATTTAAGACGTGTGAAGCTGGTAAGAGGGGAACTTTTTCAAAATCTATGAGCTTTCCTTAAGCCCTTTGATATAGTTTCAACGCTCATTGACAGGTTTAATTATTTTTTGACAACCGCGGCTGAGATAAATGTGACCTTTTTTATTTGAAGTATTATACGATGAACTATTAAAGGTGTCGCCGACTACAAAATTGTGGATAAAAATATTTATGAACAAAAACACAAATAAGCAACGAAGATGTTATATTTGAGTGGTGCTATTATTTTGACTGCAGCTGTTCATAGACTACTTTTTTAGAGAATAATGGAAATTTAGTATTACATTAAAGACCTCATTTTCAGTAAATTTAAAAGATCGACAATTTAACTGTAACTTACCGAAATATTAGACTTAAGCATTTTATGTCTACAGTTTTCAGAATCCTACACTCCCTACAATATACTGTATCAAATTGTTATTTTTTAGTTAAAAGTTGTACTGACTTCCTTGAAAATGCTAAGTTGCAAGTATTGTCAGCTATAAGATTCTACACTGATTTGATTGTTTTTTACTCTAATAATCATTCTAATTGGTTCCGACTTAAAGCCACTGTAACTCATTTTTGTACAGTCGCCTTAACAAAATGGTTGCCTTTGCAATCAAAGAGACCATGCGAGGGTTGACAAAGTATCTACCTGAGCCAGATTGGAATCTGTAACATCAACTTAACGGCTAACATTTTTAAACGTACTTTGATACTCTTAAAATAGAAGAGAGGCTGTGGTGTTAATTAATAGCCTTTTTTGTAAAATATCACTTAAACATACTAAAGTTGCAGAATACCACAGACGCCAGCCTATAAGCGCCAATCGTCATTCATATGTTCAGAAATGTCATAGTACTGTTCCAATAAATTGCTTTCCAATTTTCCATTCCACTCTTCCTCTTACTGAATTTTACAGAACCCATGTAACCATTTTGGCGACCTCTCACCCTTTGCAAAAATAGCTCAGCCAATTCTAATGAAATTTAGACCCTATTTTTTATAATCATCTCAAATTTCTATTTAAAACCGACGATGTCGGTTAAGATTGAAAAGTTATATCTAAGCAAACATAAAAATTCGAATGTAAATCTTTCTAAAATTTGCGGTAAAAACTAGTTGGCATTTAACAGAATAAAATTAGCTATTTGTACATTATTATCGTACCTAAAACCGTCAAAATGTAATCAGCAGAAAAAAGGTTATATGGTAAAGTAAGCAAAATTTCGCTACATCCTAAAAATAAGTGTGTCATACTGGTCGCAATTTAAAAGATAAATTTCTTTAATTCGCACACACATATTTATTTTGATATTATGTACCAAAAAAAAATAGATCCTCTAAAAGTAGACACTATAATTCCAGCAAACTTTATACATGTTTCTAAATTGGCGAATAATGTCCACATTTTGCTACATTTCCCACATAAGACTTCTCTCGGTTTGACAAAATAATTATTTTTATTCTCTTCGCTGAAAATGTGTTATAAATCATTTTAGTATAAACCAAATTAATATACATAACTTATTTCATTGGGTATATCTCTAATATAAGGCCCCTTCTGGAATAGGGTTTTAAGCTTTTATATGTAGAACATTTCTAAGTTTAATACAAATATTTCAATGTTTCAAATATATGTTACTAATTAAAAAAACATCGGTCCATATTTTGCAGTGTTATATTATATTGCCCATTACATGGAAAATTCATTTTTTTAAAATTATTATACCCTACACCACCATAGGTGGTTGATGTATAATGCATTTGTTCAGGAGTTTATAATCTTGTAGGAAAACTATGCTACCACCACTTGGAAGTATATCGTTCTACGCAAAGGGCCTTTCTGTCCACATTAACCTTTTAAACAGGTCATGGTTTTATAAATATCTTGATGCAATTTGAAACGTGTTATTAGTTTGAATCAAGGACAATGTATGTCAGATTGGTTATAGCGGGTTCATTATTTCACCTAACCAACATAAAAATGTTTTCCCTGAAAGGGGATTTAAGGTTATAAAAAATAAATATAAAACAATTTTAACGAAACTTTAAGTCTTATAACGTTTTAAAATTATACGAAGATTCCATTATGTCTCACAGATTTCACATAACAGCCGCTTTCCAAAAATCTCACATATGTATTGGTATTGTAATTAAATTCTAGTTTCAGTGTTAAAATTAGTATAACTTCTAATGTCTGTAGCAATATTCTTTTTTATCACCATATCTGATTTATGTGCACGACTTGTTGCTAAATGTTATCAAACTTTCTTATGGAGAAGTTGAAGTGTCTGGTACTATTTGAATAAACGCTTTCCATTTATATGATAAGTTCCTCTGAGGTCACTTGTCCTAGTTTTCATTTCCTATCTTTGCCTATATATCGCCCATTAATATACATATATATTCCTTTTTACCCCACACCATACTAATAACTTTCCTTCCTATTTAAGAAACAAAAAATATCTGCTTAATTTTCAATCTCAAATAAAGGCTTAAATCTTCAATTCTCCTCAATTCAAAGAAAAGAAAAACTTAATTTCATTATGCAAACTACCACCACACATGGTAAATGTCTACACATAAATAACCCAACTAATCGCCCTTCAACTTCGAAAGAAAAAAGATAACAATGAAAAACAATAGAACCAAAAATAAAATTTTTCGGACATCAAGAGTTAAAAAATGATAACAGTAAAGAAGCCAGAAGACCATTAAACCCAAGAAAATGGAAAATGTACAAAGAAAATTCTTTAAAATCTACAATCCAATAAAGCAAAATGCTGCCACATGTATTTATGAACGTCTGTTTTAAGCAAATATGCAATAACGAATAGAAACAGACAACAATGGATTTAATTTTTCCAGAAACTCTCCTTTTTTTAAACTAGAAAGAAAATATATAAAGAAAAATTGTTGAAGGTCATAAAATCCCTTCTGATTCACATGTTGTGATGAATTAAGAGTGAGTCTAGTGATGGCAATACAAACAAAACTGGTGTGTGATAAATTGTAGTCCTTAGTGTTGCTGACATGTGTCGGAAACATAGTTTTTTTTTAAGCTTTAGTTCTAGTTCTGGTTAAATTGTGTGCCAGAGTCTCTTTTTTCTTTTTTATATTAAAAAAATAAATTGTTTAAACTGATTATAAATCCCCAGGAAAATAATGTCTTTTAGGGTGTTAATAATGAAAAAAATATTTAATATTAAATTTTAAACAAAAAAATGTATTAAAAGATAGAAGTGATAGAATACATATGTATATAGAACAAACACGTTCTTGCATGTCAAGTTGCAGTCATTAAGAAAAAGAAAGGAAAAAAGCAATGTAAATATGTCAAAGTATGTGAATTTTCCCTTAACTATATAGGATCGCATACTTATATTTTTTTGTTTTTTGTTTTAACAAAAGACACCAAATAACAGCAGCAGCAACACGTCTAACTGACATTGACAGCAGCCTTTATCGTACATTTTTTTCCATTTTACTTTCTATTTTATGGTACATTAGGAAACAGGGGCAATAATATTAGTGCTGGCGTAAAAATATGTATGTGGATCATTCATCTATTTGTCTACAAAATGAAGGCTAAAATAATTTTATTTTTAGATTTTTATCTCCCTTTTTTTCTAATTTAGATGTTTTGTCTTTCTAATGCTCCATAAACTTTAAGGAACAGTAGGATGAGATGTAAAAAACATTGATTTAAAATAATTTATAGAGAATTTACTTTCAAGATCTAAAAAGAACATGGACAAACTCCAAAGGAATTAATTGTCCCCGTAAGAGATTACGTACTACAAAACATCCTTCTGATTAAACCAAAAATGGTCAGATAACATTGCGTCATTAACGTTGATTTGTGGGATTCAGCCAGGTTTTACACTTAACTTATTTGTCTTTGTCCATTTGCCCCGCTGTCTGTTGGAAACAATTTTTTATCTAGAATAATCGTCGGATTTCAATGAAACTTATTGTTTGTTGTTGTCTTAGGCAGTTCTTTATTTAAAACCAGCTATAACGGTCCACTAGCATAAATATAATAAAACGATATCTACGACTTGTTCAAAGTTCTGAATTTTCTCTTTTAAAATTTTCAACAATTTTAGCAGTTTGGAGAATTTTCCTACCATAGAACGAATAGAACGTGGTAACAAAAGATTGGCTTTTTTTGCGGCAACTGCATATCGCTTGCCACACCAAGAACTTTTGGAAAATTTTTGGATAATAAACTTTTTTTACCATTCTCTCGAGTATTAGCAACACAAAATTTTTGATCAGGAATACATTATGCAGCAAAAATATTTTTTTTTCTAAAAAACTTGACTTCAATAACTCTGTTTTTGGCATCTAAATGTTTGGCTGGAACTTTCTGAACCGTGTTTATATTTAAACATTTAACTTTTCTAACCAAATAGTCCGCGCTGTGAGCTAACCGGGCTGCGTTGCTATTTTTGAAAATGTTTTCTAATTTTTTGTCTTTAGACAATGTAGACAATTCATGCTTTGCGAACCAAATTTTTCCCGGTACTGTTTAATAACATTGAAAAAAGTTTAAAGGCAGATTTTTAAAACTTGGCCAAATTTTTGATGAAAACGTGTGTTTTCTTTAATGAAAATCGTGTGTTGAGAATCTTTTGATTCCAATTCTTATGTTGTAATATTTTACTTTATTTTTTATATAGTTTTTTTCCGGAATTGCATTAAGCATTTTGAACGTATAATAAGTTTTCTGATGCAAAATCTCTAACTCATGCGAATGTTTGCATAACGTAGGTGGTGGAGGGCATTTAAGTTTCAACACTTGCATTCTTACTTGCTTTAGTCCTAAATTTTTTTTTTAATTATACAAAAGAATTCACGTAATTTTCGTAAGCCATTCATAAGAAAATCAGTCTTCGATTTTTATCCCGATAATAAAAGTTTTCTTTGTTCTTTTTCATCATTTGATCAATTACACGTTAAGCGGTTTGTGTTACTAAGCAATATTATATAAGAAACAAAAAAATCTATAATAATATATTCATTTTGAAATTACTTAATCCAATTGTGAATATTTGGATCTCTCACAATATCGAAGGGAAGAACTATTCACATAGAGAAAACAAATACAAGGGAGTATTGTATATAAAATTCAGTCCTGCAACTGCTTAGAGGTAAAAGTTCTTAACGATCTCAGATCACAAACTATTTTAAACAGATTCGTGTATATCGCCATGTGTTTGTAAGCCCCCATACAAATCTTTCGCCGGAAATGGGGATTCGAGGTCACAAAAGTCCTTGATATTGAGCGATTTTAATGAAATTTAGCACAAATAAGTCTTATGATACTTCAGAACAATTTGTTGAACTATGAGAGTATCGGTGCATTACTTCTGATAGGTCTCATATATGATATATGACGATGTGCGAAAAATTATGAATATCGGCCCATAATTTCCTCTAATAATAATTTTCGGAATTATTTACCATTCAGGTTCAACAGAACAGAATCTCACAATTGGAATTCCACTGTTAATTTAATTATCCTTGTGAATTTTTAGTCTACATATGTATGTGTTTTTTTATTTGTTTGTTATTGGTTTTGATATCAATAATACTTTCACACATACTTTTGTAAGCAATAACATCTCTGGGTTATATTTGGACCCAATTTTCTTTCTCTTTACCAAAAAAAATAATAATAATAATAATAATAAAAAAAACTTTTAAAAGCCAACACTGTAACGTAAATGCTATGTGTCACTGGTAAAATAGTATATGTGTCACATATACATTTGTTAATCATCTTTTTTTTTTTCTTGTTTTTGACATGTCATACGTTCCTATGTAGACTAAATGTCAAAAGTTCTGTGTTCACTGTCAATTTGACATACACATCAAGTTTTAAAATTTTACATACTTTTGGTTGTTACTTTTTTTCATTTTTATAAAAAGCACCAATATCAACTCAAAAATCGTGTTATTATGTTAGTGATACTTTTTTTTAATAAAGTTATTGCAAATGTAGAAAGAACTTTTTCAATGCATTGCATATTTGGGAAAATGGTTATCATTTGCCTGGAAGCTTATTATAATCAGAAATATAATATTCTTGAGGGTAGAAATGTGTCAGCGTGACTAAAATTTTATTATTTTTATATCATCTTTTTTAATATGCGGATGAACATTTTTTATTTAGGTGGTTCAGATTCCTTAATATAGAATAAAGTATATATTTCATGAGAATTTTTTTATTAAATTTTCTGATTGAAAAATACACTGATGCATATTCCATACGTTTTGATATCTGTGACCGACATGCGTAGTCGGGGTATGATTTGTTTGTGCTGAAGAGTGTAACATACATAACTCAGAATCATCTTCGGAGTCGACTCAATGATCATCGGTAATGAAATTTTGTACGTATTAATATTATAAATTTGGGCCAATAATGAAGCCTACTGAAAATGGTCATAGTAAGTTCAATATTCTAGGTAGCTTCCATAGAAATATACTCCCGGAGTCGGGTTCTAAAAATTGCAAAAATTAAGATATTTTAATTAAATTTGGCCCAGATAAATGATTTGTCAATCAGTCCAAAAATGACCGTAGCTCTCAAACACACCCACTTTAGAAAATTACTTAAATATGCATAATTCATTTTAATTCATTGTGATGATATTTCATAGTCAAAAGATTTATATAACCAGAAAGCACAAACAAAATTTTCTAGGATCGGTTTATAATTTCCTATATCCTTCATATAACCTCCACTTCCGAAAATCACCACATATTACGTAAGTCTCTCATATATATGAAGAAAATATTGAAATAACATATTCTCTACTAATACAAGTCATAGAATCAGTTTGAATGTATGTCGGTCCAACATAAACTTGATGTTGATTGAAATTAAGTTTATGAAACTGACTAATAGTTGACATATATCAAACCATTGGAAATGCTTTCGATAATTTTGCTATGGAAATCCAGTGAAATTGTTCCATAAATGGAGAAGATATTAGCCGAAAACTTACTTTGGGGCTTTTTATTTTTCAAAGAATTTAGAAGAGTTGGAAACTTAGTTTTTTCATAGTCAGATTTTAATTAATTAGAATCGGACCATTAGTTCCTGAGTTATAAGCTTAAATATATTTCCGATATTTTGGACACCATACAAGACTAATGGACTTGGTTATGGCACTGATTGACTACAAATTTCTTCCTGAATTTAATATTTTCATTTTTTTAAATCGGTTCATTAACCACCAAGATATGGTCAATTCATTCTTTAAAAATTGAATCAGCATAATTCTCCAATGTTGCTGTTGTTTATAATTATTGTAAAACAATAAAATCGATTAAGCCATTAGTTTCCGAGATATGGGCGACATATTCTAACGCTCCTAGGGCAGCCACGGACTTAGTCATCACTAATTTTTTCGTCGATTTTTTTTTTTAATTTTCACATTATAAATCGAGATACTAACAATTCTTTATTTTCCTTGTGGTTGTTTTTAGATATAGCAAGACTTTTTGACCGTTCTATTTGTGCGAGTAGATAACATTACTGGAGTCGGTCCACTAGTTTCAGTGCTATAAGCAAAACACATTTTCCGACATTTTGAACCTCCTTTGGAATATACGGACTAAATTTTTATGCAGAAAAATAATTAATTTTTGCCCAGAATTTGGGCTTTTTAAATTTTTTTACTTCCTTTCCATTCTTTTTACTTCCTTTTATCGTTTGTTTGTTGGGGACTTATAGACAGTAAAACTATAGGACCGATTTTGCTGAAATTTTCACAATTTCCCTGACGGATGGGAGCAGGAGGAGAGGTAGCCTCCATACAAAGAATATATTGAGTATCGAATATCTAAGGAACCAATTCATTGAAATTTTTAAAATTTGGTCCCAATAACATTTTCAAGGAATTATTTTACAAGATAAAATGTGGGGCGGATAGAATCAGGGAGAGAGGTAGCCAACATTCGAGGCAAATATTGATCATTGAATATTTGAAGAGCATTTTCAAATGTGGTACCAACCAATTTATCAAAGAATTTTTTACTGGACAAAATTAAGAACGTATAGAAATAGAGAAAATGTTGATTATCGAATATCTAAAGAACTATAACAGCAATAGTTCTCTATTTCGCCCAATTACTCTCTCAAGAATTAGTTTTACTGATCAAAATAAAGGACGGGTATGATCAAGGGGAAAGATACTCCCATACAAGCAAATATTAATTATCAAATATCTAAAGAATTGTTAAAGCGGAAGTTTTAAAATTGGTTTCAATTACTTTCGCAAGTATCTTTTTTATTGGCCAAAATATTGGACGGATAGAACCATGGGGAGGAGTACCAACCACTTTATAAGGGCGCCAACGCGCACCGGTTCTTAGTTAGTATATGAATAAATTTTGACTTATTTATAATTTCACTTCCTGTAATATCAATATATGTAACCAATTTAATGTGATTTGCGTCTCATAAAAGATATTAAACAAGCGTGATGAGGGTATTAACCTTATTATTCCATGTGTAATGCCAAAAAGTAATCATCTGTGTTATATATATAAATATATATATATATATATATATATATATATATATATATATATATATATATATATATATATATATATATATATATATATATATATATATATATATATATATATATATATTCTTGCATCAAATCCAAATCTAAGTCGATTTACATATGTCCGTCTGTCTATTGAAAACATTCTCATATCTACAATAATTATACAAATTCAATGTTTCTTGTGGCCTTAAGAAGCATGCTATTTAAAACCAGCTTAATCTGCTTAAAAGCAGTTATAGACTGATATCTGAGACAATCTCGAAATTCCAATAGAGTACTTTTCTAATTTTGTCATCAAAATGTAACTGTATTTAAAACAAAATTTGACATTGACATACAGCTTATACGTACTTCATCATTGCACAAAAATAATCATGAAAATCGGATTAATATAATTAATGTAAAAATTATGATATAAGATATGAAAAGTTTTGATACCCCCAAAATCTGTCTGCCATGTAGGTGGCAGTTTTGAAGATAAAATTCTGATATTTGTCACATATATTTGGTTTTATACAATAATAAACCCAAAGAAACACAAAGTTAGGAAGTCTAAACCAATTCTTTTGAAATTTGGTTCAATTATTTTTTTAACTGTCTTGAATATATGCTTTTAATCTGACCAAAGCCAATATACCTATATACACCCCATCCTAGACAACGGGTTTGAAATTATAAAATTCTTACATGAATATGAATCAATTTAATTGAAAATCGTAACAAATATTTTCTAACTGTCTTGAATATGTGGTACTTTCTTTGCGAATATCGTTCGATATTTTGCTACAGCTGCCATTTAAGTCTGGCTTGACAGTTATCGAACCATATTTGCATGCAGATCTTCGCCAAATTTCCTTCACGTGGGACCTTGATTCTTGTCCCTTATCAGAGGAAATGAAAAAATTCATTTCTTCTGAGGTGTTATAAATATGTCCTTCTATATGTATAATTATAAGTACTTTTATGTTCCTTACAATTTCTCAAAGCAATTAATTTTCTCATACAACACATATTAATCAGAACTAAAATATTTCAACATAAATGTGTACATTATAATTCTCCTGCACCAAAATTGACCTTTTTAATTAAAATTTCAAGAACATAAACATAAATGTTTACTTATCAATTAGTCATCTCAGAAAAACGAAGAAAAATCCATAAAAATGAAATTGTGTGCAAATGATC